>JALMGA010000010.1:2406875-3610312 GCA_023333525.1 Aspidoscelis tigris stejnegeri
ATCTCTTCCAACTGGGGACAAACTGCTTGCTGCCCAGAAAACAAATCCCCAGCATAAACACCAATGACTCAGGGCAGCAGCAACAGCTCATTCCACATATGATGCCCTTTCTGGTTCACACATATAATTTAGCAACCTCTTGCTCAGGTCTTTTTGGAGGATCCCAGGCAAGTCCTGCTTAAAACAAAAACAATCACACACTTTCCAAATCTGGTGGCCTGCTTTTCCTACTGAAGCAAACAGAAAAAGTCATCAGGAGGTGCTACTAAAATCCAGAGAAGACTGCCGCTTTTGATCTCTTTCTCAGCCGAACGCCACAAATGCCACCCACTATGGTTATCAGCCTCATCCAAGGAGACTCAAACCAAAGAAGAGGTTTATGAGAACTACCACACCCCTTAATATCCAACCAGCTCTATCCAGAGCGTCTCTGTGGGGAGCAAAATCCAACAGCTCAAACTGGTGCCCGGCCCATGAGGCTCTTCCCCCTGGCGCAACGCAAAAATGGGCAATATGGGGTAATATCCCTAAACAGACTCAGAAGTGGCGTCGGTAGAACAAAAGATCATCTTGCTAAATGGAATTATTTAGAAAACTCTTCCGTTTTATGTGAATGTGGTGCCGAGCAAATAACCCAACGCCTTTATCCCTGTCCAAAATGTCCTGTCTCATGTACAATGGAGGAGCAGCTCAATGCCACAGATCATGCAGCCCCATTTCTGGTCAAAGATTATTTAATTTTATCTTTATTTCCCCTTATTTTATCGGTACTCTTTTCTCCAGTTTTCAAAGTTTATTGATCTGAATGTTGCTGTTTTAACCTCATTTATACATCACGTTATTAGCATTACAGTTTGTTTAATCCAGTTTACTAATCCTGCATTAGCATTACAGCTTGCTTGGCTGAATGCGACGCTTTCGACCTGAAATACAGTTAATACATCTCCCTTCACCTCCCTTAAGACCCCAGTCGTCCTACGGAACACTGTCTGGAGAAAGCAAAGGCAGGATTTTAAAAAGCAGCACCGAAAAATAACTTGCCATATTTGCCCCCCTTTCTCTCTCCCTCTCTCTCTCTCGGAGGAGCCCCACGATGTTTACTTTCGTTTCTCTCTCTTATCCGTTTCCTCGGAAACGTCAACGTTGCCCAGCAAACGGCATGCTGGGAAATGTATTTCAAGTCGGAGTAATTTGAGAGAAAAGGCACTACAACAGAGACCGGCCTCAACTACAAGTCCCAAAGAGCTGTGCAAGGTCGGGGTCTTCTTGCAAAGGATTTCAAGGGGCTGCCGCCATCTGTTGAAATCTCTTTAAACGCGGGGGCAATAACCCCGTAGTTGCAGCGGAGTTGTCCAGGCCAAGGGGCTGTTTTCATGCACTTTTCATTTCTATCGTGTTTCACCCCTTGCACTCAGCAAGCCCAAGGGGGTTCCACTGGAATTGCTGTTCAGTTGGGTCTCATATCTGCCCTACACCTAGGCTGCAACCAGTGAAGTCGCAAGCTGATTCCTTTCAGCAGTTTCTCAGAAAATCCACCTTTGGGTGAAATAATGTGGAAAGAAAATAACTGTTCACTTCGCTGATGTGTTTTTCTGTTCTGAAAGTGGACTGAAGCTGGATTAAAAGCTAGGTGTGAACACAGCCTTAGTGTGCTTAGGCCTGAAATATTCCTACTTTTTGTAGGCTCTTCACTTGCACCAGCTCCTGTTACAGAAGGCAAATGTAAGTTAACAGAAGGAACAAAGCAGTTTGTTTTGTAATAGCGATGCAATTCCATGACAGTTAAAAAAAAACCTGTCAATTAAAACATTATCAGTGAAAAAGAGAAATCAGTAGTGTTGCGTGCTCTCGTGTCTGGGATGAGTGTTACATAAATCCACAGTGCAGAAGTCTGGAGACACTTTACATCAATTCATGTTAATCAAATGAAATTTGGCACCCTTTTAAACTGAAGAAGAGTTCACTTTTCTACGTCGCTTTCCTCACCCATTTAAGGGGACTCAAAGCGACTGACAAACCTTCTGCTCTTTTCCCCACAACAGAACACCCTGTGGGGCTATCAGAGCTCAGAAGAGAGCTAAGACTTGCCCAAGGTCACCCAGCTGGCTTCATGGAGGAAGAAGAGTTGGCTTTTCTACCTCGCTTTTCTCAACCATTTAAGGGAACTCAAAGCGGCCGAGAAACCTTCTGTTCTTCTCCCCACAACAGAGCACCCCGTGAGGTAGGTGGGGCTATGAGAGCTCAGAAGAGAGCTGTGACTTGCCCAAGGTCACCCAGCTGGCTTCGTGGAGGAGTGCAGAATCAAGCCCGTTATTCCCAGATATGAGTCCAGCTCCCTAACCACGAGGCCCAACTGCAAACAACGGTTCTCCCTATACTTGGCCGGCGGGAGTTGTTGCTTTGGACTGAGGTAACTAATGATGAAGCCACTAGTAGTTGCTGTCTGTCTGATGGGACTTTTTGTGTTCTGAGATGGCTAGGGTAGGTACTCCGCGGTATAAGCGTGAACCAGGAGGGTTTCTCTTCAGGACTTAGGAGACAATACTCTATAGGCCTTTTAGTGAAGGCGACCTGGATAGTCTTGTCAGTCGTTCTTTGCGAGCATCGCCACGTCGCTTGCTTCCCTTCTAGAAACTCTTAACAAGGAGCAGGAGGCCCGGACTATTTTCTTAGCGCGGAAGGATACCTTTCGAGCTGCGACTACCGCTTTGCAGTTATCGTTTGTGTCTTAGCAGCGCTTGGCCCTGGAGGGCGGTAACATCTGGCCCCGAAGTGGTCGCTGGCGCTGGGGGGGATGGGAGGGCATGGAGGCGGGCGGAGGCAACTAAAAGCGTATTTCTGACATCGAGACCTAATGAGTCACGTGCTGTTTCGATCGCCTTCCCTCAGCGGGTGAGTCAGCCGGTGTACGCGACGCTGTACGTGCCTTTGAGTTGAACGAAGGCGGGAGCTGGAGGCGGCTTCCAAGGTGGAGTTTTAGGTCTTCCGTGTGGCCGAGTGGGTGGCCAGGTAGCCGCAAGCAGAGAGCGTGAAGGCCTCCAGGTGTTGTTGGACTACAACTACCATCAGCCCCGGCCAGGTTGGCCAGAGTCGAGGAATGATGGGAATGGTAGTTTAACAGCAGCTGGAGGCCCAGGTGTGAGAACCTCCAGGTTAGATAGATCTAACGGTTGGGTTACACGTGAATCTGTTACAAAGTTACTCAATGATAACTTGATTGAGCTGTCAAAATTAGATTGAAAATGACAGAATTTTTGACTACAGCTTCAGGTTGAGGACTTGAATTTTTGGTTGTTGGAAGAAGCACATTCTGACTTCCTTGGTATTCTAGCTTGCTTTGCATCTCCAAAGCCCTTCTGGGAACGAGCCAGT
Organism: Aspidoscelis tigris stejnegeri; assembly: GCA_023333525.1. NCBI lineage: Eukaryota > Metazoa > Chordata > Lepidosauria > Squamata > Teiidae > Aspidoscelis > Aspidoscelis tigris. The sequence continues at coordinate 2,410,248 of JALMGA010000010.1, forward strand.
CTTATCATTTTATTTTGAATCGTGGATCTCTATATTTTAATTCATATTAAAGTTTTGTATTTTGTGTTATTCTGTATTAACTGCTCATTAACAGTCTTAACTGCTCCTCAATTGACAGTGTGATTTATTGAATATTCTAAATACTTGCCTGGACACGCGATTTCCTACAATACAAAATCTTACACAGTGAATTTGCTATTACACTGTTTACACAATAAGACCACTAACATGTGGATGGCAAGTCCCTATTCTGGGATATAATTCAGAATAAGGCCCAGTGCAGAAAGGGCCTTGCTCTAGCAGCCATTTTCCCACGTCCTTTGGGAGTGAGGTAGGTACTTACTGTGGCTGTTACGTGCACAAAAATTTTGAGTGTTTCAAGTTTTGCAGGGTTTTGAGTAATTGTGTGTGCCTTTGCATACTTCAGAGCACTTTTGCTCATGTGCTGTAGTGTATCTGTGTTGTAATTGGTGTTTGAATGACTGAGTGCTTTCTGGTTTGTAGTGGCAGTCTCTATAAAACTTCTTAGACTCCCATGCACCCTGTTGGGCTCCTTCATTTCAGAATTGTACATCAAAAGGCCATAAAGTTATACAGTTCTCAAGCAGTTCACTTGCTGGGCTTGAGTGTCTTTCTGAATATAGCAATTGCCTGCATTGTTCAGCAATTATAGGCAATACAGTGAATTCCCTGATGAGAAACAATTTGTGAAAGAAATAATTCTTCTGCATGTCCGTTTATAATGTTGCAGGAACTGGAACAAGTTAATGGCCTTAATCCTGCTATTATTTATTAAGAAGTACTGTCATGAGAAAAAGTATACCCTCTTTGAAGATTTTATGTTTCAGGATATAAAGAAAAACGTCTGGTCCTTAGAAGGTCTTAAGCTTAGGTAAAGCCAGCTTTGTCTTGTGGTTAGAGTGCCACTCTCATATCTTGTAGTCACTGGGTTTGATCCATCCATGACAGTCCTTGCAGCAAGTCCACCTAACCAGTGGATATTCATCCTCACGCTCTGTAGCAAAAACCAGGTTGAGCCCATAATGTACCGAGACAGACCCATGACTGGCATGGAGGGCATGAAGTTCTGAGCTGGTTTACAAGAGGCATCCTCAGCATGGTGACTGAATTCCCCCAGCACCACTGTGTTGGGAGCCTCCAGCACCACCTCTGACACAACCTCCATCAGCTCAGGCAGGGAAGCTGTTGGGCAGCAGGGTGAGCAGTATACCAACAGTAACCCTGTTCTGTCACTCTGGCCCAACACGCAGAACAACTCCTCAACCCCAGTCACAGAGCGAAAGATTTGTCTGGTGAAGGAGATAGATTCTTTATGGACTATGGCAACTCCCCCCCCCACCCCACTATCCTAGGCTGGTGCAGCACAATATAACTTTTCAGGCAGATCTGGGTAAGTGCAGAGGCTCCCAGTTCACCCACCCAGGTATGTAATGCAAAACAGGTCAGCCCTTTCATCCATAATCAAGTCATGGATAATAGATGGCTTGTTTAGGACTGACCTGGCATTTGCCAACAGCACCACCAAGCCTGTGGGAAGGTTGACAGGCATCCCTGTGTATGGATGTTAGAGTTTTTTCCAGTCCTTGCCATTTACAGGGCTGGCAGGCACTGCAGGAAGCCCCACCAGGGCTGACATTGCACTGAGCCATGCAATGATGTAATTTTATAACTTGACATTGCGACAGACAGCCTTCCCCTTCTGCCATTTTGTTACACAAGTGGAAACTAATAAATATGGAGGGAAGGGGAAGCAAAGGCAAGCATTCCCATTCAGAGTTGTAAATATTGTAATAGAGTGTCACAAATGCTCCCTCATGAATAAAGTATTCAAAAAGTGTGAGTTTCAAGAGACGGAATATTTAAAGTCGTTTGCTTTTTAAAACATGAAGAAACTTTAGCGTCAGCACCCCTGTCTAGGGTAAGGAACATATTGAGATGAGCAGTTCCTTAATGGTGCTCCTGTTGTGTTGTCAAATCCCTTCCATGTCGCTGTGGAGCACATTAATCCCTTGGTATTCCATGGAGTTATAGGTGATGAAACAAAGGGGCCTGGTCATGTACTATAGTCTTTGTAGCTATCATGCGGTGGAGATGGTGGTGAGTCAAAAGAAAATTTCATTGCTACCATTGAGTCCTCAAGGAGCTGTCCAGCATTATGAGTGGTGAATAGCCTGACAATATCAAGCCAGAGCAGAAAATGCTGATTCCACTGAGAGCTGTTGTCTCAAATTTGGGGGGGGGGGGGGGTGTCACATCTACATGGAATTGGCTGTCACAGTTAATAATAGTTTAATGGAAGTGTCCAGAAAACTATCTGGACCAATTATTTTGGATCGGTTTGGGTAATTACAAAAGCCAGTTGACAGAAGGTGGAGGGAAGGGATTCAGGATATGCAAAAGAGTGGTCTCTCTGGTCTTTAAAGAGAGGAAGAAGCGTTAGAAAATTATGGACTGGTTGCTAACATATTCTTGTGCAAGGTGCTGGCCATTTGATTTCAAGCATGGTTGACAAACTGCCTTAATGTTATGATGGTTGATGACCTTTATTGGAAGAAAGGCAGTAGAGTGCAATCCTCTTCATGCTCCTTGATCTCTCAACAGCCATAATATTGTTCTGAAAAGGATAAGTTGGGGAGTTGGAGGCACTGCATTGTAGTGGTTCTGTTTGTATCTCCAAGGCTGGTGCGAGGGAGAGTTCATGGGGTATTTTTGTTTGATACCTTAGGAACTAATTGGTGCAGTTCCCTAATTGGTGCAGTCAGTCTTATCTCTCATACTTTTTAACATGGATATGAAACTGCTAGGAGTAGTCATCGGGTGATGATACCCAGCTCTTCCTCTATATGCCATCCAGTTAAAGTGCCTAGAATGTAAGGAAATATATTTGTTTTTATGCTGTTTGTTAATGAAATATTATAAAGTAATTTTTATAGAATTTGATTTTTACCTAGATGCAGTAACCAGCTGGGTGTGGACCAATAAACTGAAGCTGAATGAAGAAAAGATGGAGGTAGTATATGTCAGAGGTTCTCACGTCCATGAAATAGAGCAGGTTGTGTGCTCTTGGGAACAGATGTATAGATTTTTGGGTTTGTTTTTGTCACTTGATGTTCAAGGGTGTTTTTCCACTGTCACTAGAAGTAGCCTGTCAGCTGGGCAATTGGGGCACCCAGCTGGGCAACTGACAGGTGGCAGAAGGGCTGAAAAGAGCAGGGACGGATTTTAAACAGAGACGCGAGACCCTTTGTGGCTCTGCAGCTCTGTTTAAAATCTGTCCCTGCATGGAGACAGGCCCGTGCGATTAAAATCCATGGGGACGCTTTATTGCGTGTTACAACACAGATTTTTATCGCATGTGTTCAAAGCGCATCAGCTGGCTTGCATGTGGACACGCCCCCAAGTCCAATCTGGAAGTTATCAGAGCATGGATCACTGTGTCCCGATTACCTATGTCCAGAAAGGGCTGTAGTTGGATATATTAGCCACCAGGTGATAATTGTTTACCTCAGCCAGGTCCAGGGAGGGCCTCTTGAAGGAGAAGGCTTGAGAATGCCCCGAAGCAATTGGAGGGCTGCTCTGTGAGAGGATGGTGGACTAGATGGGCTGTGGCCTGATCCAGCATGGGTCCTCTTATGTTCTTAACTGCATATTGATTTATGAGAACAGGATTATATGAAGATTAATATATGTACAGTACAATGAGTAATTATGCAAATAATCCATGTGAATATAGACTCATAAACAATCAATATCTAGTGTTATATGAACAACCTTAGCACTTGTACTGAACATGTTTGCTCCATCTCTGTTGCTGAATATACAGTATATGTGATTACTGTTTATGCACCAAGCATCTACTATTAACTAGATTATCAATGTATGTGTTTATAATAGAAATATCCCTAGGACGTAATAATCAGACTTCTCCACTGGTCACCTTCACCTACTTCATCAAGTCTGGAATGTTTATCAGTGTCTGATAAAAATTCCCAGAGTTCTGTCTATTCACCATCAGAGAACTACCCAACCACACCCTGTTGTGTCTCCAATCATCACAACGGCAGACAGCCACTGGTTTTCACTGGTAACCATGCCAAGGTCACAAAACTGATACTTTAGGCCCCAAATCCAGTAAGATATTGTTAGGAGCAGTGGTCTGAGATATACTGGTTTAAGTGGATGAAATAGCTCTACCAAACCACAAACTCTAAAGGCAGGATCTTCAAGTAAAGTTTTTAAAACTGGCAAGTTGACTCAGTGAATCGAAATAACAGGCAGCAGGCAGGAAGAGACTCAAAAACAAAAGATTCTTCCAAAACACTAGGAAACATTATTAAAAACTCAGCAAAAAACAATCTTAATAACAATTATGGTTGTTGTACGATTGAAAAAAATCAAATGTTCATTTGTTATGATTTTTAAAAGTTTTATTCTCCCTACTCCCTAGACTAATTCATCAACATCTTTAAGTAGTAGAGGTTCTGAAGAAGACTGGCTCATAAGGGTTTGCTGTCCAGGAGCACAGCATCGACACTGCAAAAATGCCCAAAGAAAAACGGTAAATATGTGGTTAACGTAATAGTGATGTATCTAAGGCTTGATTAGATGACAACTATCTTTATTAAGGCTTGGTGACAGAAACGTTCTCAGTATGTGTATTGTTAATTCAAGTAAAGAGTTAGGTAATTTCTCAAGCTGTCAGCAATAAAATTTAAAATTAAATTAAATTTAAAATTGTATCTGCTTTCTGTCCCGCTTAACATCCTAAACCTATTAACAGCATTAACTGGTGTATTTAGCTGCATCTCTGGGCAAATTCTCACTTCCTCTGACATCACTGGGAGGCAGAATGCTAGAATTCCTTAGGCGTCCACACCTGAGGATCCCTAAAAAATTCATAACTTAGCTGGTGCTTTACTAAGTGTTGGCTAAATGTGAATGGGAGCAGATGTGTAGATGGAGTGTGCAGGCTATACTAGCCCTGCTGCTAGCATAGGCATGGAGCAGTTTTGACTTCTCCATGCGTATAAGTGCAGGGGGAACTCCAGGACACATGGAGCCATTTCTATAAAAGAAATACCTCTGTGCAATGCAGATGTTCCCCCTGCCTTTACTACTAACACCAGTACGAAAGCATGCCTTGGCCCTTTCTGTACTGGGCCTTATTCAAAGTCCCAGGTGCGGCCTGCCATAATCTGTGCCAGCATGTGGATGGCAGGTCCCTACTTTAAGACATAATCCAAGAATAAGGCTCAGTGTAGAAAAGGCCATTTGCTACTGTTGTCCTTATACTGATAACTTGTATTATGTGAGGCCACCTTATTCCTGGTCTAGAAGCCTCATGGGAAAAGATGTTAAAGAAGATAATTAATGGGGGAGATGGGGGAGGAAATGTATATAAACTACTATGAAAGAAAATACACTGTGGAGGATATGGAAACAGGACTTCATAGTGGAAAAAGACAATATTCAAAGAGAGATTGTAGTGACAAAAATAAACCAAGTAAAATAGGGTGAGAGCATAATGAATGAAGATATTGCAGAAATGGTATCTTACTCCTTTTCAAATTGCTCATATATTTATAACAATAAGTTCCAACTGTTTGCATGGTTGTTCGGTAATCGTTACCTTATACAGTATTCGCCAATTTTGAAATTGCAAGGGAGAAATAAAAGTATTAGGAGATGATTCAAATAGAGAGAAGGAAAAATATTCAGAAACCAATCAATTTGACTACAGAGGTTTTCTATAATGCTATACCTTGTCTTAGAGCATTGGGGTTAAATACTGATAGAGTTCATTTTGGATCAAGCAATCGGTACACTCTCAGTCATAGGTTAAGGATGGAACAAAGTAGAGCACATCTTCTGTTTGTAAAATAAATCTGAATGGAGAAGAGGAATTACTAGGGAAGGAAAGGGAGGTTAGCTAAAGGGAAGCTAAAGCTTGTGCCATAAATGCCCTTCTGTTTTTATAATTCTGTGAGAGGAGAAATGACTACCTGTTCTTTCTCACCCTCTCTGCTGTATAACTGAAATCAACTGAAAGAGAAGATCACCGTATTGTGGCCAAAAGAGGGCACTGTATTGTGCCCAAAAAACATTAAGTAGGTCAAGGGAGGATGTGAGATGGTCCATGTTGCCACATTCCTTTACAGGCCCATTCTCTACTTGATGAAGCATGGTTTAGAATTCTTTCCCACTTGTATGTTGAGGATGCCTTCTCCCCAGAATTTGCAGTGTGTGAACTCCTCCATGTATAGGTGTAAGTTTATCCATCCTTGAAGGGACCGGAGCTGAGAATGAACCCATTTTAAAGGGAAGATATGAACTGAAGATTTACAGTACACACTTTTCTGATACAGTCTTAATCAGAAGCCAGTGCTAAAGAGAGATACTTCTCAATTAAACTTACATAAAATTGCAGACTCATGTAATTTTCTCACTTCAGACTTATACAGCAAGTATCTTTACAGGTTGATAAGACTGGAAAGCTCCACAGTTTGGATAAAGAAGATGATTTTTCAAATTGTAAGGCTGTTACACCTTATCAGGTACAACATTCTTTAATTTTTTTTCTTAAAGAAGTATAGATATAGAGTTTTTAAATTAACTATTAATCACTATGATTGCAGCATTTATGGCAGCACACAAAATTAATTTGTTCCACACTAGGGTTGCGTTCCCATTCAAGATTTAAAAGGCTTTGAAATCGTTTTGAGCATTCACTGTTCCCAAAGTTTTAAAGGAATCCAGTTTCTGAGGATTAAAGGTCCTGAAATGTGGATTATCTATATTCAAATCAAAAGAGGCCTTGCTGCTGGATTTAGAAATAATCTTCACTATTTAGCAATGGGAATGCAAGCTTTTGAGGGGGGCAGGGAAGTATGCTTTATGGGGCGTTCTCCTTAGTTTCCCCTGAACCAATGAGAAGGTGTGATTTGCAGTAGTTCCCTCTCCCCTGGGGTTTTCATTATAGGCTAAGGAAGTCAGGCTGCCTGAAAGGGAGGAGGAGGTGAAGAATTAACAGAGAAAGATCATAATAACTTTAACAATCAGCACTATAGAGAAAACACACTATCAGCATTAAATTAAGGGCCGATTCACAAATTGGCCAATAGTCAGCAATTAAGCAACATCTGGGGAACAGGAACTGCACCTAGAGGAGGCTGTTACAGCCTCCAGGCACCCCTTTTATGGTCATATATGTCGCTTCAGGGACCTGCTGTCCCCATGATAATGCAAACCCTGGCAGGTTCCAGCTGAGGCCTGCTCGTATCTTCATCAGCATGCAGACAACAGTTCCCTATCCCAAGTTATATTCCAAAATAGGGCCAGAACCAGAAGGATGTTGTGGGTAATGGTGCTGAAACAACAGAAAAATCCAAAAAAGTACTAAAATTCTACTTTCTGGTTGTGCTTTCTTTTTTTTTTTAAGTACTTTATGGATTGCTGACAATTGTGGGGGAGGGAAAAAATCTAAATGGATTGTAAAGAATTGAGTAAGCTAGAATTTAGAACTGATGTCACAGTGTGTGCTGTTACATACCGTTCTTTTCTGTTGTGTGAAATCTAAATGCTAGTTGCCCATTCTAATGCAGTGACAGCATTCAAATCTGGCTGGGAAAGTTATGATCTGAAAGTGTTAAGAAACATAACTTTTCAAAGCCCTTTGAGGATTTTTGTTTTGAAGACTTGTGATTTTTGTTTCAATTATTTTAGGTTTATAACTATTTTTTTTGTTTTTAACTTTCTTAAACTAGATTTATCCAGGAATACCAAGGCAAGAAAGTTCAGATTTGCAGTGGCTTCTTAGACTTCGCTGTCCAAGGGCACAGATGGAACAAATGTTGGATGGCAAACAAGTGAGTAATAATGTGACTTAAATACTCTTTAGGTAGATGAGATTTATACTCAGAGTACTTAGAGAGGATTACATTGGTGAAGAATGAAGAGTGGATATAAAGAAGCTTGTGTCCTTTATTTGAATAAATCTATATTATGAAAACAGGGTCATATTAACTTTGTATATGAAATGCTTGTAATATGTGAAAGGAATGTGCAAATTTGCAGTGTTTTTTTGAAGTTTTTTGTCCGTTTGTGAAAAATCAACTGTTAATAGATAAGCTTATTGCTTTATATGCAGAAAGCAGTTTACAGATGTACACGTGACAAGAGAAAGTGTTGACTATTGAGCAGTTTCTAAATTCTTGTAGTAGAATAGAAATATTTTTTCATTATTCACAATACTGTGAGCTTTCAGATTCTTAAGTATATGTGAGCAATTTTAAGGAAATCAGGCAAACCATTTGATTTAGCGCCTCTGACTCAGCTATGACACAACCTTGCAAACAATTTCAGCGTCCCAGTCAGATTTTGGTGAGGACAGTTTCAGTTGTCTCCGCAAACTGCTGCTTCCATTTTCTTCATTATTTTTAAAATTTCTATCCTACCTTTCACAGAAGAGTTTCAGAGCAGATCAGAATTATGATGATGAAAATTATAATGATGATGATGATGATAGAAACAGTAAATACATCACAGTCAAAATATAGTTAAAAAATAAAAATAAAAGCAGGTAAACACCATGTCCTACCTCCAAACTGCAGGACAACATGTGAAGACCACATGCAAGACACCCCCATTAGGAGAGGGGAATTTTTCCTCTGAGTGTGACCTACCAAACTGAGTAGTGGGTATAACGGGCAGCTGATGCTTGACTTGTCTGGCTTTGGCCTCATATTCCTCCCTGTAATACTCCTTATAATATTCTTTGGCCCTGCTTTTGCACCTGCTACGCCTCTCACGGTAGAGCTCAAAGAGGCCTCAGAAGAAGAAGAGGAAGGAGATCTGCACCTCTTCTTGGATTTCTTTAGGAGAGCAGCCTTGGCCATAGATTTGACAGGCTTTTGCACTAACTTAGATTTGAGGAAATGAGAAATACGCTTGGACAATTTGTGAGAGCATTTTTTTTCCTCTCTTGCCTGCGCTTGACAGAGATATCAGCAGAATTTCTGTCGTTTGCAGATGATGAGGTTTAGCCTGTAGCGGAACCACTAATCTCTTCCCTGCCTTCCATAGACACACAGGCCTGAGAAGATTCTGCCTGTATAGATTCCTGATGGTCCTCACCTAAGGGGAATCAACGACTACATGATACAGGCATTCTTCCTCTCTTACTATCTCTCTTTTCTGTAATAGTGACATTTTGCCACTAGATGGCACCAAACCCCAGGGCCGCTGCTGCCGGACCATGCTGCTGCTCACCTTGTTGCTGCACCCCTGGCCCACTAGCCAATCTGGCCCCATGGACCGGCAAAAAAATCCCAACGGCCCGGTGCTGGTCCGCAGACCAGTAGTTGGAGACCCCTGCTCTAAGCCATTCAAGCAGAGACAAGGAAAAAAGGGGGAGAGGGAAAAGTAGAAGAGTTCATACAGAGAGAAAAGCAGGCAGGGAAAGAAAGATTTGAGCTAGCAGCAGGGGGAAACCCTCATCTTATCCTCATCTCTCCCACTCCGTAACTCGTAAAGGCAATTCCGACCTTTACCAAAAGTGCCTAACAACAGAAATAAAAAAGAAAACTAAAAAACAATGAACCTTTTATTTGCTTGATCACTTTTCTCCCCTTGTCTGCTCACTGCCAAAAGAGAAAATGGTGGAAGAAGGGCAAGCTTGAGAGAAATGAAGGGTAAAGCTATAGCAAATTAACAATCTATCAGATTTCTTGTACCCTGTTACTAAGCTATGCAGAAGGGAAGTGTGCCCAAGGAGGGAGGGAGGGAATTTCTCCTGCTTGCAACAGAGGAAAAAAGCTGGTTCCTGGCTAATGCTGAGTACCTTAATTGTAGTATGAATAAAGTGAGTGAAGGTTGTAATCATGCATTATAATATTTGTTTCTCCTGCTGTTTAGTCTCTTCCATCTATCTGCACCTCCCTGAATAAATTACCAACCAAGATTAGCAGGGACAATCTGTCTGGAATGATAAACCCTTCGGAAGACTGGGTAACGCGGAAGCCTATTACCATGGCAAAGGTATAGCTGTCAGAAGTTACTCTTCTCAGATTTGGGAAAGGAAAAAAAAACTCTGACATGTAGAGATGTGCACAAATATGTTTATATGATATTCTGAAGGATACACATTCCACAAAGTGGATTGGTCTGGAGGGGATCTATACTTTGCAAGCCTGGCCCTCTATGATAGCAAGGAGAAGGTAAGAGCAAAGTAATTAATGTTAGAATTGATCCCTTTCCATCCCTCTCATTCTTCTCCTCCCTGCGTCCTTTGCAGGTGGGAGACGTTATTCCCTGCCCCCTGCCAAGCCTGGATGGGGTGGAAAAAAACAAATTTCTGTTCTGTTCAGACTTCCCACGCAAAGGGATTGGCAGCTCTGCACGGCCCCCAGCCTTGGCCCCACCTCCTCCAAGCTGTGCAGAATGCTCTGAGGGGAAGGAGATGGATGGATGTTGCTAATCAATGTTGCTCTTATCTTCCCCTCACTGTTGTAGAAGACCAGTCTTTTGAGGCTAGAAATGCACGTTCCTGAACCTCTTTAAGGGATTCGTATGCTTTGAACTAGCACGTAAATGCGTTCAGGCACATCTCTGTTGGCATGTTTCTCTATACTTGAAAAAAGATACTACTTGAAGATACATATTTTCATAACGGCTGTTCATGTCTGCTGTGTGTGGGATTTTTTAAAAAAATTGTGCAGTTTTATCTTCATTCTTTTGGCAAACTTGAAAGTAGTGGACTATTCTGTGTTATGTTTTTGCACAAGCAGGGTGGAATATAAATAGTTTAAGCTGAATCTTGGGAAAATGGAACTCATAGCAGGTATAGGGCCATTTCACACTTGGTCCAGTAGTTCCCAGGAACAACTCCTTCCGTGTGGGAGCATTCCTCACGTGCACCATGCATGGTGCAGGCTTAACTGCGCCATATGTACACTAGTGCCGGAACTATTAAGGCTTCAGGTGCACCATTTGCACCTCTTCCTGAAGAGGTTCAGGAGGGTCACCTGGCAGGCAGCACATGCATAGTGATGTACCATGCCACCTGTTGCCCCACCGATGGTGGTGCTCAGACAGGCATTTGCACATAAGGTAAGCTTAAATGCTCTAAACATCTGCAGTTGTTTAGCTAAAAGGAGCATAGTGTGAAAAAACCCATAATCTAAAATCCTATAGGGACAGAGATATCTTGATCCTAGTGATCAAGATGGCTTTGCTCAGTTTGCTCCATGTGAGGCTGCCCCTAAGGCTGTTTAAAAACTGCAGCTTCTGCAGAATATGATAGCTAGATTGTTCCCTGGAGCTGTCTGTAGTGAGCATGTGACATTGTTCCTTAAGTAGGAGGATACGATTTGACCAATTGACCCTGACAACAGTATTTTAATACTTAGTTGAACGTTTACTGGGAGATTTTGAATTACTGTTTTTACTGCTTTATTGGTGGATTGTTTAAAATTATTTTTGTTATTTTATTTCTTAATATTGATGATATAGACACATTTTAAACAAAATGTTCTACATGATTTTAAAAATGATTTGTTAATGGTTTCCTTATCTGGAAAAAATGTAGAGCAAGTAACACAAATACATAGAACTAAAAGAAATTGCTAAATACTTACAGTCAAACTCCTGTTTAACTATAATTGCATCTGTGATTTTGAGCTTTGTTGCCAATAGCAGCTTGTCAGATTTATTTTTATTTAGTGTTCTTTGTGCACGGATACCATAGCTATACCTGTGCAGCTTTTCTGCTATTGGTTGGATGATACCATTACATTTTACTTAGAATCCCCTGTAGGATTTGGGTCTCCTATAGGGAATTTTAATACTGATTTTTTTTAACTTGGCATTTATTAGTTTCCTTACTGTGCTCTGTTCTAATGCGCAATGGTCTGATGTGACAGCTCATATCAAAGTCTGTTTCTTGTAAAAATCGTCAAGATCCTGTAGCAGTCTGGTTAATACTAGTCACATTTCCTCTTTTTTTGCCTTACAAATATATTCTACTTGAAAATTATTTGCAGTTTTATTAGTTAAAATGCACTAAACCCCATTAGCTTAAAATAATATTTATAACAACATTTCTTTTTACCTTTTTCTGGTTGTTCCTGACATCATGCTGCATCCTACAGTCCTGCTTCACCCCTAAAAATTGTTTTAATTATGGCTTTTAGTTTAGCAGTTTTCCTTTTTTTTGCTGATATTTTATTAGGTTGTAGTTGATGAAAGCCAGGATGTTGTTATTTCCTCTCAGACTCTCTTGGAAAAAGAAAACTACTTTGTGAGGGTAAGAAACAAAATACAGTGACTGAAGTACGCTTGATTTTTAAGGTCTGCATAAAAATATGAATATGCCTTCAAGTGCAAGAATAACTTTTTCATGTAATGACTTTTCATATGTGGCATGAAAACAAACATTAGAAATGTTGATGTACTTTGCTAAGCAAATTAAACTTTTCTCCTGAGGTCAAGGGTGACATATAGGGCCAGACATTATTCACAAGATGGTAGGATTTATATCAGTGGGTCATTCTCATTAGGAAAATAGAGGCAGCTTGATGCAGAAAGGATAAGCTGACTGTTGCTTTATTGTTCATTGTATTTCTTAAATGCCAGTGTATTGTTGATTATACATGTAAGGTCTTGGACCCAATTGCTGCAAATCTAGCTAGTTAGCTAGCCATTTAGATTTGTGCAAAACTGTACAGAAGAAGCTTGTAGAAGTCCTGGAGAAGGTGACACTTTGCTTTCCAGATGTGCAAAGCAACGGGCAAACTTGTCTACACATGTACTAAGCATTTGCACTAGTGAATGCTTAGCACGCGCAATCCCTTCCCCCGTGCAGCTGGTGTCCAGCCACTGCCATCTTTGTTCCCTAATGTTGACACCAGTGCATGTGAGCCATTGCTATCACTGGGGCAGTCATGACGTCTGTGCACTCATGCTTGCACAGTGCATTACATGATACATCTGCTTGCACGATGTGCCACATGACCGTCCTGCATGTCTCTTCTGCCCATGATGGACGGTACATGCATGTATGGAGCACTTAATCTTGAACCACGTGTAGTCGCCTTATGGCAAGCTCTGGCACAGAAGGTGAACCAGTTTGGTCTAGTGGTTAAGAAGCCAGACTCTTATCTGGGAATACTGAGTTTGATTCCACACTCCTCCATGAAGTCAGCCGGGTGACCTTGGGCTAGTCACAGCTTTCTTATGAGCTCTCACGGCCTCACCTACCTCACTGGGTGCCTGTTATGGGGAGAAGAACAGAAGGTTTGTCAGCTGCTTTGAGTCCCCTTAAATGGGTGAGAAAAGTGGGGTAGAAAAGCCAACTCTTCTTCTCCTTTATGTGCAAGTGCTCCATCTCGGAGCTCACTGCGAGGCAAACTACCAGGCCAAGTGCAAAAAGCCCCCCTGTTTCAAGTGCAGATGCTTAGTGCGTTCTGGGCCATTTCAGCCAAGGCTTCCCACAGCTGGAAAGCCAAGTGCGAAATGGCCCTATGTGAACTGTGCTAGCCCAACACTGGAAATAGGCTAGCCAGTTTGCCATGATGAAGTCCGAACTGGCATGTGATGCACCGTTAGACATTGCCGTAGCTATCTGGTAGCTGGGCACAACCGCTTAGTTGCACAGGCACACCCTCTCATTGAGCCGCACCTGGAAGAGAATGCAAAACCACCTTGTCAGGAGCAATCTAGTTGTTTCTGGCCAGGTTGTGGACTACTTTGTGGTACCCAGAAGGATCAAAACACCTTGATCCAGCAACACGCAGCAAGACTTTAGGGAAGGAGAGTGAATATGAACTGCAGAGTGACTTCAGTGAAGTATCAAGTCCACAACTCTCTGGAACCAATACACACAACAAACCAAGTTCAGCTTCTTGTAAGGATGGACTGTAGTTCCAATCTTGAAGGGAGGACATAGGGATGGGCTTAGTGATAAACAAAGTCACAGTGAATCCCAAAGACACATACTGGACCCCTGGAGTAAACTAGAGACACTGAGGGGGACAAGGAAACCAGTTCTTATATCCAAATCCTACCTTTGGGACAGGTGGGAAACTGGGGAAAACTGTTTAGATTGGCAAAATTAAGTAAACAAAATGTTCATCAGCATTTAGGCTGTCCAGGGCTGAGCATGCCTTAATGCAATAAGGTATTCAGTTTGGGTACACACATTATTATCTCAGTCTCACAAACACACAGTTTAAGTATCACCTTCTAGCACCTGGCTGGCAGGATTTGGCTGTGTCATAAAAACATACTTTTTAGCTGAAAATCAAGCAGAGTCAAAGGTCCTTTATGCGTGCTTCTTTATAGTACAGATTTCTATTTCCTGAAATAGCTCCTTTCATGCAGAAGCTCCCCCCACAGTGACTATGCGTGCACTTACCTTAACCTGCACCAGAACCGGTAAGGCCTATTTGCACCTCCTATGATGCGTCATGTCAACTGATGTGCCTTGCTAGCACGTGTGCATGCTTTGTCATGGTTGCCCTGGTGATGGTGACAGCACACACGCACTGGCATTGACATTGGGGAAGGAAGATGGCAGCATCCAGGCATCATCTGCACTTGAATTGAGTGTCCAGATGTGTGGGGAGGGTTCATATGCAGTAAGTGTTTGTCAGTGTGTACACTTAGTTCATGCATGGGCAAGTTCGCCCTTTGCTTCCCACGGATCGGAAACAGAATGCAAATTTTCCCCAGGTCTCAAAGTTCTGGTAGTTCACGCATATCACAGTGAAGGCCGGGTCTCTGAACAGAGTAAGATGGCTAACAGGTGCCATCCTTATACCTGGGAGGTGGGACCATCTGTCATGTAAGGCTCTGTGATAATGTCATCACACAGCAACATGCTATTTCATGCTGGCTGCACTAAGATCATCATTTATTTATATTCTAGACATCAGGCACAGATCCCAGGTAGTTCTGGTAGGCTCCAAATCATATAACACAATGTAATTCAGTCACATAACATAGCAGTGATGTTGTCATACCCAGGTCTGAGAAGGGTGGGAGAGGTAGCCCAGGAGCCAAGGCCCACTAAAGTGAATGCCAGCTTTGCTCCTGGGATTGAGATTTTCATATGTTTCTTCTAGCAAATTGGGCTCCCTTTCAGTGGGGCGATTCTTTCTCATATGTTTTGAAAAACACACAAGACAGAATTTCATACACCCCTAATATCAACCACTGATTCCCTTAAGTATTCAGGGTGGCCTAGCTGCTAAGCAATGGTCCTCAAATTCTTTTATGTAAGAGCACATACTGGGTTTTGTCTGAGGTACTTACGGTAGGTAAATCAGAAGTCAACATAGAAGCAATCAATATATAATGTATTATATATATGTTATGTAACTGGTTATGACTGACATGAAAAGTGAACTGAACAGAAGGAGTCTGAGTATATATCGCAAATGGATTACATATTTCATTCACATTCATTGTTTGTGAGTTGCTTACAGTTTGTTATTTATTTTACTAATCATAATAAGGGTACATTTGTTAATCATCTTGTCTCTGTCAATTAGGAAGTAGACAGATATTTGAAGCACTGTGATTTCTTAGCTCTAAGGAAAAGGGAAATGCTGTACAAGAAATGGTTTGAGAGTGTTTCAAGCCAGCTGCTACAGAAAATTCAGGACAAAGTTGACAAGCAGTCAAGTGAAGAAATAGAGGAGAGGAAACGGAAACAGCTTTCCCTTTATTTAAACTACTGTAATAAGAAGGTATTGGCAGATAATGTTTACTACTTTGGTTGGCCAACTAAGAATGAAATGATTCAGAATTTCATTTCCTCGGGAAGTTTTAAATGTAACCTAGGAACTGGTTTTTATCTTTCTGACTATCATATGACTGTGGGAGAAGAGTATTAAATAATAATACTTACTGTACATTTGTTTAGTGTAACCTTTAAGCAAAATACTTCAGCATTATCTTGGTTTGAAACGTTGACTTGAGGACTGTATTTCCACTTGAACAAAAGATGTTAGACTTCTATTTGATGACAAGCTGACTTTAAATCAGTAACTGGAGGCAGCTGGAGAAAAAACCCAAATGCAATACTATAGTCTCCAAATCACTAATTCCAATGTATTCTGCAAATGGTTAGACCCCTTCTTTGAGTATTGTGTTCAGGTTCTGGGCATTACATTTCTAAATTAAAATTTGTTTGTTTGTCCTGCTCTTCACCAAAAGGCCTCAGGGCATGTCACAATAGTAAAAAATAAAATACATAAATATTAAAAAATATTTAAATTATAACCCACCCACCTGTCCACCCTCCCTAGCAGAACAGCATGCAGAGGGAGCTAAATATCAAATCCCTGGGCTGAGGGGCAGATTTTAACCAGATAGCAAAACGCAGATAATGTAAGTGCCTAGTGGATCTCAAGAGAGAGGCTGTTGGAGAGTTTTGGGGCCACCACAAAAAAAAGCTCTCTATCCCTTGTACCTCTGAGAGAGGAGGAACTGCAAAAAGACCCTCTCCCCAAACTCTCAATACACAGGCAGGTCTATACGTGCTCCCTTGGCCCAGCTAGCTATACCCCCTTGGCTAACTTTTATTAGCCACAAAGCATAGGGGTCAAGAAACCCAGTCAAGTCCCCAACCACAGCACACAAAACCAGTCACAGCCTTTCTAAAACACCACAGTTTTAGAATACACAGTAATAAAAGATGTCTTATGATCCAACTGTTTTGAATTTTTAGACCCTGTATTATTTTAACCTCAGTGTTTTCAACCGTCTTTTCTGGCTTGTGTTTCCACCAGTTTTTTCAACTCATGTTTTGTAATTTGTACATGAATCCCAAAGTCATATTGCTGCTACCTGATCGTGGCAAATTGCATAAATCAGTAGTTTCTTCTTTTGAATGTTGCATAAGTGAAGGCAAATCTGATGTAGAATATAATGTGAAGCTGAAGAATTGATCCTGAGGTATGCAGAACTATCTTTCCTCAGCAAAGTGAACTATTAAGAAAAAAAACTTGCAAGTTACACCGTCTTTGCAGATTCTGTTCTATACATTTTGAATACTACTACTGCAAATTATTGTGGCACGCTGTAGATCTCTTCTAGTAATGAATTCTTTAGGGCACAACTTGAGACGTATCTGTTCAGTTCCAAAGTCTTATTTTAAAAGGTTGCGAAAAGTTTTACAACTATACTTGCAAGTGCATTCCACCAAAAAAAAAACAGGAAAACTTATGGACAACATTTTAACCCTTGAATAGGGAAATTCTTTTCCACAGAAATATTCTAGAGATTATATAGTTCCCAGGACTTTTTGAGAAAATTTGTTTTCAAAGATCTTTTTAAAAAGGTTTGCTTTGAAGCCTGATCATGGCAAGCAAAGGGGTGTTTTTCCACTGTCACTAAAAGTACCCATTAAGTACCCATTAATGGGTATTTAATGGCATTTTTGTACCCATTAATGGGTGGTTAATGGGTACTTCTAGTGACAGTGGGAAAACAACCCAAGATCTAAAATTTCTGCAGTATGTGAAGCAATCACCAGAAAGCTGTCTCCTTTCTCTACGAAGAATTGTTATAGGAAATATTAACACATACATGATAACACATTAAATTGCATATCTAAAGTGCTTTTGTTGAATTTTAGAATATATAGCATGACTTGCTTAGAAGAGTATATGTAACACATATATGAACTAAAATGTCTGTGTGTGGTTTAGCAATAGGTATAAACAGGTCAAATCAAATCAGGTCAAGTTAGGGACATCAAGGAATTCTGATTAACCTGCTGTGATGGCCATCAGTAAAGGTAAAATAAGAGCAGAGAGTTAAGCCATGAGCTAGGTAAGGTTAGAAAGCCAGTGGACGTGGCTTGCTTACATTCTAAGGGGCGTGGGGAGCTACCTCCGTATAAGAGCCAATCGGATGTGAGATGTGTTGGGAGAGACTTTAACGTGAACGGTAACTGCAGCTTGTGGTTCTTTGGCCAGGAAGAAACAGACTGAGGAGAGAAATGGGAGCGAACCGGGCCCTAATTCTCTTGGGAGAGAGTTGCAAGAGAGAGTCCTGTGCAGAAGCGCTAAGCCCAGCTAGCGCGAAGGCAGCTGATCAAATAGCTCGCTTTAGCTGTACTTGGGACGTTGGTTCAAGGGGTGATTGATTTGTTTAGTTCGCAAAGAAGCTTGTTTGACCATAAAGAAAAGCTGTTACATGTGTATGCTTAGAAACAAATCCAGTTACTTGGCTTGTTCAATTCATGGGTCCGGTTGCGACTTCCTGACTCTCGAGATTATACAAAGTAACCCACTGTTAATCTCAGCTCCTATGAGAGAGGGGAGAGTTACATTACACATTAGCTTGCCAGAAGGGGATAGATGTGGGTGTTGGCTGCCTCAATAAAGACTGGGTACCTGGGGGTCAGGCAGTGACTGGGAACCGTGCTGATGAGTTCAGAGGTGTAGAACAGTTAGTCACCACACCTGTATATGCCAGTTTGCCTCTTAGGTCAGAATCGGAAAGTTGTCTTACTTACGTGAGCTTCCGTTCCTGACGGATGGATGCAGACTCATGGGTTATCACCGTTGCCTGTAGCTGACCACGACCGCCAGGGGGAGCCCTGCAGAACTTTCACTCGACCAACTGTCACCTGCAGGGCTTCCCCTCATTCCTTTACGCAGGGAGTGAAGATGGAACAGAGCCCTGAGGAACTTCAGAAGTCGAAGCAACCTAACAACAAACAATCAAATAGGACATGCAAAAAACACATACACAATAGGGAGGGAATAGTCTGCATCCATCCGTCAGGAACGGAAGCTCACGTAAGTAAGACAACTTTCCGTTCCCCGACGGATGGAGCAGACTCATGGGATGTACCAAAGCTTCCCTCTAGGGTGGGCACCATTGAATAAACTGAAGCATCACGTACCGTCCTAGGTACAACGTGCTGGAGCACTCTCCTTCCGAATGCTGCCTCAGAGGACTTGTAGACATCCATTCGGTAATGCCTCGTAAAAGTAGAAGGCGTTGACCATGCTGCCGCTTTACAGATCTCTTGAACGGTGGCCTTGGTTGCAAATGCTGCTGATGTAGCAGCACTCCTAGTCGAATGAGCTTGAATATTCTTAGGAGGAGCCACGTTCCTGATTTTATATGCCATTGAGATAGCTGCCCTGATCCAAGCAGAAAGCACCCTTGGGGAAGCCTTCTTGCCCAAATACGCAGGATGGAAACAGACAAACAAGGATGGTGTCTTCCTTATATCCTTAGTCCTGTCAATATATACCTTGACAGCCCGTCTAACATCGAGGCAGTGCCACTGCTGCTCCAGACGATGAGAGGGCTTAGGACACAAGGAAGGAAGGTGAATTTCTTGCTCCCTGTGGAAGGTCGAATCCACCTTCGGCCGGAAAGAAGGATCCAACCGAAAAATAACAGAGTCAGGGGTCATTTCACACAAGGGAAAATTAACAGACAATGTGGCTAAATCTGAGACCCTGCATGCCGAAGTCATTGCCACCAAGAATATTAGCTTATACGACAAAAGTTTCAATGATATTTCCCTTATAGGCTCAAAGGGAGTCCCTGACATCACTGCCAAAACCAAATCAAAATCCCATGTAGGAAACCTATGCACCACTGGAGGACATTTACCCTTCACACCTTGGAGAAAGCATTTAAGCGTTTTGTTCGCGGCCAAATTTGACTCATCTGCAATCTCAGTGATAGCCGACAAGGCGAAGACCTGCTTCCGGATGGTATTATAACCCAAACCTTTATGAAGCCCGGCCTGAAGGAAAGCCAAAACATCCCTTACTGAAGGACCCAAAGGGTCAATCCTGTTAGAATATGACCACCTACAAAACGCTCTCCAAGAGGAATTATAAATCCTCCAAGTCGAACTCCTACGGGAAGCAATAATCGTCTCAATAACTTGGGAGGAGAACCCTGCTCTCCTTAAGAAGAGCCGTCTAGCATCCATGCCGTTAAGGCCAACCATTGCGAGTCTGGATGGTACACCTTGTTCTGAATCAGGAGATCCCTCCAGGATGGTAGTCGAAAAGGCTCCCTGACCGACATGGCCAACAGCTGAGTGAACCATAGCCTCCTCGGCCAATATGGGGCTATGAAGATCACTCTGGCCCGTTCCACCCTTATCTTGCGAAGTACTCTCGGAATAAGAGGGAACGGGGGAAAAGCATACAGAAGTTTGGCAGGCCACTGAACAGAAAGTGCATCGATCGCTGATGCTGACGGGTCCTGGTGACGAGCGTAGAACCTCTGCACCTGGCGATTTGCCCTGGTTGCAAAAAGGTCGACCGCCGGAAGGCCCCAAGCCGACGTTATGTCCTCGAAAACCTCCCGATTCAACATCCATTCCACGCTCGACACCTCCTGTCTGCTGAGCGAATTCGCCTGCTGGTTCAGTGAGCCCTTAACATGAATAGCAGACAAAGATATAATATTATTTTCAGCCCACTGAAAAAGCACCGTAGCCAAAGACATAAGATCTTTATTGCGCATGCCTCCCTGACGTACCACATGCGACTTTGCTGTAGTATTATCAGTCTTAATAAGAACATGCTTGCCCAAGATCAAATGTGAAAAGGCAAGCAAGGCATAATGAATGGCCTTCAGCTCCAACCAATTAACATGATGCTGACGTTCAGATTCAGACCACACACCCTGGGCCAGGTGGCTGTCCAAGGTGGCTCCCCATCCAGATAAACTCGCATCCGTATAGATAACCACTGGTTCAGGCCTAATAATGGGAACTCCCGAGGCCAAATGCCCTGGAACAGTCCACCAACGAATGGATTCCAAAATACTCTTACTCAGGACAACCAACGTATCCGTGGCACTAGCAATCAAGGCAGCATATGGGCGCAATGCCCACTGCAAAGGCCTAGCATGGAAACGAGCCCAATGATGTAAATCAATAACCGAGATAAGTTTACCCAGCAAAGAAGCCAAGGTAAACAGCCTAACTGGTCTGTGCATGCACACCTTCGTTGCTAGAGCCACTATTCCTGAAATTCGCTCGTCCGATGGGCGAATGATAAACGACTCTGTATCAATCAAAGCCCCCAAATGAACAATTTTCCTGGAGGGGATCAAAAAACTCTTCTCCAGATTTACTAGAAAACCAAAAGAAGACAAAAAGTCTATAGAGTACCTCAAATCTCCCTCCTACTTTGAACGAGACCTTGAGACAAGGAGGAGATCATCAAGGTAGGGGAAGATGGCCACACCCCTTAACCGTAAAATTTCTACCAGACAGACCAAGGTTTTCGAAAAAACGCGAGGAGAGGCTGATAATCCGAAAGGAAGGGCCTTATACTGGTAATGCTTCCCATTAACCTCAAAGCGCAGAAATCTGCGGTCTCTGGGATGAATGGGAATATGCAGAAAAGCATGCGTAAGATCTAGGGAAACCATAAAGGAACCCTCCTCTATCTGATTTCTGATAGAATTCAAAGACTCCATTTTGAAATATATTTTACGCATAAATTTATTTAGATATTTAAGATCAAGGACAGCCCTAAACTTTCCACCTTTTTTGGTTACAAGAAACAAAATTGAGTATACACCCAAACGTAACTCCCCCGAAGGAACCAACTCTATTGCTTGCATTTCCAAAAGCTCAACAATCGCCTGCTCCAAAGCTCTCCGCCTCTTAGGAACAGAGGGACTAGGGGTAGGCAGATATCTAAAAACAGGAAAACTGCTAAACTGTAACCTATATCCCTGAGCAACCACATTAACCACCCAGGAATCCGAAACATACTCTTTCCAAACGTGAACAAAACTCTGAAGCCTCCCCCCAACCACCTTGGGACTAGGGCTAGAAACAACTGAAGGAAGAGATCCTCTAACGACCTCTTCCCCTACCAAGGGGCTGCTTGTTCGCGGATTGCTGTTGCCCCCAGGATCCGCGTCCTCCTGTGGGCTTGTAACGAAAGGGCTGCTTCTTGTAAAACCCCGCATATGGCTTCTTTGTAAAAGAGGACCTACCCTTATTAGATTGACTCGACTTAGCAGCAGAGGTAGAAACCGATGTAGGTAATACTTTTTTCTTATTTCTTTCAATCAACACATCTTTAAGGGCAAGTTCCCCAAAGAGCTCCTTGCGCTTAAATGGAGCTCCAATAATTTGCAGCTTAGACTGCACATCCACACCCCACGACCTCAACCAAATTGCGCGCCTAGCGCCTATTGTACTTGCAGCCGATCTAGCTGCCAATTGAAAGGCATCCATATTTGCATCTGCTGCAAAAGCCACGACTTTCTTAATCTGAGCTAACTTGGGGTGAAAATCCACCGGGAAAGAAGCTTCAGACAGGAGCTCCTCAACCCATTTGATCACTGCTCGATTGGCCAGGCATGCAGATGCTGATGCCCTAGTGCATAAAGAGTCAAGTTCAAAAGATTTCTTCATAAGGACTTCTAATTTCTTGTCCAATGTGTCGCGAAGCTCCACCTCCGAATCCCTCGGGAGAAGGTGATTGGAAGCCAGTTGGAGGACAGGAACGTCAACAGTAGGCGTGGCCCAGATAGAAGAAGAGTGATCTGAAGGCAGAAATAACTTCTTTGCCATAGGAGGAAGCCTTTTAGTTGTCATTGGCTCCGCCCACTCAGCCAACAAAAGCTCCTGCATCAAGGGAGGAATGGACAAAACTCGTTCCTGTGGTGGTGGATTCATTAATAAATCCTTTGCTTGACGAGCCTTCTCCTCAGTAGGCTTTGAATCAACCGTAATGTTTAATGCCGTAGAAATGGCTGCTATTACTTGAGCAATATATGCAAACTGGGCGCTACAATAATATTCCTAGCAATGAGAGACTCTGCGTCTGGGGGGAACAAATCGTGGAAGATATTGAACATTTCCTAATTGACTGTACAGCATACTCTGACCTCCGTTCCAGATATCTAGATCCAATATTAATTAATTTCAGGTCCCACAATAGAAAGAACCTCTTATCCTTTCTCCTGCAAGGACAGGAAAGAGCTACAATAATCAGCGTGAGCCTTTTCATTCTGAAAGCTTTGAAGAAAAGAGCACGTTATCTGGAAGATAAATCGGGCAATTAAGACCTTGATTGTAAATAGATGGTCGATTGCTCTCCTTTGCCTTCTTCTGTTTTATTTTATTTGTATAGTATTGTACTCTACTTTGAAATGGTCAGATGACTACTCAAATAAACAAATATATATATACTTGAGCAATATGATCATAGGAAAGCAACCTTGAAGTCTGCTGAGAACCAGAAGAGGATGCCAACTGTGCATCCCCCTCATCACCAGAATGGTGATTATCATCAATGGGAGGCTCAGCATTAGTCTGAACCTCCCTCGGCTTATCACTCGATGAAGACTGCTTCCCTTTAGAAGGTTCAATATTGGAACGAGCCCTCTTCTTCTTTGCCCTCCTTTTTGCCAAGGAAGCTGCCAACTTCATTAACAGATCTCCCTCAGAAGAAGAAGCCTCTGAAGCAGACTGACAAACAGCAGAAGCATCAGGTTTGTCTATTGACTTGCTTCTGCAGGATCTTTCGTTTGGTAAAACAACACAAGAAGAAGTACTGGAAGATCTACGAAGCTGTCTCACGCCCCCGTGGGTGTGCCCTGAAGCGTCTAGGCGAGGGAGACCCAATGACGTCATCATCTGATGACGATAAGTAAGATGCCCAGGCCGGGACAACCCTCCTCTTCGATGCAGGGGGACTCCTAGTATCATAATGTCTGCTTCTAATGCCACGGTGCCGCCGCTCCCGGTCTCTAGCAGGTGAGACCGAAAAGCCCCGATGGCCAGCGCTGTGCCTAGAGGCGCGCGCCCGCCGAGAATCATGGCGCGAGACGTGGCAGCGGCTCGAGCTGCGGCTCCTGCTGCGCCAGCCACGTCCGTAACTCCGCCCACGGCTGTGACTGCAGCTTCTACTACAGCTGCGTTTGCGGCTCGAACCCCGGCGTAAACGCCGTTGGTAATGAGCGCGTGCCATCGGAGGCTCGTGCCGATGCTCCCAAGCCGCCGCGCCCCCCCCTTCGGCCTCCAAACTTGGATTAACGGCGGCAGCCACTTTCAATGCCCTAGCGCGAGCGTCATGGCTCGCGCGGCTGCCGCGTTCAGGCCGGGGGGAAGGAGGAATGGCCGATGCCTTTAACGGCTGTTGCGGCGGCGAAAAACGCCGCTGCCGCTTCTGCGGCTTCAGCGCACGGCCCGGGGAAGAAGCCTGGGGCAAACTCCGCCCTAGCCTTCGCTCTTGTGGGGAAGAGGAAGGGCTAGGAAAGACGGACCACAGCGCGCGGCGACCTCCGCGCCGAGGCATCCCCGAGGCTCGGACAGGAGGCGAGCGGGAGGCGAACGATTGCTCGCTAACCTCCCCCGACTCGCAATCTAAAAGGGAAAAGGGGAAAAGACTAACTAACTAAAGTAAATAAAAAACCTAACCCTAAACAAGGGAAAGGGAAAGGGATTTAGCTTACCTGATACCTCCCCTGAAAAGCGGAAGCCAACCCGCTTTCTGGCCCACTCCCAACTCAAGGGGGGAGCTAAGCCAGACGGACCTGGGGACGGGGAAAAGCCTCCGAAGGAAGAATAAGAAGAGGGAGCCATAAACAGCCTTCGGAGTGCTCGATCGGGGGCAACTTGTCCACAGGGGCTGCCTCCCTCAACACGGCCCAAGGAGGAGGAGAGAGGGGATGAAATAATCACACCCCTAGGATCCGAAAAACGCTGTTCAGCAACCGCCGGAGAGGGCATCCCAACGGATGAAGAGACTCACGGTGTGATCAGCTGCACGACCGCGGAAAGGAATGAGGGGAAGCCCTGCAGGTGACAGTTGGTCGAGTGAAAGTTCTGCAGGGCTCCCCCTGGCGGTCGTGGTAAGCTACAGGCAACGGTGATAACCCATGAGTCTGCTCCATCCGTCGGGGAACTCACAGCATTCTCTTCATTCCAGTGATAAAGGAGAAGGCTGGTCTTCTACAGAACTAGCAAAAAACCACAAAATATTCACTGTGTGAGATATGAAGAGACAGTTGGTTTTATTTTTAATAATATTAAGGTATTGATTGTATAAAAATTGCTATTTGTTTCTGTATATACTTGCCTATAGGGAAAAAGGAATGGAGTCAGTAGAACATAAGGGAAGCCATCTTAACAAAGGGCTGTGGAAAGCATGTGAAGAATGGGCCTTCTCCCCACCCTTATTATAAAGTTAATAATTAAGTTTTGAATACGGTATGATATTACTATGTTTTAAAATATTATCAACAATATAGCAATTGTTAAGTTTGCTTTATATATTCCTGCTCATTTTAGAAGTTTAATTAATAATCTAAAGTTACACTATTTCTCCTTTGAATTGGGCCTCTGGTTACCTGGTTACAGGAGAGAAAGGGCAAATATCAAGGCGAACCACGTAAAGGGAGGGACTCGGAGCAGAGGTGATAAAGGCCAGCAGATGTCCTTTGTTCCGCAGAACCCATCCCGGCTTGCACTAGGATGGTTTCTCTGAATGCATACATTTTTATGAATTTGTAATGAAATAAATAAATCCTTCCTATGGCATTCCAATCATTAAGAAGAATAACAGGAATTTTTCTTACAACTCCACAACCTGACCTAACCAGATTTCAGGGTAGAATAGGACTCAGCTCTTCCCTCAGTCCCCCAGTAGTTCCCCTTCTAGGATTCCAAGATGTGGTTGAAACAAAAGCCCTTTCTACATTTGGCTATTTTTCAGATTATAAGCCTTTTTTTTTGCATATTTTCTTCCCTCAGTGCTGGCAAGGTGTGAATTGCTGGGAGAAGCAATGATTCCAGCAACCGCGTCAATGACACTTGCACTGTCAATGTCACTTGCACTGTCCCTGCCCTGGTTCCCTTTAAACCTCTCCTCGCAGAGAGAGGTGCAAAGAAGGCTGTGCTTGGTGGTGTTGACTGTAGATGTAGAGCAGTTAGAATTGCTCTACATCTACATACCTCTGGGGAACTCATGTGGATGCTGCTTTCAGAAGTTCCCCAGGAGTTTGCCAAAGAGGTAAGCGGAGAATGACTCAACAAGATAACATTTTTTCTACAGCTTTTTATGATGTTTTAATTGGTATGTGTGTGTGTGGTTTTTATTTAAATAATAAAAGAAGAAAGGGGAATAGCAACAACCCACAAGTACAAATTAAAACAAAACTATAATAAAAACAGAATTAGTAGCAACTAAATGAAGGGTAGGACTTAAAGGAACAGTATGTGCTCCCTAGCTTGTAGCTCTGTGCAAAGGAGAGGACAATGGCATATGTGTGAAAAGTCACTCTTAGCATATTTCTAGCATTTAGAGCTTTTTTATCCTTTCTTCCCAAGGGCCTTTTCTCATTTGGCTTCCCAGCCATGGGCGGCCTTGGGTGAAACAGCCCTGAATGCATTAAGCATCTGCACTTGCAGATACTTAGTGCATTCATATGCTCCCCAAACTTAGCCAAAATGTGAATGGTTGCTGAATGATAACCAAGTCTGGATCCTGGTTGCAGGCCCTGATCTCAAGGTAACCATGTCACATGCCCCTCCACAAACCAGAAAATGCTGATGGGGAGTCTGGAGCTTGACTAATTTCAGTGCTAGTACAAGATAGCTCCCATGCGGAAAGTGCAGGTTTTCTGTCTGGGAGCATTCCTCACTTGAACTACCTGACCAAGTGCAAAATGGCCCTGAGAATATGTTGAATTTGGTCCTGGAAGAAAATTTGCTGATAAATGTCACACCTTTCAAGCAAGCGTTGAATAACTTCTTTAGATAGCAGTTTCCTCTGTCTCTGTTATGCCGCTTGACATTACGATTACACTTGAACAGCTGAACCATTTGATTGCATAGTTTGCCAAAAGACTATTGAAAGTGGACTGCACAAATTTTATTTCAAGTTTTGTTGGGTGATGTTGCCATGAAATATATCAATTTTAGAATCTTGCTTTGCTTTTCATCCTTTTATTACCAATTTGGAAATGATGTGGTATGGGAAATATTTAAATACGTGTTCAACACTAGATTTAAAAAAACTGGAAAAAGACTTTTTAAACTTTTTAAACATGATTTGTTTAAAAAGAGTAAACATTTTTTATTTTAAAATTTTAATTCAACCCATACATTTTGCAGTTCTGTAATACAACATAAAGACCTTCATATCAAAATTCATCTCATTCTGCCATCTGTCTCACCTCCCTTCCTAGCAACTTTCTTATAAATAACGTTTTTCCATTGAAAAAACATTTCTTTGATCCCCAGAGAATATTTAAACAAATTAATATCTATTTTATTCCATGGAATTTCTCATTCCATAGATACATTGCATAAGTTAAAAAGTTTTTTTTTAATTTGTTATTAAACAAATATATTTGAAGTGAATGGAACAAAACTCAAAATCATTTGGAACATTCCAAGTGCCCCATCAGAATATCTTTCTATTCCACAGAATAGATATCTGGCTGAATCCACATGGAGCCATTATGACATTTTGAGGTTGACCTGCCAGAGAGCCTTTTCCCACTAGGGCATAGACCCCATTAGGAACCTGATTAGGACCTGATTGGTACCAATCAGGAAGGCTCTGTCTCCACCTGGACCCCATCTAAAGCCCCATCTGCGAGGTCCTGTCCCTACAAGGGCACGGGAAATCTGGATTTAATGGGTCCTACAGTTAATGCCAGTTGCATTAACTTCCTTGTTGGCTGACTTCCATGGCTATTTCCTGTGGTCATGTAAAAAGTCCTGAAAGTTACCTGGGGTCCACCAGAACCACAGGATCCCTTTCCTAGTTTGCATATAATATTTTAAAATAACTGCATTCCTGTAATGGAACAAACAGGCAGCATGGAATGGTGGCAGAAGCCGGTGACTTTAGGTGCTCCGCACCATGATTAAACTTATCTTGCTTTCAGAACAAGGATCATGACTGCCCCTCTATTATTACACATTAATAAGGGAAGGCGTTATGTCTGCTATATAAAATACTTTAATGTTTGTGTTTTCTTATAAAAAGAGAATACTGTGATAAAAAAACCTGTCCTTCTGATATAGTTTTGCATGTAATCGCAGACCCTTAGAATACACATGTATTAGAGAAAAAATGACCTCCTGCTCAGATTTAATTATGGACACATACAGTAGACAGTGAATTGAATCTGGAAAAACTGACAACTTTAGAAGTTTACACTAATAAAACTTCATAAGACACCAATGGAAGGCAAAAATAGGTTCACTTATTTATTGGCAGCAAGCACTGGAGAACAGGAACTGCGCCTGATGAGCAGAGACAGTAAAGAGTGTACAGTTTTATAAATAATGCCTTAGATTGGATCTGTGCACCTTTCTTGTACAAACTTTGCAT
Source organism: Aspidoscelis tigris stejnegeri (assembly GCA_023333525.1). Lineage (NCBI taxonomy): Eukaryota > Metazoa > Chordata > Lepidosauria > Squamata > Teiidae > Aspidoscelis > Aspidoscelis tigris. The sequence continues at coordinate 2,438,633 of JALMGA010000010.1, forward strand.
TGTAACCCTGGGCATCTTATACTCATCTGTTCATATTCAGCATTTGTTTTCCGTGTTCATTGTGTCTTTCTTTCCATTAGGCCTCCTCTGATCCTGGATCTCCAGTTTCCCTTTGTGTGCTCCTTCCTCCTTTTCATCCTCTCTTTGAGTCATCTTCTTCGTATAACTCATACTTCCCCTCCTTTCTCCCCCCATTTCCTTTCTCTCTCCTCTCGGTCTCCCCTTCTGTGAATCCACCAATTATAATTCTCCCTTCAGTCCTGCTCCCTCCTTCAATTCCGCCTCATTTTTTTCATTTACTTCCTCCATTTCCCCCCTTCCTCCACTTTCCTTCCCTTTTCTTTCATCCACCGTTCTTACGGTTGTCCTCTTCAGAGATGACCAGCTCTTTACCGGCTTTGCCAAGTTCCATTCCTTCTTCCTTTCCACCACAATCTTCTTCCTTTTCTGCTCAACAGACCCCTTCTATTTCTATCTCTGAACTGTCTCTACAGTCACAACAGCCCCCGCACTCTGAGCAGGAGCCTTCTCATGACTTCAGTGCTTATCATTCCCATAATCCCTTCTTCCTTCCTATACCTCCACCTATACAATCTTACAGGAGATACCAAGCTCGGGAGAAAAACAGTGACAGCGTTAAATATCTTTGAAGACAGAAGATAGCTGGGTTTTCTTCAGTGTTGTGACCCATTAATAAGGGGCAGTTGTTCTACAGTGTACAGGTTCAAGTGCTCATTCGTACTTTGTAATGCTGTATTCAAGAGTCAGCAAACACGGTTCATGATTTGTGAGGGTGGTAAAACCAGCTGCTATGAAGATATGGGGAAGTGAGAAAGAACCAAGGGAATATCATAATTAGGAGCTTCTTGTATCAGCTGTTCGGTAGAATATCTTTATTCGTTTTTAAGATCCAATCTTCACGAGGTAGTCAACCTCCCGTTTCCTGTCATTGTTCACTGGAGTTACAGTCCTTGGAAACGTGCAGATGAATTAATGAATTGAAAACTTTGGTGTGATAGTTCTACAAGGCATTTTTAATGTAAAAGCTATGGAGAAAATATAGCAATTCTAGAAACCAGTTGTAAGCGTGTTGATTTGGAACTGAAGCAAAGTGTGTAGCTTTCTGTTTCCTCTGAATTACAATTAAAAACACTTTTTTAAAAGCATGCTTAATACTGGCCTCTTTTTCAGATAAAAAAACTTGGAAAGAAAGGGTGTGATCTGGATTAGCATAAAGGCACACGAGAAAATTCTTATCAGAATTTTCCTGTTGAAAATGCTAACCAAGATTCTCCTTCTTCAAAAATTGCTGCAAATAATTTACAATTTCAAGTATGGGAGCAGCGAACTAACCTCCTTCTTTGTGATGTTGCGGCCCTTGTCTAGGTTGGGCCCAGCATATCTGAAAAAATAGAATGCTACTGTAGTGATATACATGTTTTTTTAAAAAAACATTTTTGCTATAATAAGTTCTGTGGCACTTTGTGGTAGAAGTAATTTTTATGTAATTGAGAATACTTAACACAAAATCCTATTACTCTTAAATGATGGACTGTTACATTAGAAGTTATAACCACGATAATGCTGAAACTTTAAACATGTTAGTATTTTGACTTAATTGATGTCTTCGAGTCATTTAGTAGTTAAAATGTTTGAACTTGAAGTAGCTACTGTATATAACTTTCAGCTCAGTACATTCCATCTAAAGTGGTAGCTGGTGAGTCCAGATGAGAGAGTCCTGGGTGTGGATCCGGAGGGGAATTTACATTGCTTAAATCACAGCTTCTAAAGAAGCAAAAATCTGTTTGCTGGGTGAAAAACAGTAAGAACTTGCACATAGTTTGTTAGTTAAATCTCTTACAATACACAATGAAGGGATGCAGCATTTTAAAAAGCCAGTTCTGTGATTTAAGATAAATGGAAAGCAGTTTTGGTTCCTGTCTTTTAACATGCTATTGACATGCAAAGTGCCAGAATGGAAGGTGTTCTGCGTCCATCTGGAGGCACTAGTTTTTACAGTAGTACAATGCTAGTGAGCCTAGCATTGATCCTTCACTTTGTTAGCTCCCAGTTAGTTTCTCATGTATAGTTAATAAATTATATCCCTTTTTTACAGTCATGCTATGTAATAGCCTTTCTGAGTAAGCTGTTTTTGTTATTTTACTATCTATTTCTGTTTCATTGAAGCCATAATTTGACATTTTTATTTATTTATCAGGGCAGTGCATTCCTAGAAAGCTACAGTCCTTCTTCTTATGATCCTTTTTTTCTGAAGACTTGTGGAGACATTTGGACGGTAGGAGAACAAACTTTTTTTTTCAGTAGCTTATTCTGATTAGTAAAATCTATGACTATTTAAGGCTGACTCCTGTTCCAGTCTCTCAGTGATCTCACAATATTGAATCACTGAATCATTGAAATCACTGAAGTGGCTTCCTGCCACCTTTGCCTACTTCTTTTTTAGTCGCACACTGTTTCTGGGCCCTTTTTTCCTAGGAGGGGCAAGAAGAAACATGATCTACCCACAGCTGTGACTGTTTTTTCCTCACCTTCCTGACCCTTCATGGTAGACCCTTCGGCCCACAGTGCGCTCTCAGATGGAGCATTTTCACAGTGCTCCATACATAGAGTTACCACAAACGTGCCCTCTGGCAAGCCCATCCAAACTTCTATGATGCAAGGAGGGGCACTGGTATATTATGTGGTGTGCTGGCACCACAGCGCCTGTGCTACGCATCACTGTTGTCCCAGTGACGACACTGGCACATGCACACTGGCATCCAGAGGGAAGATGGCAGTGTCTGGATATGCCTCCACATTGCAGGTAAGTGTCTGGATACGTGGGAGGAGGGAATGCGTGTACTAGCATTCGTGAGTGCCAATGCTAGTACACGCATGGGCAAGTTCACCTTTCCCGTCCCCTGGATGTGACGGAAAGTGCTAATTTGCAACAATGTATTACGAACTGCCCAGAGAGGCCCTGGGTAATAATGGTGGCCACATTTCACAGTGAGATGAGTTGTATCACTGTTTGCTCAGGTGACTAAACTTTAAGCTTTCTATGCACACATCTTATAGTGCTTGAATGTAAGTAAAGTCTGACTGATTTGATATAGTGGGAATGTTTAAGGCCAAAAAAATGAATTCAGTTATTTCTTAACAGGCTTCAGTCCCACCTCTGTATGATCCCTTGCTGAAAGAAATACAAGGAAGATACTTTGAGGCCAGCGTTATAGAACAGTGTGACACAGGTATTCTGTGCTTCTTATTCTGTGTTTCTAAAAACTGCTTGCAATATGCTTCTTAATATATGATACTTTGGGAATCCTAAATATTCCTCCCCTCATATCAGCTTTTAGAGGATGGTAGTTAACTTTTGGGGCTAGAAAAATACACTATCAACCATTTTTCCAGATAAGTTGAAGGGTTATTACTTCTCTGTGACCTATTATATGTTGATCTGATTACACAATCAGAAACATCTTATATTACTATTAGCCGTGATCCATTGGCTACAAGAGACCATTCCATTTCTAAGGGTCCCAGGTGCACACTGGACCATGGAATGAAGGAAAGCATCATTTCACTGGTATCCTTCCATTGCATTCAGCTACTGTCTCCTTGGCTTGGTATGGTTTGGACAACTGAAGCAGCCAAACTGCTGAGCTGGGAAAAATGAAAACTTTGGCATTCACCATTATAAGGTATGCTGGGAGCTCTCAGAAATGGGGAGGAGGAAGGAAGCAAACTGGACTGAAACACATGACTAATCACAATCAAACAAGGACAAAACATGAACTCTGGTAGAGGTGTCTAATCCCTGAAAGGGCGCCATGCCCAGTGTGACTGTGCAGGTGCAGGTGCAGGTGCCGTCATCACAGCATCGATGACCCTCTGCACATGTGCAGTCATGTTTGGGGTCATCTGAGGTGCCCCCAGATGACCCCTTGCACCAGAAATGGTGCAAATGGACATCGGGTGAATGGGACAGGTAAGTAATGGGTCAGGATTGGTTAGGGTTAGTTTGCATGTGGTGCACCATTTCATGCACCACCATTCGTTTCAATAGGTGAACATCTGGGCAGGCAGGGAGTGTTCCTAGGCTGTAAACACCTCCTGCAAGTGCAGATGCACCTGCCCAGATGTTAACCTGTTGCAAACTATGAGGGCAAGTGCAAATTGATCAAGTGCAGTTTGATTGCTTCAAACTTTGGGGAAAGTTTGCATTTTGCTTCCCGTCGTGCACTTTGCCCACGTGGCACTAATCATTCACACTTGTGAACGCTTAGTACACAAGAACCCTCCCACCATGCATCCGGACACTGCCATCTTGTTTGGTGGTGTGGTACTGATGCAAACGTGACATGCTACCCACACACACACTTGCACGGTGAGTCACATGCCCCTTCATCACCAGAAATAATGTGAATGGGCCTGCCTGAAGCCTTCCAGCTCCTGTGCAGGTAAAGGTAGGTGCAGGTGTGGTGCAGGGTCAACCTGCACCATGCATAGTTGCCATGAGGGGAGCTTCTGGATAGAAGGAGCCCTCTCTGGTTAGGAAACAACTCCCTCATGTGCAAATGCTCCGTCTTGGAGCTCCCCCCAAGTGGGCCACTAGTGGGCCAAGTGCAGAAAGGCCCTGGGCTCCATGTAAAGTGTATTGGAATCATGATGGAGGTAAAAGGGAAAATGATCAAACACACAGCACTTGTCATCATGGGGCTGTCACTAGTGAATGCATTTTACCTGCCATCTCTGCCTTCAAGTTTCTTGGATGGGATAGAGATGTTTAAGGTCTATCTACTTTGTTCCTTGTCTTTTTGCTGCTGCTGCCAAATTCAGTGGTGTCTTTGGGGAACAAAAAAAATGATTGGAAGACCGTATGGGTTAGGCAATTTGCATTACTGATTGGCCACATAAATTCTGAGTGATGCTCATTTGTATTAAAAGAGACACAGATAAGGTTAACTTGAGATCCAGCTCCGGCAAGCCAATCCTTATTTCCCCCCGCATTGATTGTTTAGTGATTGGATTGAAAGCCTGCCTTTGGACAGAACTAAGATAGGGACCATTTGATAAAAACTGAATATAAAATTACTTGCATAAAATCACACACCCTCCTTTTTTCACAAATGTTCTCGTGTGCAGCCACAGAACAAGAAACACAGTATTAAATATGTTTTCAGCAATTAGGGGATGGGGGGGGGGGAATATCCTGAGTTGCTCTACAAAAAGAATAGGAACAAAATTCTGAAGGCTTAAGAAGAAAATGGAAGTCTTGAATCAATCTTTGTGATTGATTCCAACTAAGTCATATAGACACATGCAGTTTTGGAAATGAGCTTCTTTCATCTTCCCATAGGAAAAAAAATCTCCTCCAAAGAGATTAATGAACTCTATAAGACTGAGCTTCCACCACTTCCTTTGAGCCGTCAATGTATGAATCCAATAGAGTGGCTGAAAATTCCAGCTGGGTACATGGAAAGTGAAGTTCGTCAAAAGAGCAGGTAAAGTTTGTCACTTCTGAAAATGTTTGCCTGTAATGCTTTTTATTTGAGAGGCTGTGATCGATTTTATAAGCTGTGGAACACATACAAATTAAAACTAAAAACAGTACGAGGAGGAGATCTTCAACGAAAAGCACAACTTCTTAAATGTGCTTTTGTTTGTTTTTTGTAGGAAGGCACATGTGAGAGATAGGAAAGGTAAAGAGCAAGCGAGAACCCCAAAGAAGGAGCAAATCCTAGTGAATAGGGGCTCAGCAACCTCAAAAGTCTGAGAGGATCCTGCTCTCCAATGCAAAGCAGAGATTGGTTCTCATGACTTCTGCCAGCATTTTAACAAGCTGCCTTTTAAAGTCAAGGGGAAGACAATTCCTACTGAAGATGATTTGTTCTACCTATCCTATCTCTTTCTCAATAGTTCTGTGATGTTTACCCACCCTGTATTATCCCACAGTCCTTGTTGTATGTAACGTCACATTTAAAAGTTAATGTCCGAGTTCAGGTCACTTTGTTATCTTCTTTTTTGGTGGGGAAGGGAGAGAGAGTGAACTACAAACAGCCTCGCCACAGCACAAAATACAACTGGTACGACAGCAGTAAGCACTGGTGCCTGATAATAGTCTAATTTCATTCTGTTAAAAGGCGGAAAATGAGGACAACTAGGAACCTGAGTTCTATGGATTTCAAGAGCTGGGGTGATCCATTCTGGCATCCAATGAACAAGATAGGTGTCTCTGCCAGGAAATCAGATTTCGCCTCTATGCCCAACCTTTTGAGAAGTCAAGTACTAACTGGCTCATCAGTATGGAAACCAGCAATAAAGACTGCTTCCTAAACATATGGTTCTGACATGTATTCCTTTTACAATAACAGAATATAAGTAAAAGTGCTCAACTATGACATTATAGGAGCTACATGCCACATGCTGTACTAACAATTGCAGTTGAACATCCTTGTCCTATCTAGGCCTTCTAGGGTGGAGTACTATGAGTCTTCCCAGCACACCATACTTCTTGTTGGATGGCTTCAAATGTGTTACACATTTGAGGTCTTCCTACTGGATGAACTTATGGACTTTCCCTTCAGAAGGCCACCTAGGCCAAAAAAGGAGGCTGGACAGATAGCCTTTTCAAGAAATACATGTCCAAGAGGGAGAATACATGGGGAGAAGGTTCAGATAAGAGGAAGAATGAGGGGATTGTAGAGACAAGAGGGCAAGAAGGTGTGAGTGTGGGAAGGGGAGGGGAGATGAACAAATGATTCATTGAACCCCCTAGTTCAATATACGACTGAACCCTTGTTCTTTATAGGAAGTGTAGTCTGATAGCAAACTCCCTAGTGCCCTCCCCTTGGTTTGTACCAAACTGAGTTCACCCCTAGAATTTCCTGAACATAAATACACTTATAACGCAAACATTTCATGTTGCATGCACACACTGGGATTAAAAGTCAAAATTAAGACTTCTTTTAACATGCAATTCTTCCTTTGAAAATAAGGATTTTAATGATGGATCTATCATTGAGAACTTCACCTGTTTTACTTATCTTGTAGAGGCTTGTTTGGGAAGCTGGGGGAAGTCTCTAAATAATGCAACTTAAATGAACTTCTGGACTCTGAAACACTTCTAGAGGCCGGTTTCCAATTGACTTCAGTCGCTGGAGTTGCAGATAGTCCATCCTGGGTTGTCCGAATCACCACAGTAATGGCCGCCACAGTTTCCATCACGTGCCTGTTGGTTGCTATGGTGATCATGATGCAGCCCACCTCTTTGCAGCTTCACTCAAAAGTGGGTGTGAATGCTGCTGACTGGGAGCCTACTGCTCCATGGCTTTGGAGGATCAGGGGCACTCTCGCACACTGTGGGCTGCTCTGGAACAGTGGCAGCAGCTTGGTGAGCAGATAGAGTGTCCTGGAACAATAGGTGCAAAAAGGCCCTACGTCCTGTTAATAGTTATGTAATGTTATATTAACAGTGACCTTATGTTATGCAGTAGTCCTGTGTCATGTTAATAGTGGCCTCCATAGCTTAAAACAGTAAAACCTTCAATTTAATAGTATATACAAGCTATGTAACAGATACAGCTTGGTATAGACAATATATTACCCATTATACTAGTGTTTCATTCATCAATTGCTAGAAAAGATCTTTTGAACAGTTGAGGAAACATTTAGGAAAGAGAGCAAATACTGAACCACTGAACTTCCTTCTGATAAAATAATAACAGTGATGTATTGGAACTGATAATTGAACAGATACTTTTCCCAATCATATTAAACCTGAAAAATGTTCTCATTTGAATACATGTATGTGCATGTATCTACACATACATTATTTGAAATGAACCAATAAATGCATACTATGAAAGGAGTAACACAAAAAAAGTTATTGTTTTATTGTATAGATTCTGTACAATTCCATTGGTTACTCAAGTAGAAATTCAACTTCTTGGTTACTTTTCATAGTAAGTCAAACATGAGGCCTTTTCTCTTCCTTACCTGAGCAGATTCCTAGACCTTAGCATTTCCTTTTGATTAACTGTATTCTTAGAAAATATTCTTTAAACAATTATCAGTAAAGCAATGGGCCCTGGTCAATGTACTGGACGAGCAAGCTCGGGGCCTCCCTTAGACTGCACCAACATGCAGAAGGCTGGTCTGTGTAGAATCAAACAGAAAACTTTCGTCCAAGCTAAGTTCTCTGAAGACTGAATCAGGAAGGAATGCCTACATGTAGGTTATCTTTGGCAGGAGAAGACAGATGGTGCTCTAAGCAAAGCCTATAAAAGCCCCAGTTCTTCTGTTGCTTTCTGCAGGGCAGTGAGAAGAATTTGTTCCTTCTCAGTCTTATGGACTTGTGGCCTGCCGACCTTTAATCTCCTTTGGAGAGTCAGTTCTTTGAGAATTGGACCATTTCAGCTAGCGTGGTAGACACTTACAACTTCCCACCTGAGTTGGAGAATGGTTTGCTGGAAGGCTTTCACCTCAGGAGGTCCAGACTTTTTCCCATTTCAAGGTGGTTTGTCACTGGAGCTGTTGGAACCTCTAATGTCATGGCCTGAATTTGTGTGAACCAAGATCTGCCTGGCCAGAATGGAGCCACTAGGATCACTGTTGTATGGAGTTTGTGAAGTCTGGATAGGTGATGCCAGACTCTATAATTCTTTGCCCCAGTTCCAAAAGGTTGAATTCAGCATTCCACAGACAACAAGAGATTCAGCTCCCTTCTTTCTCTCCTAATCCACTCTTGCCTGGAGAACAAGACTGGCGCTTGCTAGATGTTCAGAGGGATGTACTTACCTATGTTAAGCATACATCACACTTCAGAAAATCAGAGTATTTATTTGTGTTGTTTTGCCACCTAAAAAGAGGGAGAAGGTTTCGGCCAAGACTGTTTTGTCAAAGACACCATATGAAGTGCTGAGGAAAGAACCACTGCAAAAGATCTGGGCTCCATCCAGAATATTAACGCAGCATCATGGGAGGAGATCTGTAAAGCGGCAACATGGAAGAATCCCTCCACATTTACAAGGCAGCCTTTGAGAGAAGAGTTCTCCATGTTTAGGCATTCCTTCCCGGTTCCATCTTCAGAGAAAAGAACACCAGTACTTACCATGAGATGGTACTCTGGAAGAAATAGAGGGAAATGAATGAAAAGGGAATGAATGCTGGGTGTTGCCTTCAGCTCAGTATGTTCTTCTTGGTGATATGTCTTCCTTCTTGTTGCCCCAAACTGGGGATTTGGCACCAAGCAGGGGCTTTTATAGGCTTTGCTTAGAGTGCCATCTGTCGCTTCCTGCAGAGTAGTCAAAGGTAACCCACATGTAGGCATTCCTTCCCTTTTCGTCTTCCAGAACACCACCTCATGGTAACTACTGGTGTTCTTTTTTCAATTCTGTTATAAGGTATTAGGTAAGATAGTCCAGTACGGTTCTAGCAGTCTGTGAAACTGAAAGCAGTACAGTAATTACCGGTACATTAACAGAGACAAATAAAAGAGGCATAAATCATAGATTTCTCAAACACATAACATTAATAACTGCTTCCTTAAATATTTCCAGTGATGGCTACAGTTCACCTGAAATGCTTATTTTGCAAGGTGCCCTGATCTGAACTGCAGCTGTGTTAGAAGTTGTTTACAAGTTGTTAATGGTGAATTAATTTCAGTCCTAAGAGTTCAAAGAGAAAATGTGACTTGTTAGTTCTGTCATATTTTACGCACAATTCCTACAACATATTTCCCATAATCCCTTTTAAAAATTCTTTACCTCGTACAATAAAATAGAATTTAGAAAATCATAAATCCTCCATAGAATTCTTTATTTGCCATTGTTGAGTACTAACACATTGTGGTCCACAGCTAGTTGACTCCATGGGCAACTCTAGGCAGGTTTTGTTTTTTGTTTTTTCTGGCAGAGATAGAGGTTTGCTGTTACTCATTTCCAGGGAGAGACTAAGGGTCAAACAGACGTCCCTCTGCTTTCCAGGCCACTGAGCTACAGCCACTCCCATAATTCTGTAAATTAATTAATTAAGCTTGTTACATTCCATGTACCTCTTCTCTAGCTTGCAGATTTTAGGTATCTTAAAGGTGCACATTTTATAGGAAATATATTAAAATATATTAAATGTGAAAAGTCACTTCTTTATTATATGCAACTTTTCCAAAAATTAATTTTCTTCAGTATTTTAGTAAAAATAGATTAATGAAATACCAGAGATAAAATTTGTGATTATTTCTTAAGAGCCCCAAAGATATTATGTCTTAAGAACATAAGAGGAGCCCTGCTGGATCAGGCCACAGCCCATCTAGTCCAGCTTCCTGTCTCACACAGTGGCCCACCAACTGCCCATGGGCATCTCAAGCAGAGACAAGGGCAAACCTCCTGGTCTTGAAACCCAGCAAATGGCCTTAGAAGCTTCAGCACATATTCCCTACAATCTTTATCCTGAGATATACAGGAAGAACAGGTACAATAAGTTATGTTGTCCGGGCCTGGTTTAAATAATTTTGTCTTGTAGTAAACTATTATTCATCATGGATCTGGTCACACCTATCCCATAGAGCAGTTCCAGCTGCTCCTATAGAGGCCTGTCCACATGTTTCTGCCACTGGCAACCCAGAACTCTTTAAGCCTGCCCCAGTCCTCACTAGTGAGCTCCCGGTCAGCAAAGTTTGCACTCTTCCAAGTGTGAGGCTGCACATGAATGTAGCAGTATGGCTGCAACATCCAGCTGTAGGCCAGATCTTACTGCAGCCATTGCCATGTTGATCCAGCCTTCTCAGGCCTGGCCATCTGCACTTCAAGTATTAGTGGTCTACACTGGGACTACGTTAGAACCTGAAGTGCAGATGGTTCCCTTTGTCTCACTGGATTGATATTATTATACTGTTCCCGTGAAGTAAGTGCAAAACTGACGCCTTGTTTCATACATTCTATTTGGACTAAAGGGTTCTTCCACACTTCATCTCTATGGTGCAAAGACTGCACCAATGTCTCTATAGCATCCTTATAAGTCTGCAAGAACCGCATGTGGTGACTTACGCACATATCCTGTGAAATCCTCAAGTCTATACATTATGCAAGTTTCTCTTATTCTGTATACGTCTCATATCACCAAACTTAAAATATAAATCCACGCTTGGAAGTTGGTGCAATTTCATACCATGAAGGACAAGTGTATGCTGGTGGTAAAATGTGACCTCCCTTGTTTAATGAAGTACTAGAAACAAGTACTAATAATGTGATTTGAGCTCGACCTATGGGTAAACTGGGCCTCCCCTCAGTAGTGCTAGTGAATCATATTCAGTGGCTCAGTCTCCCTCATCCTCCTTGTACTTTCCATAGGTGACAATGACTTGCATAACTCAAATTTGCACAATTGCACATGACTTCGTAGGTATCACGTGATAAAATTATCCAAGGGATGACTGCAGGGATGATTGTCCAGGAGCTGTACTGTGATTTTCTGGCAAAGTACAACAAATACCTTCCTGGATTGAAGAATCAAAAGCAGAGCAGCTTCTTCTCTTTTTTTTAGTTCTTGATAGTTTCTTTTTCAAAGGAGTGATTTCTGGTCAAATAACTGGAGATCAAACCGTACGCAAACTTCTCCTGTTGGTACACCATGCAGCAATAAATGTTTTGTTGTGGGTCCCTTGTTTTCTTGCTCTGTTCTTATTTTGGCTACTGGAACTTCAGTGTGACCCAAAAGTTCTGTTTGACCAAAAGAAATAAACACTGGTGGTTAAATCAGTAAAGTTGCAACTGTGGGCCACTTTGCACTTAACTTCCTTGGGATCTGATACAGAGACCTGCAAGTGAAAACGCAGCCCTGTCCCAAAGCTTCCCACCACTTAACTCCCCACAACAATTTATTTATTTATTATTTGTATTTCTATCCCACCCTATACCCGAAGGTCTCAGGGCGGGCAACAATGCTTAAAAGAGTCCAAACAAAACACAATATATATTAAACAGTAATACCTACAATAACGTTTAAAATCCAGAATGTTAAAACAAACCAAATATATATTTAAAACAGTCCTTCTTAAAAGCCAGGGCAAAGAGGTACATCTTTACTGCCTTCCTGAACATGCACAGAGAAGGAGCTTGACGCACCTCAAGGGGGAGGCTATTCCACAGCCTGGGAAACAATGCAGCCGCAGATGTGCCAGCACCACCCCCAACCCTTGCTATGGAAATACAGTACAGCCTAGCAGATTATGACCTTAGATAGATCAAAATTTTAGGGCAACCCTTTTTCTATTTATATAGTCTAGCCGTGTTGGATTTCTTCCCTCGTTTTATTCTTACTCTTAAAAAACAGACGTTTGGTGATATCTCTGCCATTATAACCTCTTTAAATAATAATTCTCTTAAAAAGCCCAAGAATTATTCAAGCAAATCTCATGTAAGCCCATTTTCAAAAAACTATTCCTCTGAGGCTGATGCTTAGGGAGTTTTCACACTTGCTGGGGTACCAAACCAGCAACTGTACTAGGGACCTCTCTTCCACACCATTCGTGCAGTCTAAGGACGTCCTGCCCCACTGCATGCCTTGCCTTGTCTGCATGGGACAGAGAAGAGGACAGGCAAGGAGGCCATCTTGTTCAGTGCTATCTTGTTCAATTTACCAATAGACCTCTTTCAAGAGCTATACTAGATGGTGCCATACATGATCATGGAGGCAAATGGTATGTCTCCATAATTTTTGTATGCCAAAGGAACTACTCCACCAGATCAAAAATGCATGCTGCCGCAATGTGTCTCCTGAGCCTTTGGAGATTTGGAGGCCGCTGGTGCTCACTCCAAAGCCAGTGTGAGCTTCAGAGCTGGCGTGGGGGCTAGAAGTGAATAGGACATTCCAACGCGGATGACCTTGTTCTGGTCTAGCAGCAATCTACCCCACCTTGGTCAAATCTGCTCGGTCTGGTCTATCAAGTCTCTGCCCACACCACTCCAAGGCCTTTTGGAACAGGAAGTAAAGCACCATCCTGGTTTGATTTCTTATCAAGTGGGGAGTCAAACGCTTTCACAAGCCACTTGAAGTATTAGTTTGCCCTTCTAACACAAGATACCCCTCACTCTCCCCCCATGTGAAAATATTAAAATAATGGAAAGCAAAAACAGTAAGAATGGTCCAATAATCCTGTTGAGAATAATCTTGTCCAACTTAACAAAATACTGTACATACCATCAGGTGAGAACTGATTCCTGTCAAACACAGTAATACTCAGCACATCTTGATATATATCTTTGAGGAAGAATTGGCAATTGTAGTTCCATTTGGGGTTCAAAGTGTCTTGCAGAGTTCTTGTAGTATAGCTCTGAGACTCCATGCTGATTTCACAATATGGGCTGCTCTTTCCTTAACAAAATAGAGAAGTACACATTTTTAAAACTTGGAGAAAATGAAACCCAAATCTTTTAAAGAGACTCTTCTTTGTTCAATATGGTTCTGCTGTTACATGAACTGGTTTTACTGGTCTGAGGGAATTAAGCTCCCTGTTCACTCCTATAGATAGCAGAGTGATTGAGCTTAGCATAATGAAAAATGGAATTAGCTGATGTGGATTTTGAGAAAGAGGAAGATAAAGTTCCAAATACCAAGAATTCTAAAATGTGACAATATTTATTAAGCAGAACCCACAAATCAAGAAATGAAAGGTAAAAGAATCAATACAAATAGATAAGCATAGAGAATACAGCAGAGTGGTGGTCCGTAGTTATGCTGTCAGTTGAAACTGTAATAAGTTAATCAGAGGAAAATTGTATTATGCACTTGAATGAGTTTCATAGGGTTTATAAGGAGCTGCAGATTTAATTTCACTTCGGCAGCCACAGAAAGGCTATTTCTTTAGCAGTTTTAGACTTTATAGGCTAGGATTCTAAGGTTTCTTCGGGTTTCTAAAGGCTGATATTCTCTCCTGGATCCTAATATCCTTTGATGCCCGCCTCCCAAATTTATCTTCTTAAATTCCACCCCAAGCTCTGGCTATTTTTGCTTTGTATCCCAGATCTGAACCCTACAACCCCACTTAACAAGCAGCAGCAGAAGAAGAAAAATAACAAACAAGGAGTTAAAGGACAGATGATTCTCACCCTTTGCAGATACATCCTGACTCTTTGTAAGGCTGTAGGGAGGGAAAAATGGGAAATAGAGGTAGACTTAGCTGCAGACCCTTGTATGCATCCCCAGATTGATACCTGAGGTATTAGATACCATCCACAGACATTATCAACTATGCACGAATACTCAGACCTCAAGCCAAAGCCAAGTCCCCTTCCAGGGTGTTTCTGAGGCCTCCGTGCAAATAGAAGGGGAAACTGTTTCACCACCCCAGCAACAGAATGAATTTAAGACTGGCAACAGGTTCAAGGTTTTGCCAAATTTCAGCAAGGTTCTTCAAATGGCAGTCTTCATCAGGAAAAGCATGAATGGGATCTTTGCCAAAATGGTGATTTGCAGCAGTGATCTCCAGAATCCAAGCCATCACCAGAAGTGAGGGAGTTAAAGACAGTATCTTCTCAAGTCACCAGAAGCTACCCTCATATGGGGTATCTTCTAGCAACTTGTATACCTTTTCAGGGATGCATAGAAGTATTAAGGAGGGAAATGGGCAAAGGGGCTAGATAGAGGAGGGGCAAGATTAAAAAATATTGGGAAACTTTAATAGACAAAAAGGGGACACAAAAAAGAATCACATAGGTTCAGCCATGACAGGTCAGAAGTTCACTCATTAACATGTTGAGCAATCAAGATATGCCATCACATTTGGACGAAGTAAATAATAACAAGTTGTTTTCTGATGCCAGCCAGAAAGACCCAACCAAACTGGTATCCAGACTGAAGCTTTTGTTGAGAATTTTAGCAAACTTTATATGGAAAGTATCATGCTGATATTGCTTGAGCAGTTTAACACTGCTCAAGGCTTCCATCCGTTGGTTGTTTTATTGCAAATCAGGAATTATAAGAGATCCATTGTTTCCCTTTTGGCCAAACAGTTACTCTACTGGTTTCTGTGTTCTTATATCAAGCAAGAGGGGAAAGTTTTACAATGGAAGAATGTTTCTGGGCAGAGGTTTCTCCATAACCTGCCATACTGGCCCAGATTTAATGCTCAGATATGGTTCCTAAGTGCCTGCAGCTTTGCAGATACGGTGCCACAGGACAGTAGCTTCATGCACCATATTAAAATGATTAAAATTAGGTTACAGTAGAAATATTTTCCTAATTATGTGAAAGTGTATGATTGGCAATTTTCAAAAATAATCTAGATCAGAAAGATCCACCTCTAAATTATTACCATTAAGTTTACATGCTTTTAATTCTGTTGCTTCTATGATATGCACCATCAAACGCCCTATTCCTGAAGTCTTCTGTGAGCGAGCTGGAAAAGAAAAAAAAAAGCTAATGAATAGCTTGACTATAAAATCAAAGGTTGTTTAGCAACTTCTATGGCTACCACATGATTATTTTATCTTTTAACTTTTGATGCCTGAGGAACTGGAGACACGGATAAAGTAAAAGGTTTTCTTATGTGGCAGTTAATTGACAATGTAGTTAACTGCTTTCCACTGTACCCTTACCGTTTGCAACAACAAAACCCCTGAACTAAAGACCACATTGTGATACTGTTCTTTCAGCCTTCAAATGGTACACTGAATCAGTCACATTTGACTCTACTTTCACACCTTCCTGTTCCATTCCACTTTACTGTTTCCTTCCCATCTTCTCTGTGACAGAGGCAACAGCAATCAAACAGGTTAACTACACCCCCTTCCTCTCTTTATGAGCATACACATTTGCTTAGATATCTACCCAGAACATTTTCCTACTGTTAATCAGCAAAAGTCATGTATTCCTGGCCAATACAAGAGATTTCCTGTTCTAGGCTGAGGGGGTAAATTTTGTCCACTGGCATGGGGTGGCTATATGACTCTTTTCCTCTATGTTCTTCTTTTTCTGACACTGAAGTGGGTATAAATAGGACCTTTCTCATCCTTTTCTTTATGGAAAGAAATCTACAGGGAAAGTCTGTAATTCACCAATTTCCCCAGTGAATCTCAGTATTTGGAAGGATGAGTTAAGGGGTTGAGGAATCCATTCAAACACATTCCAGGAGTATTGTTGTTGTTTTCCCTCAGGAGGGAGTGTATTCAGTTCCCAGTAAAGGGTTGAACTGGATATAGTCAGCTATGCGTGTTCAATAAATATGAAACTAGCCACACATTGCCTTCCTAGTAGTCATAAAGTGTGAGGGGAAACCCAGGATGAATTTTAAAATTCCATTCCTCTCAAAAGTCATATTGCCCACAGGTATGAGGACATAATATAGAACAATAGTCTCTCCAGTCATAAAGCTTGATTCAATGAAGAACCAAATATATATAACATTCCAGTTGTGTCTGTGGTGAATGCCTTTCTTAAACATTACAACAAATCAAACATCACCTTGGTAAGCTTGTTCATGATTTCTCTTTTCTGTTTCAATATAGTGTTCAGATGCTTCTTTAATTTTCTGGATCCATGCAGTTCTGAAAAGCAAACACTTTTGTTTTGTTTTGTTTTTAAAGACAGTTCTCATTTGTTTATTTCACATTCCAGACTTGCAACTGAAGAATTATACCCAAGATATTCCAGCCAGATGGTAATTTTAGAATGCAAGTGAGCATTTTTGCACTAAACTTCCATGGGTTTCAGGGATGGTGGCTGGTGGCTGGCATTCACACTGCAAGCGCCAGCCTGTCTCAAACTTAACCCAGACTCACCTGGGTCTCATTGAAGTGAAGTATGGGACTGCCCACATTGCCATAGCAATGATCATGCATGTCTGGCCATTACTATGGCAATTGACAACACGGTGTGTCTCCCTTTCATGGCATCCACATATCTCCACTTTAGCTGTTTCTTTGGCTGTGGTCACACAGATTTCCGAGTGAGGGAACACATTAGCAAAGTAAAAAGCTGTTTTCTTTCAATGTTAAATAACTCAGACAATTCATCTTTGGGATACATAATGCAAAAAGAAAATTACTGGTCACTTTGCAGACGTGTTTTCTCTTGCTCTGAAGGTGGACTGAAGCTGGATTAGACCTTAGGTGTGACCACAGCCCTAGGCACTCTTGGTTAAGCTATGGAGCTGTTTTATTGCTTCACACCTAACAGCATTCAAGACAGCAGATAATCACACCAAATAAAAAATTGTCTAACCATTTTCTAGTGGTTTACAAGAGAAATCAATTTATGTGCCTGGCAATTTGCTGTTTTTTGGAGGAAAATTACATAAAGCTCTATGACACATCATTTCAGATCTATTTTATTATTTTAGGCATTCATTTACTCTGTCGGTTGATAATAATGTGGAAATGGTATCTAGTACAAGAAATACAAATTCTATGTGTCAATAGTTCCTTTATTATTTTTTCTTACATAACATTAATAGCCACAGACAATTGCTTAAAAGATCTGAGAATAACTCAAACTTCTTCACTCGTTATTACATTCACCAGAAATGGTGCACTGTGCAAACCATGAAAAGACTCCTTTCTGTCTTTCAATATAAAACAAACTGAAACACAAAATTGTAGTTGGACTTGAATCTAGGACTCCTTGAGTTCAAATCCCCACTTTACTATGAAAGCTCACCAAGTGTCCTTGGGCCAATTGCCATCTCTCAGAACAACATGGTGAGTATGAAATGGAGAAGAGGAGAATGGTATTTACTACCCTGAACACTTTACAGGAAAGGCGGAATAAAAAAGTCACTCCCAATCACTTCAGTAGTTATTTTTTCCTGCCGCAATTACAAAGTGTATTTTCAAAAGGGTATTCTTTGAGCTCACCTCTCATTAATGTTGTCTGTTTTCAGTGTGTATACTCTGTCAATGTGCGAGATATGGAAAACTGGTTCTTCACTGCAAGGATCAGTTGGCAATTTCACTAATACTTCATTAAGAAAAACAGGCTGAAATAATGAAAAAGTTACATCAATGCTAGAAAAAGAAGAGATAATGCAAAATCAGAATTTCAAAGAATGGTAATTTTCCTTGAAGTGCCCTATGAAGGAAAATATTTTCATGTACAGACAAACATTTTACTTATGCAAACAATATATCTTTACCACTTCACAAGGCAAAAATAAATATATCTTCTGATAAGCTTGAGATTTGAGAAGCTAGGTGTCCATGCTACATTTCTATTCCTTGTGAGAGAAATCTAGGACACTGGAAGAGTCTTTAACTAAAGATAAAAACTTGGCTGGACAAGACTGCTGAAAATGCATAGGCACACCCCATGCCGAGCCCAGTTTCGGTACCAAACCAAACATGCATGGGGATGCACCCCTGGTGGACCAGAAGGAGGCATGCAGGACACAAGAGTCATTCAGAAGGCACGCCTCCCATGTCCTGAGACATTTTGGTGGAGGTTCCAAACTTGGCCTCTAAGTTAATTTGTGCTCCAAGCCCTTGGATTGGGCTGGTCTCATGCGGATAGTGCTGTTCCAGACTGCACCTTTCCATGGGCCATAGAAGGAAGAATTAACTCCTCTAACTTGAATTTATATATATATATATATATATTGCAACAATTTATATATATATTGCAACAATTTATATGATTAATTTCCTGATTAAACAGACCTACATAGCGGTAAAACAGGAAAGAGTTTTCTTTCTAGACAAACAGACATTCCTTAAATAAGAAGAAAGAGAAACATTTTTAAAAGGTGGTCCTTCCCTTCTGCATTTTTCTAAAAAAATGATTAATTGAATTAGTTGAAGTAATAATTTGAAAAGAGAAGAAACGTTTTCCTTGCTTTTTACTTGTTACAGCTGTTCAAAACTGCAGAGAAGCCAGTTTTTAAATGAAACCAATTTAATCAAATTAAGATTCAGATATATCAAGCAATGACTGAAAAGCATACAAACACTGATCTTATGGCTCACTTCAAAATACACATCAAAATCACCAACAATGAGTGACTACAAGGGAACTGTGTGACATGAGGTAATTCAGATCACCACAGCAGCACTACTAAGACTGTTATTAAGAGAACAAAAACAGTCACTCGGATGTATTAATCCACTCACCGATTTGTACATTTTGAACTGAGAATTTGATTTTGCACTGAACAGTTTTTCTGACCCTGTAGAGATAAACTGCTTGACTGTGTACGTAAGAAGTAGAAAGTCACTGAAGAGAAAGGCCCACAGTTCTTTGTTGCTCTTTGTCTTGTAGAGTTTGCCGCTGTGCAAAAGCTTCCTTGGTCCCAAACACTTGGTCAGGGAGTTAAAAATAAGTTGCTGAGGAGACAAAATCGATGCAGCAATACATTGACTTCAGAGAAACAATTCTACATAATCTGTTTTGCTAGCCTCAGCATATTCTGCTGAACTGCATCAGTAGTGTCCCATCTCTTAGGCCTTTTCAGCAAGATAGCGTGGGTAGGAACAGCACCATCTGCACTGACAGTGCTGATCTGGACTGCCCACGCCACGTGGCCTTATGCCTCTGAGGGCTAGGAAGGAAAGTTCCTAGCTTCAAGGCCACTGGGGATATTTTTCAAAGGTGCACTATGGCTTCTGCGTGCCTCCTCTGTTCCAGATCAGGGACCACCAGTGATACAGATTAGGGCCTCCCCAATCCAGATCATGCTTCATCAAATGCAGATATAGAGGCCAAGATGGGTCCTAGCATGGACCTTTAAGCACCTTAGTGTACCAGGATCATTTAAGACTGACTTTTCCCCCCACGAGGGCCAGAGCATTTAGGTGGCATTCAGAGTCTCTGGCTGCTATCTTCCTCTTTGTTCAAAAAATCTGAACACAATGTATTGAATCTGTAAATACCATAAAGCTCTAGGTAGCTTTAAAATTAATAATCAGAAAACATACAATTCAATGATTTCCATAAGCACAATTGGTGGAAAGGTTTAAAATTGACCAAATAATCTGTGGGCACAGAGTTAAAGAAGACAGAATTTGAAATGAAACTGTCTATGAGAGTTTCTAATCAATTTCCTAATGTTAACGTGAGACTGCCCAAATGTACAGGTTGTTACTGAAATTTGAAATGGATGTGGAACAAATTAAATAATGAATCAATGGAAAAATATATGGGCAAAAGGCCTGACATTTACATTATATTACAACCTTAAGGAGAATTGTTATAAGATAATGTATTGATAGTGTAATGCACCTGAAAAATTGGCTAAAAAGCATAGAGCTGTTTACAATATATGTTTCAAATGTGGGAACTTTTTATCATATGTGGTGGAAAACTAAAAAAGACAGAAATAAATAGATTCAATTATACAAAGGACTGAAACTAGAAACTTCATAAGAGAAACAGAAGAATGCATCTCTTCCCACTATAGAAAATTGGATAAGAAGAAATTGACTTGCCTGACCAGAGATAAAAAAAATGGAAAGAAAGCCTTTATTGACATAAAAAATAAAATGTATTGTTGATGGCATTTGAAGAGTAATCTACAAGGGAGAGGTCAAAACGGAATGTGTGCAGTGAACAGTTAGACTGAGGTATAATAGGAATAAATTTGGAATCATCAAGGGAGGGATCAGAAGTCACTTTGAGTCACTTTGCTACTTTATTTCTTAACTTTTTTTTCTTTTGGAGAAGTTCTGGTTACTTTTATTGGTTCATTTTTGTTGTGTAATTAAGGTCCCCAGACACAGATTGCATGTAGAAATATCCTCACATTTTATGTTCTTACCTCAGTAAGTCCTTCACACAGAACATGAGACTGTATCCATTCAAGTCGGTCAGAATTTTCCTTTTCACGCACCCCCTCATTGACCTGGGAACACAGTACCTCAGCACATTCGAGAGCCAACTTCAAATTATTATAATCTGGGTGAGTTTCCATAGTATTCTCAAGAATCTAGTAAAAGACAAATCAATAGCTCATAAAGAGCTGCACACAGTATTCCACTTCTCTTTTCATCACATTTTCACCTTATCAGACAGTTACAGTGACATCTGCTTTTCATTGTTTTAAGAGAGCAAATGATTTAATACTCACACTCTTTATGAGAAGAGGGTAGCGCGTAATTCTCTGCATAGGTTTCAGCAGGAAGCTGGAGAGTGGCATTCCTTGGCAACGAGGATCTGAAGCTAATTTCTGGAAGTTAAACCAGAATATTTTATACAAAGAGCTAAATTGCGGCTACTCAGAAACATTCAGAGTGGGGATGTGCACAAAGGGGCTTTTTTGCATTCGATTTGTATTGAATCAAATGTAAGAAAATTTGCATTCGTTCAAATACATCCCCTTCAAATGTGGTAGGATTTTATTTGGTACAAATGTATTTCTACAGATTTGAACAAATATCCAATACGTATCCATACATATTTGATACGTCTCCTGTAAGACGTCTGAAAGCATCAAATCTGCCCTGAATCCGCTTTCAAACCATATCGAATGTACTCTGGATCTGTTGCAGATGTGACTGGTGCAGTCGCTTTCCCACTCCCCGTTTCATGGATGTTCCGAAGCTTCGTATGAATGTTCCAAAACATTCGTATTTTGTAGGAATGTCAATGTACGAAATATCATCACATTAGATTCGTATACAAATGTCCACATTTGTCCGAATAACAAATGTTACAAATATTCATGTGCATCCCTAATTTAGAGGTTTCCCAAGAACAATCACTTGTATTCTCGTCTGGCAGTTAGGAAATGTTATAGTTGAGAGTCTGAAATATGTGCTTCGTGAAGTTGGAGCAAGGCTCTTCTTGCTTCAAGTTAAAAGAGAATCTACAGTGTTAAGTGGGATTCTTTAGCAGAGCAATCAAATTGAAGGCACTGCACACAGGAAGCATGTTTGATCCTTGGGGCTCAGATAGTTCATCTGGAGCAACAGAGAAAGGGGATGTGTTAATGCAGTTCTACTAAGGGTATGGCCTTTAGACAAGACCTACTCTTTACAAGATTCCCCTCCAAGGAAGAGCCTCAGAACCTCTTACAATTGGTGGTTCAATAATTAAAAACACAGATGGTGCTTTATGAAGGACATACGGACCACATGGTAACTTGTCTGTCTGATGTAAAGGTTGCAGATGTCTAGACAGTCTGTGAACTAGTCATGGGAAGAAAACATTCTTAGTGGTACATGTGCACACCAGTAAATTTCAGAAATTTATCTGGGAAGTCTTAGAAGATTGCCAGGGCAGGATGCTCAAAGTTCTGATCTTTTTCTTTTTTTCAATGTTTATTGCATTTCTAAATCTCTAAAAAAAAAAAACCTATTAAAAGCAACAACATAAAATTGGGGCTGTGCTATTGCTCCCAAAATCAACACAACCCGGCGTCTCATAGGTTTCTTTATTGTAAGCTATCTTGAGAATCTCAGTTATCAGTTATTTCATCATAGGTATCAAAAGAACCAACAGCGTCTAAGGATGGAGTTGCCTATCGAGCAGCTCTTGAACAGAACAATTTGTATGCCTTGTGGCGAAATACAGTGGCCAAGGAAGACCAGGTAAATCAAGCAAAAAGCTATGCGCGGATGTGTGTGTGTGATGTTAGTTGGGCACATGGCTTCCACTGCTGAGGAGGTTTCCGTGGGAGATTTTTATATTTCCCAAAGTGCCCTTTGGCTAAAATAGTTTGGCAACTCTTGCTTTATGTATCTGGAAACCTCCACAGTTCTCCAAAGCTAGCTTCACATTTGTCAAATAAGGCCTTAAGAGCCCCCCCCCCCCAATCCAGGCCCCTCAAAAAAAAAAGCCCCAGAAATACTTCTACAAGCAATACTTTTAAAAATTCTTTGAATTCTGGCTCTTCGTCTGTTTTTTGTTGCAGCAGAGATGCTCCCTTAAGCTGGCAGCTACAGAACTGGATATAGGCTTGCATATGAGACAGTTCAGCAGTCAAGATGTCTCCAATCATATGAACAGGCATCTTTTCACCAACAGTTTTCTTACGCACACGTAAGGCCCTGGGGGAGGGGGAGAAATAGGAAACTGTTAGATTAAGTTACAGATTGCAATATTGCCTCCTCTCCTATATTTTCTCCACGTTACTGTCCTATATTTGCTACTGATTTCACTTGCATCATGTCCCCACTGCAGCCCTTTGATGGGCTCCTGGTGTCCATATACTAGTCTAGAGGGAAGCAGCAGCATTCCAGGGTCTTGTCAATGGCACCTAAAGTGTGATGCACAAGGTACAACATCAGGGTCATTCCTCACACACTGATCAGGCCAAGTCATGCTACCATGGCCTAGTGGAAATGGGCTGCAATGACACTGAGCCCAAAAAGCATAGATGCGAAGGCTGCTCACTGTAGCTTTGTGTGGTGAACATGGAACTTGGAAAGCTCTATGAGAAGACGCCAACCCAGCTAAAATGGAGATACGGCCATAATTCACATCCCATTGTTACAAAAGTGACTTGTAAGACATATATCCACAGCATGAAGACATGCATCTTTGGATCGTGGAGTGTACATTATAGGGCACTGCGACCATAGCTTCATTCAGACTTCATTCAGAGAGAAGTTTGCTATAAACAGGAAGACCCTTGAGGCATCTTATAGCCAGAAGAAGCTGGGTCCTTTCTGTTTGTTTTTTGTGATTTTTTAAAATAAACAACTTTATTCAATATAACCACAGTAGTACAAAACAACAAATATAGACAACAGAGAAAAATAAAATAATACAACATGAGAACACAGAAACTAATGCAACATAAAATAATACAACATAAAAACACAGAAACTAACAAAACCATAACAAAACTTACTTCAGCAATTTAGCATTAGATGCAATAAGTTCCTTCCAGTTGACAAAGATTAATCCCATCTCTTTTTCTGAGAGGCAGCCTGCTTCAGCCATTTGTTTCTGGAAAGCCTACATATAGAAACATTCCAGAATAAGATCTTTAAATGCAGCAACATGTTTTTAACAACTACAGTGGTACCTTGACATACGAGTTTAATTCGTTCCGTAACCTTGCTCTTATGTCAAATCGCTCGTATCTCAAAGCAATTTTCCCATTAATCCATTCCAGCTCCCAAAACACCACCTCAGTTGTTTTTGTTATGTACTGTACTGTATTTACATACTCGTATCTCAAATCTTGCTCTCATCTCAAAGCAAAATATCACTCGCTCGGCGGCTTGTATCTCAAAACACTTGTTTGTCAGGGCACTTGTATGTCGAGGTACCACTGTATTGGATAAGGTGCACTACCACCTTCCTTCATTGGGGACAGGTTTCAATGGGATGTGATTTCACTTGCCTGGAAAAACTGTCTGCTTCTACTCTTCTTTCACACAGGACTAGCACTATTCTGGCCCAGAACAATCCTAAGGTCTCTTCCTCTACATTTAGTGATGGACCTGTTTGAAATGGTCTGCATGTGCAATAACACCACTCATTGTTGTCCAGGTATCAGATTTTGGCACCTGGTGTGGAACAAGGAAAAAGCTGCAGCCCCATCTATTAAGCTTGCATAAGCTTTGAAGATGGGGCTGCAGCGTTTTCCATTGTTCCTTACGCAAGCTTTGAAGATCATCTTTGAAATCCTGACACGGAGGTGATTCAGCCTCATCTGACAATGTTAAAAGTGAGAGGACCATGGGAAGGAGGAAATACACTTTGCAGCAGAAATACACTTTGCCCAGAGGAAAATAGGTAAGCCCCATCTCGATTTGCTCTGGGAAAGACAATGAATATGGCTGAATAATTTGTACTTTTCTTTAAAATGAAAGTCAACAGCTGTGACCTACTTAACCTACATACTCATACATGATCAAAAACAAAGCCTAAACTGGCTTTCTATATTTCAGAAGATATTTTTATGATGACTTTTCTATCTAAACAAATCTCACCTCTAAAACAAGTTGAAGGTCATCAATGTATTTTTCTTCCGTCTGAATCAGTTCATGTATGTAACCCTGCCTTTTTCTTTCCATTGGATGCATTGTATCAAGACTTTTTAAATCAGCACACCCTACAAAACAAAACATTTCAGGTCAGAAAACAGTGAAGGCTAGAAAATGCAGTTTTCATCTCATCAGTTTTGAGCCAATAGTTTCCAACTTAAAGGTCATAAATGGCATTGGCAGCTTTTGCTTTCTGTGAAAAGGGCAGATACATAGGCGGAGTAGCAAGGTTTTGTTAAATTGGCCACCAAATGCAGCAAGATACAAATGGTAGTAACAGAATTAAATGGCTGAATAACTTCAAGAGCACTAGTTAGTGGTTGGCGGACAGAAAGGCAGCTATGGTGTAACACAGCAGCTAGACTCTTTTTAAACTGAACGTGTTTTGTGAACGAAGGAACTTTATTGATTACTCATATGACCATATCAAAGTTTACAAGAAATAAGATCATATAAAACATATAAGGATAAAAACAAGAATAAAATAGAAATAACATCATTTGTCCCCATCACACTTACAAGACTCATTGAATAATTTCCTATCTCAGGCAGCCTTAACAAAAAACAAAGCTACCCTATATATCACGTAGACATTTTCTCCCTGCAGGAAGTAAATCAACTGATGCTCTGCATTCCAGTGGGACACATTTTGTTCATATTGAGGAATACAAGGAACAGATAAGCAAGATATGAGAAAGATCTTCAACCATTGCTGCACCACAAACACACAGTCTTTCGTCATAGGGTACCCGCTGGTATCCCCCATACTTCACCATGAAGTCAATAAGTTCAAAATGTGCATAAGAAAATTGTTGCCTTAACTGCTGAGGCATTTTGTATACTAAATATTTTTTGATTTGGAAAATAGATTTAGATCCTGCTAGCCATTTTGACATGGCTTGTGAATAAACCCTGATAGGAGCCCCTAACAAGTATCTGCAGCCGTTTCCAAGCCACTATCCACCCAATTTAACCAACGAATAACTCCACCCCTTCCCCTCAATATATTAGTTTTCAGATTCCAGACACTTGGTACTACGCAAAATAATAATATATAAAACACGGAATGAAGAGTTAGGAAGGCAACTAAATGAAAAAGAATGCAACAGATGAAGAAAAATATTAAGGTCTCGGGGCGAGTTACACCATTAAAAACCAGTGAGCATATAAAATGCACATTAAAACCATGACAGTGCCTGAATGTGGGGAGGAAAGCCATTTCCTTGTTTAGGCAAAGGCCAGGGCAAAGAAGTGCATCTTCACAGCTCTCCTAAATGCATAAAGTGAAGATCCCTGATGTACCTCAGGAGGGAGACTATTCCACAATCTGGGAGCCACCACTGAAAAGGCCCTATCCCAGGTTCCCTCCCCTTTTGCTAATGATGGTTGTGGGACAACAGGAGGGCCTTCCCTCCAGATCTTAAGGCATGGGTAGGTCAATATGGAAGAAGGTGTTCACTCTGGGTAGCCTATCTGCACTCTGGGTTGTTTGGAAGCCAAAGCCTGAGCACTGGTCATGTTGGCAGCATGCTAACTTTCAGTGCAGATATCTAGACCCCTTCCTATGCCCAGATACTGACAACCGTGGAAAGAGATGCTCCCTATTCTCCCATTTCTAGCGTGACATTAGAGAAGCAATTTGCTCCTGCAAGAAGGCCCAGCATCTTCTTCACCACAACCAAACCAGCATGCCTTCTTCAAATCAGCAGAGCCAGACCACCTTCTTTCAGCATCTTCAGTTGATTTGGAGGAAGAGGATAAGGATGGAAGCTCAGGTAAGATTCGCTAATTCCCCTCCTTTCCATCCTATGCTCCTTCAGGTTCTTCAGAATTCAAAGGTATGAGATGTTATTCTCCCTACTTCCCTACTGAGTTATGCTATAGTGTCCCATGAGAAATTGTGAACCTATTTGTACCTTCACTTCCCTGGGAAAGCG
Organism: Aspidoscelis tigris stejnegeri; assembly: GCA_023333525.1. Classification (NCBI taxonomy): domain Eukaryota; kingdom Metazoa; phylum Chordata; class Lepidosauria; order Squamata; family Teiidae; genus Aspidoscelis; species Aspidoscelis tigris. The sequence goes on from JALMGA010000010.1 coordinate 2,465,493, forward strand.
TCAGAGGGAACTGAAGATAGGGGAATGGATCCACGTCCACACTCTGGGACACTAGAGCTATTTCAAACTTACCCAGGATTTCCCAGAGGTGATTGTGTTGCTGCAACAGGCAAGTGTGGCACTGTTGATGCAGTGACCGAGTGATGCAGCACCCAGCTCCACCTGCGCCATGTTCAATCACTGTCCTAGGTGCGGGTGGGACATATGGAGACACTTCTGGGATGTGGATGCTCCATCTCAGAGCATTCCCAGACTTCCACTCGTCACCAAGTGCAAACAGGTTCCCTGTCTGGGATGGCTGTACCGTAGGGATGTACACGAACATTTGTAACTTGTGTGAATTTGGACAAATCGAGTGTTACAACATTTGTACATTAGCGTTCATACAAATACAAATGTTTCAGAACATTCGTATGAATATTCATAAATTTGTTAAACTGGATATGCGTATCTCATACCTATCGATACATATGCATTCATATAGGATACGTATGTGATACATTGTATAGGATACGTACGCATTTGTATCAGATATATGAATGAAATAGAACCCTACCACATTCGAAGGGGATATATTTGAATGAATATGAATTTTCTAGCATTCTATTTGTTACAAATCCATTGCCAAAAAAACTCATTCATGCACACCCCTACTTTGCTGCACATCAGTCCATAGTAGTTCTGATGTGTCGCTCTGATGTGGTACTTTGGAGCCAGGGGACAATCTAAGTCAATTGAGTTTTATGCCATGTTTCCCCCAACCTGCAGTTTTACATTACAGCCTTAAATATGGTTTCATTATTTACAGCATATTGTGGGAACCAAATGACTTTGTTTAAGGAGCAGTGACTATACTGTCATGCACCATCAAAAAAGTTTTTCCTTCAAACAACAGAATGTGTATTGCTGGGAAGATGGGTTTTCTTATTCTGTGTTCATGCTGCTTTGGATTTCTTTAGTTTTCTTTTTTAGTACACGGCCAGTTTATTAAATCTTATCCAAAATGTATCGATGGTGTGATTCTCTGACTTAACACCACCGGATAAGGAAGTTTGGTTATGAATTTTCTTGTGCCTGCAATGGAAGTTTATGCATAATAAAAGAAGAAGGTAATGCTGAAGTGTGGTCATAGTGGAAAATCTTAGCTCACCTGAACTTAGGGTGAAGTGGTTTTATGGCAGTTGCACTGCTAGGCACACAGGGGTTTGGCTGCTCTCTCAGGAGAGAACTAGTTCATATCTACATAATAAATATGTTCAAATAACTTATTAGGCCTCTACTTTATGAGTGAAAAGAATGGTGGAAAGTTGAACAAAGTCCCTAAAATGAATTACTGTATAACAGCTGTATATTTAAAATTTCAGAAACATTTATTGGAAATATATCTTGATGCTATACGGCGTTTCCACACTTACCTGTAGTGAGACCAGGTACCTTGCTGTACTTTGCCCCCTAGCTGGCACACCGTGCACTCCCAGATGGAGCATCTGTACTTCAAGGATCGATTTCTGACTCAGAAACGGCTCCTTCTGTGCAGGAGCGCACTGCGGGTTGACTACATGTGGAGCACTATTAAGCGCTTCACATGTAGACTCACCGTGAACTTTGCTGTTCTGTCCTGTCCTCCAGTGAGCCCATCTGCACCTCTATGTTGCATGGAGGGACACATGACACACCACATAAGGACACACGACACACCCGGTGGTGGCACCAGTGTACTCACACTGGGGCTGGAACCCCTAGAGAAGATGGTGGTACCCAGACACATTTCTGCACTGCAGGTAAGTTTCTGGACATGTGGGGGGAGGGAAGTGCAGATTTGCCCGAGATCAGCAAGAGTGCTCCACTTCCTCATCTGTTCCAATTGTCCTTGGACATGGCCATCTGCATTTGGACAGCTGTTCCAGGATAGGCCCTTTGCAAGCTTCAGAGGCAGCTCTAAGGGTTCCAACGGGGACACATTTCCCAGCATGAGGTCTTTTGTAGTGAATCCTATCTTTTAATTATGATTTTAAAGAGCCCCAGATAAGGATAGTTTCCAGTAGGGGTGGAGCAAGCAAACTGTTTGATAAACAAACACATCTCATTGCCCACTTTCATGTCATAGCTGGCTTGGCAGGATTTACCTGCTTGAACATGTATGTAGCCCTCACTTTCTCCAGTACCTACTTTAATTCTGTCAAAGGAAAGCTAATTTCAGTATTCTGCACAAGGAAAAGTCACCGGTAGAGAATAAAAACATAAATCCCTGCCATAGACTGCAGTGAACTATGACAACTGAGTAGTTGAGTATAAGACCTGTTGTAGGCCAACTTCACCAAAGACAGCATTCTACTGAAAGTTAGTGCAGCATCTCAGTCTCAGGGTAGTAAGCAGATGAAAATATTAGCTCTACACACAAGAGATGCGCACTCAAACCCAGGCACAAGGACTCCAATAGGACCATAGTAAAATTTAGTTTTAATAACAGATGTCAATGAGATCTTTGAAAAATGAAAATGAAACTTTATTAATTGCATGGTAAGATGCTCCAAGTGGCAATGGTGTAAAAACAGGGCAGCAACAGGCTGGCTGCTGACAGTTCTAGCAAAGAAGGAAAGGCAAAGTACAATAAAAACAAAATCAAGCTGGTACATCTCTCTTTCAATCTGTGTGTATGTATGATGAGATGGGGAAAGCTAGCCCTAAAACTACTCAAGGGAAACCCTAAACCACATGGACCTCATCCTCCAGATGTGAAGCAGAATCTGAGATCACAGATTCAGCACAGCACAAAATTGCACAGCAGCCTTGTTGCTCAGCTGGAATGAAGCTAGAGAGTTCTAAGGCTGCCTTAGGCAATAACAAAAGCTGGCCAAAATGAAGTTCCAAGAGAGTGACTCCAGACTGAGATGGCCCACTCACAGCAAAAGTAAAGAGAAGGTTTCTTGATAGCAGTAATGGAGTGGAGAGGTCCTGATTGCGAGAACGATGAATGGAGCAAAGCAGTCCTGATGGGAGGGGCTATTTTTATTACCTGTTCTGGGTGGTGCCGATGGCCCAACCTCTAACCCTGCCCAGGGGTTGAACTTTGCATGGGCACAAGGCTTGCCTATGGGGAAGAGGAGGGGACAGATTGCTTGCACCTTGTGACCAAGTTCAGACTTTTGCACTCCTTATCTCATTGGGATGCATGACTCTGAGACTACGCAGGTGGCTGGGCACTGATAAGACAATGGAGTAGCTCTCAAGACAATAAACAAATCAGGAACCCAAACACCACCTTCCCCTGCAGTGATGCTCCAATTCCTGTAGGAAACATTCCAGAGATTTGCACTTTACCAGTTTACACAATGTTGGTCTAAGTGACAAAAGATGTCTTCATATTTCTGGGTATCATCAGGACATAGCAAAACCCAAAATGAAGTGTAGAGTTCACCTCCAGTTTAAGCCATTACTCTTGACTGCAGAGTAGGCAGTGGGAAAGTACAACTTGTCTTTCATTGTTAAACATTCTTCGGGCCATTTCGCTTTGTCTTTATGAGAAATATACTTATCAGCCACCAGAGAAGTTTTTATTTCCTTCTCCAGTGAGTTCTCTATCTGTAACACTTCCTTAGCTGTTGATGTTAATACTGGTTATGACTGGTTTATTCATTTATACTTATATTCTGCCCTGTACCCAAAAGTGTCAGGGTGAGTCACAATAAAATTAGTATAAAAGCAGACAAATCAGATTGCTTAACATAGTGACAGTGGGAGGGAATGTGGCTCCCACAGCCAAAGGCCAGAGTGAAGAGATGCATCCTCACCAGTTGTCCAAATACATACAATAAGGGAGCCGCATGCACTTGAGAGGGGAGACTGTTCCATAGCTTGGGGACAATCACCAAGAATGCCTAATCTAAGAGGGTAGGGGTGTGCATGTACAGTATGCAATTTTCGGGATTCAGTTAGAATCTTTAAAATTTGAATTAAACCAAATTCAATTCAAATTTGCACTCGCAAATGTCGACAACATTCGTAGATGCCGTATGCAACCCGCTTTTGTCCCGTACGGACCCGTACAGATGGGGGGGAAATGCAAATCTGCAAGTACGCATTGTGTACGAACCTGTACACATAAGAATGCCCATATAATTTGAATGAACCGTTTCAAAATTTGAAATTCGTTCAACTCTTTAAATTCAAATGTATGGACATTTGATTCGAATTCGAATGTCAAAATTCAGCTAGATTCAACTGAATTTCGAATGCCTTCAAATATTCGTGCACACCCCTATAAGAGGGCACTCTCTTGTCCAAAATATGGCCACCTGGATCAAAGAGCAAGACAAGAAACTCAGTTTGTCCATACCTGTCACTGAATGTCATTTTCCATTTTGATCAAATGCCTCCCAAAAAGTCCAGCTTGCATATACCTTGTCTTTGTCGGCTTGTCAATGAAATCCACAACAGGAGCACTGAGTACTTTTTTTTCCTGCCATATAAGCCTCACTCTTTTTCCAAAATCATTTATCCTAAAATCACATCAGATCATTTTTTTAAATGTATTCTTCCCATATTCCTTGGCAAATTATAGGTAGGCCTCATATGCTAAGTGCATCTTATATGCCACGCATACACTTATTTATGCATATAAAGAAACATAATTATCACCGATAGCTTGTTCAGTGCTCTATAATCTGTGCACATCCATAGCTCTCCAGGCTTTTTCTTGACATACAGCAAAAGGGCATAATGGGAGGGAAAGTGTGTTCTTATTCAGGAACCCAAGTAGGGCCACCAATTCTGATTCTAACATTAGTACATGTGGTATGCAGGAAGCCTTCCCTAGCAGTCATTGGGTCAATGTGAAGAAAGTAACTCAGATTCCTTCATAGTGATCTCTTGGAAATCCATGTACTATACTGATCCAGCACCTAGATAAGGTATGCTGCATTGTGAAGAAAACCCACCATGGAGAAAACACCACCCATCAACTCGCTCACTCATAATGCAGGCCACATGTTGGAGAACCAAAGTGGATCAGTCTTTGGGACCGGATTATTGATGGTCTATGACAGTTCAACCAATTCACCTCAAACAATAGCAAATAATAGGTGATCTGCATAAATACAAATTGTAAATCCTCATGGTGGTGAGCTATTCTGACCCTTTGTGAAATGACCTAATATGTGAGTGACCTGGTCTTCCCCTTCATTATAGCAAAAAGTCCCAAGCGAAGATGGGATTTTCTAATGGTGCTTCCATACTTCATATTCCTCCTGTCTAGGGACTCTGATATATAGGACCCCCGCCAGATGTTTGGGCAATCTTTCTGTAGTGTTGATTGGGAGAGTCTTGTCCTCTGCTCTGTTCTAGGGATGACCTGCTCTCTTCTTTGTTCTGGGATGAGTTCTAAAGTGGGACTACACAACTTGCTGCAGCCACAGGCCCTGCCCCTACCTCCTCTGCACCTCCTCAATCACTGCCCCTGTCAACACTAGCGTGGCCTTGGTCAGGCAGATGGCAACTCTCCAAGCCCCCACAGCATCAAATCCCTGACGCTTACAGTATATTCTCTCGTCAGCCGTGTTTTTTCCCTGAGGTCATCAGTCTTTGCTTCTAGTATTTGTATTGTCTCAGCTAGGTGTTTCCTGCCCCCCATTTTTATGGCTCTAATGGAAGCCATTGTGGAGCCCAGATGGGCCACCCACTGCAACCATCCCTCCTCAATATCTTATTCGGTACTGACAGTCTGAACTTATCGGTTCAGCCTTTCTTGGAACATCCAGGGTAAGCACCAGCTCTCCAAGGCTGACTAATTCCGATGTCAGCACTCTGAATTCTAAAGCATAGATGAGGACAGATGGTTTTGCCGGTCACATCTCCTGCAGCTTCCTCACTGTGGTATCCGATCTGTCTGGGTCATCAAATTGACAAGGAAAGTATTACAGAAACTACTCAAAGTGCTGCACCAGTTCTACCTGAGGCTCAGTTTGCTTTTATCACAGGATGATAAATAACGGTTCCATTATGTATAGCGCTGAACGATATCCATGATAGTAGCACAAATAAAAAACCCTCTAGCAACAATTTCCTAAGACCTCTTCCTTTCACTTTCCTTATCTAGGTGCAGGACTTTACCTTCCTCACTGGTAAATTTCATCCTTGTTCTTTTCAACCAATGGTTCAAGCTTCCTAAAGGGTTACTACAATGTGTATATATATAAACAGAATTGCTGTTCAGGCTGACCTGTTCTCAGAGAGAATAAATTAGTTGCTAATTTCCCTGTTCATGACTAAATTCAGTTCTCTTTGTTGTAGAGGGGCTGGTTACTCCCAGCAGTGCCTAGTCAGACAACTACAAGTTGACATCCCAACAAGTTTCACTAATGCTTACGATGCCCTATTTCTCTTCCTGTGACTGGATGTATAGTTCTCCTTGCTTGTTTCCCATACTGTGTGTATTGCTATAGCTTTTGAGCGGCTGCTCCTACTGGTCCAGCTTCTGCAGTTTCCTGTCCATGCATTTGTTTTTGTTTTATTACTATGCTTCTGACCTTACATTCTGCATCTTCATCCATATTCCTCGACTCCAGCCTTTTTTTTACCCACCTCCTATCCAGAATAGTACTGTCAAGTTAAGGGTGTTGAACAGAGGAAAGCTTAAGTGTTAATGAGAAACACTTTCAACCGTGGTGTCCTCCTTGGTAAGCTTTCATAAAAGGCTGTTGAAAGCAAGTCTTTGCAATGGTTATGTACCTGATAACATTTACTAGTAGCATTCCAAAGTGCTTTAAGACCACTATAATAAAATCACGTTTTTCCGTATCAAGTGCCTTATATAGGTCAAGGTTTATTATAGCTAATTTGTCTTCATATACGGCATGCAACATCAATTGTACCAGCTCACACATAATGCATTCTGGGGTAAGCCCATATTGATCTGTGAATATGATTTGGAGGACTATTTGGTTAAATCTCCTTCCCAATATTCCCATAAATATTTTACAAATTTGGCTCATAAGGCATATCAGCCTATATGGATCTGAATTACCAATGATTTATTCTCACAATAGGAATGATTATAGATAGCTTCCATGGGGGAGGGGGGTATATTTCCTGTTGAGACAATATTTTGGCCCAAATATTAATCAAATAGTTTATATATTTTCTTCTGATATGCATTTTCTTGCAGACAAATCAAATCCTCTTTTTTTCAAAAATGAAATATTTTCCTTCTCTTCTGAAGAGCATTTAGCTTCATTTATCTTCCACATTAAACATTTCTAACTTTTAATTAGGCTGGAAATTTAGAAAAATCCATACCTGTGGCTTCTAGGGTAGGGAGGTCCTCCTCTTCTAGTTCTGTTGTCCATTGTGATTGGAACTCTTTCAATTTATTCAGAAACTCTCTTGCCTTCTGTACAGAGTTTAACTGAAATATTTGTTGCTTGAAAGCAAAGATCCTTCCTAGTCTATTCCATCTAGATGGGATCTTCCTCTGCTTCTCTGTCAAAATGATACCCCTTCTTCTTGTTCAGAATTCTAATAAAAATTTCCTTAAGTACTATCCCATCTGTATTATTTATCATCAATCTAGTATCAAAGTACAGTAAGAGAGACTTGATCTCTTTTCTGCTTTCTGACAAAATGCACTTGGTACCTTTTAAAAACCTGCAACACATGAGTGGACCCAATAAACCTTGCCTACTTCTGACTTCAGATTTTCCCAAAAATTCTGCTAGGGACATAGTATTGTCTCTAATATATTTTTCAGACTCCTCTGAGATTGCTCTAGATCTCAAACAATTTTTCCTTTAGTTCTAATAATGGCAGATTATCTTTCTCTCTGTGTCTGTATTGTCAATTCTGTTCTCTAAAATTTCCATTATTTCCTTAGTTTTACATTTCCAACCAGTTGTCTCAATGATTCTTTAATTTACTTGACTTCATTTTTATATTCCTCCTTTAACTTTTGTCTTCAGTCTTGAAATTGCAGTTCTCATGTTTTTAAATTGTGACAGTACCCTTTTTCTCAAGGTTTCAAACATTCTGTGCAAAGTGCCTGTCCCTTCTAAAAGTTTCTCTGATGAATTACCATCAGTTTCTGGTTTACTCATATTTAACTTTTCCAACGACAGAAAAAAAGCAATCTTCCCACATTGTTATGAAAGACCAATCTCTTTCCTTTCCTCTATTTGGCTATTTTGTGGACTCAAAAACTTAATGCCCACCACAATATACAACTCAATATTATTGTTTTGTAAACCATATTTTCTTGTTGTAACATTTAGATCAATGAAACACATCATCTTAAAATAATCAGAGAGTGCTTTCCCACCATCTTAGGGTTTGTTTGCACTGAACTCAATGAGATGGAATACCACTCCACTACGGTTAAGATTAGGCACAGAGGGGGCATCCAGATGTCAAGTGCCCAGTTGAAATCACCACCACTTAGTGGATGGTCCATCTTAAGCAGGCTAGATTGCCACAGCAACAGCTATGGCAAAATATGGCTTGTGTCAGGATGTTGCCATAGCAATTAGCCAATGGCATGCAATTGTTCAGCCAACAGCCAGCGAGTGCTGCCTACTCACAGCATTCATACGGGGAAGTGGGTGCAAATGCTGTGACCAGCTGCTCACCAATTGCTCCCAGTAAAGGTTGTGGTAGCTGGAAGGAGGTCTCAGATAATCCAGGAGGATGGTGGTAGTACAGCGTGTGGACAGGCCTCCCCTAGAGTAGAAGGAACCTCTCCAGGAATGTAACTGCAAACAGGCCCTTTTTTGATCCAAACTGTTTTGTTAACTCCAAAGTTGCCAAAAGGAAGACCTCTCTTAGGCTTTAAAATTGTAATTCAGAATAGTTTAAGAAAGCGAGGGTTTGCAGATCTTGTGCCACATGGGCAGCTGGGCAATTTTGATAATCCCTTGCCTTCTTGCCACTTCACTCGTGATTGACCATAGCGTTCCACAATCTACTTATGAGGAGCAGTGCTCCAAAGTGTTACAACCCAGCTGAAATCTGGGCTTATGCTCAGCATGCTATGCCAATAAGACACATTGAGGTAGAAGTTGCAAAGACTCTTTATTGCTAGGAGATATTTCTCAAAGCTGGTCCACTGCATTCATTTTACAGAAGTTAATACACAAGAGGTTAATTTACAAAGTTATCTGATTGGTTGTTTTTAATACTTTTTCAGCAAGAAAATACTGAACATGCTCAGTGTATTACAATAAATGTTGTAATCCAGCTCTTGACCAATTCTAAAATGCTAATGAAGTTCCAGTGAACTTTACCATGTTAATGAGTCAGCACCTGGTGATATCACATCCTTTTGGAACTCAGTCTTTGTACTGAGGTGCTCGGTCAGTTTTGGCTCTTGATAGTTATAGTGAATTCACAATTCAATACTGTAATACTGTAACTGTCTACTCAGGGATCAAAGCACTTTTTCAAAATCCACATGGACAATTGCAACACTCTCTCCGTATCGGGAGAGATATCTGATAGCTCAGTGGTTCTCAACCTGGGGTTTGGGACCCCTTTGGGGGTCGAATTAACCTTTCAGAGGGGTCGCGACGAGTCTCCTGCCGCCCTTCCCTCCCACCTCCCAGCTGCTTCGCCCCCATGGTTGGGCGTCTCCACAACATGAGGAACTCCATTAAGGGGTCACAGCACTAGGAAGGTTGAGAACCGCTGTGATAGCTGGATGCAGCTTCCTCACCACCCCTTGTGCTGACAAAAGCTTTCCTGTGCAGAAGAGCTCCACAAGGCAACTCAATCTGCATGCTATCTCACCCAGAAGTAAATATATGTACTTAATTTCTTAATTGCTTTCCCTTAACATTTGCAATTCTGTACCTTCTCAAGGAGCTGGCAGAGAGAGGTTCTCATTTTTCACACTGTCTACTGAGATCAAACACTGGAATCAAGTAATAGATTCATGTAATACCGTCCTTATGGTATTTGCCAGGACAAGGTACCAAATCGGAGACACATTCTTAATTGTCTTATTGAAGTAATATTTGATCATTTGCAAGCAACCTGATGATAGCTCTAACACACTCACTCAATCAATACATTCAAAGAAAACCATACACTTCAGTCCACTTGTTAACAGGCCAGCTTAACAAAGAGTCCTTGAAAAGAATCACAGAGTTTTGACTGATGGTTAAAGTCCAGGATAACTGATGGTGTCTCCACGCATGGGGCAGATATAATCCCTAAAACTCCATTTTTCACCATGGGTTTTTAATCTTTTGCCAATTAGCAGCATTTAGCAAGATCAGCAACAACAGCAGTCCACCAAAGAAAACATAGTTTAAGAAGGAAAGAACGCATAAAACAGAAAGCAAAAGATTAGAGGCAAAATATGAACTCAAAGTCATCTGCTTGGTATTACATAAAGAAGCAAGTAGAATTATCTTCAGCTAGAGCGCCACTCTACGTGGAGCTATTATGTATATCTGAGGGCTTTATTCAAACCGTGTGAAGCTATACTCTGTATCACAATGGGCACTTGCAAGGTTCTTGATTACACAAAAATTGTGTATACGACAGCACTGAGGACTGGAAAAGGTGTCAGCAAGGCAACAAGAATGCACATGCAATCCCTGCATTTCCCTGTAGTCCCTGGGAAGAAAAACAGCCTGCTTGTGTGAATATCACATCATGGAAGGTAATACAATCAAGCCCTGAATGACTGAGGAATTATTACAATCTTCTGATAATAATAAAGCTGAAACCATGCAAGCTGATCTTTTTTATCATTGACTTAAACAAATTTCACTTACATTGCTGGCTTGGATCACAATCAGTAGTCATCTTCACATAATTTGAAGGAAAGAGACCTGAGATGCCATTTATCTCTCCTTGCCACCAATCCACGTCTTCTTTGTTCAAAACATTAATAAGCTGTCCCTTAGAAAAACTCAGTTCATCTTCATTGTTCGCCGTATAGTCATATATTGCTATCACTTGACACACTAGAAGAAACGCACACAAAACCAGCAGTGTTATCTGTAGCAGCAAAGAGGTAAGAACTAGATCCAGAAATACAAATGAGAAGTACTAATTATGCTTTCCAGAGCTAGCGCAAGCCTGAATAAGCTCTGAAAGGCCCAGAAATATGGGTCATATCACTCATCACGCGAACCACAGGGCTGAGTAGTTAGGGCCAAGTTCTGAGGGTTCATATCATCAATGATGTGAGTCAGAGTTCCAGAAGGCAAAGATGAAGGGAGTCCAATGCAGGTAAGGCCAGGAAAAGGACTTTTCTTTCTTCCAAGGGCCCCCATAATCATGTGCAACTATGTCTAAATACCATGCACTACCTTAAAGGTGAGTGGCTGTTTCAATTGTTCAAAATAGCCAATTTCACACCCTACCAATTAAGGTTTCAGAAATCCAGAATGTTATCAGGGGAGGCAGGAAAAACTTATACACTAGTCAGATCCCAGATTAACATCAGAAGAAACATTGCAGTATAACCAGCTACTTACAGAAGTAAAACCATTTACAGAAACTGTGGCCTTTACCCTACTGAATGTATACACATCTCTTTGACATACATAAATTTCTGCATAAAATGAAGTTAGTGGCCTAAAAATGACCTTGTTCCTATGACTGTGATCTTACATTTGGAACAGAGGATATTTTCAGAATGGAATATCAGATATTTTATTATATATTTAAGAATGTATACCAAAGAAATACAAACATTGTCAGCATATACAGATGTGTGGGACAGGAATGAAACACAGGTGATATTCTTTATTGTTACAGTTGAAAGGTTTGGTACATCAGAGGTTTAGGCATTTCAAATTGACCTCATTATGTTACAGCCCTTTCTGCAAGAGCCCTAAATATGGACCCCGTCCCACTGATACAGTCCCATCTGGATCACTGGTAGACCACTATAATTGGGATCAGAACATGGGCAGCACAGAGGGCACATTTCAGCAGCACACCACAGCTCACTACTGAAAAGCACTCTCAGAGCCCCCAAGGCTAAGAACAAAGTTGGCATGGGGGTACAGCCACAAAGATCATCCCAGCCTCGAGGCTATGGCATGAGCTAATCTAGGTCAGCACCTTCCTGTGGTCAGGATTAGTGGATCAGACTATTCCAGATCACTGATCCTGATTACATGCAGGTAAGTGCAGAAAGGGTCTTAATTCAAACATATATTTCAAAATATCTCCCCCCCCCCCCCGTTATAGTCTCCCTATGATGAAGTCTTCATATGAAACAGTGCGCAAAGGCTTATGAATACCATCTGACTAGGGTCATGAAAAAGTTCTTTTTATAGGAAAGGCCATTTGTGAAAGGCATGAGTTTTGCAGGTTGAAAACCAAGTTGGTAGAATAATCTGAAGCAGAGAAGAAATTAGTGAGAAAACAGTTAAGCACAGGCATGTGCTGAATAGCTTTTTACCTTCGCCTTTCAAGTAAATTTAGGGTTTTCGTGCTTTAGCCTGCAAAGGTGAATGTGACTGTCCTTTACAATTAGCTTTCATGAGCAAAGTAAAAAAAAAATGCCCCAATCATTAAGGCTTTTGCTGTTTTCATAGGGCCTGTAATCTTCATTTTGCACACCCCTTGTGACTAGTTTTTTGCCGGTGTATTCCAATCTCCTATTGATTTTTGTCTTGCCTTCTGTAATTGGTGACTGGAGGTCAAGAGACAGCTTATATAGCCTATTGGTTGCCTTGCTTACTACAGTTTATCACTTGGTACCAGGAAGAGAAGGGAGAGTCCAGGGACAGTATGAGAGGCGAGAGGGCTCAGCATATTTGGTTGGAGTGTGTGAATTCTGGGTCTGGTCCTTTCCTAAGAGGAGTTCCATCTCCTTCCCTCTCTGGCTTAAACTTGTTGTAAATAGTTGCTGCTTCCTTGTTTGGATTTGTTATAGTTACTTATTTGCTTGGTATCGGTGCATTAAATACTGTATTTTCTTAACCCAGGAACATCTTCTCAAAAGTCGGGGGTCGTCTTATATGCCCAGTCAGCTTATACGCCGGAAAATGATTCTGCGTCAAGAGGCAGGAAGGCAAGGACGTCTGAGCTGAAGCTCCATACGTCGCAGCAAGATTCGTGGGGGGAAGAGAAAAGAAGTACCTTCACCCCAGACGAAAAATGACCCTTGAGGTACAAGGATCCTAAGGAACTCCCTTGAAGAGCTTTTTCAAGCTCTCCTTAGATTCTAATCTAAGGGAGGGAACGTAAACATCAACTCCGACGCTGCGACGGATTCAAGCCGGAAAGTTTCTCTTAACTGGAAAATATGAAGATCTGAACTTAAAAGGAAGTCTGAAACAACGTCGTAAGGTAAAAAACTGCCTCATATACTAGATGATATGATTAAATAGAATGGGACAAGTGGAAATCAACTTATCCTGAAGTGAAAACAAACGACTACAAGGGATAACTCTTTGGAGTCGTTTGGAGGTGATTGAAAAAAGAGTGAGACAAGGTAATTAAGTACCAATTAACTGTACCCCTCCTTTGTTGTTTTGACACGAAGAAGTGTTAAACAATCAAGGCAAATTGATTTTAAAGGGCTCTTCTCCTGAGTTGGTGTTGGAGGATGGGAGTGACGGCAGAGCGAAGAAGGCATGGACTAACAGTTTAAAAGCCATAAATTATCGAGTAAAAGAATTCTTTCTTCTCATCTCCCCTTAAAAATGGGGAAGGAATTACAACATGTACTGTGCTGTGAGATGATTTTACAAGAATGCATTAAGGCGGTTAACTCTTTGGGGGATTGGATAAACGAACTCACAAACTTAAATATAAAAGAATTTCTACAGCAAAAAACAGTTACCAAGCCGAAAATCAGAGGTCGAAATGTCAAAAAGGACAACAGGAGCCCTAAGAAGTTTGGTGGAAAAAAATCTAGCTTAAAACGGAGGAAGGAAAAGGCAGGCATTCGTAACTTCAAGACAAAGCTGGCGGGGTGCCAACATCTCCCCGCAGCCATCTTAAGAAGCCTGGAAAATTTGGAATGGATGTCGCTGGAGGGGCATCGTGAGTTCCTCTGCGCTGCTACTTCAAATGGCTTGAGGAATATGGAGCAGATGCCTCGCGAACCTTCAAAGCAGGCTAAAAGGGCATTTATTGGAACAGTTACCTGATTTTGGATTTGAAGTGAAGAGAAGTGAATGTTTTAGTCTATTCTGATTAGCAAAATGTTTTTAGAGTTTTTCCTTTTAGTTTCTTTCTCTTTGCCTTTTTTTTTCTTTCTCATGTTAGGGATAGAATTGGGGAAAATATATAGAAATGTATCTTTTATAAACATGCAATTGTAAGGTTTTTAACAGCATTTGTTGGAAGGGGGAAAATGAGATATTTCTGAGTTCTGGGATATGTTGTTGTTGTTTTTTGAGTCTTCCTGGTATTCGCTAATGCAGTTTTAAGACAGGAGAGAAATATTATGGAAACAAATGGGTGTGTGCAAATGTGATCATCTTGGTGTAAACATAAATTGAAGAATAGGGGGATATACTGCTAAATTTAGAGAATATAAATCTCAAAACAAATAAGGGGTTTGTATTAGTATAGAAATAATTGTAAATAGTTAAGGGAAATGAAATAGATATAATAGAATAAATGTTAAGGGTAGAAGGAAAGATTGGAAGAGGTAGCTCTATTTTTATTTTATGGTATTTAGCTCAATATGATTAATATAGTATAGATGGGTAGAGATAGATTAAAACTGATTTATGTTTAACAGGGGGTACGTTATTCATTAAAATAAGAATTATGTAATAAATAGAGAAGAGGTTTAGGTTTTATGACGTTATTTTTATTGATGTTTAAGTAAGATAAGCTGGAGGAAAGAAGAAGTTCACTGACTGGGAGAAATGGGAGGCAGAGGAAGGAGAAAATTCAAGGTTGAGAGACCTTGGAACAGTCTGCAGAATCCACAAGGAAGAAGAAGGGGGGGGGGAAATAAGGGATAAAAGATCATATCATGTACTTTTTCCTTGAATTTTTATATTTGTGTGAAAACTGTTAATAAAAATTTGATTACCCGATCTTATACGCCGGAAAATATAGTAATTGTTTATTTGTCCATACGGGACAAAAATGGGTTGTTTACATGATAACTATGGGATGTGTAACGATGCATACGGGCACATAGAAATGCTGTTGATATTCGTAAGTGCAAATCTGAATCGAATTTGGTTTAATTCAAATTTTAAAAATTTGATTTGAAATGAATTTTTGGGTATTCAATTCAAATCAAATTCAATCCCAAAAATTGTATTCGTGAACATCCCTAAATGACATATAGTCCTAAATAGGCCACACAAGCACACCTCTCTTAGGCTACTCCAAGCCTTCTGGTTCTAAACCACATCATCCCTGCTAGGGTTTAGCCTAAATTCAAGTCATAGAAAGATGGCTGGACGAGGGGTAGGGCAAAGGACAAGCCAATAGACTTGAAGGGTGGAGGGAAGAGAAGGTCGCTGGTTGTGGCATTTGGGGAGCCTACTCTCTAAGTGCCTACTATTAGGAAGATTCTTGGGAACAGGCTTTACTCTTCCATGAAGGAAGCTAAGCCTGAGGCTGCTGTTCATGGAGTTAGGGCAAGGAACCTCTCAAGCTGAGTAACCCCAGGTTCCTTCAGTAATGGAGTAGGCAATGATAGCAACAGTTTCAACTGTCAGTGCAGCTCCATGTGAAGCAAATGAAAAAAGATTCATGTACATACCTAGATAAGTATTCATCTCTGAGATTTCTACAGACAGTTGCCTGCTAAGTACTTCAATAATATATTATTTTTTTACATTGTAAGTAAAGTTTATTTTAATCACGCACCTGGAAAAGCAGCTGTGTTTGTTCTTTCACTGTTTGGGCCAAGAAGTTTCACATGGGTAGCAGGAAACCACCCCTTCTGTCTCTTTTTCCCTCTTGCCTGCAAAATAATTTTTAACTTCTGAGATGCCACTTCTATTGTAAAGCCTCGAGCAACTAAATCATGTGACTTCATATATTTATTTGTACACAGATTACATAGAAATCGTGAAGTACTGCTAAATGCACTCTAAATATATACTAGCAACCACAAGACATTTCAACTTGAATTCACCAAAAATGATTTAAGCATGAGACAGACACATCAGAACAAGACACTGCAATCCATTCAGTGAATAATTTCCTAAATTGAGAAGCCTTAACAAAAAACAAAACTACTTTATATGCCTCCTGGATATTCTCAGCTGGCCCCTTACAGCAGTCCAAACCTCCATATCAACATAAAGGGAAGTCTACAACATGAGGGTCTCATTTTCTGTGACCCAAGCCTCAGAACAAGGGTTCTTTCATGCTTAAAGGTTTTAGTAGTGGCCCTAGAGCAGCGGTTCTCAACCTTCCTAATGCCGCAACCCCTTAATGGAGCTCCTCATGTTGTGGAGACCCCCAACCACGGGAGCAGAGGAGCTGGGAAGTGGGAGGGAAGGGCAACGGGAGACCCCTCAGAAAGGATAAGTCGACCCCCAGGTTGAGAACCACTGCCCTAGAGCATCTAAGAATGCAAGGAATCTAGGTTTTTGTATATTTGGATATACAATTAAAATCAGCTGAAAAAGGAATAATTGGAGTGATCTATAAAGTATTGTTACAGATGGACCTAGAGCAAGAACAGGTCAAAGAATGTATGATTACGTGGGCAAAAAATTTTGGGTATAACATTAATATGGATCAGTGGGAGAAATTATGGAGAAAGGATATGAAGTTTACTGTATGTACTGTGTTGAAAGAAAACAGTTTTAAGATGATGTACAGATGGTACCTAACTCCTTATAAACTGTCTAAGATCTATTATGCCATGTCCAATAGGTGCTGGAAATGTGGGACCAATGTGGGAACATTTTACCACATGTGGTGGACATGTGGATTAGCAAGTAAATACTGGAAAAAAATTCATAGAGCAATGGGAAATATATTAAAAATTACGATTCCATTTAAACCAGAATTTTTTCTATTGGGAATAATAGACAGTAACTTAGACCCCTTGAATACTTTGATTATGTATATGGTCACTGCTGCGAGAATGATATATGCAAAAAAATGGAAAACACCAGAAATACCCTCAGTAGACAATTGGTTAGTTAAGCTGGCTGAATATGCTGAAATGGATAAATTGTCAAATCTCTTAAAAGAAAGAACAACGGAAAAATATTTAAAAGACTGGAGACCCTACATCGAATTTTTACAAGAAGAAGGAATAACAGCAGCGGGTTTTGATTAACTCTTCTTTTTTCAAGGAACGGCCGAATTAGACGAAACTAGAACAACAGGATAAGATCCTGAAAAAACGGAGGAAGTCACAAGTTGCAAAGAATGGACATTTATATGTTAATTGGGAAAAAGGGGTGATGATGAACCCTGAAGTTTTAATATATTGTAGAACCAAAAAGTTAATAAAAATGATCTGAAAAAAAAAAAAAAAAAAGAAGAGTCCTTATCCTCTTCTGGCACTGCCATACCCACCTCTCTCAGTATTTTGGGGTGGGGGTGGGGGGGAGGATGGTTTTCTTATTAATAGGGAGAAAAGTTCCCTCGCACCAAGATTGTGCCACTTAGGGGCTCTGATGGACTGGATAAATATTGTTCTACAGAAGCTGCCTTTGGGAGATGCCTTCTGCAGAATGTGGTGCTGGAGGGGGTAAAATGAGGCCTGCTGATCTCTGGGATCCTGCAGTATGTGGGACTTGGGGCTGTTCCCTAGGACCTGGCGACTGTGCTGGGAAAGGACTGTTGGTTGGTGGGATGGGCTTTCCCCTTCTCTCCTGCGGCATGTCTTGAGCTTGGGTGCGTCCCATAGACTCCAGCTGTAAGGGGTCAGCTGAGAATGGAATGATGAATAAGTTTCGTGATTGCCCATTCTAGTCAGCCACATCAGTTGGACCTGTCCAAAGGGGGAAACGCATGTTTTGCGGATGTTTGTTTCTCTTTGGATTTTGTTTTTTAGGCTGCTGCCTTGTGAAGTATGAGAAGGTCAGGTGACATCGGAGGTCTTATAGACAGAAAAAACTATGTCATCTAGCGGTTGGGTCTGGAAAAGCAAAGGAGATAACCCGTATACTCCCAACTGACAGGGCTGACTAGATCCGTCAATCACGAAAGGTATTCATCGTTCCATTTTCTCCCTAAATAAGGTAAGTCAGTTTATGCTCTGCATTCCAATGGGTCACATTTTGTAAAAGACCAACCAAACAAGGTATTCTAATTGTGTCTGTTGTAATTTTCAATATATGAAAACTGTCTTCGACCACTTATACACAGCAGAGACATCAGTTCCATGGTACCTCCTATATTTCGCCATGGAATCAATTAGTTCAAAGTGTGCATAGGTAATTTTTTTCCTTAACTACAGGGTATTTTATATTCTCCATATTCAAAACAATTTAATTTTCAAAATTAGATTAGATTTTTTAAAAAGTATTAGTGTGTAAAGATTATTTCTTTTTACCTGCAATTCTCCCTGCCACCATCCATTAGAACTTTTCTTCAAAATAAGTATTAGCTGCCCTGGAGCAAGACTGAGCTGTTCTGTTCCTGTTGCAGTATAGACTGCAGTAACTTGAGCAATTTCTGGAAGAAGATACAGACATATGTATAAACTGGAAAAAAATCAATCGTAAGAAAAGCAGGACACTTTAAACTGAAAATACCTACCTGGCTTTTTATTTAGTGTTCCTGTTTTGTTAGCAGTGGAAGAAGTCTGCAAGGAAATAACTGTTTTAAATTTGATGAAGCAGCAGAAACAAACACATTGTGCATTGCAAATACTTTCTGAAATGGTTCGGTTCTTTTCCTAATACAATGCTCTATGGACAGATTAGAGACACAGAAAAATAGGGGGTGGAACTAGTAGGTAACTATTCTAAAGCAAAGCATAGAAAAGTTAAAAAAAGTTTGGTTCCTAATTGTAACCAGTGAGGCTTTTTTCACATTGGGGCTTTCCAGAATAAACTAACAGCATCTCTTCCCTTTGGAACAGGGCCTCAATGTTTTATTTTTGAAACTTGCTCAAATAAAAAAAAGATGGCAGGAAATCCTTACATCATAATCCTTCGGTCTGACGTAGTTTGAAGGGAAGATTCCAGTTCTATCACCAATGCATCCAGTCCACCAGTCCCCTTCCTTCTGAGTGACTAATATTTCTTCACCTTCGATGAAAGTTAAATCGCCAGGTTCGGAACTTGTGTAGGAATACAGGGAGATATACTCTGGAAAGGTTGACCAATTTTAGTTATGTAGTAAAGCCGTACAGTACTAAACAAATATTTTATACACACACATAAATGCACACACCTAGGATACTACATTTTATGGGGAGCCAAATTACACAGAAGTGATCTTTGAATTTTATAACTTAAAGTGAACTGGATAATTAACTATAAAAATGCAGGTCATAGAACATTCTGAAGATCAATGTACATATTCTGTCAATCAATGTACATATTCTGTCTATTATTGGAAGTCAGCACTAAAAAGCAGGGGTAGACATAGTGAACATAGTTAACCAGCGTGCTAAAACTCCCTTCAACTGGTCCTGACTTCAGACTAGTTCTGAAAAAAACTAAAAATGCTTAGCTAAGCAAAACACAGTTTGGCACAGGGCTGGCAGTTACTGTGCCGGCCTCTTATGTTGTGCCCCACTTTTTGGAGAGCGGTGGCGGCACAAGCCATGTGAGAAGATATCTCCAATTTCTTTCTTCTCCCTTCAGCTGCAGGTTTCTGGCATGGCTCGTGCCACCAATTGCCAGAAAAGCACCATAATTTTTAGAGCTATTTTTATTGGGGGGGGGGGGGGTAGTGCCATTTTATACACTGGCAAATATGGTACATTGTGAAAACTCAACACTAAACTTTATAACACAAATGTGATTTTCTGATAAATATTTTTCAGAGTGAATGCATGTTACATACAAATTTTTCCTAATTTATTTGTTATAGTAGTCATGTTCGATTTTATGTACTCCAAAGCTATTTCAAAAGCCCGTAACAAAACAAAAGTTAAAACAGAGTTTGTTTAAATTAAATCTTACCCTCACCCAATCTGTATGGCGGTTGTCCAGTTTTCTTATTTACCTCTGCATAAACCGGCTCAGGTCTGCAAATTAAAAATACAACGAAAGTTACCTTGTTTCAAGAGGATACCTGTTGTTATCTGTCACAATTGTGGCTTAAAATCAGTTTTTGGAAAGAACATGTTCCAAATTATAGAATCATAGAATCATAGAATGGTAGAGTTGGAGGGGACCTCCTGGGTCATCGAGTCCAACCCCCTGCTCAAGGCAGGATCTCCTAAACCATCTCAGACAGATGGCTGTCCAGTCTCTGCTTGAAGACCTCCATCGAAGGGGAACCAACCACCTCCCGTGGCAGCCTGTTCCACTGGTTGATCACTCTTACTGTTAGAAATATTTTCCTAACATCTAAACTAAATCTTTTCCCCTGCAATTTCACCCCATTGTTTCTAGTCCTTCCTTGAGAGAGTGAGAACAGGGCTGATCCCTCTGCCTTGTGACAACCCTTGAGGTATTTGTAGACAGCTATCATGTCTCCTCTCAGTCTTCTTTTTGTTAGACTAAACATTCCTAGTTCCTTAAGCCGTTCCTCATAGGACATGGTTTGCAGACCGTTCACCATCTTGGTAGCTCTCCTTTGAACCTGCTCCAGCTTGTCAGCGTCTTTTTTAAACTGGGGTGACCAGAACTGGACATAGTACTCCAGATGAGGTCTGACCAAGGTAGAGTAGAGGGGAATAATAACTTCACGTGATCTGGACTCTATGCTTCTCCTAATACACCCCAGGATTGCGTTTGCTTTTTTTGCAGCTGCCTCGCACTGTTGACTCATGTTCAGTTGATGATCTACCAGGACACCCAAGTCTTTTTCACATGTGCTGCTGCTCAGCCGAATTCCTCCCATTGTATATTATTGAATTTGTTTCATGTTAAGCAGATGCTAAATTGCTTGCTCTGCTAATGGAAGAAGATTCGGGCTGTTAAGTATTACTTCTGCCTCTTCAGAGCCCTTGAGAGATTCTCTTAAATCTATGACTCAGGAGCAATATTACAGAAAACTAGCTGCAAATCAGTGAGTTTCACTGCTGTGTTTTTGCTAACTGTTCTTACTTATGAGAAACAGTCTTTGCTGCAAATGAAATGTGTGCTCTAAGTAATGAGGTATTATTGAATGAATGTGCTGGTGGTAAGCACAGATCACTTGCTGGTAAGATTTAGACTTGCAGGAGCAGCTTCTTTCTCCAGGCATAGTGGACAAATTGAGATGATCAGCCCTCAGAGACTCATGCAGTGTGAGCGATTCCTAAATGCTCTGGGAGGTTTTCAAGTTGATACTAATGGCATGGCTACTGAGGCTTTGGTCTCACTGTGGAATCACAAGATGAACCAAGCCATTGACTCAGCTGCAATGAAGCCCCAATGCAGATGTGTAGCCTGTAAAGTGCCTTGGTATTCCATGGAACTATGGACAATGAAGCAAGAGGGTTGACAGCTGGAACAGACATGGTATAAATCCTGCTGTGAGGTAGAGCATATTATTGTGCCTACTGCATGACAGTGGCAAAAAGGAGCTATTCCTCTGCTCTATCCTCAAGTAGCAGTCCAGCATAGCTTTTTAAAGCTGTGGATGACCTTTTGAAATCTAGCTCAAGGAGGCAAGGCAATTCCCACCTAGCATCTGTTGCGACAAATTTGCAGGGCACTTTGAGGGCACAGTCATTCAGATCCATAGAGGACTGAATGCCAGAAGTGAACATACTCCAAAGGAAGGATCCAGAGAACTGCCTGGTCCAGTTATTTGGATCAGTTTAATAAAACAACAACAACAATAACAATGATAATGATTATAATGTTTACAGTCTTCCTTTAACCAAGGGTTAAAAATTACAGAAATAATAATAACATAATATTGTTCTGATCATTACTAATCTAATCTAATAGCAATTAAAAATTTCTGAATCCTTGAGCCCTGGATCCAAATGAGCTAAACAACTACTGCCCAGTGGTCAACATACCCTTCCTGGGGAAGGTCCTGGAGAGATTTAATGCAAGGATAGTTTTAAAGAGGAACAGAAAGTAAACACCATGTGCACAATGACAACAATGTTCTATTTTAATTCTTCTCACATCAAATTCTTAAAATTGTTATTTGTAGCTAGCAGCATCAAAAAAATAAAGAGAACTTCCAGCACTGCTAGATCCCTCTTTTTCAAGCTTAGTCAATTTAAACATTTATGGAGCCTTACTTACTCCTCTTTTTGGTATTCCTTTTCAGGCAAAATCTTTACGTAGGATTTTGGGAACCATCCTTTTCTTCCATTTGTTTCTCCAAACCACCAATTTTCTTGCTGTTCCAGTACAGTAATTACATCATCTTTTGAAAAATTCAGGTGGTTATCTTTTTTTGCAGTCCAGGAACAGAGCGCTTGTGCCTTTATATTTTCAACAACTTGTCCCTGCTTGAAAAAGGGCACTAGGGTGAGGCAATTATATAGACTTTTTGAAGAGAAAGAGATTATTAAGAATAAATTCTAAGACTAATCTGTCTTCTCCTTAGGAAACAAGGGATTTGCTTATCCTCCAAACTGGCATATGTGGTGGACTCTGTTTTCCCAAGACAGGAGGAAGTGTCAGGTGATGGGTACTTTGATATATTCTAATGAAGCTCAAAGCTGAGCAATGGGAATATAAAGGAGATCATGGAATGATTGGGAAGTTGCTATCTTGCAGATCCTGGAAGAACTGGAATGGAAGGGGATGTCTTTGGAATATACATCCTTTTACTTTTAATTGCACTGGACCTGTTTGCACTTAATTTTATTTCAGAATATGTCCTAGAAAAGGGGTCTCCTGTCTAGATGCTAGTGCATGCTACGTCAAGCCCCAAGTGAGGCCTGCCAGAGTCTGCATTAGAAGGCTTGAAAACAGACTCATATCCTGAGACATATTCCATAATATGACCAAGTGCAAACCTTATAATCATGCATACCTTAAATCTGGGTTTAAAGTTGGTGACACAGAACAAAATCATTGTGGCAAAGAAGTTCTGGAGAGGTGCTGAGGTATAAACCCATCATTATTTGCTACTCCAGAGAACCTAAATGTGGCATTATTAAAGAAATTCTGTGGGCTTTTTTTTATCAGATCATGAACAGAAAGGCTCACTCGTGAATAAAGAAGCCATTTTTCAGTTTTCACTTGCAAGTAGAGCCTTTTTATCCATAATTTTTAACAATTCATTAATCATAAATAACAAGAGACAGCTTAGGTGAGATTTGATGGTAGACCACATCATACTAAGCATACTAGGAGGTGGTAGACTGGATCACAGAGGCCTGTGGATGGCACACTTCCTTGTCAAGTATACCATAGGGAGCCCATTCTGGCAACACCACAAAATGCACCACTAAAATGGAAGCTCCAGAAGTCAGGAATGTACACTTCTGGCTTTGGGAACATTCGGTGCCCTCCTACAACATCTCCAAACCTGACACACGGGCTGGCACTGTTCCATGTCAGGAGCAATTCATTCAAGCCTGGGACAGATTGGCTATCATAGATCAGAGCATACCACTTCTGGGATAAGTCAGGTATGTGCAGGAAAAAAAAAAAACCTGCCTTGATCAGCATCAGTTGTTGGAGCCTGGGGATGCAGATAGGTCTCTTACAATAATTTGGCTAAGACTCGCAGTGAAAACTAATTTAAATGAGATTTTGGCTTAGGTCCAAGAGATAGTGTAGCACTGAGGGATGGCGTGGGGCTCAGAAACACATATCTTGGTAGTTCCAAATGTCTCTGGCTTTCGAAGTTAGCATTGGGGATTTCTGCTCAACAGCATAGTTGATGGGAGGACTGTGCTCATGGGTGTTCCACAGGAATCCATCATGACACATATGATATTTAACATCTATGTTACACCACAAGGGGATGTTATTAGCATATAGACAGAGTACTACAGTACAGGGAGTAATCTGTTGATAGAACATACCTGTCCATGGATGGGAGAAATAGAACCTGGGGATGCTGTGCGAATAAATGCAGATTTTTTCTCGCATGTGTTGGCATTCAAACTTGTTGAAGGTATATTGTGGTAATCTGATTCAGTTGCTGATTTACCTGGTGAAAGCTGCCTGGATATACAACACAGGAATACAATCTTTAACCATAAACATTATAGTGATTTTAACTTCAAAATCCATCCAACACAGTGGATCCATTATTTGAATACCAAGATTTATGCTTTATAATTCATTGAATACATGTAAGTACAGCTTCTACCACATTTCACCTCTGTAAGCCTCAAAACAGAAGCAAAATAGATAATTAATGAGAAAGGAAAAATTAAGAGAGACTGCAAAAGATAAATATGTTCAGAATACTCTTTGCTAGCAGAAAAAATGAATTCAGAATGGTTTAAAAAGAAAACTTATGCATAAACATCTGTATAAACCCATTATTGCCTATGGTCTTTTGAGTTCTGAAGGGGGAGGTAAAAATAAAGAGAAGGAGCCTGTAACAAAGGGCAGTTAGGAAATAATGGCTGAGAAGGGTGCCTGGCTGGAGATGACCCATCTGGACAATGGAATCAGACATCAGGACGTTTTCTTTGAAATAAATGCAGCACCACTATTACTTCAAATAAAGGAGATTTGCAGCACTGCAAGTTTTTTTTTAAGTCTACCAACGCACCTGGTATGGGATCTTCCATTTGTACCCCCTCATTGAGAATCAGTGATATACATGGCAATTCACAATTTCCCCCTGCTTTATGCTCATGATGCCACCCTCCCTCTCATGAGACCCTGGCTTCCTGGGTTATTGGGAGTGGAATTCATGAATGAGACAGAGTAGAGTAAGCCTTTCCAATAGATCAAATATTCTAAATAAGCTCTCCAGAATTTAAGTGATTTCAAAGAAGTTCATGGTAATCCCCAACGATGAGAAGGAAGAGCAGTAATATGAAAGAAGTGCAATATAGGATGTATTTTCACTTATTTAGGGAGTTTGAGTCAGAACACAACTGTATTAATACTTTGGATAATTTTGAAAATACCAATAAGCTTGTCTAGTTTCTTTCATGTTCAGTTGTGTCCAATTCTTAATGAGCCCAACTCATTGGCTGTCACCTTTAGCAATGGGTGTACTCCGTACTTTTAAAACAGTACAATCAGTTAAATATGGGGAAAGGTCTTCTGTTGTGAAAAAAAATTAAAATATTTGTCTCCACTTTTTAAAAGATGCAAATTTTCTGTCAGAACTGCCTGACCTGACATGAAGAGAGTCTGAAGTGGACAGCTTCAGTACCTATGACCATTTAGTCTCCAAACCTCCAACTTCTTCTGTTGCCAGAGAAATGGAAGCAGAAGTTAAGGCCAAGAGAGCTGGCAGCAGACTGGATGTTCTGTGCCAATATGAACATCACAACTAGAAATATCTGGAATATCCTATTCATCTCAGCTCAGTGACTGTTGGACATAATTCATAGACTTCAAATTTATCTGTTTTGTGTTGTGGTGGCAGTATACAAACTTATACTTACGTTACAGGAACAGAAATCTTAGGTAAACATACTGTAGGAGGAAGTAAGGCTTTTTTGGCAGGAGAAATATCATTCTCATATATTTTTTCTACATAGTTGCTTGGAAACCAGCCAAGATGGCCTTGGAAACTCCCATATAACCAATCAGGTTCTCCCTGAGTTTTCTCGACAACCTGAGGAAAAGAAAATAGCCCAAAACAAGAGAAACTGTTACAAAATATTTTTTTAAAAGAAAACTTTTATTCGTTTCTAAAATGCTTCATTATATTCCATTTTAGATATGTATCACCTATTTCTCACCTGAATTATATCTCCAGAATTGAAACTTATCTCGTCATGATTCCTTCCTTCAAAAGGGTATAAAGCCCTATAAGCCACAAAGTCAAGTGTTTTCCCAGAATCACTGGTATTAACAGCATTGTCTGAAAAGATAATGAAGAGGCATTACTAGATGATAATCCTATGAATTACAGTACATTTATTGACATACTGTACAGTAGTGTAGTTAATATCTACATAAGGTTTTGTATATCACAGGTCTCTCACTTGAAGATAAGATAAAAAACCAAATATTGTATCAGAGACATCAATACAGAACAATATAAGCTATTTATTTTTTAAAAAAGCTTTTTACTATTTATTCCTTGTGCCCACATACAGAAAGATCTGTGATGATTTTTGGATAATCCAATCAATGGAACAGCTCCAGCAAAAAAACGTATGTCAAATGTTAGGGGATTTGGTTATGAGAAACAGAGAGAGGCAGGATTGTGATGGGTATATTGAACACATGGTGACATGTCAGTACAGGGTCCTGAGAGCCAGGTTTAGGTTTTTTGTTAGAAAATTGAAGCCCAGGACCTCCAAAGTTATATTCTCAGAAATGCTGCCTGTTCCATGTGCAGGGTCAGCTAGATAGGCAGAACTCAGGAGCCTCAATACAGGAGCCTTAAATTTGTTATGGACTGGGGATTATTTTGGGACAAGCCAAACCTGTACAAAATGGATGGGTTGTACCTGAACTAAGATGGAACCAAGCTGCTGACATTTTAATATTAAGGTGACAGACCAGCTTTTAAACTGATCCCTGGGGGAAAGTCAACAGGAGCCGGGCAGCATTCAGTTTCAGAAATTATATACTTGAATGAGGAGGACTGGAACAATGCATGTAGTACTGAGTTGAGTGGTGAAGTAGTTAGCAGTATTTAAGCAGAAAGATCTAAAAATAGTCTAAGACTACAGGTCACAACTTGCACCAGACGAGTACATACAAGTGCCTGTACTCAAATGCCATAAGCCACTGCACCAAAATAGGGGAGTAAGGTTATTTTGGAAGCCATCAATTGCCCCATGATGGACATAGGAAGCAATAAAGAAAGATCCCACAGATTTCAAAAGTGCCTAACAACATTGTCAGCTAGAGTAAAAAAAAAGCAAGTGTCCATCCTTTATAATATTTTACCAGAAGACACTAGTAGCTCACTACAAAAAAGCTTTTCAATTTGAATTTACAGACGCAGAATGTTCCAAATGTTGGAAATATTAATTGGCAAGTCAGAATTCTTGCATAAGTGAGAAAGATAAGTGAGGTCACTTTAAGACTGACTCCTCCCCCCCCCCACCAACTGTCAAGGAACATTTTATGCTGTAACAGCTGTTTTGAGTCAGTTGCTTTAAACAAGTTGCTTAAACGAGTGTGTTGAGTTTAGCTTCCTCAAACATTATGTTGGTGAAAGTAGCGGTCTAAATGTTAAATTATATACTATATATAAACAGAATACTATATAGGGTCTTTTAAATGCAACCAAGTGTCAAGAAAAGTGCACTGTATACAAGAAACTGACTGAGAATACAAGACATAACTACATAATAAATTATAAGTTATTTTATTTGAAAACTATACCAAAACTGTTAATTCAGCAGTTCTCAACCTTCCTAATGCCACGACCCCTTAATGCAGTGCCTCATGTTGTGGAGACCCCCAATCACAACGACAGGGCAGCTGGGAGGGGGAGGGGGATGGCAGGAGACTCGTCACAACCCCTCTGAAAGGGTAGTTCGACCCCCAAAGGGGTCGTGACCCACAGGTTGGGAACCACTGCGTTAATTGCATTATTTCATTTTTAATTCAAATAAACATCCCCCCTCCCTAATTAAGCCTCAAAGTCTAATGACAACACCAAAGCCATCAAACAGAGCTATAAAGGACACACGAAGGCACCACATGATACACTGTTGGTACAGAACCCCATTCCTCTTTCAGCCATATAATTAATAATTTCTCCCCCTTGTTGGCATGGTTGTAGAAAAACATTGGCAGATCATTACTCAGGAAACTCTAACCTATTAAAACTGCTTTAAATTATATCCTGAAATATGTTTACTGACAGTTTTCATAAACTGTAAGATTATCACTGAATACATTCATGATACATAGTCCAGCTATAGTGTATTTTATATTGGGCATTCTTGCCAAGTATTTCATAATAAGCCATAGTTCTATTAAAAAGTAAAGATATGAGAAAGATACCTTCATTTTCCAGTGCTGATTTATGATTTTGTTCCTTGGTTTGTTTAAGAATACCTGCATTGTTTTCATTTAACTGAGTTTTTTCCAAGTCTTGCAGATCAACATTATGTTTTCTTTTTTTCTTTTCCTCAAACCACTTACTCTTCTCCACAGCTTCTTTTACAATCTCCTCCTGCCTTCTGTCTTCTTTTTGTTTCTTCCTTTGCTGCTCAGCATCTTTTAGAATTTGTTCTTGCTTGTACATTTTTTGTTCTTCATGCTTCTTCTTTGTCAGTTTCTGCTGTAAAGACTCTCTCTCTTGTTCGGCCACCTCTTTAGATTTTTTAATTTCCTCATAATTTTTTTCCTGCATACGCTCTTCCTGCAGGCACCTTCTTCTCTCCTCTTCCTCTCTTCTGATAGTCTCCTGCCACAAGTTTTCTTTTTCACGTTTTGCTTTTCTTTAAAAAGTTGACAGGGAGGGGAGGAAACACAATATCAATTATATAGCACTTATTATAACAAAAATGAAATAATAAAGACACAAAATTTATATATATCCTACCTTCCATCACATGCATTACAGAAAGATAAAACATTTTAAAACTCCATTAAAATATAAGACTTAGAATCTTCAACAATAAAAAAAAATTGGAACTCCATATAGATTTGGAACTTTATGAACTGGATTGAGCAAAGACCAGATCTTGAAGATCCAGATCTCATTAATCTGGATTAACTGCGCTAAGTGCAGAAACGGCCCTTGAAAACTGGCCCTCTTTGGGCAGTTTAGATCCTCCAAACATTATATGAACACATTTGTTACACAATATTAGTAAGCAACTAACTGCTCCTTACTTCCTTTAGTACTATACTGAGATAGAATA
The DNA here is from genome assembly GCA_023333525.1 of Aspidoscelis tigris stejnegeri. NCBI lineage: Eukaryota > Metazoa > Chordata > Lepidosauria > Squamata > Teiidae > Aspidoscelis > Aspidoscelis tigris. Next base: position 2,494,447 of record JALMGA010000010.1, read on the forward strand.
AAGCAGTATTTTGTCACAATGCTTTTATTTATCATATTACCGTATAGCTTCATCCTCCAATCTCTTTTTCTGTTTAAGTTCTGCTCTTTTCCTTTCTAATTCTTCGATTTTGTCTTGTTTTATCCTGTGTAACTGCTCAATAGCTAATTGCTGTGAGTGGCAGGTTTCTCTCAGGTCCTAATAAGAAAATATAAAATTAATCAAATTATTAAAAATGCATTAAAAAGAAACAGAAAGAAAGATGTTCAGTTCTCCTGACTCAAATCAGGCAAGTCTAAATATAAAAATGTTCAGTCTTCCTAATAAAATGAAGTAGACCCATCTAGAATCAATGATTTAATTTATAAATACTCATGAAATCAAAATGTGCAAAAAACTTATTTCAGCTATGAGAGGTAGCAATACCCACTAAAATAAGAACAGCATTAGTTTTCAGTGGCTGTGTGGCCTGAAGATTATATACTATACTGTATACAGTTTCAGGGTAGAGGAGGTACTAATTCATGCAGAAGAACTTTATAAAAGTAGGTGCCTATGCCCACGCAAAAAGCTATGTAGAAGAAACTATTGGTTTTCAGGCTTTTGGGAGGCCTGAACTTTAATAATTTTTATCTCTATCTTTAGAAGGAGGAGGAGTTGGCTATTCTACCCTGCTTTTCTCATCCATTTAAGGGGACTCAAAGCAGCTTACAAAGCTTTCTGTTCTTCTCCCCATCACAGCAACCTATGAGGTAAATGGGGCTGTGAGAGCTCAGAAGAGAGCTGTGACTTGCCCAAGGTCACCCAACTGGCTTCACAGAGGAGTGCGGAATCAAACCCGGTATTCCCAGATAAGAGTCCGGCTCCTTAACCACTAGGGGAAAAAAACACAAAACTAAAATACACAAGCACAACAACTCAGATTATATTAAGGCCTCCCAGCCATCCACAAAGAAACAGCAATATAACTAATTCTTGCTACTGCCCTTTCAGGATGCACAAAACAAATGGTACTCTCATGAGTGATGCTCACAGAGTTTCCCCAAGTTAGCCAGATAAAAGTTTCCGAATGCCTAATTTATTCAATGTGGCTAATAGCACAGTATGCTGAGCATTTGGCTATTCTCACTTTGCTGCTCTTTTGAAGGAGGAGGAAGAGAAGAGTTGGCTCTTCTACCCTGCTTTTCTCACCCATTTAAGGAGACTCAAAGAGACTGGCTCCCTAACCACAGACTAGACCAAACTTGCAATTATCTGCCCTGTTTTCCTGTATAGATTTCCTGTGAAGACAAGAAGCAGATTTCAATTGTGATTTACAATTGGAGAATACACAGTATGTTGCTGCTAAATATTACTGCTCCAATAAAACAAACATATCTAAAGAATCAGTTTTAGTCCAGGGACATGTTGGATGTTGGTTTGGACTGGTAAGAGATCTGATCCAGCATTAAAGACTAAACATTTCTAGTTTTGACTTGATTCTCCAGGAAGAGACTTGGGCTTATGAGTTTATATCCCCCAAATGAATTTATTGCATTTGAACTGTAGACAACTGCTACAACTCCATCAATGCTGGTCCCAAGCGTGGATGAAAAACAAGGTGAGCTGAGCAATGGGTTAGCAACCTGTTCCCGTAAAAATGTAGACTGCTATGGAAACAACAAGGAACATTAAGCAAAAGTCAGACTCTATTGTAATAATGGGTCAGAGTGTCCAATCGCTGATGTGCAGTCGTGGGTTTACTGTGAAAAATATTACCCAGATAAGAATGTGTGGACTCTGAACCACAATGGCTGTTTAAAACAATTGCTGCATGAATTTGATCTGTACGAACTGGATGTATTGGGGCTTTGTGAAGTCTGTTAGACTAGCAGCAGTCAAATAGTCAGTGACAGCAAAACAATAATTTATTCAGAACAAAGGAATCAACATGTGTGTGGTGTTGGTTTGGTACTAAATCAAGAAGCCCTCTTCGGATGGAAGCCAGTCAGTGATCGGATTATCATAGCACCCCCATCAGGATAACTGTTGTGCAAATCTATGGACCAACAAAAGATGCAGATAATAAGGTAAAGGATGCATTTTATGAATAGCTGCATGACATAAGTGATGAAATACATGGCCATAACCTTACACTACTTATGGATGACATGAATGCATAATTACTTTGAATATGTAGTTGGACCCTTTGTGTCTGCGCAACATATAAACGATAATGGCCAACATTTTAGACTTTTCTGCAGTTTGCATGATCTTTAAAATAAGCTATCACAACCACTTCACAAATGAAGAGGTCCTGCAAAAAAGTGCTCTGTGTAGCTTGCCTAAAATCACTGCTAAAAGGTGATGGTGATTCACAGCCCATGTTCTACAGATAGGCAATAAGAAAATCCATAGAACGGCACTGACGTGGGTACCACCAAGTAGTCACAGGGAAAGAGGAAGGTCACATAACACCTGGTGTAGAACATCTGTAAAAGATGGATGTAAACTGGGACAAAGTTGAAAATCTGGCTGCTGATTAGAGACACTGGAGTAATCATTGCCTGATATACTACTTAACATGGGAGGATCTGAGCACAAGAACGACAGACACAGAGAAAGGAAGACATAACAAAAAGGAAGATGAGATCTAATATAAAAAGATGGGCAAAATATAAAACAAATGAAGAAAAAACTAGTTCAGAAAATTATAAATACAAAGTTTGAATTAAAAGAATATTTAATTATAGGTTTGAAACTATCAGAGGAAGAAACAGAAAGTCTGTTAGGGTGAAGTTAGTGAAATATTTAAAAATCTGAAGGGCAGGAGTCAGATGCACAAAAGACTTTAGTGCCATATTTAGTTATTTTGTTTAACAAACTATTAATGAATCAAGACATCTACAGAATGGATGGAAAACCAAAAGAATACCTATATCAAAACCTAACAAAGGTTAATAGAGTAGAATAGAAATCAATGACTTTTGGGAGTTCAAACGTGCCTGGAACTATAGTACAGTGATCAGGCATTCTGGGAGAATGTAGTCCAGAAGCTTCGTATTATTAAGCAAAATCAGCAGACAATAGCAGTGTAACTTCCAAGTTTAGGATGCTCACTGTTAAAGTATCAGATCTAGGAGACATTACACTGGCAATGTTTTTTTTTTCTCTGAGACGGCTCAAACTATAACATCATGACGATCCCCATATCCTTAAGGGATGGATCCAACTAGCAGCATGCTTGGAGCACTAACTAGCTACGTTAAAACTCTCTACTGCCTGTCCCACACCCATAGTGAAATGTGAGGCCAGACTCACCACTGCTGCGCCAGCCACAGTATGTGGTGTGACTTTGGAGGAAAAGTCATCTTGCCACTCTCAGGGACTCTGTCTCTATTGAGGGTAAACGGGTCACTTTGCTGCCGAATGACCAAATGTTCAACCAAGCAGTAAAAACCTAGCCAAGATCAAGAAAGATAACAAAAAATCGGGAACCAAATTAGCAGCAGCAAATGTGATGAAACAAAAAGTTGATGGGAATCTTCACTCTCAACAGCTATTCAGGAACAGGGAAATGAGTAAGCCTTGCCTGTGCCCAGGGTCATAGGCAGGATGGTCAAAGATTTGGCAGACAGTGGGGCAAGCTTCACCATGATAGAAACCAAATAAATTTCAATTGCCAATTGTGGAAATGGCAGAACAAGTTATATTTGCCACATATGATGGCTCAGAGAGTCAAAAGCCAGTAAGTCACCCCACTATTCAATGACAGGCTTGAACTCCTTATCATATGGAAGAATTATAGTTCTTGGTAATTCACATCTCATACTACCCTGTGATATGGGGGTGGGGGTGGGGGTGGACTGCCTCAAAAATTATGGCTCACAAATTATTGGGAGTAATTGTTTTTAATTTGGATATATGTGCCTTACATAAAACAAAAAACTAACTAGGTCAGCTTTGGAAATACCTTTTGTGGACGCTAACACTAAGCCTCTCTGAGCCATCCAACATGAGCACCCAATCAGTCAGCTACAATGAGAAGCAGATATCCACCCCCTTTGTAGACAGATTGACTGTGCCATCAAAATATTGCCCTGAGCTGAACTCCCAGCCAACCGTTTGAACTCTACATCAGAGCCATTTCATCCACCACTCCTCCTCTCCTACGGCTGCTCCAGAATTATTTGCAAAGAAAAAGGATGGGTGGCGCAATCTTTCAATGGACTATTGTGCTTTGAACGAGACTTCAGGAAAAAATCATCAGTGATTTGTTGGATCCATTATACCAACTGAAAGTATTTAGTAAGACTGATCTCTAGGAAGCATACCACAGAGTACAAATACAGGTGCAGGATGAATGGAAGAACTGCTCTTTCTACCCATTATGGCCTTTATGAATAACTTGTATTGCCCTTTGTCCCTGTGGTTTTCCAAAACATCATCAATTATGTGTTCCAAGACATGATAGATATGCTCCTGATTTGTTATTTAAATGATCACTTAATTTACTCATCTGACATGACTTGCCATGTTCAGCATGTGTATGAACTCCTTGGGAGGCTCAGAGAATGCAAGCTAAATATGAAGCTATCTAGGTTACTGTATTTCTGAACATGATATTGAAACGGATCCCAACAAAGGAGCAGGTGTTTTTCATTGGGTTTGCTAATTTGTATAGAAAATTCAAACCAAGCCTTGCCAATCTGGCTTTTCTACTTGCAAACCTGCTAAAAGGCAGCAAAGTCATAAAAGACTTTGGCAAACAAAATTTATTTGGACAACTGAATACCAGTCTGCCTTTGAAAACCTGAAAGCCCTGATCATGAAAAAATCCTTAAACATCCCAATCTTACTCAACTATTCATAATGCAGTGCGATACCAGTGATGTTGCCATAGGTGGAATGCTCCTGCAAGTAGATCCAGACACTAGAGCCCTCCATCCCTGCGTTTTGCTTTCAGACAACCATGGAATGCAAGTATTCCACGTGGGACGGCATATCTTCATGGAGATAGTATATAGAGGACACACAGCACCCCTCTGAGGTGTGGACTGATGGAGAAAAAATTACAAATTGTAACTCCCTCACAAATTACACTGGGCAGAAATATTTTATGCATTTTGACATTATCCTGAAATTTATCAAAGGAGACAAGAATTATTTAGCTGATACTTTGTCCAGGAAACCATAGTATCAAGCCTCCAATCTGCTTCCTGAATCCACAATTCTCACTCAAAAACATTGGTAGCCACTACATTGAAAATTGGCAAACCCATATGATAGGTTTAAAGTTAATGCTTCCAAATCAAATCAAGGCACTTCTTTGCCTACCATGGCCAATAAGCTTTATATTCTATCTCAACTAAGATGTAAAACCCTACAACTTCACTGTTATAATCCTACCACAAGACACTTTGAATTTTTAAAAACTTTACTTCATTGAAACAGTGACTCCTGGTCAAGGAATGATATAGAGCAATACGTTCACTCTGTCCAGTATGTATTACTTCCAAATCCAAACCCATTAAACCTGAAGAACTTTTGCAACAGCTTCCCATTCGAAGTCAGCCAGGGGTACCAATCAGTTTTGATGTCGTTCTTCCTCCTTCTAATGGATTTATAGTAATTTGGAGTATTATGGAGCATTTGTTCCAAAACTGCTCACTTCATTCCCATCAAAGGAGTTCTGCTGGCCCTGGTTTAGTTGAGCTGTTTATGGAATGTATTTTCATGCTCCACAGAGTACCCATACTTACTATCTCTCACAGAGGAACTCAAATGACTACCAAAGTCTGGAAAGCCTTCATTTGGCTTCTCACCCTCCTAACCAAAATAAAGGTAGTTATAATGGGGAATTCAACTACCTTCACTTAGAGTAGGAAAATTTTCACCCTACTGATGTGCGAGAATTCCTAAACATTGTAAATTATTATTCTCTGAAGTAGCAAGTTGTGGAAGCAATCAGGGAAAGGGGATCCTGGACTTGATCCTAGGTAACACACAAGATCTGGCAAAAGATGTCAACGTAACTAATCCAATAGAGAACAGTGACCACAATGCAATAACTGTAAAATACAGACAGTAAGCTGTTAACACAATCTAACATAGAGACCAAAAGCTTTTATAAATAAAACTTTCCAAAAATGAAGAAACTAGTAAAATTCAAAGGGAAAGTTAGCAAGCAAAACTCACTTAAAAATGGAAGGCCTGTCCCAATTAGGAAAACAGGAAGGAATATAAATTCTGGCAGCAGTCACTGTATAGACATGCTGCTCCATCCTAGGCAGTAACTGGATGATGCAGTTACTGCAGTAAAGGGATGATGCAGTGATAGTTATTCCCCCACGCCAAAAAAAAGATAATTTCAATGAATGCTATGGTGAGGTGAGTTCCTGTCCATCCAAAATGCAAAAAAAAAACCTCATCAAAATAAAATCTGTTTTATTACTATTGGATTCTAGGCACGTGACTAATCTAAACCAAATAGAACTGAATAATAAAAAGTGAGGGTGGCAAGCAACTGAAACTTCTCCTGTTTGCATGTGATATATGCTTTTAATGGTACAGTTTGTTCATAACTGGCTCTTCATGCCGTTCTTTGCCATCAAAAGTTACAAAAAAAAAACAGGAGCTTTTAAGTCTACTTTAGGAAGGTTGAATTTTTCCTCTAAGGTACTCCTACTGGCTCCACCATCTACCAACACCCTTAATTCAAATTTACCCAATTCTGGAACTGATATGTACACTGGAAAAACCATATGCTTCAGCAGCATTCCTGAAGCTGTGGTGGGATAACTCATAAGTTTGTTCTGACTATGGCCCTCTGGGTATAACCTGTTATTTTCCCTGGTTCCCAGGTTGTGCTGCTACTATTATTATTGCCTCCTCATCTTTGATTACTTTAAGATCTGTGGCCATCATGATAGGTGTTCAGGTCTTAGGTTTGATGTCTTCAGCTGACATGAGCTGTAGCACTGCCTTCCCTGATGTATCTGGACAATCAGAAGCCAAGTGCATGGTGCTACTATGAATAGAAGCATAGATCTTGAACCCTGCACCTATTCCTCTCCTCAGTGGAGAGGCATCCTTAATGTTTTTTATTATCAAGATTAGAAGCTAACCGGGACAACTTCTTCAGGGTGGTTATACAGCTAACATCACGCTGTCTCTGAATAACCCAGCTAGGCAAGCATCACCCAAGTCTGCTACTTCAGCTGCTAGCATCATAAATTTGGAAATGCAGTTAATCACCATCTGCTTGCCTTGTTTTAATTTTTTTAAAGTTTCAAACTACATGGTCTCTAGGGGAAAGAACTTGGTACTGGCCCTCCAAGAGTGTCCCCAGGCTTCCCTCTATATCCCAGTTTATTAGGAAGGTGTACTATATCTAAGTTAGGGATGTGCCAAACTAAAGTTCATAGAAGTATGAACTACAGTAAAGGACCAGAACTGCCAGGTCTTTCACCTGACAGTCACAGCTCTTTTCAGTACATTTATACTACTTCTGATAAATCTGTGTGGTGTGGGGTACTTACCCCACTTCCAAAAGTGTGGGTGCCACCATTAATAACCCCCTCTATGGGTGGGACTACAGTGCATGTCACTGTGAGTACATCATGATGATGCCCCATCATACAAAATGATAGGCTAGGTGAGTCAAAAGCTAGAATTAAGATTGCTAGGAGAAACACCTGTGATGGAATAAAATGAAAAACAACAACAAAGAATGAGGGTGAAATACACCGGTCTGATACTTAACATTAAAAAAACCTAAGTTCATGGCATCCGGTCCCAACATTCCTTGACAAATATGAGAGGAAGAAATGGAAGCAATGACAGGGAAGACAGGATTCACTAGAAAAGACTCCAAAGCTGGGGAAGCTTGAAGGCAAAATGGGAAGAGATAGTAAAGGATGAGATGGTTAGACAGAGTTATGGAAGCCACAAGTTATGGAAGACTCCAAGAAACAGTGGAAGAGAGACAGACCTGGTATGCTGTCATAGAGTCATAGAGAAGCCATACACAACTAAACAACAACATCCAAATTGAATTATAATGTGCTTTATGCTGGGCTGCCATTGAAGACAGTCTGGAAAATGGAACACGTTTTAGAAGGTGCAGCAGGATTGCTCACTGGAACCACATTACTCCAGTCCTTACAAACCTATGCTGGTTACTGCCTCACTTACAAGCCCAGTTCAAGGTTATAATTTTTACTTCCAAAACCTTGAACGACGTGATAATCAAATATTCATAGAAGTACTTCCCTCCACATATTCATGCCAATCACTTAAGAATCTAAAGGGGCCTTCTTAAACACCCCATTTCTTTATGAGCTTGGGGTAAAAGAGAGAGGTTTTCTCTGTGATGACCCCCAGACTTTGGAATGCTCTCCCTCAGATACTGTACATCAAGCAAAGAACAACCTTTGAGGTCCAGTTAAAATATTTTTGTTCACCCCTGTATTAAGTGATTTACCTCTCTCCCATGATGTTGATTTTTAAGCAAGAAATCTATTTTGCTTTTTAAACAGTAGTCACTGAATTGAATATTATTGGTTCACTGCTCTAGGACTTTGGTGTAGGGGTAGTAGAAAATCTGCTGTCAGAAGATGCAGTGAGAAGATTAGATAAAGACATAGAAGATCTGGCTAGAGTTAATGTAAGTTGTTGAATAAACAGTAGCACTTCTCTGATGTTTTACTTGTAGACATCACCTAGGACATCTGGTTGGCTGCTGGACTTTAAAAGCTACTGGTCCAATACAGCAAGACTCATCATATCTTTTGAACAAACACATAGATAATGTCTTTCTATATGTGAATAAATTACCTTTGCACATCAGCTAACTAGAAACTACAAGATATCTGTATGCTTTAAAAGAGAAAGGCTATCCTCAAAAGTGATTTGCTCAGCACCAACTCTGCAGCAATGGCTGTGGCAAATTCCATCTCCCTTACTAGGATGTTTTTAAAAACTTTCACAGTCTGTATCTACCGTCTTCCTGTCACTCCTGTATTTTAAAATCTCACTAGCATACTATTCCTTGGCATTAAAGCTCTGGGTGCGTGCAGACTTTACCCGTTTCTTGGTGAATTGAATCTTAGGACTGTTCTACCAAGCAAGGGGTAAAGGGCATATGACACATGCCTCTCCAGTTATATGCATATATGGAATAGAACATCTGTTTTAGTAAACAGAAGGTATTTAAAGCTGATACACAACAATTTAACTCCAGACCTCTCAGAAGTAGACTGACTGAAATGCAGGGGAGGGGACAATCACATATAGACCTTAAAGTCTGATTAAAAAATAGCAAGTTAAATTAATTGATGAGGACTAGAAGGCAAGTTTATATTCTTTAATGCTTTTTTTTAAAGTTAAGTTTCACATCACTATTTTGTGTTCCTTTTATCTGTATACCATCTCCAAACATTCAATGAGCAGATGAAAAGAGAAGTGCAAAGAGAAAAGATTTGTTATAACTGGAAATGATTTTACATGCAAGATTTTGACTAAGAAAGTGCATTTTTAAGAAACTATAAAGCAAAAAAGGCAGAGATTAGAAAGTAACCTTAAGTAAGAGGAAGAAGTTGTTGAGACAGCTTAGCAGACACAAAAGGCATTGACGAACAGAAGCATCCATAGTCTCACACTGTAAAGTAAGGTAGATAATAAGCTGTTACACATGTAGGGAGTTTTCATAAAACCTCATACACATGGTCTTGAATTAATTACTGTAATCCGAAACATTCTCAACTAGCAGGTTAGCACTCAGACATTATGCTATCCTCATTATCCTTTAGTAAGGATACCCATTTTTATTGTCAACATACAAATTTATAATACACATGCATATAAAAAAGTATTATACATATTATATAATAAACACAATATAATATACACACTCACTCCTAAGTTACTGCTAAAAGTATGCAGAGGACTTCAGCTCTGCACCGAACACTCATGGTTCTATGAGGTTTAATCTACGCCAAGCTTGCCAAAAGAGAAGTAAGAACTGCAATGGTTGAAATGCCATTCTCATGCATTTCTTGCTGCCAGTAGATGCTGCTAAATGTGGGCACTGTAACCAAAAGTTGCCAAGTCAGCTTGTACTGATCCTCCGGTTAAGCCAGCTCAGCTAAACAAGACGGCTGCATTTTGCACCACTAGGAAGAAGTACTTGTTGATGGAAAATCATACCTCGCTGCTCTTTTTTGCTTCTCCCCTCTTCCCGAAGATTTGTGGTGCTTCTGCAAACATAGATCCTGGTAGTACCAACTGTTGGTAATACTGTTGCCTTATTTAATTACTTTGAAAGACAACTACTGTATTTGTTGGGGGGGGGGGTGAAGAGAGCATGCATGCTCACATGCATGCGCACATACACACAAACACACATACACAGTGTTAAGGATGAACACTTGCAGGGTTAAGGACGAATGCATGCGGACCTCTAAGTTATTAATCCTGTTCCAGCCAGATATCTTTCTCACTGACCTAGTTTGCAGATAGTGAGAAAAACCACTCCGAAGGGTAAGATTTGGGGCTGCTTTCCAGAATTATCCATGCCTCCTCCCAACCTTCTTTAAAAAGTCTGCAAGACAGTCAAAATGTGGCTCAAACCCACACAATGTGTGCACGATGATAAGTTTACACTGCTGCCACATTCTCCAGTCATATATCTGGGTCTTCCAGCAAGGACAAAGTGCAGCTCTCTGGTCCATCCTGCAAGGAATATCTCCTCCTTAGGCACTGCTGCCAAAGTTCCCTGGCCATTTTGCAAAATAAATCTGCTCCTTTTTCTCTTTAATCCTTTTGACAAATGGAGTCAATTGCAACACTTGTCTTCCTATACAAAGTCTTTTAAACATGGTTATGTGAACGTGTTATTGATTATTTAAAGCTTTGGAAGTGGCCAACGTGTTCCTTTAAAAAAACAGACTCATGTACAAGCAAAGCATGTAAAAGCAACTAGAGGGAGCACTTTCTTGGCTTTTACACGGGTAGGGACAGTATGACAACACTCCTTTGTGACTCAATAATCAAGTTGTACTCCTTAACCATTATTTTCACCACATGTGGATGAACCCTACAATAAATTGGTGAAGAGGTCTTTCCACGATTTGAAAGCGAAATACTGTTGCTATGTGCGGATAACTTCATACTGCTTGTGATTACCAAGTTTCTTATTATTTCTATCATGGACTGGTAGAACTGTTGGCTGACTATAGGCTGAGAGAATCATCTCTTAACCCTGGGTGAAAGAAGCACCTGTTAGTAACTGCCCGGGAATCAATTCAGAATTAATAAGCCAAATACTTTACTGAAAAGCATAGGATCACAAGGACAGAATTAATAATACACCACACAGAATACAGAAGCTTCAGAACTATCTAGACTTCAGCCACACTCCTGCTGTACAGTCAGTATTTTCACACCTATGGTTCAAACTCATCCCTTTGATGTTTTGCAACATTCTGATGTTGCCTCCATTTTCCAGCTATGCCTGAAATTGGCAGACATCTGCATCCCAAAAACATTTCACTGCACATTCCCTCCATATTGCTGCACCCTAAACAACACTACAGCAGCTTACAAGATTCATCCAACCTGTTGCTCTCTACTTTAGAAGCTTCAAAAGACAAAAGTCTCAGCTTTCATTGCCTAAGCTTCAGAGTCAGTGCCCCTGTGTTTCTGTCTTCATATTACAATGTCTGCTCCCATAGCCAAAATTCTGCCATGTTTCTACATCCTACATTTCCCATGGACCAAAGGAAAGATGGTACCTTGGGTAGGGGCTCCCACTGTGGAATTGCAGCAGGCTCCAGAGCAAAGGACTTTGAGAAATATGGCAAAGCTTCTTCTGTTAACACAAACACATAAGTCAGCTGGTGTGGGGACTAGAAAGCTTTGTGGAAATTGGTGTGGGAATATGCTTTACTGAACAACTGCTTGAACATTAATCAGAAGATGACTGTAGTTTCCTGCACGTACCATTCCTAAGAGTCAAAACCTGCAAAATGGAGCTGCAGCATTTTTAGAAAGAATTATTATTCTGTCACCCTATACTACTTGATATCATATCTTGGAGGGACCTCGGCACTGAAGTCCAGGCAGAGCACAAAAATCTAGAATACGCCTGACCAGCATGTAAATTTAATTAGCACGAAACCACTGGCTTGTTTTTTCTTTCTTTAACTTCTGTATTAAACATTTACCAGGTAGACAGTACAAGCACCTGCCATTTCAAAGAAGCCTAAGTATAATCCCTACCTAATATCTTCTTGGCCACTGTGTTGCAACCTAAAAATATTCTCACACCCGCAAAGCTTTCATATAAAAGAGCAGCACCTTCAGATCCTCTATAATTGTGCACAACAACATAAACTAGGAGCACAGTCCCATTCATAAACCATGCCATTTTCTAACTGCAGTGCTATGGATGGTTATAAGTGCCCTCATCTCTACAGGGTGAAGTTAATCTGTCATGGCAGCCAGCCAGTGTGTTCAGAAACCAAGCAATCACAATTTATAGACTTCTGATTGTCACACTTCAGACATGATATGAAACAATATATTTGTATCTAAAGGTGAAACCAACAAATTTACATGGCTGCTTCAGCCTATCCAAGTGCTCACTGAACAACAGAAAACAATATTTTTAGATAACTGTTTCCCAAGCAGGATTGTTCCACATACCGTTGGACTACAACTCTCATCATGTCTAGCCAGCATGGTTAGTGCCCAGAAATGATTCCAGGGATGACTGGCATTGTAGTCCAGCAACATTCTAAAGAGTCCTAGTTGAGAAATATTTCTTTAGATTTTACCACAGATTTGCTTTGTCTGAATGGAACAAATTCCATTTTCTGTTTCACAGACATGATTCATTCAGGACATTTTCAAGTGGCATAGTTTACCCTATCTTATCCTCTCTTACCAGTTTTAAAATTACAGTTCCATCTCTTACATGTACAACATACTCGTCAAGGTATCATCCGCAGACTGTCAGGTAAACAGAATGCACCAATGCCATATTTATATTGCCATGTTTATACTGTTATTCCAACTGCCAGCAGAACCAATGGGATGAATTTCTTCCACTAACAGAATCTGCATCATCCTAAATTCTACAGTCTCCTCATTCTGATCCTCCATTCCACAACAATCTACCATCCATGCAGCCAACCAGTTTGCCAAATAACTTTAGTCAATAATAGCGCATTATCCAAGATCAGCTCATCTTAGTTAAAGCATTCAAAAGAACTTTGCTGATACCAGATGGATCCCATTTAGGTTGCTAAGTGGCTGCTCACCAAGTCTCACCACTCAATGCCTGTCCAACACCTAGACTCCATGTTTAGTGCCAGTTTGCAACAGTGTGATATTTGGTTTATATGTCTCACATTCCATCAAAAACTACCTCATACTTCATTATTCCCTTTTTAGGCCTGAAAGCAATTACCCTGTTCCCTTTCTGATTCTAAGCCACCATAAAACACTATATGTATAGGGTGCAGGAATAGGAGGTGAACTCCTCTTAAGACGCTAGATGCCAGCGGGGCCGACTGAAGAAAGAAAGGAGGATCCTGGACAGATGCCACAGGTGTGCACGGTCCCTAGCTGGGAGCTCCTCTACACCTCCTCTGGGTGACGCAGGCAGAGCCATGAAGAGAATAACAGCAATTATGCAGACCAAAGAGGAAGCAATAGGGGAGAAAATCATGTCTTTGTAAACTCTATGCTTACTCCCTATTCTAGAAACTACTACAGTTGTGCCACTAATGCTTACAGAGACAAACACCACTCTTTCCTGCTCTGTCAGACTTCAATATGCCAGTACCTGAGTAGAATCCTTTGAGGGCAGGGAGGGACAACTAGAAGGGCTGGGATAGAATGAACTGACTGATACTTCCAACTACATCTTTGCTGCTCAAAACCAAGCTTTCAGATAATGGACCTGAAGACTCTCAATCACCCATTTCAATGAATTTAAGGGGGGCAGCAGGTAAGCTCAGAACCATGTGCAGGCAATCCAAAGTGGGAGAAGACAGGGTGAAGAAGCAGCTTTTATGCCTTGAAGAAGGCCTCTTTCAACATGTCTACTTGAAAGACACCTATCTAGGGAATATAATACACACACAAATGAGGGGATGAAATGGGATGTGGGAGGGAGGGAGGGAGGGAAGACAGTGCATGTGCTGTATGTCTTTCTGTGTATGTTAATAGATTAGAGAGTACTAAGCAGCATGAAAATTGATGCATTTGTTCCAAGAGACTAAGAGCCTTTCCACATTTACCTCTTAAGCAATTTCCTAAGGAACTCCTAAACGCAGCATCCATTTCATGGAGCTGTAACTGCCCCACATGCAGCTCCATGGATGCAGGAGTACCCAGAAGTGTATAGCTGTAGAGTAGTTCTAACTGTTCTACATCTATATCCAATGCTGTGAGGCATGGCCTCCTTTGCACTTCTCCCCACTGGGAGAGGGGCAAAGGGAGTCGGGGGAGGGGCGGCACAAGCATGGTTAGCGCTGCTTTGCCCTGTCACCACAACAATGGCACCACACAAGCTCAATGGCACTACTGGCATGGTTCCTGGAATTGCTACTCTTTGCAGCACCTCAGTAGCGCTTAAGAGCTGGAACTCTTCCTCCTCTTTGCTTCCTGGGGAGATTATCTCAACAAAGGAAATGTGCAAAAAGGCTCTAAGAAAGCGTTTCTCTTTGACGTATCTTAAAACTTGATTATTTTCCATAATTTTACTCTAAGTAACAGTAATCTTAATTCAGTTTACAATACACAAAATGGCACCTCAGTCCATCTTACGGAAACAGAACCCCATATTTCTTAGTAGTAACACAAATTATATATTTGATAATCACATTGCAATTCAATCCACAAGCATCTGAACAGAATAAATGGAAAAGGTAGAAATACTGTGAAAACATTATCTTTCATGAGGGCTTATCAAGTGAAAATACTGATCTAAGAAGTTGAAGACAAAATAAAAATAAGAATGTATCTGAAATAAACGGAAGTACAAAATGAACAGCTAATACGATTCATTAATAAAAAGCAAGATTTACCTTGAGTTGATTATTGAAATCATTTATTTCAGAGAGTTTGGAAGCAGTTGCTTTTTCTAGCGCATCTACCTCTTCCTTAAGTCTCTGACATAACTCTTCCTTTTTGGAGGATTTTTCATGTAGTGAATTGAGTTCTGTATCTGCAAAGAAAATCCCACAATATAATCAGTGTTTCTCTTTACTTATAAATATTCCAATTAATTATTTCTTCACTTGTAGATCTTTTCAACTCACTAATCCAGGAAGGAAGACATCAGTTATGGAACTGGCTATGGCAGGATACTCAGACAATAGCTCCAAGGAGCTTGTGGCCTTGAGTAAAGATTTTATTTTGGTACACTGAATCACAGAGTTGCATACAAGGCTGTCTGTTTAATTCTTGTATCAATGCAGAGAATTCAAAAAGAAGCATTTCTTCACACAGCAATTAATTGTAGAAACTGCTACAGGATGTGGTGTTCACCTGAAGTTTGGATGGCCTCAAAAGGCCTCATAAAAATTCATGAATTATATGTCTATTCCTTCCCTGCCATATAGAAAGCGTAGGACCTGTTACAGTTGATTAATGAGGTCTCCATCCATGAGATCTCAGAACTTGGTGTAGCTGGACTGCGCTGCTTGGTCTCGTGGTTAGAGTGCGAGACTCATATCTCGTAATCATAGGGTTGGATTCCACACTCCTCCACAAAGCCAGCTGGGTGACCTTAGATTAGTCACAATCTCCATCTGAGCTCTCACAGCCCCACCTACCTCACAGGGTGTCTGTTGCGAGGAGAAGAACATAAAGCTTTGTCAGCCACTTTAAGTTCCCTTAAATGAGTGAGAAAAGTGGGGTATGAAAGCCAACTCTTCTTCACTGGAGTATCAGTGTTTCAAGATCACCATTTGCAGGGCCAGGTTCAAGAACAAGTAGAATTTCCTTCGTAGCAGTATGGGCACAGGCATGCTGCTACTAAGAGTCCGCAGGTGGTAGAAGCACCTGTGAGTCCACAGGTGGTAGAAGCAAGTGGCTGTGGCAGCCTAGGGCTCAATCCTGCAATCATTTCCTACTGCTAGTCACTGAAGGGGCTATAGCCAACTGTCCTTAGTAGGACATGGTTTCCAGACCAGTAATCATTTTGGTAGCCCTTCTTTGGACTTGTTCTAGTTTGTCAGTGTCTTTTTTGAATTGGGGTGCTCAGAACTAGACACAATACTCTAGATGAGGTCTGACCAAGGTAGAGTAAGAGGTGTAATTACTTCTCGTGATCTAGACTCTATACTCCTCTTGATGCATCCTAAGATGGTGTTTGCTGACTCACGTTCATCCTGTGATCAACCAGTACACCCAGATCCTAGTCATTTATGCTACTACTCAGCCTAATTCCTCCCATTCTGTATTCATTTTTATCATTTTTCTTACCGAGATATAGGACTTTGCATTTGTCTCTATTAAATATCATTCTGTTAGTTGCAGCCTACTGTGCAAGCATATCTAGATCTTTCTGCATCTGCTCCTTCTCCTCCCTAGTGTTAGCAACCCCTGCTAGCTTTGGGTCATCTGCAAATTTAATCAACATCCCTTACAAGCATCCTATATGTTATTCTCAGAGATTTGTAGTGAGTGATTCTGGTTTAGCATCCTGGGAACTCACTTGTGGGGTTCCTTAGGGGTTGATCTTGTCTCCCATGCTCTTTAATACCTATATGAAGCCACTGGGAGAGGTCATCGGAAGTGAGGTGTGATCAAGATGCAGATGACACCCAGCTCTATCACTCTGTGCCATCTGAATCAGGAGAGGGAGTTGGAAGTGCTTGACAGGTGCCTGGAGGCAGTAATGGGCTGGATGGGGGCAATAAATTGAAGGATCTAGGAATGTTTAGCCTACAGAAGAGAAGATTGAGAGGAGACATGATCGTGGTCACAGTGCAGTGGAATTGTCCGTATTCTCACTTACACAAGATAGGAGGACTAGAAACAATGGTGTGAAACTCCAAGGGAGTCAATACAGATTAGATATTAGGCAAAACTTCCTGGCAGTGAGGGTGATCAGTCAGTTGAATAGGTTGGCACTCATGGATAGTTAGTTCCTCACTGGAAGTCATCAAGCAGAAACTGGACCTACATCTGTCTGGGTTGGTTTAGGAAATTCTTCACTGAGCAGTGGGCTGGACTCAATGACCCTAGAGGTTCCTTCCAACTCTATGAGTCTATGAGATTGACCACAGAGATAGGAGCTAAACCAATGCATCGCACTGGCTCCAGCTCCTAGACTCTGTAGCCTTTCCCAGAAGGATACCATGGTCAATGGTATCAAAAGCCACTGAGAGATCTAGGAGAACCAACATGGTTGCACTCCTCCTGTCTCTCTCCCTTGTTACTCATCATAACGTCAATTTTCTTCATATAGGTCCGTTGGAATGAAGACTATCAGTTATCTATTTTACTATTTTGACATCTTTGTTATTACTTGTCAGTTTGTCACATTACTTTTTCCTTCCTATTCTGTCATTAGTGAGCAAAAGCCAAAATGAGGAAAGATAGGTTATTCTGAAGAAACTTACACAGAGAGTTGTCCAGTTGCATGTGATTAACTCTCTCGTTTAAACGCTGTTTTTCAGGGACAAGGAGAATCAGCTTGTCTTGATATTCCTGCAGAGATAGGGATTAACATTTAAAAATTTCTATATTACATTAAAAAAACAAATTAAAACAACTATTACCCAGTGGCAAACCTAGCCTTTTAGGGAAGGATATAGGAAATGGAGGAGAAACTGTTCAACTGCAGACATGCTTTGAAGAGCTGATTATTTAGACATATTTCAACCTGGCTTCAGGCCTAGTTATAGCATGAAAACCACCTTGGTTGCTCTGATTTGATGACTTTCTTCAGGACAAAGACAAGGGAGTATGATCTTGTTGGTTCTCCTGGATCTCTCAGTGTCTTTTGCCACTATTTACCATTATGTTCTTCTGGAAAGACTATGGGTGTTGGGAGCTGGAAGCACTGTATTGCAGAGGTTCTGCTCCTATCTTCAAGGTCATTGCCAAAGAGTGTGTGTGGAAAATTCTGCTTCAACATCTTCAGAACTTAGTTGTAGGGTTCCTCAGGGCTTTGATCTTCCATGTTTTTCAGTATAATAAGACATGCCTCCCATCTTTGAACTATCAGGGAGTACCTTTCAAATTCATCCCCAAGCGCCCTCAAAGCTAGGAGCTTTGAGGTCGCTGCATGAACTTTATGGTCACAGTATGGTTTTTGTCCTAGGAAATTAGGAGCACAGTTCATACTACCCTTTCCTTGGGACCACACCTTGTCTACTTAAGTCCAATTATGTTCCTGTTCTATTATAGCAGGATTGGGCCGGTTGTCCCAGTGGTCCCAGTTTTGAAAGGGTTACAATAATTGTGGCCCCAGCAGAGGAGAGTGGCTGAGAGGGTCAAAGAACATTGTCTGGCACCAACCAAACAATAGTCTCAGGGTCAAGTAACTAAAAGTGCCTGTGGCCTCTCAACTAGAGGAAACCCATAGCTTTACTATTGTGTCAATATATGGGAATGCACAAAAAAAGATTTCCTCCGATTTATACCAACAATAAATCTATTCTTCCTTGCTGGGTTAGCTTTTGTTCTCATGTGCATGTTTTAGAGACCTCAATTTAAAAAATAGTAGCCCAGTAGTGTATAACAGTTCACGTAAAATAGTATTTTTAAAAGGCGACATGGTGGTTCATGATGTTAAATTATGTCATATTAGAGAACTAATTTTGTATGCATGGTTGTTTGGAAATAAAGGCTTCTAATCTGGATATATATTTCTATCTGGCTGCTTGGAAAATGAGAAAGTCCACTATTCTGGATCTGGCAATACAATGAGACCAAATACCTGAAACTGACACTGTAGCTCCTTGATTTCCACCAGTCCTAAATCACATTTTCCCCCCAAGACATCTAACTCATTTTCACAAATCTGTTTTCTTTTTTGAACATCTTGGAGTTTTCCAGAGATCTGCTGGTGTTTGTTTTTCTAGGAAGAAAAAAATACTTAATCAATCCACCCATGTAAAATAATTTAATGTATATTGTAACAACTTAACATTGTTTTAAACAATGTAACTCTAAAAATCGAGGGATAATCCTAGGGATAAGAAAGCACAACCCGGTAGATGAGCCGTTCCAGCCACAAACCAACCGTCAAGTACACCAAATGAGGGTGACTGGAGTTCCAAATGTCAGTAAGGAAGATAGCCCTATAAGAAGCAGAAGAGGAGGAGGAGGAGTTGCGTTTTGTACCCTGCTTTTCTCACTCATTTAAGAAGATTCAAAGCAGCTGACAAAGCTTTCTGTTCTTCTTCCCCCAACAGACAACAGGTGGGGGCTGTGAAAGCTCAGAAAGAGAGCTGAGACTAGGCCAAGGTCACTCAGCTGGCTTTGTGGAGGAGTGCATAATCGAACCAGGAGACTACCAACACTTTAACCACAAAATCGAACTGGCTCACATGACAAAGGATATTAAAACCATATTAGCACTTACCGTCATTATCTCAGGATAGGGCAAGAGTATTACATTCATGAATCTTCAAACTCTGCTTTGTAGTATCTCTTTCCAGGAAAGGTCTTGTATTTTTCAACCTTAACTCATTCCAAAAAGCCTAGCCCATTTCCTCCCCACTCTCCAGCAACATCATATGACTGACCAACCCTTTTTTTTCAATCACTCTTTGTCTGTTATTTTCTGGTCTCCCATAATGTGTTTGATCAATACAAAAAAATTAAAGTCACTTTATGGGTAAAAATGAACAATTGGTTACTTACGTGAATGTTCATTCTTGTCATTCCAGAGGAAACTGGGTCACGATAGGGTTAACGCCTGCTGCTCCTAGCAGGCTGCCGAAGTTTGGCGCATGCCAACATCAAAAAAGAAAAACGAAAGCGCCTCTCCTCCCTTCCCCAGTATCCGGCTGAGCGAACTGCTACTGTGCCGAGCCGCCTGGAGCCTGTAGAGGTAGAAAAGAAAAAACACACAGGAGAGGTGCAATCGGTTAGAACAGAGACACTGAGGGTGGGCCCCAGTTTCCTCTGGAATGACAAGAATGAACATTCACGTAAGTAACCAATTGTTCATTCTCTGCATTCCCTCGGAAACTGGGTCACGATAGGGACGTACCAAAGCTCCCCAAAATAGGGAGGGTCTCAGTGTCCCCTACGTAACCCAGCCTCCGGAGGAGAACCCTCCTCCGGTCCGAGGAAATAAGAGAATGGAGTGGTAGGGTCAACTCCTACCTCTCCCTTGTTCCTTCCCCCCTTTCCCCCCCGGGGGAGGGGGGCCGTCGTAAGAAGTTGCGGCAAACGCCGATCTCCTACCGTTCCCGGGACCACCTGCTGTAGGACCCTACGTCCGAAGGCGGCCTGAGCCGATCGAAATTGGTCCAGGCGATAATGACGGGTGAAGGTCGAAGGATTCCTCCAAGCCGCCGCCCGACAGATCTCTTCCACCGAAGCATTCCTCCACATGGCCGCGGATGCTGCTGCTGATCTGGTGGAGTGAGCGAGGACCCTCCCCGGAAGCTCTCTGTTCTTGCTCTCATAAGCTGCCATTACGCAGGCCCTAATCCAAGAGGCTATAACCCTAGGGGAAGCTTTCTGACCTAGGGTAGGGGGGTGAAAGCTCAGGAACAGAGAGGAGGACTGCCTGTAAGGGGCCGTCCGTGTGAGATAAGCCTTGAGAGCCCTGCGAACATCTACCTTACGCCAAGATTTCTCCGAGGGCTGTTGTGGTCTGTTACAGAACGAGGGGAGGTGTAGTTCTAGGGATCTGTGAAACAGGGAGTCCACCTTGGGCTTAAACGAAGGGTCTAGCCTAAGGATGACTGAATCTGACGTGAAGGTGCAAAGGAAGTCCTCTGCTGAAAGGGCCGCCAGCTCCGAGACCCTGCGCGCCGAGGTGATGGCTACCAAGAACGCTACCTTGTAGGAGAGAAGCTTTATCGAGATCTCTGCTATAGGTTCAAACGGGGGACCTTCCAAGGCCGAGAGAACCAAATGCAGATCCCAGTCCGGAAGGCTGTGGACCACCTGGGGCAGCTTAGCCTTAGCTCCCGCCAAGAACCTCCTAATCAAGGGGTGGGAGCTGAACTTCGGGACTGGGTAGAACCTTGTGGCTGCGCCATTGGAACGCAGATGTCTCTTCCAAATCCCAACTCATCGCCTGTCCGTTTAAAGGCCAACTTCTCTTTGGGGAACAGGCACTCCAGCCAGTGCTCATTGAAAACAAGGAGAAGAAGAAAGTGATGCCATCCGCGCACCAGTCCCAATCCTCCTCAAAAGGCAAGGACAAGAAAAGGTTCCCTCCCAGGAAGCCCTACTACAGGCAGCAGCAGTACCAGGGCTCCTTTCGTGGCGGCAGAGGCTGGTCTCGCCAACCTTCCTCCAAACCTCCTTCCCCCAAGCCTCCCTTCAAGCCCCAGCCCAAGCCAGGGACCTCAGCCTGACCCTCCCACCTCGGTGGGGGCGAGGCTGATGGAGTTTGCCCCGGTCTGGCTAGCTCATACTCAAGATCCTTGGGCTAGACAGGTGATCTCTGAGGGCTTGAAGTTGGAGTTTTCGTCCACCCCCAGGGGGCGTTTCGTTGGATCTCCACTTTCAAGCAACCCCGCCAAGAGACAGGCGGTTTTGAGGGAGGTGGCCCACCTTCTAGCTATTAAGGCTATAGAACCCGTCCCCGTGCAGGAACAGGGACAAGGGGTTTATTCTATTTTGTTTGTTGTGCCCAAGAAAGGGGATGCTTGGAGGGCCATCTTGGATTTAAAGTTTGTTAATAAATATCTTTCCGTTCATTCGTTTAAAATGGAGTCTTTGGCCACTATCAGGGGGGGCCTTAGTCCAGGAGACTTCCTGGCCAGTCTGGATCTTAAGGAGGCCTATTTTCATGTAGGCATCCACCCAGATAGCCGGAAATTTCTCAGGTTTGCCCTGGGGGGACAACATTTTCAATTTAGGGCAGTGCCTTTCGGGCTCTCCTCAGCTCCGCGTACGTTCACGAAACTGGTGTCCATTTTGGTCCAAACCCTCAGGCTCCAGGGGGTGGCGGCCTTCGCATATTTAGATGACATCTTGGTGAAGAGCCCCTCCCTGGAGGAGGGAAGGAGAGCAGTTGCTAAGACGGTGGAGGTCTTCTCCTCCCACGGCTTCGTCATTAATGAGCCCAAGAGCTCATTGGTCCCATCTCAAGTAATAGTCCATCTAGGAGCCCTGATTAATACCTCCAGAGACGTGAGACCTTCAGAGGAGAGAGTGAATTCCCTAACTTCACTAGCCTCCAGGATCTCCTCAGACAGGTCTTCGGGCCTTCAGGAGTTGGCCTCCCTGCTGGGCAAGATGACCTCGGTCATGGACCTAGTTCCATGGGCTAGGTTCCACTCTAGACCGCTCCAGTGGTTCCTTCTAGATTACACGGACCAATTTACCTTGTCTATTCCTCTCAGACTTTCCCTCCCACAGGAGGTGCGTCTATCCCTGGCCTGGTGGCGTCGTAGGGCGCATCTGGTCAAGGGCTGTCCCATCAATGAGCCTGGGCGAGTGAGGCTCACCACGGACGCTAGTAACCAAGGTTGGGGGGGACACTGCATGGGCAGGACTGCCCAGGGTTTGTGGACTGACTCTGATAGGAGGCACCGCATCAATTGGCTGGAGCTCAAGGCCATCTTCCTTTCGCTCCAGGCCTTTCTTCCACTGATAGAGCACCAGCATGTCCTGGTGGTTACAGACAATGTAACCGCCAAGGCACATGTAAACCACCAAGGGGGCTCTAGGTCTAGACACCTTATGGACTTGGCGAGGGATCTGTTTGAGTGGGCGGAGCTTCATGTTCTCTCCCTGTCTGCTATTCATATCCAGGGATCGAACAATACGCTAGCGGATGGTCTCAGCAGAGTCCGGCTCCCCTTCGCAGAATGGAAGTTGGATCCGGAGGTCTTCCAGGACCTAGTCCAGCGCTGGGGGGCTCCCCAAGTGGACCTCTTCGCTTCCCTGGAAAACCACCAGGTCCCCCTCTTCTTCGCCAGACACCTGTCGCCGGGGGCCCTGGGGGCGGATGCCCTCTCGGCTCCCTGGCCCCCTCAGCTTCTGTATGCCTTTCCCCCGCTCCCCCTCCTGAGCCGTTTTCTCCGGAGGGTGTGCAGGGAGAAGGCTCAGGTCATCCTGGTGGCACCATTTTGGCCCAGGAGGCCCTGGTTCCCAGCCCTCTCGTCCATGCTGACAGAACCCCCAGTCCGTCTTCCAGTTCGGGAGGGTCTCCTGTCCCAGAGAGGGTACACTCTTCCAGACCCGGGGTGGCTCTCCCTAGCAGCCTGGAGGCTCAGCGGAGAAGGCTACAGGGTATGGGACTTGACAGCGGAGTGATTGAGACCATGATGGCGTCACGTAGGGACTCCACCACTCGCATATACGAGACCACCTGGAAGGTCTTTTCCAAGTGGTGCATAACCCAGGGGGTGGACCCACTGGGTCCTTCAGTGGAGGAATTGGTCGCCTTCCTTCAGGCAGGGCTCTTGAAGGGCCTGTCATTTAATACTCTCAAGAGACAGGTTTTTGCAATCTCTGCCACACTTGAGTTCTACGCACTGCCACGTTCAGGCCTGAGGCCCTGCCAGACAACTGGAAGATATCCAGCGTGGTGTCAGCACAGAAGGTGAGAGCTCTTCTGATATTCAGCAGTAATTCTCCCATTGCCTCCGG
Source organism: Aspidoscelis tigris stejnegeri (assembly GCA_023333525.1). NCBI lineage: Eukaryota > Metazoa > Chordata > Lepidosauria > Squamata > Teiidae > Aspidoscelis > Aspidoscelis tigris. Next base: position 2,518,219 of record JALMGA010000010.1, read on the forward strand.
GATATCTGGGTTCAGCGTTAGCTCATCCAGCCAATGCAGACCTGCCCGGGCGAATAAGGAAGCAGAAGAGGCCACTCTGGATGTAAGAGACAGAGTCTCAAACTCCTTCTTCAGGAAGCTCTCTAGCTTACGTTCTAGGGGCTCCTTCAGCTGGGCCTCTTGTTGTACCAGGACATTCGATGATATCAGGGCCACGATGGGTTCGTCCACCTTAGGAACCGCCCATATGGAAGCACCGTCTTCCGTGGTGGTACATAGCTGGCGAGGGAAGAGAGGTAACTTCCTGGGAGCCACTGGGGTCTGCCATTCAAGGTCCAGAAGCTTCTGGAATGAAGCAGGAACTGGGAGAATCTTCACTGATGGGGGCTGAGCAAGCATGAGGCCCTGCGCCTCCTCTGATAAGGTGGAGGGCGCCTGCGGAATCGGGGTGAGGTGGAGGAGATCAACCATTCCATCCACCATCAGCGCCAGCTCCTCCTGAAGGAACAACCTAGTGGTGGAAGATGAGGGTATAGCCGAGGATCCCAATCCTTCCTGGTCTGGCTCCTCCTCTGAAATGTATGTCCCTTCCTCTAGCTCTGACTCCTCGGTGCCCCTGGCTGAGGCGCGGTCGGAGATGGTACGTTGTCCACTGGAGGGACCCGCTTGGGGCTCCGCCTGGGTCCCCTGACTTGAAGGAGCCCTGGGAGTTCCGCGCTTGTTGTGGGTACGTCCCCTAGAGTGCTTGGAGCGGCTCGATCTACGCTTCTTCTTCTTAGAGCGTGAACGTGAAGATGAGGAGGATGACGAGGAGGAGGAGTGTCTTCTCTTCTTCTTCTTGAGGCTCCTTTCCTCCCTCAGGACGGCTCTGATGGTTTCGACCAGCCCTGGTTGGACTGCCCCCAAAGTTGTCGGGTAGGTGACCTGGGGGGCCATTGGAATTGATGAAGTCCCGGGAGCCCCTTGTGCTAGGGGGTTGAGTGATGGAAGGATCCATACTGCAAACGGGTGTCAACAGTGAAGTCAGATTAACTTGAGGAAAAAATTCACTTGGGGACGGGGTCTTGATCACTTGAGATGGTAGTGATGTGTTTAACCGGCTGGAATCAATTGAGGATGGGGACGCAGCCTTGGTCGGTTGAGCTGATGGTAGTGATGTAATGGTACTGGAATCAAAGGAGGATGGGGACGTAGCCTGAGTTGGTCGGGATGAAGGGAGTCTGCGCGGGAAGCAAGAACCAAAGGTGGATGGGGACGCGTCCTTGGTTCTTCGGATGGGAGGGGGGAGAGGAACAGACCTGCTCACAGCGCCGGTTTGATCCTCCTGCAGATCTGCTGCTCCCTGGCTCTTGCCTTGCAAAAGGCTCCGCGGCTGCTGCGCACCCGGTGCGGAGACCGAGGATGCTGCCGCTGCTCCGGTCTCTCTCCCTGGGCTGGTGTGCTCTCTCTCTCCCGCCCGCGCTCGCTCAGGGACGGCGGGGGCCGGGGCTTGGAGCGGCTCCGCCGTGCGTGGCTCCCGCTGCCCCGATAATGACTGCGGAGGGGCTGCAGGGAGCTCGGACGCGGGAGAAGGCTCCCGTGTCCGCGCCGGCTTGGATGGCGGCGGCGGCAGCGGCGATGGAAAAGCCGGCACTTCAGGGGCCTCTCGGGGGGGAGCCGGCTCCGAGGCTGCCCTCACGCGTGCCGCGAACGCCTGAAGCGCTCGGATGTGGAGGGGGGAGGGCCGAGCCGATATCCAGCGCCGCAGCCTCCTTGGCACCCCCTCCAAGCCTGAGATCTTCACCTCGGGGAGAAGGCAGTCGGGTCCCCGAGGGCTTCTTTCCATGGGGCGCTGGGCGCCCATTCTTCTGTGGCCGGAGGCCACGCCGTGAGAAGGCAAACCGCGGCCTAACGGCCGCAGAACTGCTGTCACGAGGCAGCCAGCAGGAGCGAAAAGCGGATACTGGGGAAGGGAGGAGAGGCGCTTTCGTTTTTCTTTTTTGATGTTGGCACGCGCCAAACTTCGGCAGCCTGCTAGGAGCAGCAGGCGTTAACCCTATCGTGACCCAGTTTCCGAGGGAATGCAGAGAATATACTTTCTGAGGACACAACACAGCATAAAATCAGCCTTGAAGCTGGCTTGAGTTTTTCCTATTCCAACAGTTTGTAAGAAATGCACCATTTCTGTGGATTAAAGGTCCTGAAATGCGGGTATCTGTATTCAGAATAAAGGGGGCCTCACTGCTTTGAAAAGAGCCAAACATAACCATGTAAAACCAGGAGACTAACTAAGGCTGTTTTTGCACTTACCTCTGTTAATCCAGATTTAAAAGATTCAGATCTTTGAGATGCAGTCCTTGTTGGAATCTGTGACCCAGTTTGGTCTAGTGCAGGAGTAGGCAAACCACGGCTCGGGAGCCACATGCGGCTCTTCCAGCTTAGGAGAACCCTAATTAAGTTAATAACAATGTACCTATCTATATAGTTTAAGTTTTAAAAATTTGGCTCTCAAAAGAAATTTCAGTCGTTGTACTGTTGATATTTGGCTCTTTTGACTAATGAGTTTGCCAACCACTGGTCTAGTGGTTAAGGAGCCAGACTCTTATCTGGGAATACCGGGTTCAATTCTGCCCTCCCCCATTGGTAACCTTGGACTAGTCACAGCTCTCCTCTGAGCTCTCACAGCCCCACCTACCTCACAGGGTGTCTGGTGTGGGGATAAGAACAGAAAGCTTTGTCAACTGCTTTGAGTCCCCTTAAGTGGGTGAGAAAAGCAGGATAGAAAAGCCAGCTCTTTTATCTAATGCTAAACCATATGTGGTGCTAGCTGGATGGGCTCCACAAAGGGTTAAGCAAAACACTATTTCAGATGCTTAATGCTAATTTGCACCTGAGTTCACCTTGGTTCTGGACAGCCTTCCTGGCATTTTTTGGCAGCACTGCACAGCTAAAAGCAATTTGGGAAATGCTGGTGCTTCCCCAACCCCTTCTAAAAAAATAATTTAGAGACATGGCAGGGGTTGGGAGAAGCCCAGGCAAGTCCCAATCCTTCCAGAAAAGAAACTAAAAAAGCTGGAGAAACAGTTCCACTGACAAAGGAAAAATCCTATCTAGCTCATTTTTCTTCAATTTGCTTGGGGAAAGGACCATTAAACAAATCATCTTTACTTTCAATCAAATTAGACAAAAATAGTTTTAACTACAGTCTTTGGTTCATATATTGAAACAATGTGGGCTAGTGTGACAGTGTGCATTCTTGTAAGATGATCCTAATAGTTTGAACACATAGTTATGTGCTGCAACTCCACAGGCACTTTGCAGATTAAGGCTCACCAATGCATTTATTTCAAGATCAAGACTCTTCTTTTTAGAAGCCAGCTTGGCAATTTCTTCTTTTTCTCTATTACGTTGATTAAGCAGATCTTGACGGTGGATCCTCTCCCGTTCCAGACGCTGTTGGCGTTCAAGTTCTTTCTTCGCTGCCTGTTGATGAAATAATTTAAGATTAATTTTAACAGTAGGTTTTTGTTTTTCCAAAGTTGCGTAGTGATTTTAACTATGAGCCAAACGTTGGCCCTGTGGTTAACAGTGTCAGACTCGTATGTGGAGTTTTCCCAGTTTGATTCTGCACTTCTGTGTGAAGCCAGCTGGTCTTTGGGCTAGTCACAGGTCTCTCTCTGAGCTCCCACAGCCCCACCTACATCACAGGGTGTCTATTGTAGGGAGAAGGATAGAGAGGTTTGTCAGCCACTTTGAGTCCCCTTAAATGTGTGAGAAATGTGAGGCAAAAAAAGCCAACTCTTCTTAATTTACAGCAGATGTTTGTTTGATCCATGACCAGAGGGGATATGGATCATTCATTCCTACCAGTAGAACAAGTGATAGTTGCAGATCTTGGCCATAGATGATATGAAACAGTGAAAATCCTTCAATGCTCCTGAAGACTGATGGATGTGAAATTAGTTTTTGCCTAATTGATACCCTTGCCATACAAGCAGTCTTGGTTTGCAGGCTAAAATTTGATTTTTTCATTTGACAAATTTTAAACCAGTTCATGTTTGTTTTGCTTTCCTTCCTGTAAACAAAAGTTCTACACTCCAAGCCAGACTTGTGACCTTTCAAAAAGTCATATGGGCTGCACGCCCTTGCCACTCGGAATATAAATTAGCTTCTGGTTAAATTATTTGTGCAAGTGAGAATTCTTAAAAGTCGAGTAAACGTTACTTCAAAAACAAGTCCAGATTTGTTAGTGAAGCACATAAGAATATCCAGTCTCAAAAAGAAATGCCTTTAACTGTCATCCAAGAAGCCACCTTGACTGAGGGGAAGTAGGAGAAGGAGCAAACTGGGAAGATCCTCCATCTGCTCCCAGCTCTTATGCGCAGTAGCTGGGTTTTGTTTGCTACCTAAATCAGTCGGGGACCTGAAGGTATACAAATGCAAATAACAAATAGCAAATTGAGCATTTCTTTGTTATAGTGATAATACAAAAATATTTAGCACTACCTCTCGCCTTTCAGCCTCTTTCCTCATTTCTTCCTCCTTTTGTTTTTTCAATTGCCTTTGTTTTTCCAAGTGCCTTTCTTGTTCAAGTTGCTTCTTCCGCTCCAGCTCCTGTTGCTCCCTCTCTCGACGCTCCCTTTCCTCTCGCTCCTTCTGAGCCTTGCGCTCTGCTTCTCTCTGTTGCTGTTCTAAGATCGCTTGCCGGCGTTTTTCCAGTTCCATGTTGCCTCTCTCGTAGTTTGCTTTCCTTTTATCCTCAAAGGTTACTAAATTAAAAGAATGTAAACAGGCGAGGAAAATTGATCAGGCAGACTTTCCTCTCAGATATTACAGCATCAAGACAATCAAGTGTTTGTGCGTGGTGCAAGGATGCCACAGCTGGGTCCCACGGTACTATGATACTGGTGCTATATAACAGGGTGTAGACCTAGCCTCAGGTCGTTCTGAAATATCTGTTCATCATATAAGTACGAAATATGGAGAGCTGGGAACTTCGTACTTACCTAGAACCAGTATTCTTGCCTAGAAATAGCTGAGGCTTTCCTTACTTTTTATGGAGGACAGATATATCAATGGCTACTAGAATGGATGCCTAAAGTACATCTTTCAGACTGGGGAGACAAGCAGGACACCTCTAAGGCCATTTGCTGGGATTCAAGAGCAGAGGTTTTGCCCTTGTCTCTGCTTGAGATGCCCATGGACAAGTGGTGGGCCACTGCGCGAGACAGGATGCTGGACTAGATGGGCTGTGGCCTGATCCAGCAGGGCTCCTCTTATGTTCTTACTTATGGGCTACGTCACAGCACTGTCCCAGGTATAGGCTGCTAGATTACCTGCAGGACTGGGTCCTGACAGAGAGATGTTCCTGGAAACATCAAGTCCTGTTGACTGTCAGTAGGGCTAATAAAAGTGCTGCCACATCCAGCAGTTGACACTTTGGAGGAACCAGGTCAGGATGAAAAGGTGCAAAGTCTTCCCCCTAACCTAGGACCACTGGTTTGATTGTGAGTGTGGGTAGGTGAATTTGTGGATACTTAGCCCTGGCTTCTCCACTCACAAACAGACTAGCAGATGGAGCAGGTCAACCAGGTCTTTGAACAGCATCTAAAGTAGATCTGTCAGTCATGCCATTTGTGGTTAGGGCCCTCAACTGCTGTAGGAATTCCACACCTCCTACCCACAGAACCTGCACCCGCTCCCATGGAAAGGAGAGAGGGAGAGGATCCGGGGGTTGGGATGTCACAAATGACACCGCTTGACATACCTGCCATGAAGTACTCCTGACCTCATCTCACTGGCAGGAAACAACTGTTGCTGGGCAGACTTTGGGATGTCATTAGGCAAATACCCCCTTTTGATGGGAGAATCTGTCCTGTTGATTGGACACTGTATATACTATGAATATATAAACAGAGTCCCTGCCTAAGGCATGGGACTCTTGGCATAAGCAAGTTGTTGTATTAACTTGCTGTTTAGTAAACCACTTGGCGTTTTTCAAGTGTGCTTCTATTCAGTGGTCATCAGCATTACGTTCAAGTCCGAGACATCTTGAACTAACTCTCCATAGAGACCTGACTGAACTGAGTACTATTTAATTCAAAAATAATTTTGTACCTATAATATAATGCTACACTTGCAAGAAACTGAGGAGAAGGAAACCTTTGTACATCACTGAGCAAAGGGACAGCTGCAGCTACCACATTTAGGTGTTTTACATATTTAACTAACTGTAACCAGCCTTGAGATCCCAGGGCTAAAAATGCAAATAAACAAATAAATAAATATCATGGAATCCCATTACCTGGAGGTTTTTGGGGAAGCTCTTCTTCATGTATTCTCTGGGATACTGGCAGAACACAATTGGTTTGTTCAGTATACTTTACACTTCTAGAGGGAAGAAACAGCTCTTTTCAAAACTAGTATTTAGTATTCAGTACAACTGTGTATTTATTATGCAATTTAGTAATATGTTACTTTGTGTTCCATACCTCAAAGAAGGTGGCACTAATTCAGGAGGCAGAGTTAATGGGAGTGGTTGCCCAGCTTTGGCCATATCAATCAAATGCATAGCTAATATAAACTCTTCAGCTCTCAGCTGTCCATTACCATCAATATCTGCCAGGGACCTAAGAAAAATGGAATTAGCAGTTTGATTGTGACTCACTACAACTTACTGAGGGATGAACTCAGATAAAGCTCAATGAAAACACATTTTGCACATTAAGTTCAACTAAATCTAAGCACAGAATAACAGACATGTTTAGCTATGGTAGTGATATTTAATGTCTTTATACAAAAGCGTCTTAGTCTGAATTTATGAAATGTGTATGTAAATAAATGAAAAACTGAGGCTGTAAACATCTCAAATGAGTTTTTTTTAAAAAAAATAGCTACCTTCAACTGAAGTTATACTAGGAATAATATGTGTAAAATGAATAGTCTGGAAATGTGCATAATTATACTGGGAACAGCCATAAAAGAAAAAAAAGGCCAGTGAGTTGTTCCTTTCTACATCCACTCACTGTGTGGATTCTTCTGTCCTTTTTAAAATCCACAATGCTCTATACTAGTCCCAAGCACTTGAAGAGAATTTCAATTTCTCTTCTGTCTCAGGTAATGCTAGGCACCTGGAAAAGAATACTCTCTTTTTATGCTCTTTTTTTTGGGAGATGATGGCTGGCTGGCTGGCAGGCTGGCTGGATGGATGGAGATAAAGAATGTGTGTGTGGACTGTTTGCCTATGCATATTGCAATTTCTTCTCCAACAAAAAAAGGATTTAGAAACAACTGACAGACAAAATTCTGAAAAAAGAACAAGTCATCCTAAAAGAAAACCATGGGAAGTCTTAAAGGTTTACAAGTAGCATTTTGAACATCACAGCGGATCAAATGGATTGGGCTTTGGAAATATTTGACAAAAATAAACAACATGGAAAATCTAAGCTCAAAATCAGAGGATGTGTCACAACTGAGAAGCAAACTGGAACTGTTTCCCCACTCGCCTTGCTTGAAGTGGTTTAGCTAGTCCACTCCAGGTTGTTCTGGATCAAGCACAGCAGATTCTGTCCATAGTGTGAGGACAGGGACACTGTCCATCCAGGCCAACACCAGCAGCAATGAGGAGGCACCACAGCTGTCCCAGTCTATACAACTGACAATCCTACCCAAGGCACCCTGCCAGCAATTGGACTAGCGTCCATCACTCATATTTCACGTCTGCTGGATCAAAGTGAGGCTAAACAGAGCAGTATTTGGAAGCTATCTTTGAAGCTTGCATAAACTTCAAAGATGGGGCTGTGGCATCCTCCTTACTCTGGACCAGATGTGGAAGCACCAAAGACTGGACTGGAACAAACGATGCTGGTATTCCCTGCAGACCTCTTCAAACAAGTCTATGGGTCTGTTCATATGAGAGTATGAAACGACTGAGTGTAAGACCAGACCAACATTTTTTACAACATTGCTCTGCAATACAGAATCTGCTAAGTCCACAGGTTCTTCATATATAGATTCACCTACCCTTGATGGAGATGAGATGAAAAAATAACCCTCCCTTCACAAGCTGCAGGAACTAAAGACTTACCTTCAAAGGAGCTCCCTGTGCTGCTTCCCAGGATTATCTGTGAGTGAATCTAGTAAATATTCCTAATGAATATGGAGGACTTGTATCTTTCACTGCTACACTTGCCTCACAGAATATAGGTATGATTTGCCAATACGCTCAGTCTGTTATAAAAGGCACCTTAAATGGATAATCAGATCAAGAGTAAACTTACCAAATAGTAGCTAACTGGGTCTGTGAAAGATTTGATTGCAGCAGGACATTTTTTGCCTGAAGCCCTTGATGAAAAGTATTAATATTTATTAATATTACTAATATAAACATTTAGATAACCAAAGAGTTTAGTAATGCAGACTATAATAAAAAAGCCAAAAAATTATTTATGTATAACAAATCTTAAATAAATTTAAACATTTATAAGCAGATTCATCTTTGCTCTTACAATCTCTTTTTGAAAATATATGTTTTCCAATGTGACAGCTGAAAAACAGATTTTTAAATTTTCTGTCTTCTAAAAGAACAGTTTTTAAGTTCAACCGTAATACTGACCTGAGAGATATCCACTCATGCCTTTATCAAGACTATTAAATTTCTGTCTGTATTTTAATCTGGAAGCTTGAGGCACTGCCCAGTCTGCAAATCCAGTCTTTGGTGAATTGCCAGGTAGAGAGGTAGTAGAGGAAGAATTTGAACTGCAAAGGATCATAGTTATATTATTTATTTATTTATTTTGTGGCAGCAGATTATACAAGTAAACTATACTTGCTTCCCAAAAATGTGTTTTCATGGCAAGTATATAAATCCCAAAGATCACAACAAACTGAGGTTGCCTTTTGAAAAAACATAAACCCATAACTGAAATATTAAGGCTTTATGCCTGGAGATGCATACCTACTAGATCCTAGATCTATTAGGGACTGTGTCTTCTGGATATTGGCACCAGTAAATCCTCCTATCATAGGACAGTATGAGCTGGAATGAGGCAAAGCTGAAACACAAAAAATAGAAGTTAATAAACGAAGATGATCTGACCCTCCTTGTTAAGTGAACACCAGTAAAAATGGCAAATAAGTGCATATATCAAATGATCAGAGTTAACAGTTTGTTAGCTTGACAATACACCTAAGTCTGAACTACACTTGGTCTGAACCAAAAAGTGGACTAACATAGAAATATATTTCAGTTAAGACATTGTAATACAGAGCCTCTTAACCTTTTTGGATTCACAATCATTTCTAAAACTGCAGGGTTATCTGGGTGCTTGCCTGCTCTAGCCAATGAGGTGAGATAGCAGTTTTACATTTGCCACTGGCCCAGAAGTACACTAGCTTAACTTGGGCTTCCTGTTGCCAAGCTCTGCACCTAATGTAGTAACTAAAACAGTAAAGTAGTTTTCCTCTTTCTACTCTATATATTCCCTACCTTCCACATCAGCTTTCTTTTGCCTTTTTTTCTTCTATATCCTGTATCTGACAGTCTGGGAGAAAATACCAAAGATTTACTTCACATTCATAAAAATATGTTTGAAGTAATTAAATAGAAAGCAAAGCAGGAAAAGGTATTTAGGGTTTGATCCTGATACAAGGCACTGCACTTTCATTGCCCCAAGTTCTCAATGTTCTGCATCAGCAAACTGCCCTTCCCAAGTGACCCATCTCTTGCCCAGTGGGGTTCGAATGGTATAGATTAAAACAACAACAGCAAGCTAGTGACAGACAGATTGGGTGCCACAGGTAGCTAGTAAAAACCACTTGTTATTTAACTGCACAGTCACAACAATAGCCTAACCAAAATTAATTGACTTTTTTTTTCTCCAGCAAAAACAAAACAAATATTTTACGTTTAGTCTCAGGGCAGTGAACAAGACTAACAGAGCCCCAAATATCTAAAGCAGCAGTTCTCAACCTTCCTAATGCCGCGACCCCTTAATGGAGTTCCTCATGTTGTGGGGACCCCCAATCAAAGGGGCGGAGCAGCTGGGAGGTGGGAGGGAAGGGCAGCGGGAGGCTTGTCACGACCCCTCTGAAAGGGTAATTCAACCCCCAAAGGGGTCCCGACCCCCAGGTTGAGAACCACTGATCTAAAGGAACACCTTCTTCCATACTGATCTGCCCGTGCACTAAGATCTGTAGGGGAGGCCCTCTTGGTTGTCCCACCACCTTCAACAGTGAGGCAGGTGGGCACCCAGGAGAGGGCCTTCTCAGAAATGGCACCCAGGCTATGGAATAGTCTCTCCCTTGAGGTGCATCAGGCTCCTTCTCTGGTTATCTTCAGGAAGGTGGTGGCCTTCGCCCTCTTTACCCTGGCCTTTGGCTAAGTGCTGTTTTTGTTTCCCCCACAGGAAACACTACTGTTTAAACTAACATGGCTTTGTTTTTAACATGGTGGTTTTTAAATGTTGTTACGGTGTCTCATTGTTTTAATATATATCGTTCTGTTTTTTGATGCTGGATTTTAAAGGTTGTTACCCACCCTGAGACCTTCGGGCATAGGACAGGATAGAAATATAAATATAAATAAATAAAATAAAAATAACAGAAGAAATGTAAACAAATCAAAACACAAAAAATTAATTAAAATGCATAAGATAAATGGTTTTGCTCAAAAACAATCCTTTCCCAGCTGCTTTTCCATTTAGAGAGCAAAAAAACTCAGAGTCTTACAACACAGTAGAGTTAGATAAATATTCAATTAGTGAAACAAAGTAAAAGGCAACTACCAGTTCACTGCTTTTTGCCTCAACAGCAAGTTTTTCTTTTTCATTAAAAAAGGAAGAATCACCTCTCAGAGATAAAATAAACAGCAATGCTTCCATCAGAAACACCTGAGGAATTTTTTTAAGGAGACAAGGGATAATTCCATTTTTGCCAAAAGAAAACTGCAGACAGATTGCTGAAAACCTGGAAGCTTAAGACAATCACTGACATTTGGCTCAACTGGTCAAAGTAAGAAAAAGTCTGTCTAGAGACACAATTATACTTACTAGAAGAATATGATACAGGTGATGGCTGAAGGAAGCTGGGTGCTCCATTTGGCAGAGAGGGTGTGCTGACAGAAGGTAGCAGTGAAGGAGAAATAACCACAGAGGGAATGCAAGTTACCGAAGACAAAGATGACATTGGAGCTAAAGGAGTAATTGAAGGAACAGGTGCTGGGATAGACAGGTTTGGCATACTGCCCATGCCTAAAAGAGGAATTAAAATAGTTAACATCACATCACATGGCTGGTACTATTCAACCATGCACTATGCAAACTAAGTAACAAATCTATACCCAATTGTAACATAGCACAATACTGTGGTTTGTGGACAACACAGAAGCATAAAAAATATGGAAATGCTTTCTTTTAACTTGGGTGGCAGGAGGAGGATTGCCTCTAGTGGTTAGAGAGCTGGACTCTTATCTGGGAATACTGGTTTTGCTTCCATACTCCCCCACGAAGCCAGCTGGGTGACCTTGGGCTAGTCACTGTTCTGAGCTCTCACAGCCTCAGCCACCTCACAGGGTGTTCTGTTGCGGGGAGAAGAATAGAAAGCTTTGTCAGCCGCGCTGAGACCCCTTAAATAGGTGACAAAAGCATGGTAGAAAAGCCAACTCTTCTTCTTTTACAGTATCCAAATACTATTGGAGAAGAAAATCAAAATTATGTTTATAGCATATTTTTCCCCCATATCTATAGTACAGCAGTAATCATACATTCCTACAAAATTATCTATCAATAATCACTTGGAGGGCAGCCAAGCTTCAAACATTCGTGTATTTATCCAATATTTGTGATTACCAAAACGAGCAGAAATCAAGGGGCAAAATGTTGGAGACTGCTTCATGATTGGGGGAAGAATTGCAGGCAAAGAGTGTCCTTGCAGTTTAAGTTTGATGAGTTTCATAGCTATGGAAAATTCCTGCTGATCCATTTTTCCATCCTTATTCAGATCTGAAAGAGCCCTTAGAAAGGAAAAAAAATATTGTTGGAACCAATTTCATTTCAATCATTTTCCAATGCTGGCAAAATGCCAATACAGACAATTGCAACATTTGCTGGCATCTCAATTTGGATTTACCAAGTTCACAATGCTAAATTAATAATTGATTGCTAATTCTAATGAGCAGGAGTGTCCTTTGATTCATCAATGGCAGCTGCTTTGACATTACTACCTAAGGCTTCTTTAGATCTCCTGTTTAGATCTCATGCCAACCAACTGCAAAATGCCTCTGAGCAGTTTCTTACACCAGTAAGCAAGCAACAGTTTGAGGAATCTTCTATTCAGAAGACCCAGAACAGATGGTGATCCAAGTAAACCATACAGTATAACTAACAGCTTGTGAACTATATATATGAGCAGCTATACACCAATGAATAGAACTGATTGCTTTAAAATAAACTCTAAAATATTAAGTCAATCTGTCACTGTTTTTCTATTGTTATATACTGAATATATTACAGTATTATTTTTAATACTTTTTTTACAAATCCTGGAACTTCTGTATACTCAGAATTTTACACCAACCTTACAGGTGCCAAGATCATACAGGAATAACTGGGACAAGTAATTATCCTATAAACCCAGTTTCTTCCCTGTTTTCTCCCTGGTGTAGAATGTGGGCAGCAAACTCATGTTAAGTAATTTGCACGTCAGAAGAAAACTGAACATACACGAGTGTTTGGAGTGACATCTGGCTGGAATTAGTTCTGATTGGAATTTTTCAAAAATGTTTTTGGAGGTCCATTTTGAGGCATGTATAGAAAGATTTCACAACCCACCACCACCAGGGAGCAAAATTAAAAACTAGGATTAAGGCACGGAGCAAATCAATCTGGAGAAAGCATCATTTCAGGGAAATCGCAGATGTAAAAAAGCATTTGAATAATATTTCCAAGGCTTCTCTTTGAAGAAAAGGGAGAATAAGGTAGCTACTTGGGGCCTTTGGATTGCGGTGTCTGATCTTACTGAGATCAGAGACAAGAAAGAGGGTCTAAAGTCTAGGACCTAAAGTCTGAGAACAGAGTCTTGAGGAAGGTTAGAGCAGTTTAAAAGCCAGGAAGGGAGGACCTTAGCTCAGGCAGAATATTTGCAATGAGTTTCCGAAAAAGTGCAGGGCATGTCTCTCAGATGCCACAAGTTCAAGGAAAGCCAGTTGCAATCTGAGGATCATTGTGTACAAGGGCAATCTTGGCCATGATTGAAAAATCTGAAAGTTTTCCCAGAGCGTATTTTAGCTTGCAGCAAATGCAGCAAGAACAGTAATAATTTTGAATGTCTTTATGCGTAACAGGTCACCAGTACGTGCACATTACAAAATAGTGTGTTTGCAATAAACCAGTGTGGGCCACCAGCTTTCAATGGTGCTCTCATTCATGACTTCCCTTGTATGGGGTTGGAGGCACTTTGCCAGGAGTCCAGGATTACTTTTGTAATCTACCAAGATTACTTTGTGGACAGCCTGATGGAGGGAAATGCCATTCATTGGGCAATGGCACAGTTTCTGGCAAGGAACAAATCTCCAGGAAATATAGACTATTTTCACATTTAAAATGTGCTGAATCTTCCTTCCTCAATATTTCTACAAATAAAGTATAGGGAAGAAGGGGAGGAAGATGCTCACTACTCTGGGCTACACACTGCAGAATCACAAAACCCGTTTCGTTGATCACCAGTTTAGTTAATCTGCTCTGAATCCGCTGCAGATGTGGCTGGGCAGCCACTCTGCCACCTCCCAACCTTTGCAAATATAATGAAACTTCGAACAAACGCACAAAAGCATTTGCTTCCAATTCAACTGTCAATCTTTGAATATAGCTGACAAATTTGAACCTGATGAATATTCATGCACACTGCCATTCTGGACTTCTCTTGAGCAGCTGTCAAAACGTTTCCTGCAACATCAAAATGCAAAGATCTGACAGATCCTCAAGGCTCTAATCCTTTATCTAGCAGAATCAAAACCACCTCATCTATGGATATCTGATCGCAAACTCCAAATATAAGCCTAAGGTGAACAAAACAAAGCTCACCAACAATGGACAAAAACGAGATTCTTGGAAGAATACAAATGAGCCCTCCAGCGACCACTGATCAACCTACAGAGAGTACATTAATAATCTCAATTATATGCAGACCTCCTTCACAGACATGACTGAAATCTTAGGTGAAGAAGCCCGCAACTTAAGACCAACTCAACAGATTACTAATGAAGATCCAATTAGAATCCAAGATAAAAATATATTTAGTCCTGATAAAGTGACAACGAAATTTACCTGACTAAGGCAACTACATTACAACCTCCATAACTTATTGCTCCTCTTGTGGAATATTGCTGGTCAGACAAGAAAACCCCTTGACCCTTTACTTATTTTGTTCAAAAGTTCAAAATTATATTCATACAGGAGACATGGGTCACAGCAGGAATTATGCTCAATGGCTTTTCCTTGTGCATCCTAAACAGATCTCTCAGTGGCAAGGGCAGATGTCCTAAAGGTAGCATAAGCACCCTAGTAGTTACAAAACTCCAAGCTGCAGTTGACATACTGAAACTGTTAAAACACCTGGCCACTGCCCTCCTGCTAAGATGCAAGGCTCAATAAATTTTCTTAATTAATGTCTATATGCCCCCCTGAAAAGAGAACAGACAAGCAAAAACTGGGACAGACTGGAAGAGTATATTGACACTCTAACAAACAAGTCTCCGGAAGCCTTCACAATAATTGCAGGAGAGTTTAATGCTTGAATTGGAGAGTGTGGTGAAGCATTATATGCTTCCTGTCAAAAACTTCCCCCAGAACTTAAAGCTCATTCAATTCCTACCAGACAATTAAAAGATAAAGGCTTCAACTATGCTGGATTACTCCTACTAAATATGACCAACAACCTAGATCAGGTGATTTCGAATGGACACATGGAAGGGGACAAAAAAGGGGAATTCACCTTCATATCTACTCAGGGTGCCTCAACAATCTATTATATTTTCATGTCGTACAACCTCATAAAAAGGGTTTTAGGATGCAAGGTTGGGGACCACTTGGATAGTGACACTCTTCCCCTGGGCCTAACACTTAAGTTAAACAAGGCCAAATGATACAATGAGAATTGGGAGTTACATAAGACAAATAACCCTGTCCCAACTTTTACCTGTGTTAAATCGTCAGTGTGCCTAAAATGATGCAACTTACGAGAAATGATATTCCACAAAATGTTTAGATTTGTGAAATGAAATACTTAACAGAACTTCCCCTGAAGCAATAATTAAGCTGTATCAGCAGATAATTATTAAACTTCAAGAAGGTTTAAGTTATAAAATCAATTATCCTCAACAACCTACAAATCTAAGTGTTGGTTTGATAAAGAACATGTGGAGACAAAGCACAAACTATTAGAAAAATATAGACCATACAGAAAAAAACAAGTCACTAATGCTTCCAACAGAGTGGTTTGAATACAAAAGAAATTACAAAGCCATGCTTAAAGCAAAGAAATATCAATGCCAAAGAGAAACTTGCCAAAACTTAATAAATGTTTTACTGAAAAGGAACTCAACTACCTTCTGGAGAATTATTACAAGGGGCTGGGAAAATGAAACTTTGTCATTAGAATATACCATTCCAGCCAAAACAAGGGAAAGCCATTTTAAGAGTCTTTATGCCAGCAGCCAACATATGTGAATGCCTCCTTGGCCATCAGTCAATGCAGAACCAGGATGGCCTCCTGTTACAACTGAAGAAATAAAGACTTTCCTCCGCCAAACTCCTGTTTCCCTGTTCACAAGCTGTGAAGAGACCACCATTTCTGAACTGGGGACCAGGCTCACCTTGTTCTTCCTCCTCTCTGCTGAGGAATGTACCGGTAGCTCCATCCACAAGCTACTTGAAGGAACCATAGAGACGACCCCGCCTTATCAGACTGAGCTCCATACACTCTCAGAAACACATCAACTGCCAAACTCAGTTTTCGAAAATACAGGAGACAATACCACACCGCATCCTCAATTCTCATCCCATACTTTCTCTGCCAAACACTTATTTGCTTTCTCTGTTTACAGAACTAAATATTCTGACATGGAGTCTACACTCAGACTTTCCTGTAAATGTTCTAGCCTCAGTTATTTTCCCATGGCAGACTTCTGCAGTCTGTACCAGGACATCCAAGAACTTAGCACTTTCTTTTGTTCTTCTACACAGTTCCAGGATAAGCCATTCAGCACTCTACCAAAGTAGATCATGACATGCAACAGTAGTGTTGAAATTATGCCAATGTTTTTAAGGAAAAGCAGTATTACCCAAACTTTCTTAAAAGCATTACTTCTGGGAGATGAGCTAGAGAGGCTATGTCTTCTGGGTTTGTCCTCTGGCCCCAGTAGGATGCAATCAGGATGCTTGTGTTTATTAGGCACATAGACATGATCTACCTTCTATGGCATCTGAATAACTTTTACACCATATTTTATCAATAAATAAGTATACTAAAATTACACACAAAGTACAAAAAATTGCCATTTGATGATCACTAATACACAATCATAAGATAATTATATATTAACTCTATTGTATATACAGTAATCATATATGTTGTTTCCTGATATTTGGCAATGTAACCATCTATGTCTCATAAATTTTTATTGTTTTATGCATTTCTCCATTGTGATCTAACCACAATAAAGAAATTATCAGGCGCAGTGGAAAAGTGAATTTAAGATTCTATTACCTGTGTTGGTAGTTTAGGATAAAGAATGGGTTATAATTTAATATTCACTTCAGTCTGCTTATATTATTGCTGGTGTTTAAGGACTAGAGCTTGGACAGACATCTAGGGCCTTTCTGCTCTCTACAAGCTGTGATCTGCACAATACATCTAGACCAGCAAGGCCCGCTGTCCACATTGTGGTGCAGCATGCTCTGGAACAGCATCATCTGCACAATGACATTGGTCCAGACAGCTCCACTACCAGCCCCAAAGATCACAAAAGCTTCAGAGCCAGCTTCCGTGCGTTCCAAAGGGCTAGGAACAAAGGTTCCTAGCTTTGAAGTCCCCAGGGCGCCCACAATGGTGGCATACTTTGGAAGACCAACAAAATGGGTTCCCCAGTAGTGGACAAAACTGAGCTGTGCTTTCTGCACACCTCCATATTCCAGGTCAGCCAGAACTGGCACACCAACAGTCCTCAGTGTTAAGGACTACTGGTAATCCAGATCAGGGCTTGCCTGATCTGGATCACACTCAGTCGTGTGTGGATGGAGCATACCAGCATTGGGGAAGTCCTCACTAACACGCAGACTGATAATGCCTTGAAGAGGCCCATGAGGGGACCTGTTACAGAACAGGGCTAAGTGCAGAAAGGCCCCTAGTGAAGACAGAAGTCCCAGATTTCACTTCATCTACAAATCTCGTACAGTGGCAAATTATGACTTATTGAAGGTTTGGGCTTTCACCACTCAGTGGGAGTTTGCTAACCACTTTATTTGCTACACACTTTATTTGAGGTATAGCAAAATCAATAAATATGTAGTACACTTACCATATCTCAGCCAAGACAGCAGATGGCAAACTTGACTGTAAAAAAAAAGTGCGTGCTTGATCACCTGCAGGAAAAACAAAAGAACAAGAAAAAGCATCATAAATGCTAGAAAACATTCAATTTGATCAACCTGTACAGTACTTGTGTTCTGTCTAATTCACAATGATCCGAGAGCCAATAAAAGTATAAGAAGAAGATAGGAGGGTAATCCACAAATATACATTAAAACAAAAGAATAATAAAAACAAGTAGCAACACTTAAAGTAAGGATGGACCAGATGGAAGGGGTGTGTCTTCAGTTATTCCTTACATTGTGGCAATTAGGGACTTTAAATGCAATTCTTCCCTTAAAGGACAAATTCACAAATTTGATCAAGTTTTTAATGGAATCAATTGTCTGTCATGCTCCTGTACGGCGAGAAGAAAAGGCCCTGAAGGACTTCAAGTGCAACCCTACACAAAGTGTGTCAAAGGTGAAACATTGTCATATTTCCAATCATTATATAGTACATGAGTTTCCGCATTCTGCCCCAGTTGTCGCTTCTGGGTCATCTGGAAGGATAGTTTAGAGCTACAGAGAGAAGCACGACGCCCTGTAATTAAAGCATGTTGGTCTAGTTGTGCCTCAACTAGTTCCTCAATGGAAAAGGGGTAAAGGATCCTCTACTCACAGCTTCCCCTGCTGTTCTACCAGGAGCTGTGAATTTATCAGGACTGACAAATCACAGACACAGAATTAATTATCAGTCATGCTGCTGTATGGCCAGAAGTAAAGGACATAAAAACTACAATGTAGAATTAGTAACACAGAAATAATTTTTAAAAGAACCATTAGACTTTTAAAAAAGAACCATTAGGGAAAAAAATGCATTGATTTGATGATATCTGAATTGTATTGTACATAAAACAATGTATTATGTCACACTGTTTTGTCACTTCCTTGTTGCCAGTGAGCCTTGAAAGGAAGTGCTGGCTGCTTTGCCCAGCTGCAGAAAGAGGGGAAGATAAGCTCAGACAGATCACGCCTTTGGCAAAGAAAGTTCTAAAAATCAGTTCATTGGATAAAAGCAGGGGGGATTGCTGGAGATAACCCATAAAGAACAAGATCTCATCTTTCCACTTAACTCCTTGATGAGGAAACTGTTCCACTGCAAGAGGAAATGAGAGACAGAAAACAGGGCCCTGTAGCAAGATGCCTGGTTCCCTTTGTTCCTCTTTTTGAAAGAAACACTATGCAATGAAACTGCCTGCAAAAACCAGGGTCACTTGTAGCAAGCAGTATGCCAAACAGTTGTAATACAGTTGCATTCCTTTGAAGGCTAGGACAAAAGAAGTCCATGTTAACTAGCGTTTCAAAAGAATGGCATTTTGTTTCTTCAAAGAATATGGAAGGTGACTATTCCTTGACTATAGGACTGAAAGGGAAGGGCTCTATTTTTACAGTGTTGCCAAGAGAACTGCTGCTACCCCTCATTTGCTGGTGCCAGCCAAGGCCAGTGAAGTAACTGTCCGGTCACTGAAACCGGGTATACGTATTGTTTTAACACCAGGACGCAAAAGGTCAAGGCCAGTTATTTTGTATAGATCCTTATTATCCTTAGCGTATTCAATGCTAGGGGTAATTAGAAAAGAAATAGAAAATAAGTCAGGAAGCATCATTGTGCCTCTTTGTAAATCCGTATTGAGACCACCATTTGGAGTATTGTGTACAATTCTGGTCACCACATCTCAGAAAGGATACTGTGGGAGTGGGAAAAATTCAGAAAAGCAAGCCAAAATGATCAAGGGGCTGGACACCTCCCATATGAAATCAGGCCTCTTCAGCCTTGAAACACAGCGTTTAAGAGGTGACCTGACTGAAATATATAAAGTCATGCATGGTGTGGAAAAAGGTGGATAAAGGAAAATTATTTTCCCTATCAACACAACACCAGAACCAGGGGGCATACTATGAAGCTGATAAGCAGGAGAGTTAGGATCAATAAGCAGAAGTATTTTTTCACCCAGATGGTCATCAGTCTATGGAATTTCTTGCCATGGTAAAGCAATCAGCTTGGATAACTTTAAGAAAGGGTTAGACAAATTCATGGAGAACAGGTGCATCAATGACTACTGGATGCCCTAGATATAACCTCCAGGTCGGACAGACTGATAGGATTCTCTAAAGCAGTGGTTCTCAACCTGGGGGTCGGGACCCCTTTGGGGGTCGAACTACCCTTTCAGAGGGGTCGCGACAGGTCTCCCACAGCCCTTTCCTCCCACCTCCCAGCTGCTCCGCCCCCGTGGTTGGGGGTCTCCACAACATGAGGAACTCCATTAAGGGGTCACGGCATTAGGAAGGTTGAGAACCGCTGCTCTAAAGGCTATTTGCAGGAAACTGAGAACAGGGGAAAGCTTTGTTTGAGAATGCTCAGGAGCAACTGATGAGCCACTGTGTGAGACAGTGTCAATCTGAAAACGTCCAATGTTTCTTTTTGTTGTTTGATATACTTGCAACTTCCATGGACCATGACACGATGCATTAAATCTAAAATAATGACAACAGTTTACTGTGGGTATATACCAACCTGTAATGTAGCCCCCAACGGGTTTAAGGCTATCAAACTGCTTGTCATACTTTATTCTTTCTTCGGAAGTGATGGCCCACATGTTTGAGCCTCCTGAAATAAAAAAATGTAATATCTAAATATATATTTTTAGAAGATGGGAAATAATGAAATACATGGTAGTCAATGATTTGTAGGGGAAAATGTAATATTTCTAACTGACATCTGATGCTCTTTGACTCAGTAATCTTACACTCACATCCCAGTTTTGATTGTGATTTTTAATTTAGTTATTTTAACTATTGCGTCTGTGCACTGTCACATAGGATACAGAGCCAGAAAGTGGCAAGGGCAGCCCCTCAACTTTTACTTGGAGGGAAAAGGTCTTTATTCTATATAAGAAGGCAACCTAGAAAGCAAAAAGTGAGCATGGTGGAAAAGAACATTTGGCTACTAGAAGCCTATCAAGAGATGCGGAAACCATGTCAGGCCCAAAATTATTTGGTGCTATGTTATGATGTTATCATTGGATAACACAACAACAGGTGGCCCTGTCCCTAGGCTCCAAAGAGATTCAGAGGGGCAGCCAAATAGCAAACAGTCCTCAGGTAAAAGAGGTGTAGCTGTCTCAAATGCTTTGAAAAGCATTTAAATTGGTGTTTTGTACACCTCTCTAAAATGTACAATTGCTCTCCAACAGGTTACTGTATTTATAAATGGCCCACTTCAACGGTTATTAGACAAGGAATTAATAAAATAATTGTAGCTGTGGCCTACAATGAAGAAAGGCTTTCCTGGTTCATTTTTCTCTGCCTGGGCAAGATGAAGGAACAGTCTATAGAAACATCTTTCTCCTTCAGATTAGTTGCCTCTGAGCAAGGTTTGCCACACAGACCTCTCAGAGAAAGGCCCTTTCTACACTAGGCCATACTGCAGATTATTTTCCAGATTGGGGGCCTGCCATCAGCATGACAGTGCAGACTACAGCAGGCCCCTGTTCTGAGATATAATTTGGAACAAAGTCCAGTGTAGAAAGGACTCAAATTGTGGCAGTTCCAGACGGGCCTTGACTGATTCTGAAAATTAAGTGGATTTGGACAAAGAAATCCCCAGCCATTTCAGAAAAATAATAGATCATCTATCCCTTGTTCTCAACCTTAAAATCAAGCCTACCCATAGTATTCATAACCAAGCAGAAGGGTATCAAACAGGGCGTTTGTCATATTAAGTTAGGGACTTGAGTAATAAAATAGATTTTTATAACTTCTCATGCAACATCTGACTCACTGCTAAGAGAAAGCCTTTTTTACTAGAAAAGCTCCTTCTTGGATGGGTCTAATGACAGCTGGTTGTTTGACAAAGAATGTAGGCATAGCAGGAAATATTTGCGCAAACTACAACTTCATGTATGATCAGCTAGATCAGAAATAGCAGTCCAAAACTTGATACAGGAAGGAAGACACTATTAAAATCCAAATAACCAATATATATTACTATAATCAGTGAAGAGTTATTTTAACTTTTCTTCACTGATTACAGTAATATACGTTGATTATTTATAAGGTATTTTAACAGGACAAATCTCCATTCTATTGCACAGAGGACACAACACTGTTTTGGAACATTCAGAATGCTGTTTTATTTTATTTTATTTAAATATTTATCCCCCCCCCCATACCCAGAGGTCTCAGGGTGGGTTGCAACATATAGAATGAACACATTAAAACCATATCAGTACCTGGATTTGGAGAGGAAAGCTGTTCCCTTCCTTAGCCAAAGGCTAAGGTAAAAGCAGTGTAGCTTCACAGCACTTCTGAACACAGTGAAGGTGCCTGACTCACCTCAGGAGGGAGACAATCCGGGCTATCACTAAAAAGGAGCCATCACTAAAAAGACCCTATCCCGGATGTCCACCCCTTTTGCTGCTGGGGGTGGTGGTACAACCAGGAGGGCCTCCCCTGCAGATCTTAGGGCACAGGCAAGTTGATATGGAAGAAGATATCTGGGGCCCAAGTCATTTAGGGCCTTAGCACCTTGAATTGGGCTCAGTAGCAAACTGACACATCTCTACCAGGCAATCATCTGTATTCTCAAGCCTGACTTAATGTCTCAGTCCTAAACATGTGTGCAGTACTAAAAGTGCCATTCTCCCTATTTTGACCTTAATTGCAGATTTCATTCTTAACATTTTACAGACTCCTGTTCCAAATTCAAGGAAATTTCTTATAGGTATCAAACAAATTAGCAGCCTGTCAGTTTTCACAGATTCATTTTAAAAGGTATTTTCTAGAAAATCAGAATTATTGAATTCATTTTTTGGCACAATGAAGAGAAGCAAGATTCTCAACAAAAGCACTTATTTAAAACATGATTTTAAGGCTGAAATCCTAAATATTAGTTTTACAAGATAAGTCTTACTGACACTTTTAACTAAATATGCCATGAAATGCTCAAACTTGACTCAAGCAGCAGGTTTACAATACTTAATATGAAAAAAAATTAGGCTTGCCACTTGTGTAACAAACCTTGACACATTTGTTATTTACAGCTGTAATGTTTTGAAGACTGGTAATCTCTTTAGAATATTAGGTTCAATTCTGCAAAATTAGTTTCTGATAGACTTTGCTGCACTACATCTTATTTAGCCATTTGCAACCACGCGTTTCATTAGGCAAATCTGTGTCTCATCATTGTGCATTTTGCCATCAAAAGGAAGCAGTCAGCCCTGCACAAGCTTCTTGGTTCATAGCCTTTTTCTACACTTCTCTCTGTGCAGTGAAGAAGACGCTTTGTGTGGCTGTTTTTGAATGTGTTTGTGAGTTTTGAGCCTGAGTTCCCTTGAATATGGAACAGGTCACTGATGTATGTTCTGTAGGGGTTTGAAGTGTTTTACTAAGGTTTTGACTGACTTTGTGTGCACTTGTGTACTGAAGTGTACTGGAATCTGGTTACCTCTGTGAGAATAGACTGCTGAATTAAACGAGCCACAGGTCTGATCCACAGGGGCACTCACTATATTCTTATGTTTCTGAGCTGTATTTGGTTCCTAAATAATTGGTTTCCTGATTCAATACAGCATGGTTTTGGGGTGTGTGCGCACATGGAGAGTGCTTTTTCATCTGCGCGAGTGCCTTTTTGTGCACAATTTTTGCTATGCATACCTTTTTTTTTTTGCAGCTTTTTGTTGTTGTTCCAAAACAATTTGAGTCAGAGGCTTCCCTGGCAGCTCCATAGGAAACCGCGTTTCTTGGAGGAAACCTCCTTTCTTGAAGGCCCCAAGGATCTTTGGCCAACCCACACCCTATGTGATAAGATAAAGTAGGAAACAATGTTTTTCCTAAAGGGGTTTGGAACTGAACCCAGGTGGGCTATGTGGGGAGCAGGTAAGGTGCTTCACCGCTGCAGATGTTGTAAAACCCATGCAAGAAGTGTTTCAACACTACAGTGCGTGAAAAGGCTGCAGGGGAAGGTAGCATCAATTTTTAAAAGTCTGTGGAAAACCCCTTTTCTGACTGCACTGCAATCGATGAAAACCTCCTGCCTGCTTTGTGAGTGAGCTCTTCTGCCAGCCTCTTAGCTGGCATCTTTGTGGTGGTGGGTTCTGGTTTGTTCCAGCACTGGCCCCATCATTGGAAGGGCTATGCTGTGTCGCTTTCTATGCAGGTTCCTTTTTTACACTGGCTACATTGACCGCCCTTCCCTATTCACAAGAGTGTAATTTTGGGCACAGCCAATCAACCACAGTATAGATTAACAGATCTTTTTGCAACAGTTCCCCTAATTTCCAGATTTACACTGAAGTCTATTGCTCTCATAATGCTGTTTCGTATTAAGTGCCAGTTTTCTGGTATTTGTATTTTTACCGTATCTAAAACAAATTACTTACCATTTATAGCTGTAGGAGTCTGAGCCATTATGATCCTGATTGTCACTTGCTAGATCTTAGTCGCCTGCAATGTAACAACATTGTACAAATTAGTACCGCAACGCGATAAGGGCAAAGCAAAGTCTATCTTCTCTAAACCATCAAAACTGAGGTTCAGGCCTCTACCTAAGACTATGATTTAATACTGATGCAGGGTTTTAACAAGTTGTATAATGTACAGCCTTCTGAATACAGCCTTCTGAATGCGCAGCCAAGATCGAGCCATCACACACGAAGGCCAGTACTTTGTAGTAGCGTCGTATTATAGTGACGCTACTGCGAATTTACTTAGTGCTGATATAGCAGCACTTGCTGCACAGCATTAGGTAAATCTGAAGCTTCCCACCAGTCTGGACAGGATGGCGAGAACAGCCAACGAGAACGGGGAAGGCAGCTCAATTCTGATTGGCTGCCTCATCCCATGCGATGCACGCACCAATACAAACTCTCTCAGCTTCCAATGAGGAAGCTACGGGAATGCTGCTCTGGTGAGGATGACAGGACGTTGCTTCACAGCAGATAAGCCATGGATTTTCCTACAATTGCAGATTTTATTCTGCTAGTCTAGAGGGGACCGTAGTCTTTGTGGTCTTTTCTGGAAGAAAAAGTGACTCAATTTATAGACAAACATGGCCTAGAACAATAACTTATGGAAGCCACCCCAGTATGGTTTAATCATATTTCTCACTCTGTATCAAAGAAGCGTTGGCATGGATGTAAGTTAACCGGAACATATACCCACTTATGGTGGTTTTGCCCAAAAATTAGCAAATTTTGGAGATTAATAAACCAAGAAATAGAAAAACTTTTACAAATACAATTAGAATTCTCTCCAAATATATTTTTGTTACAAATAATGCCAAAGGACAATATAGGAAAAACAAAATTATCTTATTACATTTTTTTATTGTTAGCAAAAAGATAACAGCCAAAAATTGGAAAATGATCGAAACCTTAACTGTTCAAGCGTGGAATGATAAAATTGTAGATTTTGCTATTAATGAACTCATTACGTTTCAACATAATAAATATATGGGCATAAAAGAGAAATATAGATATCCAGAAGTGTGGAAACACTTTCTTGATTTTTTATGGTCCAATCGAGAAGCATTTAACAAATCAGAGACAGCCATTAAATTTCTGTTAGAATAATTATGAATAATATAGAACTTTATTGTAATATAGTCTTATGATTTAGGATAGCAATAACCAGTAATCTTATAGATATATGTAGCTGACTAGAAAAAGTATGACATATACACAACGACATTTAAAAGTTATGAGTTTGTTATTTTGGAATTTTTGACGTTATGGTAGAATGTATGGTTTTAACTTGTATAGGGAAATGTATGTTAATTGTGAAGTTTATAAATATTTGTACCATTGTTGTTGAGTGTATTTTTAAAATTGAAATTAATTTAAAAAAAGAAAGAAAGAATAACGTATGGAAACAAAGAGCAGAATTTGGAATAGAAATATGTCAATGCATAGTACCGCATTTGTTTGAGGATTATGCTTCCTGACAAACTGCGGTATTGACTGGCAAAACCCAGAACTTCATTCTGATCAAACACAGTGTCCTGTGGCCCTCCAATCCTCATCATTTTTGTTTCCCGGGTTATCTCTGACTAGAACTACCACTACACAATCACAGTATGATAAGTTGATGCAGTATCACTCCTTCCTAGGTCTGCGTCCTGAGGCTTTTCCAAAGCTTCAGTCATGAGTGTTTACACGCTGTCAACCACTTCTGGCTGTCATGTAAGGGTTTTATGAAACGTTGAAAAAGAAGCTTCATGTTATAGTGCCCTAATGGCTGATCCAGGCATCTTAGAGATATGTATACTTCTGCTGCCCAGAGACAATGTGGACTATTTATTTATTTATTTGTATTTCTATCCCGCCCTATACCCAAAGGTCTCAGGGCGGGTTACAATACTATATTAATCTTAGACAGGTCCCTGCCCTCAGGCTTGCAATCTAAAGAGACAAGAAAAGGAAAATGGTGTGGGAGGGAACAGGGAACAGCAAAAAGCAAGCACGTGAGGTCTTCAGTTCCAACTCTTCAGTTCATTTCTTATTGCTGGAATTTTCCTATTCTCTTTACTTTGAATTTCCTCTTCATTGATGACAAACC
Source organism: Aspidoscelis tigris stejnegeri (assembly GCA_023333525.1). Classification (NCBI taxonomy): domain Eukaryota; kingdom Metazoa; phylum Chordata; class Lepidosauria; order Squamata; family Teiidae; genus Aspidoscelis; species Aspidoscelis tigris. The sequence continues at coordinate 2,544,357 of JALMGA010000010.1, forward strand.
GGATGATGGTAGAAATGGTCAGACGGCATCTACTCAGCCCCGCCCTGCTCGGCCTCAGGACCAGACAATTTCTCAGCTTGTGGATTGGCTGCCGTAGCCTCTTTGCCATCTTGTGATGGGAGCAGCTGGAAGAGGGAGGAGGCACTTTTGTGAGCAAGGTGGCAGACCTCCTCAACCTGCTTCCTCTCTTCTGCTCCTCTCAGGCAAGATAGTTCGCAGCCTTGTGATGGCAGCTGGAGGAGGGAGGGCCACTGCTGGGAGCAGCCCAGCCTGCTGCCTCTTCTCCACTCCTCTCAGGCAAGATGGTTCGCAGGGGTAGGTTTCTCACCCACTCCGCTTTTGACTTTAGTCTGCAGAGAGGTACATGAAGCTCTTGGCCTCCCATCAGTATTCTCCTATTCAGAACCATCCATCCGTTGATATCTGCCATTGCCACCCATATCAGACCTCAGCTGAGATATATTTGGTCACTTGCTCTCTCCCACTAGTGGCTTTTACTGTGGCCTAGGAACAACTATGGGGCACCATCAGCCCTGGCCCCATGCAGCTCTAGCTACATAAATCAACAAGTACTGAATTCATAATCAGGTTGGAAGGTGAGAAATAAAATAAGAGGCAGAAGCATGGACATGATAAAAATATGTGGAAAAGGGCAGGATTAGCTATTTTGTCCTATGGACCAAATGATCATTAGATACCAGTTCGAGGTGTTTCCTGACAGGAGTGATTTAGCAATAATTTAGAACTACTTTTCTGCTTTAAACTACCAGTATGGTGAAAACCCAGTTTTCTGTATTTATTATTCAATGCTAAACATAAATAAGATCAAACTTGGGAATACCCTAGCCGTCACTGTGATGGCATGGGGAGCATATCCCTGTAGATTGCCCTGGAGTAGCTTTTGATATCATTAACCATTGTATCCTTCTAGAGTTTGGTAAGAGGAGGCCTCATGTAGTATAAGGTGGGATAATACTACAAATAAATAAACATATTATCCCCTCTTCCATTTATTTGTTTTTCACCAGTACAAGGGCTGACTATTTAATGCCATGCCAGACTCTCTCATCAGTGATGTAACTGTAGGTAGAAAAGGCAATAAGAGGGATTGGGAAGCGACTGCAGAACTCAGGTGGGTGAAGCCACACCAGCTACATTTAGGCAAGTATTAGTGTAGCATCAGTGAAGTATAGAGCGCTAGAACTGAAGACTTGGGATGGATCTACGTGGAGAGTGAAAGTGGCTCAACATTTAGCTGGACATTGGGCGTTCTCAGTGTCACTCGGCAGATTCATGTCAAATTATGTGGTGTTTTTTAAACTCTAGCTCAAGCTTATGAGCCATAAACCTCAACAACATGCTGCGGTATTTTGGCAAATCACTTTGAAAGTTATTTCCATCCATCACAACCTAGGGCTATACAATTAATGTTGACTCAACAGCAGAGACATCCACAGCATTACCTTCTGTTTTACTGAATGGATTTCAGTTGTTGGAACCCCAAGATGTTGGCAAAGTGCTTGCTCGAGATAACAAGCATATTGGAAAAGAGCTGCTTAATTTCTTTGTTCTTTATTCAGTTCTGAAGGAGTACCTAAATGCTTCAAAATGCCTGGCATGACATTACAGTTGAGCTAAGAAGACATTTCCCAATGAACTCTGAAACATACAGCACTGGAATAGGTCAGAACCAACCTCCTGGTAGGATGATGTTAAACTAGGACACTGGATTGATAGCCTATTGGTACTATGCTGTGGATTGCTTTAACATATTCTTGCAAAATCTTGACTTTCAGATCAAACTGGTCTTATTAGTCACAGGCCATTATAGGAGGAGATAGCAGCCTCATCAGAAGAGGTTCAGCGATTTCTAGGACAACTCAGTCTGAAAGCTGGCAGAGGGCAAGGCAATAAAAATGGGCCAGTGATACCTAGGTGACAAAGTAATGGGACCAGGCATTCTTCTAATTTTGATATAAGCCACAGGGCTTTAGGACTATACAATGCATGTTCTAATACAGTAAAACAGAAATCTCTAGTGAGATTGTACAATCTCAGTAATAAAATATATTGGAATATATTATCTATAAAAATGGACACCATTCAAAAGACACCAGGCTGCTAAGAGCTTCCAAAGAGAACATTCAAACAGGAGGAGTTTAGCAGGGAGTCCTTGATGTGGGAACTGCCAGTGAATCAGTGAGCTTGTGTGGTTAATGTATGTTTTAGGGGGAATATCTGGCATTTTCTGAGATTCAGCCCTGACAAACGTAGATAATTGGATTTAAAATGACTGTGCCAAATGCATGGTGATTTGCCTGTCTGGTGTGAAGGCATCTAGACAAGTTGCATTATGGTACTGGGGAGGAGTCAGTAGTCATTGTGGATGTATACACCAATGATGTCCAACAGTGTCGCTGAGAGGTCCTGGAAACTAAATTTAGATTGCTTTCGATCTTCTTACTAGCAAAGTTCTAAAAGGTAAGTTCCTCTGAAATGCTACCTGTTCTACTTGTAGGACCAGCTAGTCAGAAAGAGCAAAAATGTCTTAGTGTGGATGACATACTCATGATGAGAGGAAGATTTCTTCTTTCTTAGGGTCAAGTTAGAAGAGCGAGCTGTTACCAGCAGGGTGTACAGTATTCAGATGCTGGGCCTGCAATGACAGACACAGAACTGAATTGCTATGCAGCTACATTTGTGGCCAGTTGCCTCATCTGCAGGATTCAGGTGTTACTGAACCCCTGAGCTGTGAATCCAACAGCCCCATATCTAAATGGGATTGCAATATGACCAGCAATATACCAGGGGCTTTGTATGCTCCCAGTGTGTCTACGCAGCCATCCCTTAGCCAGAGCACAGAACTGCTCAGATTAAACTCCCAGGCACCCTGCACCTAGATAAGCACTATACCTTGGCAGTTGAGCAAACCAAACAAGTACCATCCCAAAGGTCTAGAGCAGTGGTTCTCAACCTTCCTAATGCCATGACCCCTTAATGGAGTTCCTCATGTTGTGGAGACCCCCAACCACGGGGGTGGGGCAGCTGGGAGCTGGGAGGAAAGGGCGGTGGGAGACTCGTCACGACCCCTCTGAAAGGGTAGTTCAACCCCCAAGGTTGAGAACCACTGTTCTAGAGGCTAAATCACCCTGTCTTACCCAGGAGGAAGAGACACTGACCATAGGTCACATTGCTCATGGAACTCTCAGGCACACCCAGTCACTACCACATGAACAACTCCTGGCCCAGCCAAACGCTGAAGCCCAGTTCCGGGAGATCAGGCTAAACCATGGTCAGAAAATCCCGATCTAGTTCATCATAGTTGTGTTTCATGAAATGTTGAACTCCTGAGCTATTGCCACTGTTAGAGCTACCCATCTTGGCAGAGCTCTCAACGCCTCCCAGGCTGAACAGGTTACAGCAGGTGGACTAACTAGTCACGTGAGAACCTGAGCCCAGCAGGGCAACCAAATTACCACCAAGAGGCTACGTTAACCACTAGTGTAAATCTTATAAAGCTGCTCAGGATAAGTGTGCTCCTGTTCATTCCCAGGGTCAATCTAGAGCAGTGGTTCTCTACCTGGGGGTCGGGACCCCTTTGGGGGTCAAACTACCCTTTCAGAGAGGTCGCAATGAGTCTCCCGCCGCCCTTCCCTCCCATCTCCCAGCTGCTCTGCCCCCATGGTTGGGGGTCTCCACAACATGAGGAACTCCATTAAGGGGTCGTGGCATTAGGAAGGTTGAGAACTGCTGATCTAGAGCAAATCAAGATACACACCGCTGAACAGTATGGCTGCTGATGTGCTGGACATACCACTATACCTTCCAGCCATCCAACTAAAGGACACAGTGGCAGCCTCTGCCAGAACACAATTCATTCTGATCACGCCACACTTGTGGAGAGCTTCCATTGACACTGCATGGCTCTTAGCTGGCCCCACGTTTGCCACCGTGCTCCAAAGGGCAACATTCCTGGGATACTCTGATATCCCCCACAGAGATTCCCACCAATCCTGCACACATTGTTTTTATCATTAGTCTCTTGGCTGTCCCCACAACACAATGGACTCTGGGGGTGTGGAATCATGGTGGACAAGAGACTTGGACCTTTGAACATTTTCTGCATTCCCTGGAATTACAATACAGTAACCCAGCATACTAGGAACATGTTATCTAAAGACTGAGATATGTAAAACAAAGTTAGCAAACAGAGGCCATTTGTGCTTCTGAGTTTCATACGTTGGTCACAGAAATATCTGACCTGGGAGATGCCACATTTGCTGCGTTTTTCCATGATGGGTTCAACCAAAATATCAGAGCACTGGCAGCCTGGCATGAGGAGGCCCTCAAAAGGATGAGCAGCACTGCCAGCCTGCTTGAAAGGGTGCATGGACACGCTTCAACTAATCACTCAGCCCAGGCAGCACAAACTTTCCTTGTGTTCCACCACCCCAGGAACAGCTGGTGTAGCCAAATGCCTGCGTCTGCCCAATAATGAAAGTAGTAAAATGAAAACTGACTTTGATTTAGGTTGTTGATTATACGTATTTGCTGTATTTCTCTGATGTATTTCTCGGTATATAAATAAAAATGGAATGGGATGGAAGTACAAGATTGCAGGGAGTAGGGATGTATTGTGGAGAAAGTGACGGTATTGCCTTATAATACTCCAATAAGCCTGAACTAAAGGAACAACCCCACTAAGGGTAAGAAAGACACCAAGACAATATCCAAACTCAAAACAAACCTCTGTTTCTTATTTGTGTCTTAAGACCAATTTTAGTGGCCAACCAAAAACCCTCCTTTCGTTCATTTTGGTCTTCCATTGCCATGATCCACCTGATGAGAAAGCTAACTAGCAAAATAATTAGTTCAAACATATGCTTCCTCCTGAGTTGTGCTATCAAATTTTTGAAAACTGAGGAAGGCCATGATAACTAAATTGAAATTATAACTCCTCTGAAATCCAGCCAGACACACACACACAACTGTGTTAAAACATATAGAATATCTTCAAATGTGATGCCCAAGCAAGCAGCTTGCTCGCTCACTGGCTCTGGGTAGCCGCAAGGGCTCCCTCGGTGTGCAGAAGCTCCGCCCAACTAACTTCCCAAAACACTTTCGGTGGAAGCAGCTTCCACTCTTGAGACATCGTGGAATCTGAGCAACCAAGGCTGTGGTCACATCTAACTTTAATCCAGTTTCAGTCCACCTTCAGAGCGACAGAAGGCATCAGCAAAGCGAGCAGTAGTTTTCTTCCCACATTATCTATGCCAAAGGTGAATTTTCTGAGTTATTTAACACTGAAAGAAAACAGCTTGTCACTTTGCTGATGCGGTCTCACTCTCAAAGTGGACTGAAACTGGATTAAACCTCAAGTGTGACCACAGCCTGAAAGAAAACAGCTTGTCACTTTGCTGATGCATTCTCTCACTCTGAAAGTGGACCGAAGCTGGATTAAACCTTAAGAGTGACTACAGCCTGAAAGAAAACAACTTGTCACTTTGCTGATGCGTTCTCTCACTCTGAAAGTGGACCGAAGCTGGATTAAACTTAGGTGTGACCCCAGCCCAAGAGACTCTCGCCCTCAGTCTCTACTGAGCGACCAAATCGTCCCACTCTCCCGACGACGAGTCGCGCGGAGCCGCCGCCACACGGCACACAGCCCATGGAGCTTTCCGAGGTGCTCCCAGCCTCCCTCTTTCCGGAAGCAGCAGGCGCTTCACGCTCGCCGCTCGCGAGGGCGGCACCAGCTCGGTCCCCGCACCTGTCAAGGCTGCACGGGAGGGATTGAAGCAGCTGTCAGCGGCCTAGGAACGACGTGGGCAGAACTCCTCTCGCCCCGCTTTCCCTTCGCCCGGGGTGTCGACCGCCTGCCTTTCCTCCGTCTTCTATCCCTAAACGGCGGCCGCGGGCAGGCGAAGGCTCCAAGAGTGCCCGTCCGTGGTGGCCTCATAGCCTGGCTCCAGCTCCCCCCTGGGATCTGCCCTCGACGGTCAAAGAGCGAGAGGTCCCCACTAGCCAGACACCTGTACCTACCTGTTGCGCTGCCACACTCGCCGGCCCCTTCTTTCCCTCCTTCCTTCCTTCCTCAGTCTGAGTCATCTGACCAAATACCGCGGCGGTAGGTGGCCTCCTACGCCGCTCCGCCTTCCCCCCTTGCGGCGGCTGCGCGTCAACTCCAGAAGATGGCGGCGCCCGCCTGCCTGCCGTTGTTGATATAGAGTTAGTAGTAGTAGCAGCAGCAGCGCGTGTAGGCCGCGCGGGGTTGCGGGGTGCCGGGCTGGCTGTTTCCACCCACGCCCAGGCCTGTTTGTTACTGGAACATCAGATAAAGAACGAGAACAGAAGGTTTCTCAGCCGCTTTGAGTCCCCTTAAATGGGTGAGAGAAGCGGGGTAGAAAAGCCAACTCTTCTTCCTCCATGAAGCCAGCTGGGTGACCTTGGGCTAGTCACAGCTCTCTTCTGAGCTCTGACAGCCCCACCCACCTCACAGGGTGTCTCTTGTGGGGAGAAGAACAGAAGGTTTCTCAGACGCTTTGAGTCCCCTTAAATGGGTGAGAAAAGCGGGGTAGAAAAGCCAACTCTTCTTCCTCCATGAAGCCAGCTGGGTGACCTTGGGCTAGTCACAGCTCTCTTCTGAGCTCACAGCCCCACCCACCTCACAGGGTGTTCTGTTGTCCAGAAGGTTTGTCAGCCGCTTTTAGTCTCCTTAAACGGGTGAGAAAAGCGGGGTAGAAAAGCCAACTCTTCTTCCTCCATGAAGCCAGCTGGGTGACCTTGGGCTACTCACAGCTCTCTTCTGAGCTCTCACAGCCCCACCCACCTTACAGGGTGTCTCTTGTGGGGAGAACAGAAGGTTTCTCAGACGCTTTGAGTCCCCTTAAATGGGTGAGAAAAGCGGGGTAGAAAAGCCAACTCCTGCTCTTCTTCTCCGTGTTTCACAAACGCTCCTCCCTGTTTAATAACAGACCCTCCGGTGCCAGCTGAAAGCAGGCAGCAGCCATCCTTGCGGCCCGGGAGGGGGGGGATTGCCAGGCCTCCTAGAGACGCCACCCCCTCAGATGCTGAGTAGGGGAGACGGGTTTGGGTTTCCACCCCGTCCCGGGGATCTTGGTGGCTGTTGAACTGGGGCACAGAAATCGACTTGTTCATCACTGCAGCATCTTCAAGGACTGGGATGGGCGCAGGGTGCCCTTCCCTATGCTTCTTTTTTTTTTAATTTTTTTTTTGATTTTTACATAATTATACACTTATTACATTCTTCCCTTTCCCCCCCACCCCCCTCCCACCCCTAAATAATAAATATTCAATAACATTTATGGGCTAAGGGTTACATTTGGAATACAATTCTTAACTGTAATTTTACTCCCTATGCTTCTGTAACCCACCAGGGTTTTGTTTGAAGACCAACGTTGTGGCTTGCAGATATTGCTGTTTTAATACATATTATTGTTTTAATGCTGTTTAATTTAAGATGTCGTTCGGGTATAGGGAAGAGATAAAAATGTAAATCAATCAACCGAACCGCTGAGTCTGAAAAAGTAAAATGCTTCTGCTCCTAGTTTGGAAGAGTCCCCGATACGTTCAGAAACCCAGAAGCAACATCTGCCAGATGTTTAGCCTTTCTGATTTACCCGTTTCCCCGTTTTTACTGAAGAGCTCAAGGCTGTCCTTCTCTCTCCCATCTCATTCTTTAACAAAGGAAGCCCTAAGAAGAATAAGAAACATTTTTACTTCCTTTGCTAGAATTGCTCCCGTTCTGGTTTTATTTAGTCGCTTGCCAAACTCTGATGTGAGATCCGTTTGCTAGTTTTCCCCGGTTTGTTTGTATCCTTGGGAGGAAGCGCGATTTGCTTAATTTTGCTTCACCGGCCCTGCCGTAGTGCACCTTACCTCAGGGCGGCACGCGCATGCGCTTTTGGTTTGTTTCATACTGTCATGGCCGCTTCTTGTGGGAAAGTGCGGGTCTTGATACCTCCTGGGCGCTTCGGTAGTAAGTGCTCTCGGAGAGGCCTTGGATTTCTCTTTTTTTAAACGTCCTGTGTTTCTTTGCCTGACTTTGTTCTTCCATGTGATAAGATATACGGTTAGGCTTCTGTGGAGGATAGAAAAAGTTGCTTTGTGTTTAAGGCGTTTGGGAAAGAGAGGAACCCTCTTGAGCAGCTGATACGATTCTTTTTGTTATCCTCATTCTGGTAGTTTAATTAAGCTCCTGCTGCTATCGAGGAGGATCTGAACTCAGGCTTCTTTCTTTAATACTATGTTTGAATACAGGCTATGTGCTGGTCTAGTGGTTAGGGAGCCGGACTCTTATCTGGGGGGGGGAAGGGCTTCTCGTTGTCGCACCACCCTCTATAGTAAGACGGGTGGGCACTCGAGAGAGGGCCTTCTCAGTAATGGCCCCCAGGCTGTGGAATAGCCTCCACCTCGAGGTGCGTCAGGCGGCCCCTTCACTGTATATGTTCAGGAAGGGGGTGAAGACGCACCTCTTTGCTCTGGCCTTTGGCTAAATGTGGCATAGTTTTCCCCTTCTGCATATATTATTGTTTTATAGTGTTTTATATATATATGGTTTTATTTTAAATATTTTTGTCTTTTAAATATGCTGTTACCCGCCCTGAGACCATAAATAAATAAATACAGGGTTCGATTCTGCCCTCTCCCATAAAGCCAGCTGGGTGACCTTGGGCTGGTCATAGCTCTCTTCTGAACTCTCACAGCCCCACCTACCTCAAAGGGTGTCCTGTTGTGGGGAGAAGAAGAGAAAAGCTTTGTTAGCTGCTTTGAGTCCTTGTTTGATATATCTGTTAGAGCTTTTTAATGTAATTGTTCCTGCCAGTCTTTTTCCCATTTCATTACTTGATTCTGTTTTGATTCTCTGTAGAGGAGGGGTCCTTTCAGCACTGTGGAGCAGTAGATCAAGCTCAGTAGATCCAGATTTACCAAATCTACTGATCTGGATCATAGGCAGGTGAGGGCCGGATCAGTGCCAGGAGACCCAGAATCTGGATCAGAGCCCTTTAAATCTGAAACTAGAGGGTAGTACAGAAAGTTTGGACAGTATAAATGATCAGCATGGTAATTTGCTGTACTACTTATGATGTTTTGGATTGGTGAGAGTAAATGAAGCCAATTTTAGTTCAGAAAATGCAAAGTCTCATAAGATTCTGGGTTTTTTTATGTGTATCAAATGTGGTTTCAAAAACCTAGGGAGTTTTTGCACCAGCCATGGGAAGCCTTGGGTGAAACAGCCTCAAATGTGCTAAGCATTTGCACTTGCAGACACTTAGTACATTCAAACGCTCCCCAAGGGGAACTGCATCACATGACACATGCAATGCATCACATCAGTGCACAGTGTGTCATATGGTGCATCATTTGCGCCTCTGCATCCCGGGGTGTCTGGAGCTTGACTAGCTCTGGTGCTAGTGAAAGGTAAGTTTACATATGGTGCACTTAAACCTGCTCCACACATAGTTTATGTAAGGAATGTTCCCACATGAAAGGAGCCCTTCAAGTCCTTCAAGTGCAGATGCTCCATATGGGATCATTCCCCATGTGAACTACTGGAACAAGTGCAAAAAAGCCTCTAGAAAAAACATGCTTTAGTATGTATAGAATGTTTGCAGTTGTGTGCTTGCTTCAGCATGAAAGTTGTTTTAGTGCAGTTGTGTAAGACTGGGGTACATGGCTACAACGATGTAACACACAATGTAGAAAATGAGCTTCTTTAATTTTTTGTTTTGTCTTTTGAAGGGTACTTTTCTTCAACCGTTAGGTGCCTCAGTGCTGAAGATGGAGGGCCATCAAAATTCAAGCCACCTCCAAAACCAGTTATTGTTGATGAGTCAAAACATTCTACAGCAATGAAGAAGTAATATCCTGTTACATTTAAGAAATCAAATACATTGTTAAATATAAATTTAATATGGCAAGTTGATGCTTGAGCTATTATGCTGAAATTTTTTTGTGTTTGTGTTTAGAGTCTTAAGTCCTGAATTCATCCCACCCCGACAGAGAACAAGTCCTTTCAAATTCTACCTTGAAAGAAGAGAGATGATCCAGAGAAGAAAAGTAATGAACATTCCAGAATTCTATGTTGGTCAGTAAAATATATATGGCATGAACTTCTAAAAATGATGAAAACATTACAGAAATAATGGTAAATTGTCTGAGTCATGTTCTGCACTTAGCTAACTGGAGAAGTCTTACTGCAAGTCCCACCAAATACTGAATGTTGTCTTACGATTGTCTGCAGTTAGAGCCTCTCTGTAGAAGCATCTTCTGTACGGAATGCCCTCCCTTCTCCTTTTCATGAGGCACCCATATTTATAGCTTTGTGGCACCTATTAGAGATCCTTCTCCCCACTCAGACATTCCCTGTATGAATGTTTGTTCCTTTCCCTTACCCACTCAGTCTTTAATTTATTGTTGGCTTTTGTTTGTGTGCTGTTTTCAACTGATTTTTTTCATCTTTTTCTATAACCCTCTTTGAAATCTTCCCAATTAGAAGCAATATACAAGTGCTTTAAATAAGTAAATAAGACAAAGTTTTTTCCCTAGCTGGGAAGTCACAGGTTTTCGTAAAACTCCATTTTGAAGGTTTCCAAAAACATTCATGTTGACTTCATCCCTCCTCCCAGCAAGCTCAGCCCTGGGAGTTAACCTTGCCTCATGCTGCTACTTCTGGCCTTCTGGAAGGCTGAGGGGAGGCACCTATTGTTGTGATGGCCTTTATGATGACAGTCCTGCTAACACTCTAGAGGCCAAATAAGTAATTGATGGCTCTCTATCCAGCAGGTTTGAAATTGTGTCAGGCTGTGTAATGTGTGGCTTCACTCCAGGAAAGGCAGCCAGGAGCAAGGCCCTTTCTCCTAGGGCCAAATCTGCTCAGTGTTCCACTTAGGAAACTTGATCTTGTTAAATAAGTAATGGAATAGCCTCCCCCTTGAGGTGCATCACACCCCTTCCTTATATATATTTAGGAAGGCGGTGAAGATGCATATTTTTACCCTGGCCTTTGGCTGAGCTGCTTATGTCCCCCCCCCCCCCCAGTACAGACACTTATTTTAAACATATTGTATATTGTTTTATATTTGTTGAATTCTTTTTAAAAGTCTTTTAATGTATACTTTGTTTTAATCTGTTTTAAGGGTCTTACCCACCCAGAGACGTTCGGGTATGGGGCGGGATAGAAATGTAAATAATAAATAAATCTCTGTGCGGGTGAGGCATGGCTGTTTGGGAAAGCAATCCTAGTAATGTTTTATGCATCCCTTATATTTGTATTAATCTTAAATGCAGTGTTAACAGCAGTTTCTGACAAAATGCCATATTTGTTAGCAGTAAGTATTAATTGACTTTTGAAGTATTTAATCTCCCCAAAGTTGGAAATGAAATTTTCAGACGGCTACTACGTCAGATGTGGCAATATCTCTCAGTTGTTCAAAAGGGTTCGTATATGCAGGACATATACACCGAATACAGTGGTACCTTGACATACGAGTTTAATTCGTTCCGTAACCTTGCTCTTATGTCAAATCGCTCGTATCTCAAAGCAATTTTCCCATTAATCCATTCCAGCTCCCAAAACACCACCTCAGTTGTTTCTGTTACTGTATTTACATACTCGTATCTCAAATCTTGCTCTCATCTCAAAGCAAAATATCACTCGCTCGGCGGCTTGTATCTCAAAACACTTGTATGTCAGGGCACTTGTATGTCGAGGTACCACTGTACTGATTATGACATTGGAATGGACCCTTACGAAGCTGTGGCAGTCTTACATTGGGCGGGGGGATTAGGAGTTTGCTAAACTCTGCTAATTTCAGTTGCAAATTCGTCCTTAGGTTTGCTGGGAACAGCACTGAGGTTCCTTTGCAGTTCATTCCTGCAACGAGAATGGGTTCCTTCCCTAGGCTTAGGATCCAATATTAAGGGACACAATCAACATCCTGATAAGCCTACTGGGCAGAGATATTCAAATGTCTGTTGTTGGATCCAGTGGGATTGTGCTGGGTTCTTTTCTTTACTTTCACCGTAACCATGAGATCGCTTGTAGGCTGAGACTTATTTTAGTTTTGCCATCTTTGTGAGGCTGCTTAATTTCATTTCTTTTTTTGTCAGGAAGTATACTTGCTGTTTCTGCAGCAGATCCCTATGCCAATGGAAAGAGCAGCACATTTGTAGGGCTTTGTATTCAACGGTCAGGCAGTGGGCTTGGTTCAACCTTCATACTTCGAAATGTAATAGAAGGACAAGGTGGGTACTTTCAATATGTATCTTGAAATGTATGTTTTTCAGCTCTTGGACAGAAGGAAATGCCAGAAACTTTGGTAATATAGCGGATGTGATGAAAATATGTTCCTGAGATAGGTGTTTTCAAGACAGATTTTAGCGAAGAAACATTGCCCTGATTTGCAGCTGTATGAGAGAAAATGTTGGATTTGTTCAGCTTCGATTTTTATTAATGACGGCCTAATTATTTTTGCTTGCCTACAACTGCTGTATAATTCTGAAGCTTGTACATTCTTCTGTAATTCAAATCAGTTTTTAAGAGATTACTGTTTTCCATTTTCATAAACTGATAAACAAATTACAAAACAACCATTTCTATTTAAGGTATTGAAATCTGCTATGAACTGTATAATCCATTGATCCAAAAAATCCAGGTGCTTAAACTTGAGAAGAGATTGGATGATAACCTGATGTATTTACGAGACGCCCTTCCAGAGTACAGCACTGTGGATGTTAACATGAAGCCGGTTACCTTTACAGTTAATGACGAAGTTCCTGTCAACAAGGTAACAGTGGGGGATAAGTGATTTTTTATTGGAACAGGAACAGATTTTGTAATGTAAATCTCTTATATTGTGCTGGAAGGCTGCAGTACTGTACTGGTAACCAACATTCCTTTTAATTGATAACAGACATTGGCAAGAATTAATTAATAAAAGTTCCTCTTAGTATGGTGATAATTAAGCATTCCTAATGAGCTAATCTGCATTATTAATTAGCATATCCATCACAACTTCCTCTTTTTTTCCGTCTCACATTCCCTTTGTTTAGCTTTCTATTTTTCTTGTGATGGAATTTTTCTTAGGTTATGATTTTCTATCAGGATACCCTCTAGAGCAGTGGTTCTCAACCTGGGGGTCGGGACCCCTTTGGGGGTCAAACTACCCTTTCAGAGGGGTCGCAACAAGTCTCCCACTGCCCTTCCCTCCCACCTCCCAGCTGCTCTGCCCCTATGGTTGGGGGTCTCCACAACATGAGGAACTCCATTAAGGGGTCGCGGCATTAGGAAGGTTGAGAACCACTGTTCTAGAGCGGTGATGGCCAACCTATGACACGCGTGTCACAAGTGACACACCAAGCCCTTTTGGGTGACACACATGGCCACCCTGGCACCTGGGCGTGTAGTGCTTGCTTATTCTTGAAGTGTACGAAATACCAACTTTCAATTGAAGATTTAGCAACAAAAGTCACTAATGTAAAGAATTATTTGTTTTTGCTTTTAATAAAATACATATATCAAAAATATATCTTTTTTACTAGAGCCACAAATATCACAAAATTATGGATATTTCTAGACGTGACACAGCACCCGAGTTAAGCTAGGTTTTCTTGCGAATTTTGACACACCGAGCTCAGAAGGTTAGCCATCACTGTTCTAGAGTATTCATTCTAGATTTAGCAATGCTTTCTCCATTTATCTCCATCTTGTCTGTTTCATCTAAGATCCCAATAGAACTAATACATATTCTTCAGGGAGTTCTTAGCTATACAAGCAATTGGCTCCTTAGTAGATTTTAGAGTTTTAGTTACCAAAGACTTAAGTTCTTGCAAGTTTCCTATCAAAGTGGTTTCATTAGGGGCTTTTAATGTTAAAAATAAGTTCTTGTTTTGTTCCTTAATTTCAATTAATTTCTTTGGTCTGGGCTTACAGCCAGTACTTCCATCCGCATTCCTATCTGGTTTGAGCTAAGGCAGGAGAGATGTCATCTTCAGTAAAGACTCTGTAAAAATCAAAATCAGCTACATATTTTGCCATTTTGAACAGCATACAAGGAAATATCAGTTAGGTTTTCTAAAAATTAAGTTAAAGCTCAGAATGAGGGCTAGGAAAGCCTGCTGCTTAAAAAAGTTAGAAATTTGTTGCAAAGTATTTCTTGCTTCTCATTTTGGAGTCTTATTAACTTCCCCGGTTTCATATGCTTTTGTAGTCTGACAAGGTAACAAAGCTATATCAACAGGATGTGATAAAGAGTTATTGTCTTCACTAGTTGATCCAGTTTATTATTGTTGTAATTAGCAAGCAATATCCTCTAAAAATTTTTGTCAAGATGGGATTCCCCAATGTCTTCAGAATCATTTGATTTTAGTAGGGTGTCTGTGTGTATGTGTAGAGTCTTCCTGAGATACATTCACATTGATTGTTATTAGCAAGCAATTATTAAACTAGACTTTTTCAGGTGCAATATTTGCTACATGTTAGGGATCTGCATGAATTGTTGTTTTGTTTGATTTGCATCAAAATGAATGTGAAGGAAATTTGCATATGTGCAAATATAACCACTTCGAATGGGGTGAAATTCACATTGTTTGTATCCGCTGAAAATGTTCAGCTTATGTTTCCTGTGGACATGGAGCTGCCAGGATTCCAATGGGTAGGTTCCAAAAATATAAAAATGATTGGTTAAAGGTGAAATTCAAAAATACGGTTGTTTGGCTATCAGACATTGGCAGATATGATGTACAGTTGCTTACTGCAAGGAAGGGAATAAGCAAATAAAGATGACACAAACCAAGTTAAGGCAACGCAAACATTTTAGCTATACCGCAAGGTGTTGTACCAGCCAGGTCCTAGTATTCCATTACTGTAATATTATTTTAATTGAGTTACAGGACACCTCACGCTAGCAGAATAACACAAAAATTAAACTTGTGTAATCCCTGTACATGCCTTCAGGCACTTTCTTTTTGTGATGTTGTTTTGAAGCAACAGGAGAAGGGGAAACCCAGTTTTTGAGATGACCACTTTATTCTTGTGGACAGAGAAAGTGACTTCCTAGGAGCTTAACCCCTAGCTAACATGGTTTCTGTGCTTATTTAACCTTGTAGAGTCCTGGGAGTCTGTGCTCAAAGCAGTGTCGGTAGCAAATGGTTGGGAAGCATCTGAATATAAGCACTGCTAAATCTAAATTTGCATCTGTAAAATATCTTACTGGAAAGAAAGATAAAACTTGCTGAGAACAAATTCATCTTGTGGTATATTTTTCTTTCTGTTAAACTAGATGAAAGTCCGTATGAAACCAAGACCCTGGTCAAAACGCTGGGAGCACCCAAAATTCAATATTCAAGGCATCAATTTTGATTTGTACCTCAATGAAAGAAACAAAGCAAAAATGGAAAAATGGCAGAAGCCTTGGATAAAATTTGACATGATGAAAGAATATGATACATCAGAAATAAAAAAGAAAATCTCCGAAGAAGTGAATAATGAATTGCAAAATAGGGTATAGAATTATGTAAAATTACTGGGAACCTGACTGCTTTAATTCTGTTGTACCTTTTAGTTATATTGAGCTTGCATACATCATCAGCTGCATTTTGTTTTTCATTTTCTATTGGATCAAATAATCATGACATTTCCTAAGGCAAATCAAGTCAAATTTATTGGGATTGGGTAGAACCAAAGTGCAGTATCATCTCACACTGTATTATTTTAAATACACTATTAAAAATTCTATAAGTTGTCAGTGCATTTTATTATTTTATTTCATTTATTGCCATTTTGACCGAGTCAGAGTAAAACTATATGCTAAAACTGGCACAATAAAACTGCACTGTAAAATTGCAATATGACAAGACCACCATTATAGGCCCAGGTTGAGAAGGAACAAGGATACAGAAAGCTTGGAATCCAAATAACATGTGAATTTATTGATCAGAAACCATAGTGAAAAGAACAGATAATATAGTTCAACAGTCTTCCCTCCTTATTCATTTGTCACCCAGAACCTTGTATAAATATTCTCAGATCCAGATTTCTGTAGCTCAGGCCCTGAGATGCCAGAGATGCCCAATTATCCTTAAGTAACCAAGATGTGTTTCACTATACTAGCAAAAGGCTAGATTCAGGATGTAAGCTAGGGAGGGAGGACAAGAGCCTTGACAGAGCAGCACAACATGAGAAGAGAAGCTGACTGGAGGTAGAAAGGGGGATGGACAGCTAGCCTTCAGAGTAGCAGTGGACCACGAGTAGTAGAAGAAGAGTTGGCTTTTCTTCTCCACTTTTCTCACCCATTTAAGGGGACTCAAAGCACCTGACAAAGCTTTCTATTCTCCCCACACTTAGACACCTTGTGAGGTAAGTAGGGCTGTGAGAGCTCAAAGAGAGCTGTAACTAGCCCAAGGTAACCCAGCTGACTTCATGGAGGAGGGTGGAATCAAACCTGATATTCCCAGATAAGAGCCCGGCTCCTTAACCACTAGATCAAACTGTCTAGAGAAGCCAATGGAGAGGGGGAAGGAGGAAGGACGGAGGACAAAATGGTGTAGCAGAGGGGCCTGCCTTGTTGGAGCAGCGGAATGAGCCTCTCTGCCATGCCCCACCACCATTCCGTCACTCTGACAAGACTCTCATCCTCTGTTCGTAGTCTATGATGACATATGCTAGGAGCTGCTAAATATGTTCTAGTTTTCAAATGAAAAACGAGCAATTGTCAATCACTAACTGGTATTTATTTCTATGGAGCACTACAGCTTCAGAAAATATAACAGTAAGCACAAGGAATTATCCAAAACTCTTATAGTCTGACGTTCCTTCCTCAAATACACTCCTACAAAACTAAACTTTTCTATAGCTGACTTGATACCAAAGTACAAAAAGTAATAATGTTACTACAGTGTGAAGTGCTCTGGGTTCCATCTGGGTAGTGGTTTTAACAGAATAAGAAATGACCAACCAACACCAAGTATATGAGTCAATCTTCAGAGGAATGGGTTTACATTACTGATACCTCACCCACACCTAGATGTCTACATTTTACAAACTGAGATTACCCAGCTGTGAGTATATAACAATGTCATCCTCATGGATTATTTGATCAGAAATTAAATCCAACCAACTATGGGAGAAGTGCTTTCATGTTGGGCCCGTGCAAGTACTGTGGGTGTGGCCCAAGAGGGACTATACTCAGGAGTTGGGTCCACAGATGAGAATGCACCTTGGAGCCATTACCAAGGGCCAGAGTCTGGATATAAAACTGGTGTGAACTTGTCAGAAGCCCTGTGGAAGGAGAGTTGTACGGTGGAGCCAACAACCCTCATCGATTCCTGTGTCAGTAGCATGGGAATGTCAGATATTGACCAACACTGTGGGGCACTAAAGTACACACCCATTGCAGTCAGTTGCTTTCCAAGTCAGCGGAACTCTAATCAGGAATGCATTCTGGGAAGAAGCGACTACCATTAAATCCTGTCCCTGGTCTCTGATAGAAAAGCATTTTTAATCTATTACTGCTGCAGTGAGTGCAGATGGAAATGATACTCATCCCTGTCCTGGACAACTGATGTGGACAATGTACAAGCACACATTCCAAAGACTTACACAGATCCAGTTTCAAGTGCTACTTACAAATCTGTGACCAAAGTACTGACTAGTAATAGCAAGAGCCCCCAGTATCTCAAAATCAATACTACACAGCAAAGTTCCCCAGAGTGCAGCATGGAGCTCCCAAAGAGCATTTGTTGAAAACAAGTGGTATGTGGAAGGGACTAACTACTACATACACACTCAACTTTTTTAGGTATCAAGTTGCTTTATCTGTATATGGACTGATGAAAAGTTGGAATCATTAGCACTCATCAAAGTGACATACAATTATGCACTCTATGTTAGTAGGAAATGTATGTGGATGTGTAGCCTTAATACATAGAACTACAGGAACCTATGAGTTCTCAGGATGGTGGTGAGTGCACACTTCACAGGTTCAAGCAGTTGAAGGAGATATCAGACAGACTGTTTACACTGGTACAAATCCCACAACCCAATGTTACATCAATGGCACCAGTGTCAGAACCAGTGATGCAAATTCTGGCTGGGCCACCAATCCCATTGAGCACCTCTGTGAATCCAGTGCCACCAGCACTACTGCCACAACCACTGGCTTCCCAGTCAATGCTGATCCAGTCTTCATAAGTAATTCCAGCTGTGCTGGTGCATGTAACAAGTAGGGGAAGACAGTCTGCCATACCCAGCTCCATGGGCCACGCCAAAAGTAACTCAGTCCAAAGTTTCTGGATAACGTTGGCTCTCACTACAACCATTTTATGATCCCTACGGATATCCCCCTCTACTTGTGTTTGGAGAAAAGAAACACTTTTGAGATTTGAGACCCTGGACCCTCACATGAGCATAGCCATTTACAATATTAAGTGTACAGGATTGGTTATTCTGATTCTCAATGTCCTTTAGTAGATTCCACTCACATTAACGCATGGTGCCTTCTTAAAGGCACCCATTTTCCTGACAAGCCTGCCCCCATGCTGTTTTGGTGCTGTTTGCTGATCAATCCTTATTTCCAAAGAAGATTTATCTTGTGGAGTAGGATGGCATCTGTGCCATCATTTTCCACTATGCACGGGCATGGACACAGTGTTTTCATGGTATAAGGAGACAAGGTGTGTGCGGGGGGGCGATGACTAAACGAAAGAAAGCTGGTGAGTTTTCCAAGATCAGAGGGTGTGGGAAACAAGGAGACAGGAATTTTGGAGAGAAGCCTGAGCAAAGAAATGACCAGGAAAGGGAGAGAGCAACTGCTGAATTACATCATCATGTACAGTTTTAATATGTTCATTTTTAAATGTTGTGAGCCGCCCAGAGACCCTCGTATATTTATTTATTTAACTTCAAACAGCGTGTTTTCTATCAATAAGCCAACAACTTAAGTGCAAAATCCTCTGCATTTTTTCTCTTGGTCCAGCTTAGTTTCTGGGTGATCTTGACAAACAGTGAAGATGCATCCAGACTGGAGGATACTACGCATTCTGATGCGTAGTTGGTGTGTGGGCGTCACACCTGATGCCCAATACTTTGTAGTAGCAGCACATTATGCCGCCACTACTGCGGACTTTCCTGCGGTGGAATGATCAACACTCACTCCGCAGTATCAGGTAATTTCAGAGTTTCCCACCATCTTGACAGGATGGTAAGAAACAGCCAATGAGAGCTGAGCTGCAGCTCAGCTTCCATTGGCTGCCTGACCCCGCATGATGCGCACCTTACCATGCGCCTCACCTCCGTTTTGAGTGGAAGCTACACGTCATGACTTTGCAGCCAAGTAAGCTGCAAATTTTTATCCACTAGTCTGGAAGGGACTTGAGTTGCAATAGGGAAGAAAACTGCCATCCATAAAATTGGAGCATATCTTTTAGATACAGACATTGCAGTGAAAAGTTAGGAAAAACCATCAGTCCATGAATTTATGTGGAAAGATACTGACATGTTTATAATTGTCTTGTATAGCATCATGAAAGGCATTTTACATCAAACAGAAATATTGTTCACATTACAAAAACAAAAGTCAAGTCCAATACCTACAACATAGTCCTTGGATAATGCATCCGTTTTTCAAACTATTAAACTTATGTTACTAATTACAGTATGATTTTGGGGGGGGCAGGAATGTGAAACTTTGAGAGAACAGACTCTATTGAAAGCACTAGGATGTAAATTCTCGGTAGAAACATTCAAAAAATCTGTTGTTCAAAGAGTATCTTTTCAAATCCTGCTGGTGGAGTATGATAAAATTCACTGAACTGACAATCCAGAATGGCGCTGTCATCAACTGCAAGAAAGAAGTTGTCAATTAAAAACTTGCATATGAAATAACCATGAAACAAAACCTAGCACTACCCATTTCGTTTGCCCCTAAGGGCATTCCAGATGAGAGAATTTAGTGTTGTCTCATTAACTATTGCTACAGGCTACCAGATGGGCACATTAGTAAACAGACAGAAAATGTCCCTGGAACAGAGGTGCTGTAGATTTGACCAATGGTGGGGTTTTTTCAATGTATTTAAGTTGTAAATGTGTTCTAAGAACCCCAACTCACCATATACCACAGGGAAGACAGTTCCTCTAATACCAGAAGCTGGACAATGCATATTTTTTCCGTTTAAGTAAACATTTAGCTCTACATGGTCATATGTAATTCCCTGAAAGACAAATGTGAAATATTTATGGACCATTTCCCTGTTTTTATTTACTTTAAAGGTTTATACATTAGTCTTCAGGACAAATTCACAAAAACGACACAGAAAAGCTGTAACATCTTTAATTTAATTTTTGTTTAGATAATTGCCTACATAAGTACACCTACATAAGTACACATGTTTCAGTGGTTAGAAACATGCAGTTCAAAATACTAAGAACCTCTAGCAACCTGTATATAATTCAAATGGTTAAAAACACAGCAATCCATTCGTCCCTCCTTATGCATGGTTTCTTAATCTGCCCTTATACACAGATCCAGGATTTTCCTTGTACATAGTATGGCAACAGGTCAAAAGACAACCCTAAATACCTAGGAACATCTTTTTAGCTTAGGAGCCATTTCCTCATTCGTAAGGAAGGTTGTTTGCAAGCTAGAGAAAAAGAGTTCTAAAAGTGATCTGTCTGAACTGATGAATTGGACTGCCTCTGAGTTATGTCTCAGCCATTTGGATATATCTGAGGCTCAGTATCAAAAGCTATTTTTTCTTACAACCAGCTTAATGAGATTCTAAAATAGTTTGGAAAATATACTCTTAACTTTGGTCTTATAAGGAAAGAAACTTACCACAACATCACCTTCTTGTGGCAGGTTGTTTGCTGGCAACCTGTTCTTTTCATCATTATTGTAGTAAAGCGCTCCATCATTTCTCAGTACTAGACTATTCACATCACGCCCAAGAGGAATTTGATTTAGGTTGACTTTCTCAGTTGCAACTCCAATACCCCAGATTCCTGAAAACATAGTGAAATTAAAAAAACAGAATGGCAGGCATGATAAAAATATATAATGGCAAGAGAGGAAGACACCTAGAATATGTGATTTTTGGCAATTAACAAGAACAAAAAACAGGAACAAGATCAATTTCAGTGGTAGGAGAGGCTTCTTTTCTGCCTAAGGGTGCAATTCCAATATACATATTTGTAACTATTATTAAACACAGCAAAATTCATTCCCAAATGCCGATTTCAGCCATAAAATTGGCAGGAAGCCTCTGAAATTCAAATTTCATTTGAAAAAATGGAATACTGTGTAGCAGCAAATTTTCTAGTAAGAAACTCACAAAGTAAAATGTGGATTATGGTAATCCCAGAGATGTTCTGAATCAGGCAGCTAGCCTTTATTGGCTTGAATGAGAGCACATTCAATTTGATTTATATCAAACATAGAAACAATAAAAAGTACTTGCCTAACAATATAAACTATATGGAGAAGACCAAAATTATAATTTCTATTTCAACTTGGGCTTTGCACTGACAGAGCAAATACCAACTTCATCTATCCATCTTGCACATTCACCACTATATGGTCTGTTTCAGACTGACCTGTAGACTGGATTTTGAACTCAAAATAGCTCTTATTCTGGTGCAAGGGGGCATTGGCCAAGCAGCCTCCTGTACCGCACACTCGTCGTCCATTCTTGACAATGACAACATCTGTACCTGCAGAATTAAAAACATGAAACAGAAAACATTTCAAAACTTTGAGAGATTTTGCATACTTCAAGTATGCCACACAAAATTAAGTTTAAGGGTCCTTAAAGGGTACTCTAGTGCTAAGTGGAAAGACATCCCTTCTCAACACCAGCCAAATCCTTGGCCCTTCTAATCCAGCCCTTTAAAACCGACCCTCCACACGACGATCGACACAAGCCACCCGGGTTACGTGACAGCAGCAGGGGAAGCGGTGTCCCTTCTCTCTCTTCCTCCCCACCCACAGGGCGCCCCACTATCCGGAGTGAGGGGGGGAGGGAGGGAGCCCCTACCCATCCTCTGCGTGTCGAGGGCCACCGAGGGCATCTCCTTGAGGGGAATGTGCCCGCCGGCGCCTCCTTCCCCACAGCAGGCCCACCGCAGGCAGCACCACATCGAGCCCGGCACGGCGGCGGCCGCTCCCCTCGCCGCCATGAGAGAAGATTCCGGCGGCGGCGAAGGCGGCGCCTTCCTTCCTCACTCGCTTCCCAGCCGGTTTCCAGCGTCTCGTCGGGCGATCAGGGCTGCCTCTCCATGCAGGGACGAGGGCGGAAGGAGTCACGGGACCCCCGAACAACAACTTCCGCTCCGGCGGCGCCCTTTTCCCTGCAAGCCGAGGCGGCGGCGGTTGCCCGGGGCTGCGGGCCTGGCTGGGAGACGCCGACGCCCAGGGTTGGCGTAGCGAAGCCTCTTGGGTCCTCGCTGCAGGCCGGTGGCCGAAAAGCCCCTCCTGGGATGGCGGCGGGGCCACCGCGAGCCTCCCCGCCCGTGAAGAGAGCCGCGCCGCCGGCGCTCCTCCTTGCGCGCTCGGAACAAGGGAAGGGAGCGACGGTGTGTAAGCCAGACCGGGGCTCCGTCTCCCCGGGGGCGAGTAGGGCCCTTCAGGGGGCGTCGCTGCTCCCAGGCGAGCTCAGCCTTTAGTCACCGGGCGGACCAGGGAAGCGAAGCCCCGACGACGCTGGTGGAGGTTCCGGCTGGTGGTCGTGGTCGAGGCGCATGCTCTTGGGCTCGGAAGGTTTGCATTCGGAGTGCGGACAGCCGCCCTCCTTTGGCTGGTTGCTGCTGCCCTTGGCACGTTCCGCCAAGCATGGTGGTGAGGGCCGTGTTGCTCCTTTTGCCAGGCCCGGTTCTGCACCAGCTGCCTGGGAGTCAAACTTCTTCCTTTGGGCTTCCCTGTAGCTAACGAGTTGCCATTCATCCCTCCCTTTGCTGCTTTTTGTGATATTGGGTGTTTTCCCACTTAGCACTAGAGTACCTTTAATGGGTCCTTAATAGGTACACTAGTGCTAGGGGGGTTTCCACTTAGCACTATAGTACCTTTAATGGGTCCTTAATGGGTCCTTAATGGGTACTTGTGCTGGGGGGGGTTCCACTTAGCACTATGGTACCTTTAATGGGTCCTTAGCACTGGGGGGGGGGCTTTCCACTTAGCAGTAGAGTACCCTTAATGGGTTTTTTTCCACTAGCACTAGAGTACCCATTAAAGGACCCTTAGTCCTTTAATGCTAAGTGGAAAAACACCCATTATCTGCATCAGTGCTGTTTATATTTTTATGCCTACATTGATTCCCCATTTAACAAGTTTTATAGTTTTTACATTGTTATGGTACTGTTCTTACATGTTTTTGTTATGGTGTTTAATTGTGAAAATTTCCTGAACATTCTGAACTGCCTTAAGCAGTTTTTGAAAAGGTGGTAAATCAACAGGCTGATGTTACGATATGAAAAAAAACCCAAGAAACTGAAAATCACTAGGATTATTCTGTGTCGTGCAGTGCAAGGGAAGCCAGACCGGGAAACAGGATAAGCTTCCTGGATAGGATAGCAGAGCCAGCCAAGAAGGGGGAAGTGTTGTTTCTGGCTTTTACTTACACCCCAAGGGAGATAAAGCACTTTCTTGCTTGGTTTTGATAGGAACTCTAGAGCGGTAAAGCATAGAAGGAACAAAAGCAATAAAGTCTAGCAGAGAACACCCAGGAGAAGCCTAGGCAAGGAAGCAAATGCCTCTCTTTACAGTCCCCTCTTCCCGGGTTACAGCACAGAAAGGGGACAGTTGGGGGGCTGTTTGACAGTCACACCTAAGGATGGTAGAGCAGGGAGGGGAAAACCCTGAGGTTTGAAAGACACACCCAAAAAGAAGCCAGAGTAAGGAAGACTAACCTCCTACTTTATAATCACATTTTGTTCAGTCCCACTGGCAATCTGTATCTGGAGGATACACAGCAAGTTGTAACTTGACAGTTTGTATATTTGTGTTATGGCCACACTCAAAGGGGGTTGTGTACCAAGGGCAAAAGAAGTCTGTTAGGCCATGCTGGACTAGATGGGTTGTGGCCTGATCCAGCAAGGCTGTTATGTTCTTATGCTTACTGTCCCCTAGATGGGAAAAGTTGTGACGGACTTACGTGTACTAGTGTTAGCACTTGAGGACACTAATTCATGTTATACTAAGCCCCACATCCCCATGGATTTACCTGTTTCTGGGGGCGTGCCCGATCACAGGTTCTTGAGGGTGGAGCCTGGCGGAACTGCATTGTTCTGGCACAGTTGTCACAGCAACAATGATGCTCTGCACACGCCCTTTTCAGGGAATCAATAGCATGCAAGGTTTTGGCTTTGTCTTCTCTTTGAGGTGCCCAGAAGTAACTGGTGGGCCACTGTGTGAGACAGTATGCTAGACTAGGAAGGCTATAGCCCATGCAGAGTCCTTTTATGTTCTTATGTTCAGCTACCTAGAGATACAATTATATTCTGTATATTTTATATTTCAGTGGCGCGCTCTATAACTACTGGTATTTATACGTTGCATATAAGATTACCGTATATTAATCTTACTAATCTCCTTTTTTAAAGAGCTCATCTGTCCTGACAGCCACCTTGCTTGTGGCTCTACCATGCTTGCTTGATGACTACATCAAACTTTGACTCTGTGGTCTTCCAGACTGGAGAATCTCAGTGGCATCAGTGAAAGAAAGAAAAGAAAAAGCCTATTTTAGGATACCTGTTCAGTAAGTGACTGAGGACTTGGTATATTAAGTGACAGCTTGGAATCTACAGATCAGAATAACATTGAGAATGGAGCCAAGATAGAGAGGGAGCTGTATTCATATCTAAACTAGTGTCAGACTGGTGCCATTTGTTAGGTTTGGGTGGGAAAAAAGCCATCTACTGTGTGAAATACTTATACACTGCTGTCAAAAGTAATGTAGTTGGTAAAATATTGAGTGCCCACAAACCAAATCTGAGTTGTAAAAACTGAAAACTATTTGCTATGTACATTACTCAGCAATAAACTGGTGTCACCGTAGTATAGGCTGTAACAATATCATGTTAATGCCTCAGGTTTCTTTGGCAAAAATAAAGTTAAATAAACTCAGGAGTACTGGCAAGAATCTAATGGATGCAACCCAAATTGTGTGGTAAGAACCACAGTGATACACATGGTTCTGGCTCCAATCTGGAGTCAGAATGGTGTACCTTGTAACAATAGAATATCTACTACCTCCATTTGGTTTGCAAAAATTAAAACCAGCTGATATGAATGATAATCTTTTGTAAATCGTTGTGAAAATAGTAAAACTGGTAATATGCAAAATCTTCAATCTGAGTTTCTTTGTTAGAAACAAATGCCCAGATTGTAATAATAGTAGTTCTATTATAGTGTCAAAAGTGGTGGAAATGGCATCAGTAGAATGATCACAACCCAAATTTCATTATCAGAACTAATAAAGGTAAATCTACAGACCAAAGAAAAAATTTACCAAACCACAGCATATCAGACTGAAAGAAAGATGTGAACCAGTGATTCCATTTGAGCTCCCTTGCAAAATCTAGTAAGCAATTTCTTACACAGACCCAAAGCAAATAATACATCAGCCCAATCCTTTCTAGTTGTGCCGCACTTCCTGCTTGGCAATGGCTCACATATCTTAGAAATCAGCAGAGGCAGAACGAGGCCAGCTAAGCACTCCCTTCTCTATTGCCACATTTGCATCAAAGATGGAGTGAGGCTCCTGAGAAAGTCACTCTGTGTACCTCTTTGACTCAAAGGGCCCCACTGATAATGCAAATAATAAATGCACTGATAATGCAAATAATAAATGAACTAAATCAAATAATATAATATAAAGCACCAAAATTTAAAAAACTCAGCCAAAAGGTATATTAAAATCAAAGCAATAAAGAAAATATAGATAAAATATAGATAAAAATAGGCCAAACGCGTTTCGACTAGAAAAGTCTTCTTCAGTGGCCAATATTAAAATATATATACGAATAGCTGTGTGTGATTTTAATATACCTTTTGGCTGTGGCTTGTGGTTTACTTTTATTCCACAATTGTTTTTCTTACAGTGAGTTTTTTTAATTTTGGTGCTTTATATTATATTATTTGATTTAGTTCATTTATTATTTGCAGTATCAGTGCATTTATTATTTGCATTATCAGTGGGGTCATTGTAACCCTTTTAGTAAATATTACAATTTTTGTGTGTGTGTGGTATAGAACCCAATTGTTTGTTTGGTCACTTTTGGTGTGTTTGTTTGGGTTTCTTTTGGGATTTTTGTCTGTACCTCTTTGACTCTACAGTGCTCCAGTGGAGTTCTCCAAGTGTCTTTCTGAGGGGTCCCAGAAAATAGGCTTTTAACATCCTTTTCAAGCTCATATGGCTCTCATGGTTAAGTGTGCCGGACTCATATCTCGTAGTTATGGGGTTTGATTCTGCACTCCTCCATGAAACTAGCTGGGGGGCCTTGAGCTAGTCACAGCTCTCTTCTGAGCTCTCACAGACCCACCAACCTCACAGGGTGTCTGTTGTGGGAAGAAGAACAGAAGGTTTGTCAGCCACTTTGCGTCCCCCTTAAGGGTGAGAAAAGCAATGTAGAAAACCCAACCCTCCTCCTCTGTTTCTTCATACTTGCATTTCTGCTTTAATACCAGTGTGAAAAGGAGGAGCCCAAGGCCCTTTATGCATGCACCCCCTGCTAGCACAGCTTCATCTGCTTTAAAGGAGCCTGGCCCAGATTAAGGAGGCCTTAATCTGAATCACTACTAGACCTATTTAATCATGTCTATCTACAGATCAGCACAGCCTTGATCTAGAACATTTGTTCTGAGCCCTTGGCAGCATGGAGGCACAGCTGCAAAGCTTGTATGAGCTTCAGATCTGTGGCGTAGGCTGATTTCATCCATCTCTTCCTGTAGTCAGGGGGCAGTGGGCCTAGTTACTCCAGACCCAAATGTGCAAGTGAGTGTCCAGGATCTACTGATGAATCCAAAAGAGTTAGAAGGTACAGATGGATCCCTTTTCTTGGTTATTCCCAAATCTAGGTAAGATACAATCTCATTCTGAGTTTTTAAATATTGGAATGCTGGTGCAAATACATAGGTTTTTAACAATGTTGTAATTCCAGTACTGTACTGAGGAACATGAGTGGAGAGTAAACGAAATAAAAGAAATTAGAAATACTAGGGAGGATGATCAGACTTGTCTTATGTCATTTGGACAATAGCAGTAAGAGATATTTCTTCACCCAGAGGGTCATTGGTCTATGGAATTTGCTGCTAGACTAGATAGCTTTAAGGAAGGGTTAGACAAATGTGTGGATGACAGATTTAGCAATGGCTACTAGAATGGATGCCTAAGCACATCTTTCAGGCTGTGGGGACAAGCAGGATATTTTTAAGGCCATTTGTTGGGATTCAAGAGCAGGAGGTTAGCCCTTGTCTCTGCCTGAGATGCCCATGGGCAGTTGGTGGGCCACAATGCAGCAGGATGCTGGACTAGATGGGTTGTGGCCTGATCCAGTAGGGTTCATCTTATGTTCTTATGCATAGGACTGTTTTTTAAATAAATATCAAATTTCTTGCTATGAGCTTCTGTTTTTAATGTTTTGCTTTAACTTGACACGTTTGTCATGTTCTCAGTTATAGTGCTGCAGTGAAGAGATTTATTCCTTTAGACTCCAATCATAATCCATTTGTCTTCATCTAATCTTGTCTTTTATTCTAGGCTAAAATGGAGCTGCTTGAAGAAGACCTTACGTGTCCTATTTGTTGCAGTTTGTTTGATGATCCACGAGCACTACCTTGTTCACATAACTTCTGTAAAAAATGTTTGGAAGGCATTTTAGAGGGAAATACCCGAAATGTGATTTGGAGACAGTCTCTCTTTAAATGCCCCACATGTCGAAAAGAAACTAATATTACAGGGGTTAATAACCTCCAGATCAACTATTCCTTAAAAGGTATTGTGGAAAAGTATAACAAGATCAAGATAAATCCAAAAATGCCTATGTGTAAAATACACAATGGACAGCCCCTTAATATCTTCTGCCAGACAGACACACAATTGATATGTGGTATCTGTGCAACTGGAGGAAATCATATAAAGCATGTATTTTGCTCTATTGAAGATACTTACTTGCAGGAAAAATGTGCTTTTGAGACTTTACTTGAAGGATTTGAAACGTGGCATTGTGATGATGCACTTTCTCGACTAGACACTCTGGAATCCAGCAAACGGAAAGCGCTCCAGATACTAACAAAAGACTATGACCGGGTAAAGGATTTTTTTGAGAAATTGCAGTGTACAGTGGAACAAAAAAAGAATGAGATACTTTCAGACTTTGAGACCATGAAGCTTGCTATAATGCAAGCGTATGACCCTGAAATTAACAAGCTAAACACTATTATACAGGAACAACGAATAGCTTTTAACATCGCAGAAACTTTTAAGGATGTTTCTGAACCTATTGTATTTTTGCAGCAGATGCAACAATTTCGAGAGAAAATGAAAGTGATCAAGGAAACCAGGTTGCCTCGTCTTACTGTAAACATCAGTTCTGTAATGAGAGACTTTGATACCAGGCAATGGGAAAAATTTAAACTAGCAGATGTGGATAAACTTTCTTTACCTCCGGAAAAAACGCGTTTTAGAGAGACACTTTCTTTCCTGTTCTCCCAGAGGTTTTTTGCTGGTCTTTTGATCTGCTTGCTTATTCTGACTATCACTCATGTAGTTTTTATGGACTTTGAAGATGAAAGTGTTCAGCAATGGAAAACTCTTATTCCTTCTTTTAGCTCGGTGTACTTGATGAGTGCGGTAGAAGTGGTGGATTGTGTTCTCTTTTACTGGGAAAAAATAACTGCTGGTGTTGAAATGATACGTGAAATATGTGTAAACTATATTGGTTTAATGTTGGATAATATTGCACAACTTGTATCCAAATACAAGTTTTTTTAACTGCT
Organism: Aspidoscelis tigris stejnegeri; assembly: GCA_023333525.1. Classification (NCBI taxonomy): domain Eukaryota; kingdom Metazoa; phylum Chordata; class Lepidosauria; order Squamata; family Teiidae; genus Aspidoscelis; species Aspidoscelis tigris. The sequence goes on from JALMGA010000010.1 coordinate 2,573,360, forward strand.
AGTACATAAAAATTATATTCAGAGTGATGGTAACTGTATGGACAAAATAGAGGATTTATGGATGACTTTGATTTTCAAGCACTAATGCAGTTAAAGCAATTTTGTGTTGAAAGAAGCTACTTACCTGAAAATGACACAGGTTGGTTGTATGATATGTTAAGCAGAATAAGCAATAGTTAATCAAAGTTCGGTGTTAAGGAGGACATGATATGGGTTGTAAGTAAATATCTTCACTGTAGGACTTCTCCATATAGCCTGTTCTTAAGTCCCCCCATTCTCTTTCAGTCCACTTTTCCTTGCTATTGTGGGCTTGTTCGCACTTGGCTTTGTTCTGGAATATATATATCATGGAATAGGGGCCTGATGTCCACATGCAAGTGTAGGCTTCAGCAGGGGTCAAATGAGGCTTGCCAGAGTCTGCAGTAGTATACAGACAACAGACCATTGTTCTGAAATATATTCCACAATATGGCCAAGTGTGAACAGACCTCCTGTCTTTTTAGATTGTAACTTTTTGGGCTGGGTCTTGTCTGACATTATATATTGTAAGCCACTCTGAGAATCTTTTTAAGCTTAAAGGCAGCTTATAAACAAGCAAATCAACTAAATAAATAACACTGATTGCAGTACTTAGTAAATGAATGTAATATTAGTACTGGGTATGGAATTTGGGAAGCAGGGTAGGTATAAAGGGCCGTTCTTTTTAAGGATATGTATACGCACGTGAAAAGAAACCAAATTGCCAACTTCTAGTATGTTTTGCTACCTAATGTTTTATTGTAAATACACCAGACTTCAAAGTCAGTCTAACCCTAAGCCAACATTAGTACTTTACTCGTAACTGACAAGTTCACCTTGAAGGATTTTGAAATATCCCACAAAATACAGAAAGTGAAAATACTGAATGTGTGATTAGAATTAACTTATTAAAGAGAGCCTGAAGGTACTTAAGTTTCAAAATAGAAAAAATAGTGTTTGCTATGAAAATACATGTTTATATAGGAAAACCTGTGTCTTGAACCATTTAGCAAGATCTTGTAAGGAAGAGAGAAAATGAGTGAATATAAAGGAAACTACATAGCTTTCCCACTTTCACTGCCTGCGTAGTTGTTTTTCCAAGGTTTTAAAGGACTCTGGTTTTAGGAGACCCATTTCATTTTTATTTAGCAGTGGCTTGTTCATTAAATTCAGTTTGGTATTTTCAGTAAATGCCCTCAGCCAGTTCACTTGTTGCTGACTTTTTTGCTGTTTGAAAGTTGACTTTTTGCTGTTTAAAAGTTTGAGTCATCTGTGATCAGAATCTGTAAATTGGTTGCCTTTGAACTTTAGCCAGCAGACATAAGTTATTTATTTTCATTAGCAGCATTCAACCTCAGGCTTTGAGTCATTGAAATATCAATCCCCTTGAAAGGTGAGATTTCTAACACTGTCTTCAGTTGTTGCCTAAAACCCATCCTCCTCGCTAACATCAGAGCCAACAGGAAACCCGCTCTGAGACTCATCAGAACCCAGCCTGAAGAATGCCACTGGTTCTGCTGTGACAAAATGGATTAAGCAGCAGAGATGAGTAGGGATTTGCCAAATTTGCATTGTTCAAACACAAAAGGTTAGAAGCCAAGGACTGTTAGGTGCTCTTCTTAAGGGAGTAAATACCACTAGACCTGGCTGTCTTGATGACAAAATAAGAGCTGCTCCTCTTGGACTCTGTTTACTACTGTATTTTTGGATTCTTGACATCTGTCTATTTTTGCTGTAATGGTCTTTGTATGTTATGTTCTGTATATTTTTTCTGATTATATTGATGGTACGTTTCTTATTTTTGATAATGACTTACATAAATTTTTGTGATGCTGTAAACCACCTTGAGCCATAGTTTTTGGAAAGGTGGTATATAAATAAATTGAATGAATGAATGGCTTTTGTGTTTGAATGAATGCAGTTTCAGCACAGGCTTTTTCTTCTCTAGCCTCCCAACAAGGACTCTTGTGTGAGTGAGAGGACACTTGTGCAGCCTCCTTCTCCAAGGAAGTGGATTATGCAGCAAGGGAAGGGAGAGAGAAAAGCACTTTTCCTTTTCCTTCCAGGAGTGCAAAACACAGGCTGGGTGAGAGAACAGGAAGGAAAATTTTGAAAATAATCAAATGTCTGCACCGTGACAAATTACTACTTCCTCTACCCCATATGGTACTTTGTCTCCCTGGGATGATATGCAGGACAGAGATAGAAGCAGGGATGTGCACAAATGTTCTAAAAATTCAAAATTCGATCAAATGTCTTCACATTCAAACAAATTTCAAACGTTCCAAAACATTTGTTCGAATGATTCAAAACATTTGAATCTCATATGTATCTTTACGCATTTGTGCTTATGGGATGCATACGGGATAAAATGGGATGCATATAAAATGCGTACAGATACGTGTAACACGAATTTTGTCAACATTCATATTTTAGATTTGAATCTAACATTCAAACGAATAGTTTCAAATATTCAGTTTGAATCAGATTTTGTTGCATTCGGATTCTAAACATTCAAATTGAATGTTTTGATGTTCTGTTCGACTCAAATCCGAATGCAAAGAAAAATTAGTGCACACCCCTAGATAGACGCAAATGCAAAAGCAGGAGTGATTGCCTGAGCACCAATTGCATCCTAGAAACAGCAGCTAAGGAGGAGACTGGGGGCAGAACAGGTGACCTATCTGCTTGATGTGGAAATATATTTGAATACTGGAAGATAATTTGAATTAAATAGAATGACCTTTGTAATAGTAATCTGGCTATAAAGATTCAGAGACTAACTATGGAAAAAGTCAGCAAAGTAGTTCGATAAAAGGTAATTATGGAGAACAGAACCTGGGTGAAATTGTGTACCATGCACAATGTGAGACTTCCCATCAGCTCTAATATGTGCAAGCAAGTCCTAATGCAGGAGTAATTTAATTGTATAGACAGGTAGAAGCCAAGACTGAACCTTGCTTAAGACACAAGCCTCAGCTTTCCAAGGTAGATAGTTTTGCTAACTGTACACAGCATTAAAAAAGGATTACATATCAAATAAACCGTTAGGGCAGAAACAGCCTTTCAGGGCATAAAAATGCAAGGGCTGGGAACTTTTGCACTTCTTTGAATATACATACTGCTGCATTACAAGCATACTGGCCAGGCAACAGTTTTAAAGGAACAAAGAGGCCCTTTTTACCTATATACTCTCAAATAAACTATCCCTCCAGAAAAAGAAAATCCTTCCCCTGGGTTTGAAAAGTTAAACAGTTCAAATATTTTGGCAAACGAGGCTGAGACATCAACCAAGTCACCCCTTCCAAAGAACGAAAGTTTCCAGTGAACCAAGTGTTCTAGGCATCTTTTGGTAGCTAATGTTTGAGATTTCAAAGGGCTGGCAGTCATTCACCATGATTGGGTAAAGAGGTGCTTCAGCCAACAGAGGAGATTTTTACCTTGACCAGTTTCAGTAAATTCCAGAGAAATACTGGATGAATTTTATAATGCTTTGGGAGGCCCAATGCAAATCTGATGCTGTTTATAACCCTGGTGTTCTGAATAGCGCTGAGATATTTGTAACCATCTCTTGGAGGGCCAGAGGAACCTGAGGTGTTTTGCTGATCCCCAGTTTATCAGCTTAGATCCCAGAAAGTGCAGTCAACATATTTTGATGAAGTATCAGCAACTGTGCCCAGGTCGGTTTAACTTTATTAGCCAACTCGGTCATATCACAGGACCAGAACTTGCCATTGTAGGATACGGAGGAGAGCTCCCTGCCATATACAGCCATGGAAGGATATCCCAGTTGTGCCCACTGATGGTCCAGGGCTCGCACAGAAGACTGAGAAGCAGGAGCCACAGAAGGACCAGAATCATGAATGAGTGCAAAAGAAGGTTCCACTACTTCAGTTGCAGGAGGGAGGGAAGAGATTAATGAAGAACCAGAAGAGGTACTAAAAGAATAGGTAAGGCAGAGGTGACTTGCAGGCTTGCTTGCAGCAGGCAATGGGCTTATTTATATTTATTATTTGCATTTTTATCCTGCCCTATACCCGAAGGTCTCAGGGCGGGTAACAACATTTAAAACCGGACATATACTAAAACAACAGTATATATTAAAGGCGAGTTCCCATTACCACTTTAAAATAGTTTCAAAACAGTTTGGATCCTTGTCATTCCCACCCCCAATCAATTAAAACGGTTTCAAAACAGTTTGGATCCTCTTCGTCCCCATTCCCAATCAGTTTCAGGGGTATTTTGAGGATTATTTAGCTTAAAAACGGAATAAACAAACACCGGAATTTTCCAGTTTTTTCCAGTTTTGCTTTTAAAATGTTTCTTCCTGTTTCATTGTAACAATTGAGCCACTTAACACCTGATAACAATGTTTCCTTTCCCAGCCACACAAGCCTAAAGATTGAAAGGCAATTCAGTGCAATTCTGGCTGTTTCCCTCCTTCCTTAATCTTAAAAAGGGAAAGGGGTGAAGCTGCTGCAGGAACTGGGAGATGTGTGTATGTTTAAGTGTGTGTGCGCAGGTGGCAGCAGAGCTGGCCAGCCAGCCAGGGTGCTTTTTTCAGAGGGAACCCCTGCTGGGGATGGTGTCTGTGGAGGTGGAGTGGGCAAACGGGGCTAGAGTTGCCGTTGCTGCCGTGCGCCTTGGGCAATGGGGAGAGAGGGGTGGGGAAAGGCTGAGGAGGGGAAATAATCCGTTAAGTGTTTAAGAGTGGGGACACAAAATCGGGGTTGAATCCGATTGCCAGATGCTCATTTGCTTCCTTTTAACGCGCTTTACGTACGGATATAAATCCCGATGTAAATGGCCTTGGATATAGCGCTTTATTCCTTGAATGGGAACTCGCCCTAACACTGTAAAGTGGGAAGAGAGAGTAGATTCCCATTAAACCGAAGGCCAGGGATTAGCATAAGAAAGATGAGAGGCAGGAAATGGCGGGGGGGGGGGGGCGAACTGAGTGGAGGCTCCTGCGAAAACGAAAGTAAAACCAGGCCTGGCTGAAGCAAAGCGGAACTTTCCTCGCTGGCGATTCCAGCTAAGCTCAGAGTCTCAAACTCCCCCCCTCCCCCGCTGAGACTGAAGAAATCCCCCCCCCCCACACACACACATATACACACATCTCAGCAGACTTATGTGAAGAGTCTGGAGAGGTACCAAACACTCAGCTGGATGGGAGGGGGGGACGCAGGCCGCCCCCCAGGGCTCAACCGCCCCTCCCCCGACCTGCCTCCTCCTGCCCTAGCTGCTTTGAACTTCTACTAAGGAGGGGGCGACGGAGACCCAGCCATGGCGCCGCCCATGGAGGCCCCCAGGAAAGCCAGGAGGCAGACCAGTCAGGGACGGCTGCTGCTCCCGGCCCTCAGGAGCCTCCCAAACGGGGAGGGCGTCGTGGGCCAAAGGTACTTCAAGGGCCTCTGAGGAGCGGGGGGGGGGGGAGAGACTCAGGTGTGCTCGGACGTTGAAGCCGTGAGGTACGCCGTGAGGAGGCACCATTGGTGCCGCTTTACCGTTGACTTCCAAATATCGGCTCACTGACGGCCGCCGCGTGGACCGTCCCCATAGGTTGCCTTCCTCCCAGGGACGGAGGCTAAGCGACTTGCCCTCCCTCCCTCGGGTTGAGTTCGGCGGCGGCGTTGGCGTTTGCAGCGACGACAGCCGCGGCGGCCGTTGCTCCCCGGTTCAAAGGGTAAGGCGGCGGCGTTTGCACTCAAGGCTGGAGATGCTCGCTGCGTGATGACGCACGCACGCACGCACGCACGCAGTGATCGCCGCGGACCTGTTAGCTTGTCCCTGGCTTCTCCTTTCGCCGCGTCGGTCGGAGCCCTGCAGAGCGGGCTGCGGGCGTCGCCGAGGCGCAGTGATGCCCTTGAGGGTTTCTCTGGTACCCGAGAACCGCCTGAGCTGCTCGTCACTTGGGGGAGGAAGCCAGAGGAATGCCCGCTGTAGGTGCCCGCAAAAAACCCAAGCGTGTCCGTAGGCCCCGGAGGAGGCAGCGGTCTTTCTCTTTCGCCTGGAGCCGCATTCTCACGTGACGTTATGTCAGGAGCTTCCTTGTGCAGGTTCAGTGCAGGTGACACTACAGAGAGAGGAGGGAGGCGCTTGTGAGGTGCTGCTGCCGTTGTGCTGTGTCTCCCCTCACCTTCCAAACTGGGAGCCACACCTGTCCCTTTGAGAGGCTTCTGAACTGAGGTGGACCCAAACTGGAAACCCAGCCAGAGTTCAGGAGGGTTACTGTGTCTCACCTGTTCGCCACACCTTTCTGGGCACCTCCTGGGCGGTTTGTGGGGTCCCAAGCTCTGGACCTGTACTTCATTAATGTACAATCTCTGTAGCCCAAGCAGCACATCGAGTCTAGAAAGTATATCATTGTAAATGGCTGTGGTACAATATTGTTTTCGGATAGTATGGAAAACAAAATTGAATGTTAATTGTAATTTGTGTTTGTTTGTTTTTCAGCAGACCCCATTATATTTTTACGAAGCCAAAACATACGTAAGCCTGATATGAAATACAGTATCTGTGATGGATATAGGAAAGTGGCCAATATTTACATTGCTTTCTGCTGAAGAAATAGGAACTATTCGAAAAGCGTGTGTGTTTGGAACCTCTGCCAATGAAGCTATATACATCACGAACAGTGATGAGGTAAAAGTGTGCAAGAACGCTGTAGATGTCTTTGTGTTTTGTGGTTTACATTATTAACTAGATACATAATTTCTTCATCTGTAAAACTGTCTCATGTGCATGATGCATTTAAAGATAACCATGAACTTTTAAAAATCTGTACGTCTCCAAGTTTCAAGACATTAACATTTTGCTGTAGCAAGGGTTGAAGCAAACAGAAAACAGTTTTGTTGCTTGACATATGCTGCACCAATTTATTTTATTTTATTTTGAGGGAACATGGGATTAGCTTGTTAGTGTAAAGCTTTCAAGGTGGAGTGCTTTGTTTGTTATTTGGTTATTATGGCAGGTGGTTCAGTTAGATGAGGATTTTTTTTGCTTTTGTGCATGTCTGTATTGCAGGATGGGCAGAGCAACAATTTGGTTCTCATCTTTCCCTGGACTAAAGGAGCAATTTTCTTCCTAGATAAAAAATGCCTTGAGGCGAGTTCTTTAGGCTGGAAGAGAGGCCTGAGTGGCTACAATTAAGCCTTAGGCCTGAAGTTCTCTTATTTTTCCAGCATGGCATTTGAATGTATGCTTGATAGTTACTCCCTGTATCAGGTTTTCATGAAATTTTCAGTGTTTCTTAAATGAGAAGATAGAAAAAGGTGTTCTGATTAAAATGTGAAGACTGGAAGAAGTGGAGTAGAAGGCGGTATGAGGCTACTCACTCCAGTGAGCTTATTTTTCAGCTTGAATCGTGATCTAATCATTAAAACTACCCTGGGATTACTTGAGTTGAAACTAAATGCAGATAGTAAGCATGTTATGACTTTAAAATATTCTTTGCATCTATTGCTTTAATAATATGAACCACTCTATGTAGAAAAGTTTAATCTTTTTTCTGCTGTTAACCTGATGAAAATAATGCCTGTATGTGTGTGTATTTAAAAGTTATAGCTATTAGGAGGTATCTCTGGGACTGCAGGAAATGCAAAGGATCCGTATGAATTTTATGTGTAAGGAATTATAATTTATGCATTCAAATAAAAGTGAACAATTGATTAGTTATGAAAAAAAGGAATCAATATAACAGCAAAGACATAGGGTTAGGGTTTACAGTGTAGTTTAAGACAAGAAATGTAGTACTTTGAAACCCAAAGTTCAGGACTGTCCCATACAGTGAGGAATTTCCTATGGTTGGCTGCATAAGACTACAAGCGCTTTGTTATTGCATGGTTGAGAAATAAGAATGGAGAGGAATGAGTTTGTCCTTGTGTAATGATTTTCTGTTTATCTGGTTGATAAAATGCAATTTCTTGTCAGTTCTGATCCCAGAAATATCCACAACCACTTGCTTAACGTGGTTTTGCAATACATAGTAGTTTGTGGGAATCAAACCACAGTGTTACAGAAGGAATAACTGAATTAAGGTATCTTTGCTTCACTGTTTTTCTAGTATCCTGCCTTTCTATATCACATGGAGAAAACAGGTTAGCTTTGCATTGAAAAAATATAATTATATATAAACCATAGATATGAGTAGAAGTACAAAACTATGAACATTATTTTAAAACGAGGGGACAGCTGTTTTTAGTATGCTGCAACCCTTAAGTGGGAACAATTGCAGGTCCCAATCTGAGAACTGCAGGCTGTGAAAGAGCCATTTGGCCCTGTAGGCCAGCTTGTATTTGCAGCTCTGCAGATCTCTTTACAATATACAACAAAATGTAGAAGAACTGGTGAAAGAGGGAGCTCGGGAAAAAACAGTCATGGAGGAAAAAGGCAGCAGTGACAGGACCTCCATCTCCAGCTTACTTACTCTGAAGGTCCTCTAATGGTAGGTGGGATGCCATGGGGCAAGGGCTTCAGAACCCACAACTTCTTTCACTATTTCTTCCTACTTAGACAGCTCACTAGGGGAGCACAACCCTCATCTGCCTACTCAGCTCCAAGTGTCAGGCATAAGGGTTAGGGGGCTCACTGGAAGCTCAGGTAGCTCCTCTGCAGCCAGTTTCTACAAGTGGTTAAAGAGCCAGACTCTTATCTGGGAATACCGGGTTTGATTCTGCACTCCTTGACAAAGCCAGTTGGGTGAGCTTGGGTGAGTTGCAGTTCTCACAGCCCCACCTACTTCACAGAGTGTCTGTGGTGGGGAGAAAAACAGAAAGTTTGTCAGCCACTTTGAATCCCCATAAATGGGTGAGAAAAGTGGAGTAGAAAAGCCAACTCTTCTGCTGCTGCTGCTGCCTCCTCCCATAGCCCTTGATAGGAGCATCTGGAAGAGGTAGTCCCCATCTTCCTTCCCATTGGCTCCTCCATTTTCTGTTGGCCATATGCACCGATGTCTACAGGTTGGCTATTGTGATCTTCTAGATTCAAAATCTGTGTGCTTCTCAGCTTTTAAATAATAAGTGGCAATCAGTCGGCATTAAATGGGCCAGTGTTGCACCAGTATAAATCCAGATTCTTTGTTTGTGTTGTTGCAAATCAGGTGTCTTTAAAACAAAGTGTAGCTCTGCCATGTAAAAAGTAAAAATCCTGTTAACATTCAAAATATTCTTTAATGCTGATTTCTTTTTGTTTGTTTTTTTGGCTTGCCATACATATAAATATTTAGTATAGAATTCTTGTTTATTTTCCAGGTGTTTGTGTTTGGATTAAACTGTAGCAATTGTCTGGGAACTGGGGACAACCAGAGTACCATTTCACCAAAGAAACTTGAAATATTATGTGGAAAAAGGATTTGCAGTCTCAGTTATGGAAGTGGACCACATGTGGTACTCTGTACAGAAGGTATTTTTGATCTTGAACAAAACTATGCCCCCTTTAAATGTAGCAAGCAATTATTAGAAGCAATGGCTTGTTCTTGGGTAGCAAATGTGGCTCTGGCAATCTATTAGGAACTTCCATTTTAACTTATGTTAATCCATATCAGTGTGTAAAGGAAAGGGGTCTTACATCTCCAGTTGTGTATTCTGAAATATGGATCTCCAACTCTCATTGTAATACTGAGGGCTTGTGGAATGGGGTTAGCTTGTAAATGTTTTTACATATGTCTTTATTATGTAGTATCATAATTAAATAAAGTTTATTTTAAAAGAACAGTTGAAAGATTCAAATTCTCTGGAAGAATAGAAAGCACTGATTTGCTTTGCATGCATTTCTGAAGTTGATTGAATCTGCCACTTGTAGGTTTCTGCATGATGATTATTGAAGAGAGCAATTGAAGTTACTTTGGAGTGGAAATCCATATTTTAGAAGACAGGAGATCTTGATTATACTGATAGACTAATGTCATCAGTACCTGGAGAACCGTAGGTTCCCTCTCTTTCTTCTGGTCTGGAAGATGGAAGAGGATCCAACAGGAAGTTTACTTGTGGTCTTAGTTTAATTACATTTTCTTCCAGAGAGTTCAGAATCACATGTTTGTAGTTCTAGTAATCTGCCATTACATACAGTAGATTTGATTTCCCCACAGGTTCTTGCAATGTAGCTGTTTTATCATGGATTTCATCTGAATATTCTCATCACATGGACTTTTTTCCACCTGCTTAGTACTATGTTTATTACTTGCAGTAATACCAAATATTGTACTGTACTTGCAGTAATTGTCAAGGCATTTAAGAGTTAATAGATAAATGCAGTCATAATAGAAAAAATATCACAGTGTGGAGAGTAACTGCAGGACGTTTCTCTGTAACAGGTGCTGTTACATTGCCTCTTTGCTAATAGGTAAAACCTGATGTTAAATTGTAAATGTAATATATAAGCACACGTTGTACATATGCACTTCGCCTTTTGTGCCTTTGTTATACTTTGCTTTGCTACTGAAACTGAACAATAAATCGTGCCTTCCTTTGGAAAGAGAGATAAGCGTCTAGCTGTGATTTACTATCACTGACCTGTGGCATTGCTACCCCAACCTGCGCACGCTGAGAGTAATACCAAGGACCAAGTACTGTTTTGGCATTGTAGCTGATAAGCCTTTCTTTGTGCATTATCACTGGCATAAATTATCTGGCTGCTGTAGCATTGTACAACTAAATTTCATTTCTGAGGAGGCTTATTAGGGTGTTTTTCCACTGCGCTCCTTAGATCCAGATCTAAGAAGATCCGGATCTAATGAATGGGTACACTCCTTAATCTGGATCTAGTAGATCCGGATTAAGGGAAGCACCCAATGTGTTTCCACAGGAGGTGTAGCACCCATTAGCAGTGGGTGCTAGCCTCCCTGCTGTGGAAACACCTTTGCGCCCATGTGGGGAATCCGGATCAACCCCCAAGGGGTCTGCCCATCACCCCAGGTGTTTCGAGAGACAGGGGGGTGCACTCTTCAAACTCCCTCCAAAAACACTGGTACAGACTTCGAAGCCACTCCAGAGTCCCTTCGGAACATCTCCAACGTTAGCGCAAGACAGCCCCGGAGTGCCTGCAATGTCAGCGGGAAATCGCTCTGGAGCACTTCCAAAGTCTGCGCTGATCTTCAGAGAGATCGGCGGCATGACTCTGAATTCTTTGCCGATCGCTTCGGAGGGAAGTCCACATGGTCTGCGCTAATAGCGAACGGACCACGCTGACAGCTCTGGAGCCTTTCCAAAGTGTTTGCCGATCTCTTTGGAGTGACTTCAGAGTCATTTTGGAATGATTTTGGAATGACTCCAAAATCACTATGAAGCTGGGATTTCGGGGCTCCCCCCCATGGGTGCACCCCCTCCCCCTAGCCTCCTCTAGACCCCATTGCCTGTTTCTTGTGGAAACAGGCTCACTTTAATCCAGATTTTCTGGTTGAAGACCCCATTGTAGATGGGGTCTACAGAAAATCTGGATTAAAGGCTGAGATGTACCCATATGATCCAGATTTCCCCAGTGGCGGTGGAAACAAATGTGTCCCAAATGGGTGCCATGGTGGAAATGGGGTCATCTGGCTCACCCCCAAATGGGTCCTTAACGGGTGCAAAAATAGGTACTTTCTGACAGTGGAAAAATACCCTATGTAACCTATTCCAGATGTACTGAAGGAATGGAGTTTGGAATCTGATAATTGCCTTGACATATTTGTTTTGTTTGTTCAAAATTGAGACTAGTTATGTAGGTTTAATAAAGTAATCATGGTGGACCTCGTGCTTTGTGTCCTGCATAGATGGTGAAGTTTATGCCTGGGGACACAATGGATACAGTCAACTTGGGAATGGGACTACCAACCAGGGAGTTACACCTATTCAAATCTGTACCAATTTGCTAATTAAGAAAATAATTGAAGTAGCCTGTGGCTCCCATCATTCCGTAGCATTATCATCTGATGGAGATGTAAGTCTTTTTATATTCAGTGCTAAGACTTTGGTTGTTGTTATTGCTTTGTGAACTTGAAATGTTTGGAAGCTGTCCATGAAAGCTGAATTTGGTGTGGTCATTAAATACTAGATTATGCATAATATGTCTCAAGTTGAACTTTATAAGACATTTGCAGGAAGGAATGGACTGCCATTGTGGATGTAACAAAGGAAGCATTTTCTTGTATATCATGTGGAATTGTGACACAGAAATTAGCTTGCTTCCAATAAAGAAGTACTGAAGAGGACCAGTCATTACATCAAAGATATTTTAGTTGATTTTTAATACTGTAGTCTTGGTGGATGAGTCTTAACCAGAGAAGTCAAGTGGTTGTTAGATAGAATCATAGCAGAGGAATTTCTTGTGTGCATTAAAAGCGATGCAAAACTATTGCTCCTTAGATTTGTTCTTTTGCCATCAGGGGCAAATATTATGGTTTTAGCTGCTTTTATTCCTTATTAATTTATTATTAGTAAATTTTCGATTATGAAGTTGGACACTTAGTATTTGTGATATCATATTAATACACTTGCATCCTCCAAGATCTTTACCTAATGAGATAGGGGCACAAATTCAGGAACATTGGACACATTTTTAAGGAGATAATCAAAACTGAGATCTTTCAGTAGTGGAATTCTCTATCTTTGCATGCACATGAAAGGTTACTTTAGAAGCCCTATGTGCTGCACAGGAATCAGTTCAATTTTTGCAGTGTTTTATTAACTTATATTATTATGACTGAGAACACTTTGTAAACAAGTAATAAAATCTTTTATAAATTTTATTTCTAAAATACAAAGTACAAAATTTAAAAAATACAGATTTTAAACCTAGAATCCCCCTGTTTGATTCCCTCACTTGGCATAACTTATAGTCATTGCTGTTGTTGGAATGTAACAGAAAATTGTATATGGGGCAGTGAAAATGATTGAACGTTCTAAATGAATAAAATGTTCTCTTCACATAGAAACCAGAATATCACTTAGTCATGATTCCCAAGAAGAATATATATATATACACACATACATACATATACATATATATACATGCATACGTACATACATACATACATACATACATATATACACATACATACATACACATACATATACATATATACATACACATACATACATATACATACATACATATACACACACGTAAAAACATTGGAGAAAAAAATATAGGTCTGCATTCTTAATGTAGAGCTGATTTCTATTCAGAAGTCCCTCAAAACCTTTGAGATTTATGGCTTGTTTATTTGTGAATTGGTGATTGTTTATGTGTTCCCAGTGGTTCAGGGAAACTGAAAATGGGTTTCAGTAGTTAAGGTGAAGCAGCGGCACAGGAGCTTCAGAGGTCTTCATATTCTGCATAACAGAAGTGCCTCAGAACTCCCTCTTCTACCCCTTTTTTTTTTTTTGCCCTCCTATAAGATGAGTCAACAGTGCGAGGCAGCTGCAAAAAAGGCAAACGCAATCCTGGGGTGTATTAGGAGAAGCATAGAGTCCAGATCACGTGAAGTTATTATCCCCCTCTACTCTACCTTGGTCAGACCTTATCTGGAGTACTGTGTCCAGTTCTGGTCACCCCAGTTTAAAAGAGACACTGACAAGCTGGAGCAGGTTCAAAGGAGAGCTACCAAGATGGTGAACGGTCTGCAAACCATGTCCTATGAGGAACGGCTTAAGGAACTAGGAATGTTTAGTCTATCAAAAAGAAGACTGAGAGGAGACATGATAGCTGTCTACAAATACCTCAAGGATTGTCACAGGGCAGAGGGATCAGCCCTGTTCTCACTCTCTCAAGGAAGGACTAGAAACAATGGGGTGAAACTGAAGGGGAAAAGATTTAGTTTAGATGTTAGGAAAAAATTTCTAACAGTAAGAGTGATCAACTAGTGGAACAGGCTGCCACGGGAGGTGGTTGGTTCCCGTTCGATGGAGGTCTTCAAGCAGAGACTGGACGGCCATCTGTCTGAGATGGTTTAGGAGATCCTGCCTTGAGCAGGGGGTTGGACTCGATGACCCAGGAGGTCCCCTCCAACTCTACCATTCTATGATTCTATGATAAGATGCTGAAAAAGATGAGTAAAGGAAGATAGAATTAACAGCTTACTTTCCTAAGCTGCTTACTTGAAAATGAATTTGAAATGCATGATTCTTTGAAAGCCTTATGAAAGGGACTACTGTACTGCGAGGCACCTCTAATTGTTTCCAAGATAACAGAGCAGAGCTATGAATTGGTGTTGGGAGAAGCCTGAAGAGGATATTCTAATAATTAATTAAGCCTTTGATATAGCACCATAAGCCTTCAGTTTAAAGATATCATCTTGAACTTAATATGATTATAGTGGTATTCTATTATGTATAAGATGACAATTTTAGATACACAATTTAGTCTTTCTGCCCTCCCCACCCTCCATTAATTATGAACCCTCAAAGGGAGTCTGCAGCAGTATAATTTATCATAAGTAGAGTTAAGCATAGAAGAAATCGAGGTTACATGGAAATTGATAAATAAAGATAAAATATTTTTCTTTGTTTTCCTTATTTTCTATGGATCTTTTGCCTTGTGGAAAGGTATATGCTTGGGGCTATAACAACTGTGGCCAAGTTGGGTCAGGATCGACAGCAAATCAGCCAACTCCTCGCAGAATTTCCAACTGCTTACAGACTAAAGTTGTAGTTGGCATTGCGTGTGGTCAGACGTCTTCCGTAGCTGTAGTAGACAATGGCGAGGTAAACTTTCTGTGTTGTCCTTCTCCCACATTTTGCTTCTAGAATTGCTGGTCTAGAAAAAATATTCATTGAAAATGTATCAGAAACTCTTGCTAACAGTTATAACCTGTTTTTCTAAAACGAGTGATAGATATTGAGAATGTCAAGTTATATATTCTGGGAATAAGTATCTTCTGTCTAGAATTTATTTCTGAAGGTGATACTAGAGCACCTAGATTAACTAGCTGCTAACTTAGAAGGTAAAAATCCTTTTAAGTTACATTTAGAAATAATCCTTCAATGGTTTGATAGGAGGATTGCATAAAGGAAACAGTAGTGCTGCCATTACTAAGTTATGGAAAGCCCTAACTTGCTTCTCCCGCCTTCTAGGCACCTCAAGCCAGAATGTTTGTGTAAGATGCAGCAGAGGGATGAAACAGTTAGCTTTCTGTCATTTGGTATTATATCTATTACTAAGTCCTAAAGTAAATCCTTTCTGCATTTTTATTTAGGGTAGTTCACAGTTTAAATATCTAAAAGACAAAAACTGATTTCCTTGAACAATGGGATTTATTTTTCCTTTGGGGCTAGACCCATATAGACCTCCCTATGCCTTAGAATCTGCCAGGGAGCCATTTTAGCTGTGCTAGCAACTTCAGCGGTTACAGAGGTGGGGACATGTGATAAGGGCTCCTTCCCTCTGAGATGTGTGAGGCAGCTTCATTGTGTCCATTTGGATATCTGGTGAAAACACACCTCTTTACCCTAGAGTTTGACTGGTCAGCCATCTAGCAGCTGCATTCAGCACCAGCTGCAGCTTCCGAACCATCTTCAAGGGCAGCCCCATTTAGAATGCATTACAGTAGTCCAATCTGGAGGTTAACAGAGCATAGATAACTGTGACCAAGTCATCTCTCTCCAAAAATGACTTCAACTGACACACCAGCCAGTGTTGGGAATAGGCACTCTTGGCCAAGGCCTCCACCTGAGCTTCAAGTGTTAGCGCAGTGTCCAAGAGCACCCCCAAATTTCGCATCTGTCCTTCCAGGGCATTACAACCCCACCGAGGACAGGGTGTCTCCCAACTGCACAAACCTGAGACCCAGTGACATACAGCACCTCAGTCTTGTTTGGATTTAGCTTCAATTTATTGGCTCCCATCCAGCCCATTACTGCCTCCAGGCACCTGTCAAGCACTTCTTAGTAGGGTTGTTTTGCCTCAGAAAGATCAGATACGTGATTTGGGAGTGCTCCTGGGTTCATCGCTGTTATTTGAAATCCATGTGGCAGCTACTCCAGGAGCGGGACTAATGTAATGCGTTCTCCATCTGTTCTACCAGCTTAAGCCTTACCTGCTAGGGATAACCTGACCACAGTAATCTACACCCTGGTAACCTCCATAGTAGACTGCAGTAATGTGCTCTCCGTGGGGCTACCCTTGAAAATGGTCTGGAAGTTGGAACTGGTGCAGAATGTAGCAACTTGACTGCTGATGGGAGTCTCTGGCTGGATTAACGTCACGCTGGTCCTGAAGGATCTGCACTGGTTTCCTATTCACTGTCCAGCCCAATTCAAGGTGTTGACACTAACAGATAAAAATCCTGAACAACTTGGGCCCTGGATATCTGAAGGAGTATCTTCTCTTCATATAGACCTGCCAGTGCACTGAGATCTCAGGAAGAGGGCCTTCTTGTAATTCCTTCTCTTTCAGAGGTGCAAGGCATAGGGACATGCTAGAGGGTATTTTCTATGGTGGTCCCCAGACTCTGGAACAGCCTCCCTCTAGAGATTTTCCAAGTACCCACACTGTATATTTTTTAGTGCCTGGTTAAAACATATCTTTTCACCCAGACTATTCACAATTCTGGTATGACAAAGCAAGTCATTAGACACTGTTTCTGCCCATTATAGCATGTGTTTGTCCCAGCAAAGCAGATGGCAATAGATCAGATTGATACTTGCTGAAGCAGTATAGTAAGTAGGCATGAAATGAAGGAAAATGTTATATGTCTGATTAAGGTATGCTGTGTTTTGCAGTGTTTTCTAACATCATTGCAGCTTTGTAACATTTGTTAGTTCCAACTAAATTATAGCTTGTTTTCTATGCAATCAATCCATCCAGATTAACTGTTCTTCCTTTATCCAGGTCTATGGTTGGGGTTATAATGGCAATGGCCAGCTTGGTCTGGGAAATAATGGCAACCAGTTGACCCCATGCAGAGTGGCCGCACTCCAAGGTGTATGTGTAATGCAGGTGAGTAACAAACTGGTGATTATTTTTTCAGCAGAAGTATATTAGTTTATTAAGTTTTTGAATCTCATTTCAGAGTGATGTGCTTATAACAACTTTATCTGGAATAACTGGGAACTAACCAGTGGTAACAGCAGTATGGAAAATGCAGTTTTCTAGCTGCTAAGGTTGCAACTGGTTAGCACTGCATTTGGCTCTTTTGGTAGCAAGTCTGTAGAAAGAAGGAATTACCAGATTGCAAATGTAGTTAAGAGTGCTAACTAGTATTTCCTTCTGGTTTGGAAAAATGCTCAGTGGCCAATGGATTGAAAATGGTCGGTATGTATACAGATACCCAAGAAAGGAAATCTGACTGATGGTTCCAATTAGTGAGCAGTCTCTTATCTCACATGCTAGGAAAGTTATGTTAAGGGTCATTCAAAACATATTGCTATCTAATATAGAAAGAAATCTGCCAGTTACACGGGCAGGTTTTAGGAGAAGCAGGGGAACTAACATATCATTGTAGATGTGCGAAGAATTCTTGCAAAAGTAAAAATAATTTAAGAAGGAAGTGTATAGGTGTTTCATTGATTATGGAAAGCTTTTGACTGTGTTGATCATGCTAACTTTTGGAATGTTTTGAGGAAGGTAGAAATTCCAAAACACCTGATTGTTCTGATGAGAAACTTGTATGGTGACCAAGAAGGTTTAACCTTGTCTTCTGCATGAAATGCCCATGAGCAGTTGGTGGGCCACTGTGTGGGACAGGATGCTGGACTAGATGGACTGTGGCTTGATTCAGCAGGGCTTCTCTTATGATACATAGATGGTACTACTCTGCTAACAAAAGATTTGAAGACCATACTAGCCAAAGTCAAGGAATGGACAAGAAGATGGTTTAAGCCTAAATTTTAAGAAAATGAAGATCACATCCCAAATTTCTATTCCAACGGTGAAGCTCTGGAAACAGTTGGCGAGGCTTGTCTGCTGGGATCCATGGTTAAAATGTCTAACACTCAGGAAAAGTGGCAAAGGTTGGCACTGGGAAGAGCAGCAATGAAAGGTTAAGAAAATATTTTAAAGTATTATGATCAGTTCACTGAAGACAAGGATCAGAATGGTTGACATCATGGGTTTTAGTGCTGTGTTTCATAGATTCGGAAGTTGGACTTTGAAAAGCCGGGCTGAAAAGATGTAATTCCTTTGAACTTTGGTGCTGAAGAAGGCGCCTCAGGGTACCATGGATAGTTGGAATGACTAATGAATGGATTATAGACCTAAATATCCATTAGAAGCCCAAAAGACAAGGCTTAAACTGTTATACTTTGGCTACATAATGAGAAGACCAAGTCCATGGAAAGTGTGGCAATGCTTGGGTACGTAGAGAGAAGAGGACAGCCATCTAGTAGGTGTGTAGGCAAGACCAATGAAAACCTTGTTGGCAGACCTGAGAATGATCATAGAAGATTGGTCAGTTTGGAGGAAGTCAGTTCATATGATTGCCAAAAGTTGATGGTGACTAGATAGCATCAAGCAAACAAGTTGCCTATTCTAGCCACGAATTTACATTGTGCTTCTATACCAGAATGGCTAATGTGGTCCTGTAGCTATTGCTGAGTTAGCAGATCTCTAATAACAGAATTGTGTCGCATTAGTCTCATTTAAAAGAGTGAATATTTAGTTTTCTAAAGCCTAGAGTTTCATCAGAGAAGGAGATACAGTCGGATCCCCATATCCACAGGGGATAGGTTCCAGGCCTTATCACGGTTATTGAAAACTGGATATTTCAGGCAGTAGGGGTTTTGCACTCAATTTCCTGTGATTCCTCGGATATCCCGTGAGATTTCACAGGAATCATGGGAAAATCTCTCATGATTTCATGGTGAATTTCTCACTGCCCCAGGCCTCCAGGAAGCCTCAGGTAGTCCTAATGACAGGAGTGAGGGAGGGGAGGCTGGTCTGGTGACAGCAGATAATCGAACCTGGTTACTGTATTGGCGGATAAGAGGTCTGACCGTACAATAAAGAATGTATCATTTCATCCAGGGTTCTGGGAGACGTTGTGTTTTAACATTCATCATAGAGAGGTATATTGCCAATTTCAGCTGAGGCCAGTTCTTTATATACTGAATTTTTATATCTGCCCAACAAGTATAGGTTCACTATAGTTTATCCTCCCAACCTTTTTAACCCCAGCAAGACTAGATTTGGTGTTGTTTTTTGTTTCAGTTTTTCATACAAAGAGTACAGTGGGGGCAGCTGGCTTGCAGTGGACATGGAATCCCCTTAGATGTGCAACTATCATGAGAAATTAGAAGACTTTCTCAGCTTTGATAGTTATACAGAAGAATAGATTCCAGTTGGTGCTGCATGTGGTGCAAACTACACTTGAAGTGACTTCTACAGATTTATTAAAGATGCAGGAGCCCTTCCTTTTTCATATTCTGTCCTCTGCAGAAGTTAATCAAATAGGCAGCAGCATTGTTCATCTTCTCCCCTGTGAAGGATTAGTCCTGCTTAACACAGTCTTTATTCTAACAGTCCAGAAGCAGAGTCTAAACTGTTTATTGTCTAAACAGCTTCCATCTCTTCTTTGCTTTGCATCTTGAGTTTTTTCTTAATAAAGAAAAGGAAGTGTCACAGTCCAAGTGGTGATCTTATGGTTCATAGTCCTACCATATTAGTTTTACAGGAATCTTGAAGGTGACCAAAAAACTTGAGTTTTCTGGAGAAAATGGGAATCATACTGTCTCTCCTTTAGTAACAGAAGTGGAGGTACTCCAGGTGCCAACTTTATGTGATTTTTGGCACCTGGTTAAAATGTACCTTTTCATCCAGGTTTTTCATGCCTAGTTCCTCTGACTGTAGTCCTACCAGGGAGAGTGGGTGAGAGCGTTATGTTTTTCAGTATGTTTTAGTAACTGTTTTATCATGTGTTGTGACCCCATCCTGGGACCTCCAGGTGAAGAGCAGAATACAGATGCAAGCAATAAAACATACTTTGTGACAGGAGTGTTCTTTTCTTAAACTTCAGGTTGTCTGCGGCTATGCGCATACAATAGCACTAACAGACGAGGGCTTGCTTTATGCCTGGGGAGCTAACACTTATGGGCAGCTGGGGACTGGCAACAAAAGCACCCAGCTAAGTCCCGTGCAGATCTTGATGGAAAAGGAGAGGTAAATTTTGTTTTGTCTACTCCTTAGGAAGCTAGTTTGCAGGGATGTCTAAATATTTATCATTACATCAGGAATGAGATATATGCATGAATGTTCTTTGTGTTTCTGGAGACTTGGTTTCAGTTGTCTTATTGCCTTCTCCCGCCCACACTTCTTGCCCTTAATCTCTGAATTGAGAATCAGTGCATTTCCTTTAAGACTGTTGTGATATGCCTCTGGCTGGCCATCAGTACCTATTAACAGCCTTAGTTGCAGCTCTTGAACTGTCCTCATAGGCAGCCCCACATACAGTGCATTGTAATAGTCCAGTCTTGTAATTACCAGAGTATGGGTTTCTGTGGCCACATTGTCTCTTTCCAAATAGGGCAGTAACAGGTAAATAAGCTGTAGCTAGAAGTAGGCATTCCTGGCCACTGCCAGCACCAGAGCTACAGGTGGCAGAGATGGATCCAGAAATACCCCCTGAATTTTCCAGTGAAGCACAATACCATAAAAACAGGCTATTTACTTGTTTTGTGGAATTGAGAGCCAGTACCAGTGACACACTGTACCTTTGTCTTGTTTGGACTTAGCTTGGTCCACATTCAACCTTTTACTGCATCCAGAAATAGTGCCTGAACATCCTCTCTGGAATTAATTGGAATGGAGAAGCAGAGTTGGATGTGATCAGTATACAGTTTGCACCTCACTGTATTTCCGATGATGACTCCTAAAAGCTTCACATAAAACATGGAAGACAGAATTTATCCCTGAGGAATTCCACAACCAAACCCCGTAGCACCCCATAGCCATTCCAGAAGAATCCCGTTAGTGGTATTGACAGCTTATGAGAGATCAAGAGTAAGAGGGTTGCAGTCTCAACCCCCCCCCCCCCGTCTCCTAGTAAAGGGTATCAAGCAGGGCAAATTGGGTAGTAAAGTTAGACCTGAAGCAAGATTTAAATAAGATCAGATGTTTAGCTTCCTCCAAGCATATCTGTATTTTATCTGTCTTCACTTTTTCTATGACTTTGTCCAAAATAGTCTAAGGAAATCTTGAAAACAGAGTGCCCTGAAATTTTCCTACTGGCTAGTGGGAGAGCGCATTCTCCAAATGAGAGGTGCAGTGCTACCTGGACCCATCCAGCCATCTCCTACTGGTTCACTTACATAGGCCAGCCAAGTTAGCATGTGGCTTTTCCACATCCTTAGACTTTAATAGTCAACCTAATCCATTATAACTGGACCCAGTGGTTTACAGGAGGCTTCTGTTGGATAGTTCTGATTGAAGTATCTAGTTCCGTGTGGATCTGAAGCAGTTTTGTCCCTCAAGTGCATTGTAAATTTGTACCAATGGTGTGAGATGGTGGTTACCTTTCCCACCTCCAGTGTGATTTTCTTAGGTCATTAACCACTCAGAAAAGCTTTGCTGGACAGTGATTCAGGGATACAGTGGCATCTGACAAGTATGTAGGCAGATAATGCAATCTAATCCATGCCTGGTTAGACATGCAACAATATTGAGTGCCACTTTGCACTCTAACTGTGGAAACTTCTGTTTCACCACCCATAACTCCAAGGAATACAAAGTTTCCAAAGCAATGTTGAGGAGCAATCATGAGAGAATCATGGGAGAATCAACAAGGGTGGCATGCATGCCAACTGGAAAATCCCCCAGAGCATTCAGAAATTGCTTGGATTTGGGGTTCTGATTATCTCAATAGGTCTCATCAAAGGATACTATCACTGTAAATTCAAGCAGATTATCTGTCCAGTGTCCCATCTGGCATTGTTGACCTAAATTCCTCCAAAACAGCTCTTTGGAATCTGCCATGGAGATAAAATTGGAACTGCATAGGTACCCTGTCTCCTACTGCTAAGTCCTGTGTCTCTGCTTAGAGATACAGAAGCAGCAACAAGGTCTCTGTCCCATCAGATGTTATCAGGGTCCTGGTCTTGATCTGTTGCAGAATGCTCAGACCCCATCTAATTATAGGTATAATTGGATATTTACCCCACTGTGCATCACTTTGCACTTAATAGTACTGAAGGTCTTTTGCGTCTTGGTTGCTTCCTCACCCAAATTCAGCAGGTCTTTCTGGAGCTCTTCACAGTTGCTTTCATGTTTGTTATTCTGTTGGTGGTATTGTTTCTTCTTTTTAAAAAATTATCCTTCGGTGTGCAAGCTGCTAAACCGGCCACACACATAGTGCAAAACAAAACTCCTCCAGTGCATACAAGATTCATGCTACAAACTCACCATTCACCAGCAGTTGTCTCTGCAAATTCCCCCAGTTTAAAATGTTGTCATCCACCTTGGGATTTGTAGATAAAGGGCAAAACATATATTTTTAAACAAATAAGTAAATACACCGTGCTTTACTTTTTTCTTTTTATGCAGAATTGTAGAGGTCGCTGCTTGCCACTCTTCTCACACTTCTGCTGCCAAGTCCCAGAGTGGCCTAGTATACATGTGGGGTCAGTGCCGTGGGCAGTCAGTGGTTCTTCCACATGTTACCCACTTTTCTTGCACAGATGATGTGTTTGCTTGCTTTTCTACTCCTGCTGTGATGTGGCGTCTCCTCTCAGTAGGTGAGAACTTGAACTCCTTATTGCAAAATAATAAATGCAGATGTCTGGCTTTTTTCTTTACAGACATGATAGACACTTTTCTGATCATTTCTCTGGACAATCTTAGAATTCTCTCATCTAACATAGTGACCCATGTAACTCAAATCCACTTTGTGCTTGAGGAACTCGGAGAACATAAATTGTATGTCAAATTCACTAAATATGAATTTAATTTGAATACACTTGACTTTTGACTTCTTAAGCTTTCCTGAGAACTATTAAGGTTGTAGGGAGGGATGTAAATATAAATAAATGCATATGTTTAATTTTTTTTCCCAGAGTATGAGGATTTCCTTACGGTGACAGAATCTCTGAAGAGAGAATTTGATAGTTCTGATACATCGGACTTGAAATTCAGAGTAGATGGAAAATTCATTTATGTACATAAAGCTGTCTTGAAAATCAGGTAATGACAAACTCTAGTAGGATGTGGATGACGACTGATGTTCAGAGTGTCTAATTAATATAGCTAATTACTTTCATTTTCTTAGCAGAGCTTTCTGTTTTTTGTTCTTATTTAACTACTTATAGATTGCTTAGATCTAATGGGGATATTAGAAAGGCCAGTGCTTTAGCTCGGTTCTATATTTGCCTTAAAGTTTACCTTTTTACGTTAACCAGTTGGTTTTATTCATTTATTTATATTTATATTCTGCCCTATACCAGTAGGTCTCAGGGCAGGCTACAATTTTAAAACAACAGATTAAAACAGTAATATGCATAAGAACACTTAAAAACCAACAAGCAAACAAACGAAAAATCCAGCATATTTAAAAAGTGTATTCAAATATTAAAATACTAATGTGTACAGTGTGTGAGTGTGTGGGGGGGGAATGGTCACATTAGCCAAAGTTGTCATATGGTTGTCATATGACATACAGTGTTTCTCCAAGACTGCATTTTTTATTTAATAAAATTAGCTTAAAATATTCTGTAGTATCAAAATAATAAATCATAATATAAGCTAATAGCTTATAACCTAATATTGATTAGTTGAATAGATCATATCAATGTTATTAAAATAAAAAATAGAAAGAAAGGGTTTTAAAAAACTTATTTCAGAAAACTGTAAGAGTTGAAGATTTAGTGGGTGTTAACTATAATGAACTTCCGTCATGTGTCAGTAATCCATTTATTTGTACTGTCTTCCCAGTTGCTTCCTTCTCTACTTTCTTGTACCTTCTGTTGAGATTCAGTGGGCTAAACATTACGGGGTTTATTTTTGTGGTATTACAACTCCAAATTCTGCAGCTCTGTAAAAGTTAAAGGCTATGATATAAAAAAGAAAATTTTCAGCGTCAATCACAAAGAATGTTTTAATCTGTGATCTTCAAAATTGTTTGAGTGGCCAGGCAAAACAAACATTGTAAATTGCCTTAACTTTTATTAAGAAAGTTTGTTCAGTGAATAATATAAGTTATAAGTCAAGTTAATCAAAGCTATCTACACTGCTAACCTGGGAGGCAAATTGAAGCAATGATTTCTTTCAAAATTGCCTTAATGTGAGAGATGACTATCCTTCTCATTGTGCTTACCCATAATTTAACTACCGTATACTCTTTCCTCAAGGTGCACCTGGTAGGAATGCCTGAGGAACATTTTTCTTCTATTTCATCTGTTGGAATATATCCTAATGCTGGAGATGGGAGTTAAGAATAGAATGTCTAGGTACATTTTAAAGCAATGTCCTTCAAAAATATAATATCTCCAAGTTTTTATGTTTACTATTGCAGATGTGAGCACTTTCGTACTATGTTCCAGTCATACTGGAATGAAGATATGAAAGAGGTCATAGAAATAGATCAGTTTTCCTACCCAGTATACCGTGCTTTTCTTGAATACCTATACACAGACACTATTGATCTGCCACCTGAAGATGCTATAGGTAAGTCCTATCAAGATATGTACAGATATGCAGGGGAATAAGATGTGTAGGAGAATTATTGTATCTGTAAGGGAAAAAGATAATGGATAGGCATATTTCCAATAGCCAATTACCAGTAGAATGTATTGGGGTCTTCTAGTCAAGGATGCCATTTAGTCACCCTCAGAAGAAAACCCCTAGGCTGCCTCGATTAAGTACTTCAAAGTTTCCTACCTGTAGAAAGTGCAGAGGGACAAGAAAGAAGACAGCAGAAACGGATGTTCCGCTGTCCTTTTCTGCTTGCTCTTTCAAGTAAAAAAGTGGCCAGAAGAAAGTGGGGATTCGCTGTATGTGTTAGAGCAGAATTCTTGCCCTCCTCAAGTCAAGAGAGAAAGCCTGCCTTCTAAAGAGATAAGAATTTGCATATTGAACCTTAATAAATTGATCTTAGCCTTTAAAGAAAACTAATTTGATTCACTCATACACTCTAGTTTGCATTTAAAATTTGAAATAAAAATTGAAAGTCTCCAGATAAAGTTAAAATGTGGGCATCCTAGCAGTATACTGGTGTGGCTGGCCAACAGTCTAAGGCAGATTTAAGGAAAAAAGAGCAGTTCTGGTACTTTTCTTAAAAACGTTAACATCATCTCATCTGTGCATTGGCAGAGGGATGGATAGTCCATCTGGTAACTCACTGCTGGTGCAAAAATAACAAAAAGAAAGGGAGCATTGAGTTCCATGATGATTGATTTGATGCTATGGTGAAGCAGGTCATGCTAAACCAGAATTTTCTTGCGCTCTCTGGAGGCACCCTTTATTGCTAAATTAGTGATGTTGGCAGTGCTTTTATATTAACAAAACCTACTGAAGTGTCTTTATAAACAATGTATAAACTTTGAATTGAAATTCCTAAATACTTGGGCAAACTGCTTTAAGCATACCTCCTCCCTTTTGGGGTATGGTATATAGACTATATATTCTCAATATTCATTTGTTTCATGGAGCCAGTAAAGCAGGAATATAAAATGTTTAATATGACATTTTGCTTTTAGGACTTCTGGATTTGGCTACATCATACTGTGAGAACAGATTGAAAAAAATGTGTCAGCATCTAATCAAAAGAGGGATCACTGTGGAGAATGCTTTTTCATTGCTGTCTGCTGCAGTCCGCTATGATGCAGAGGTAACTAGTGTTAAAACTCCCTCTGGTAACAACCCTGTTCTCCTCCTCCCTCCTCCTCCTCCTCCTCTTCTCTCCCTCTCTCTGTAATAAAAGTTCTGTCAATAATAGTGAATTCAGGTGCTGTGTTGTGACTGTGTATTCCAAGTGAGACCACTGAAAAACACCATGCTTGGAGGAATCCTGTAACTGAAAGCAAGTCTATTGGACAAACTGTCCAACCAGCTACAGCAAATTGATTGAATTCTGTATGCCTGCAATACTGAACAGAAGCATTTGTACATTCTAACAATGAATTTATTTCTTTGTGTACAAAGAGATCAGCAAATTGTTTTTCTTATGTGGAAGTTCCATTTTTGTGGGATGGCAGTAGATTACTGACGGATTACCCTAGTGTGCCTGCTGCCAGACAACTGAGGGAGAGGTAGCCCCTCCCAACATAAACTGGTCTCCGGTCTTCCTGCAATGCTTTCTCTAGAAAAAACCACAAAGACATTATTCATAGGGGGAGGATGTAATCTACTGCCATCTAGAGATCCCTGGAAAAATCCAAGCTGTCTTAGTTCTGCCCCATCACTACCCTCTTCCTACCTCTCTGAAAGTCCAAAGGTTCAGACATCAGAGCAATATCTTTTCTCTCCCGTTCAAACCTCAAGAAACGGAGAGTTTAAATAGGTGGTCTCCTAGACTCCATTGCCCTATTGGTGCCCAAAATTTATAATTTTGATGTTTATAAGCATTAAAAGCGTCAATAATTACTATATTTAAAAAGTTATTACAATACTAGTGAGTACAAAGTGTTTTTTGTTTTTGCCTAGGATTTAGAAGAATTCTGCTTTAAGTTTTGTGTCAATCATTTGACTGAAGTCACCCAGACTACAGCTTTTTGGCAAATGGATGGTTCTCTGCTAAAAGAATTCATTGCTAAAGCCAGCAAGCATGGAGCCTTTAAGAACTGACGGTTTTTTTTAAATGGTGCAGCGAATTTGCTTTTCTGACTTTTTCTCTGTGTATTTTGTCAGTGTGAAGAACATTATATGTTATTATTCAAAAGGAAAAATCCTGCCACTATATTTTTAAAGATACTCCATGCAAAGGACCTGAAAATATGTTTGTGATTCTTGTGAGTGCTTCTATACTGTTGTTTTTGAAAGAAGAACAAATAAGCTGGGGGAAGCCTGGAAGGGGATTTCAGAGGCCCTTACTGATTTCATCTGATACTATACATAAGAACAACAAAAAAAAAAAATACTTTTGCTCATCGTTCTTTTGGGTATATATGAAGGAAGGTTATCCTAACATAAGTCAAAAAGGAGGGAAGTGTGAGAAAATTTGAAGAGCCAATTATGTTAATTTTCAGTGTGATTTGGATTATTTCCATCTTTTGCCATAGTTTAAGTTAGGTAAAAGAGGAGAAGGTTTCATATAGTCATTTTGAGGGCTTAAAGTTGCATGTGGGATCTAAATGCCCCTAGGTGACTTATATAACTAGAGAATGAAATCTATTTTTGAGATCTTCAGCATATCAGTAAAGGTTTTCTTCTGTCTCTTGTGTAGTGCCTTGTCATAAGATGTGTGTGTGTGCGTGTAATCCTAACATAAGTTTAAATCAAATGATTTGCTACTTTCCATTTTCATGTAAGAATAGAATTGAAATGAGCTTGGAAGGCCCCAGCCTGGTCACCTGCTGATGAGAAATCGTCTTTCCCAGAATAGCTTCAGGATGCATTCTACTCCAAGTCATAATGACAAGTGTACATATTACGGAGATCCAAAACCAGTCATAATTCTGGAACAGGAGATAAAGCACTGGAGGGAGCTTCTGTTTCTGGACATTGCTTTTAGTGTTCAAAGTTTTAGATGTAGTAGTATTTTCTCTTTCAGTATAATATCGAGCAAAGCAAACCTAAGAATATCCCTTTGTGAGGTGACAGAATCATTCTGTACTGTTACTTGTTAGCCATCAAGAATAGACAGAAAAATTGGTACATCCTAAATCATGATTTTATTATTTTAATATATTTAAATTTTAATGCTAAAATTGTTGCTTTTGAAAATGTTAACTTCAAGATTTGCATTTTGCAAGATTGATTTGCTTCATTTTACTTCAGTCAACTTGCATAATGAGATTACATTTCACTGTTGCAGTGTGAAGCAAATGTATGCTTTAATAAGCTTATACTACATAACTCCTTCACCATAACTGCTGTACTGCCAACCCACTGTCAGTCCTTAACTCTTCTGTGTGAATGCTGAATAAGAATGTGAATGTGAATATGAAACCAGTTCTTAAATGCTATCGTTGTACTATTGCTTCCATTTTTTAATGATTCAGATCAAGAAAGTATACACAGATTACTTGCTATGGCCCAAAGCATCACTTTCACACAAGCATTTATTGTTATTCCTTAAAAGTTTGCAGGCAATTTATTAGGGTCCTCTGAAAATAGTAGAATGGAGCGTAGTCATCACTTATGTGAGCACCCATTCTTGAGGGCTCAGGTGCATAATGATGGGTAATTGTCTTGATGGTCTACCGGCTGAATGAGTCAGTTTTTTTCTCCAGCATGTGGTGCCCACCCTTATATCTACGATGAGCTCCTATAATCCCCAGTCATTCAAAAGAAGCCTCAGTCCAAGCAACCTATATAGGATCCCCCTGCTCAGTAGATGAAGGCAACTAAAACAAAAACCAAAGAGAAAAACATATACAAGTAAACAAACAAAGGGGAGGGACGTAATGCACCTGAACGCTCAAGAATGGGTGGTCATGTAAATGATAACAATGCTCCTTTCTCCAAGGGCTCAGGCTTATTACGATGGGATGTACCAAACCCCAGTTAACTTCAGGGAGGAAGCAATATTTAAAATACCATAACCATCCTACCATATATTTGATGACTTGCTGCACCTCTCTACATCCATATGACACTTCAGCGGAACAATACTGACCCAAACGGTTGTATGTTGTGAAGGAGCACAGACTTGCCCGCGCTGCCACCTTGCAGATCTCAGAAATTGGTCCATTTGTCACCAGTGCTGCAGATGTGGAAGCAAACCATTTAAAATGGGCCTGGATCCCTTGAGGCAGGGTCTTAAGAGCACGCCTGACATATAAGATATGCCACCTCTTCTCCAGATCCTTTTTTGGATCTGGACAAAGGGTAGGCAAGTGAATTTCCAAAGCCCTGTGATAGACAGTCAACTTTGGGCCTAAACTTAGGCTGTAACCAAAGCACAACTGAATGTGGGGTAAACTGACAATATGGTTCCTCAGTCAACAGCACAGAAAGATCAGACATTCTTCTGGCTGAGGTAATAGCTACCAAAAAGGAAACCTTAAAAGACAGTTATCCTACAGAAATTGTAGCTAATGGCTGAAAGGGTTAAAGCCCCCAAACCAGTCTCAGATCCCACGAAGGAAACCTATTAACAACTTGGGGGGGGGGGCACTTAGCTTTCATGCCCAACAAGAAAGTATGAACATACTCATGTGATGTTAAATTAAACCCTGCCAATAAATCCAAGATGGCCACTAACGCATGTACCTGCTTTCTTAAAGTGTTATACTATAACCCCTTTCTAGCCCTTTCTTGCAAAAGAGACAACACCTGACCTACAGAAGAGCACTTGGGGGGAATATACTTTGCAACCATCTCCCAAAGGCCTTCCGCACAATGTTGTAAATGCACTTAGAAACTAGGGG
Source organism: Aspidoscelis tigris stejnegeri (assembly GCA_023333525.1). NCBI lineage: Eukaryota > Metazoa > Chordata > Lepidosauria > Squamata > Teiidae > Aspidoscelis > Aspidoscelis tigris. The sequence goes on from JALMGA010000010.1 coordinate 2,602,807, forward strand.
AAAGGTAGAGTAACCCTTCTGGCCAGGGAGCTTATAGGGTATGAACCACCCAAGCCTCCTTGTCCCTCAACCTTGATATGTATGTGGGTACTTGATTTTATGTCATCACAAAAAGGTCTGTGACAGGAAACCCCCATTTCTGCACCATGTTGAAGACCAGAGGATCCAACCTTCATTCTGCCTGAGGAAGATGTGTCCAACTCAGTGAATCTGCCCATGAGTTCTTTGACCCCTGTATATGAATTGCAGAGAATGATAACACAAGTCTCAGTACAAACAGGAACTTTCCTATTGTAATAAGCCTGAGCCCTTGGGGAACATATAATTTCCCCATGTTTAGTATTAGTGCTGAACTGCTTTGTTTTTACTAACTGGTCTATCTAAGAAGACTACCATAATGGATTTATTAATTCATTGTTTGTTGGCTGAGATAACTGTCCAGGAGTTAATCTATGAAAATATCAAAATGTTGGAAGGGTAATTTCTTGTAGGAAGAAGACATTCAAGTTGTTCATACCATTATGAATGACTTTCGGGGCATGATACTAAATGAGCTTAAAATTCTTGAAGAAAAATAATGAAAAGCTTTCAGATCCATTGAAAAAATCAACTGAACTTATGATTTCCACACTAAATGTTTTTTCAAAGTTTCTGAGGAATTTCTGAAAGCTGATTCTTAACTAGCTTGATAATAAAGAAACACAACCATCAAACTGGCAATCTGGAATGAATATGACACCACATTATGGAGTAAGAAAAGCTAAAATGTTTATTCAGGAAGAAGTACTGGGATGACTCCATTCTGAATTCTCTGACTGAAGGCAGAGATTCTGAAAGAGGCAGAGCAAGAATTTCAGCTAATGCTACTTAAACATAGAGCCTTTCTTTACTGGCCCTCAGTTCTTTAATGGGGAATACAAGAGATCCTGCCCACTGCTACATAGAATGGGACATAATCCTGGTCTGGCTCACTGGTAGACTTCATGGCCTGGTTGGAACAAGGAAGGGTACAGAAAGCACGCCGGTGAAATGGGTTCCCTGGTGTTCCTAATCCTAAGTGCGAAGCTCTGAAGTTCATGTGAACGTTCAGGGGTGGTGCAGAGACTGATCCATAACCATGCCTGGCTGTTCTCTGAACCAGATGACCTTGCTGGTCCAGACCTACTGGTTCACATCACAGTCTTTCAGAACAGAAAGGCTCTTATAAAATACTCTTACACCTACTTTTTGTAAATAAATAATCTCTACTAACTTTGTATGCAATGGAGGTTACATCTGAGTGAAAACCTATGAATTATTTTCTTTTATCTAGCTCAACACGTCTCTTAATAAAAGAAATCCCTGTTAACTTTATTTTTTACTTTGAATTTTTAAAAACTAATGAAATATTTCAAAAGAGATTTATTAGTATTTAAAAAATAAAAGTTAATTTTATCCCTCACTTCTGTCAGTTTATTAAAATTTTTAGTTTCAAGGATGTTCTTATTTATTGTTAAGTGGCCCTGTTAAGCCACTATTGTTTAATGTATACTATTTTATTTTGCTTAAAGTAGATATAATTATATATATGTAAGTCAGAATGCTTTTGTTTCATATAGTCCATCTTCCATTCTCTGCTTAGTTGTGTTAAACATTCTGATGAGCTGTATTTTTTTAAATTTAGTATCCTACCTACAGTTTTTTCTTTTTACACGTCCCTTTCATAAGAATGTAAATAAACTATAACTTTTTAAAAGACCACAAAAGTAACTACTTGTCTATATACATAAAATTGAGTTGATGCCACCATGCTGACGCCTGTGTCCATGTGGGCCCCCTCAACAGCCTTTTGGCCCCTCCTAGAATCATCCTTCCAAACTCAGAGGAAGCAGAGAGAAGAACTGAGAAGCAGAGCAAACCTTTGGCTAGTTCAGCATCTGCTTTCCCCCTGTCTTCTCCATGCACAGAAGTCACTTTTGACCTTGGGAGACTTTTCAACTTCCTCTAATGCTGTTTCTCTCTATTTTCTTTTTCTGGTGTACACTGAACATACAAGTGGGTTTCTTGCTTGCTTGCTATAACTTTTCTCCCTAACAAAAGAGAAAAGCAAAGCCTTCTGTTGTTTCTCCTTCGGGGGGAGAACTTCCCCCTAAACCCAACCACCACCTTAGTACTGTATTACAGTACTTAAAAGCTGCAAATTGGATTTCACAGAGGCTTGAAGGAACCAGTCGTTCCAAATAGCCACGGATTAATGTATTCTTTATCAAACCAAATAATAGGTTTGCTCTTTTTGCCTGGGATTTGGTAGATTTTCAGTTAAAAGCTATCAGTTATGTTGTCTGAATTTCTTTCTTTGCAGTACAATACAATAGCAGTAAAGTAAATCTAGTAAAAGGTGATATAAAAATCTCTTGCACTGTCCATTGAAAGGATTTGTCTTTGTTAAAGAACAGAAAATGTGAGCACAAGCTTTTGCAACTTATGATCTCAAGAAGAAATATCTTTCCTCAGAAACCTGTCGGAATTCATATTCTCAGGCAGAGGGAAGGAGGTGAAAGTCAGTTGGAGCCCTTGCTCTCATGTTACAACACAAAAGGATTTTACTGCTGAAACTCTAAGCGCTTGATTGACATCTTCAGGTTGTACCTAGGATACATTAGTGGAGATGGAAGCCATGTTGTGATCCCTTTCACACTGATATTTCCATTTTCTCCCCCACATCCTGTGTACCACATAGTGATCTCCCCCCCCAGTTTTGGCAATCATGTGAAAATGGATTTGGCCAAGATTGCCTACACTAACACACCTCCATAGTTGGTAGTGCATTGCTAAAATGTATTAAGTAATTCCCACTGGAGGCCCAGTTTAAACAATTTGAGCCAACGATGCTGCATGGGGGATGTCAGAGCAGTTAAGAGAACCTAAGAGGAGCTCCGCTGGATCGGGCCATAGCCCATCTAGTCCCGCATCCTGTCACACAGTGGCCCACCAATTGCTTATGGGCATCTCAAGCAGAAGACAAGGGCAAAGCCTTCACATGTTCTTGAATGCCTCTAAAGGCACCATGTCTCTTCAGCTTCATAGAATGGCCCGTTTCTAATGTCCAATAAAGAATTTTTCTCTCACCACCTTTTCTATACTATACGTGATTTTATATACTTTAGTTAGGTCTCCTCTGAAATGCCATCTTTCAAGGCTGAAGAGGCCCTATGATGCAGCCTCATTTCATAATAATTTTGGTTGCCCTTATCTGCACCTTTTTTCAATTCCATAATTTCCTCTCGGAGGTGTAACAACTGCAATTGTACACAATATTCCAAATGTGTCCTCACTATAGGTTTATAGAGGCAAAATGACACTTTCTGACTTGTTTTCTATTCCTTCCTTATTTTTCCAAGCATTGAATTAGCTTCATTGAGGTGTCTACCAGTACCCCAAGAACCCTTTCCTGGTATTTTGCAGAAAGCTCCGTCCCCATAAGTTTATAGACATCATTAGAAGAAGAAGAGTTGGCTTTTCTGCCCTACTTTTCTCACCCATTTAAGGGAACTCAAAGTGGCTATTCTTCTCCCCACAACAGAACACCCTGTGAGGTAGATGGGGCTGTGAGAAGTCAGAAGAGAGCTGTGACTAGCCCAAGGTCACCCAGCAGCTTTCGTAGAGGGGGGCAGAATCAAACCCAGTTTTCCCAGATATGAGTCCGGCTCCCTAACCGCTAGACCAAACTGGCTCACATTAGGATTCTTTACCTTGATATGCATTACTTAGCACTTATTTAGATTAAAGCACATTTGCTGCTTGGTTGCACTGAGGCATAATACATAAAAATATTTGCTTACTAGAGTCTTGCATCTTTCAAATACAAAGTTCTACAAGCTGTTATTTATGAAAGTTAACAGATTTAAGCACAATAGTTTATTACAAAAAATCTTTTAAATTATTTACAGTTCTGTATCTAAACAATCTGTAAAAATTTTTGACACAATGTATTTTGAAAGAGTATTTGGTTTTTTGAAATATTTCCATATAAAGCCATTGTAAAACCTCTAGAATTGGCCTCCTAATCAAGGTACAAATAAGACCCTTTGGTTAAACCACATTAAAAGTGCTTGATTTGACCCTTTTTCAGTTACAATTATTTTTATAGGGCGACAGTTATTAATTTGTAGCTGGTAACCATAAGAGAGCAAAGCTTTAACCCTTTTCTCGAGACACAGTAGAAACCTACAAGAAATACACATTCTAGGAGAAGATTTCCCATAGAACCTCTGTACTATCACCGTCCTGAAAGTGGTTGGTTCTGCCAGTGAAGCCAAGTGGTATCCTATGCAATGAGACAGCCACTATCATATGTGGTCCCAGTTCTGTCTTTGGAACTCTGGATCTTCAGTCAGGCAGAAAGGCCAGTTTGGGTATGCTCCTATATGGAGCATACACACTGCATGAAGCTGCATCAATTCTGGAAGCAGGCTCCGTGTTTGCCGGATTGTCTCCTGGGTGGATAGCTGTTGAGTTGAGTATTTAAAAAGTGCCCGGCAGCTAGTACAGACTGGGATGCACCCAGCATGCATGGCTGTTGCTGCAGCGAGGCAATCACCTCTAGTTTAGAGGCAACCACACTTACCTGGTACTTAGTGAAGTGCAGGGTAAGTTTCAGATGAATTGGGCATTCAAAATGCGAATGACCAATCCATTCCTTGGGACAATTTCCCAGGGAAGTAAAGGTGTACATTTGCTCTACGTGGGGAAGATATATATATTTACCTGTAACAGAACAGTGTCTAAGCTGTGATAGAAAAGATCAGGTATCTTTCTTCAGAGTGAGGGATCTGTCATATGGAAAGTCAAATATAGGTGAAAAGTAGGTGGAAGAAATCAATCATGATCTGTTATACCTCTATGCAGGTTATTCAGAGATACTGTTGGATACACTTGTTGTATCTTCTGACATAGGGAGGGTTACTTCTTTCAAATCTTCCAGAAGTTTGATCTGAGTGTCCAATTCTTTCTGTGTATTCAATAGTGACTGGATTTTTTCCTCTATTCCTAAGAAAATTAAAACAGAGTATTAAGTTGCATTGTTCTTCCAAAAAAGTAAAAATATCACAAGGAACAAACACAATGCATATGAAACTGTGAAAACATTTACCAGGAGAGATACAGTGAGTCATGAATCCTGGGACTTTTCACACTTGGCCCAGTGGTTCACATAGGGGATGCTCCCAGACCAAACATCAGCTCTTGAAGGAGCCGTTTCTTTACCAGAAATGGCTCCTTCCCAGCAGGTGCATTCCCCATGTGAACTACGTATGGTGCAGGTCTAAGTCCACACTACTCCACAGCTTTGGAGGATTGGGAGCACTCTGGAATGCTCCAAGACAGAGGTGGTGCTCTTGCAGGTTTGAAGAGTGATTTCCTTATAGGACATGATTTCCAGACCACTAAACATTTCGATAGCCCTCCTTTGGACTAGCTCTGGTTTGTCAATGTCTTTTTTAAACTGGGGTGCCCAGAACTGGACACAGTACTCTAGATGAAGTCTGACCAAGGTAGAGTAAAGAAGAATATACTCCTCTTGATGCATCCTAGGAGGATGTTTGCCTTTTTTGCAGCTGCATCACACTGAATCATGTTCATCCTGTGATCAACCAGTACACCCAGATCCTTGTCACTTGTGCTACTACTCAGCCTAATTCCTCCCATTCTGTATTCATTTTTACCATTTTTCTTACTGAGATATAGGACTTTGCTTTTGTCCCTATCAAGTATCATCCTGTTAGTTTCAGCCCACTGTTCAAGCTTATCTAGATCTTTTTGAATTCTCCTCCTCCCTAGTGTTAGCAACCCCTCCCAGCTTCGTGTCATCTGCACATTTGATCAGCATTCCTTCAACTCCCTCATCCAGATCATTTATAAAAATGTTGAATAGCACTGGAACCAGGACAGACCCCTGTGGCACTCCACTTGAAGCCATTCATTGCTAATCTTTGAGTGCAAACTCTAAGCCAGTTACAAATCCACCTAACGCTTGTCCTGTCTATCCCATATTTGATCAATTTTTTAATCAGTATGGTATGAGACACTTTGTCAAATGCCTTGCTGAAGTCAAGAAACACTATGTCCACAGCATTTCCCATCCAGTGATTTTGTCATCAAAGGATATTAGATTAGTCCGCCATGTCCCAACACTGCGGATTTCTCCAACTGGTGGGACACGGAGGAGCCCCCCTCCAGCAGATCTTAAGCCTCAAGTAGGTCTGTATAAAAGGAGGCGTTTATATAACTATCTGGGTGTCTGGCTTCAGGAAGTTTGCTGAAATATACTGCAGGTCTCTGTGTTCTTGTCTACGGGCGTCGGATGGTGGTTTTAACAGAATATGAGTAGAAGAGTGAGCACTAGGAAAAGACCATAACTATTCATTCACCAACCCATTTGAAATGACTAGTTAATATCAGCAGTGTATGTGCCCCTTCAAGCCCAGCTCATATATAGGCACTGCTTCTTTTTTTTTTTTTTAAATCAAAGCTCTTCCATGTTCCACCTCTAAAAAGTAGGTTGCTGTATTATTTATGAATTAATACCAATCTTAAACCAGAAGAAAAAGGCAGCCTGGTTTAAAAAAAAAATCTGGGAAGGTATCTTGTCTTACCTGAATGAGTAGTTGTGAGTACATTTTCAAATAGGCCACAGTCAAAAAGTGATACTACAGTTTCTTCATATTCTGAAAGAGAATTTATTTTTAATATATATTGTTTTAGGGAGTCAAATTTAATAAAGAATTCAGCAGAACAACATGAACGAGGGGTGTACTTTATTTTTAAAGTAAATAAAATTCAATACTGTGCAGAGACATATGCTGCCTATGAGTCACAGTTCACCACTTTTGCTAACGGGAAATCTGTCGCTTACAATAACAGGCTCTTCCCCTTTGCTTTTAGGGAAAATACCATAGTATTGTTAACAAGTCTTTTCTTTCCTACTTTTGTTATGATCCTTGGGCTCCTATTAGCTTCAGACACCTGGGCAACAGCCAGAAATCATCGGAATTCTAGTCTGTAACTTCTGCTTTATGAGACAAAACAAAACTGCAATTAGGGAACCTAGCCAGTCTTCCCTTACTGTTTTCATTTTTACTAACCAAATATACATCCACCTTATTCCTCAGGGTGGCTAACAGTATTGTAGTGTGTTGTAAAGGCAGAGGTGCTGAATAGTTGTACATGTTAAGAGTAAAAGTTTAAGAGCCTTTTTGCATCTTTGCCTGGTGTGCAGTCTGGCTTACTCCTAGGATATAGTGGGCATCTGCACTTTGTGACACCTGGTGCACCTAAAATTTAGGTAGCGCTTCCCCATGCTCCCAGAAGAGGCGGAAATGGAGAGCATGCAGGGATTTACTGACTGGGCAGCTTTTAGTGCTCTACAACTGGAATAGAAGTAGCTCCATGCAGGTTATGTGCTCTGGGCAGGAGAAGCCTTTGTAGCCCAATAGAGCAAATGCAGAAAGGTTCTAATATTAATCAGCCAAAGACTAGGATAAATACGTATTATCTGAACATGACTTGGTTAAACAGCTCAACTTAGAAGATGATTTTGAAATTCGTTAAGGTTCTATACCTGTTTCTGAAGTATTGTCATCCATCAGTTTTTTCTGTGCCAGATGAAGAGCCTCCCACATTTCTTTAAAGATTTCATCAAGAAGTCCAGCTTGCTTACACTTCCTCAGAAAGGCAATCCTGACTATTGAGAGAAATCTGCTTTGATTAAGGACTTTCAGCTCAGTTTTAACTGGTACTATGAATGTCACTATCATAATTTCTGGAGGAGTAATATTTGCAACAGAGATGTTGAATATTCCCACCATATTCATGCTTTATACTACTGTTGCTGTAATGTGCTGTCTGGTAATCCTCTGGAAATAAAATATGACAAGTGTTTAAATAGAGAATGACCGACTGAAGGTAGGGAACAAAAATGGCCACATGGAAGATCTAAGTGATAGAGCAATTCTGTCAGAAGAAAACTGCTCTGAGTGAAGGAAAATAATCAGAGGAAAAAAACAACCCATAATATCAAGGTACAAATGTTATTTTGTAGTGGTTGTAGTGAGGAAAAAATGGGAATTCTGATCAATATGGTATTTTATAATTAGGAGCTTTCATTTGCTTCAAGAGTATATTTCTTTCTTCTCCTTTCTACCGTTATAGAGACAGCTTACAGAAATATTTGTAATCAGGATGTACTGCTTTTGCAACAGGGCAAATAGGGTGAAAACAGGAAACCATGATCTTAGTGCTTGCATTGCTACCTGTGAAAGAAGGAACCATCATAGGGGAAGTTTAGGATGCACGTAGCTTATTTAGTAGGTTCCAGTAACTAGCTTGTTTATCAGGGAAATTCCATTATGATAAGTTTTCTTCCAGTAACTTTATGATGCTTTCTTGACGTATTTCATGACTCTTTCTTTACGTATTTCTTGATCTCAGGTAATGACATTATAAAAGGTTTTATTCTTGTTCATTCTGGGAAGGAGAAACTTTCTCCTTCCATGCATGCATGTTTGATTTTTGATATATACAAATAAACAATTGATGTGGTATTGTACTATGGTCAGTTTTCTTTGACAGTTTTGGTGGCCCGTACGGGGATGGTCTGGAAGTCCAAAGGGACACCAGCACCATATTGACCAAAGCTGACCATAGTCCAGCAAAAACAAAAGGATTGGATTAATTAGTAGGTAGGTGGAGGTACCTCAAAAGGTGTTGGGTTTTTGAATCAGGCCTAGGATATATGGTAAAAGTCCCACCGGGAAAAGAGAAATATTGAAAAAGGATTGGTGGAAAGGCCACCAAGTGGGACTAAATTCCCCAAGGGGGGTCTGCTCGGAGACCAAGGCTGACACGCACACATCATACTTGCATAAGTGGACCGGTTACATAAGGCTGTTTCGACAGAAGAAGTAAACGGCGACAGGTGGAAAGGCCCCTGCGCGTAACCGAGAGAAGACTTGGGGAAAGGCAGGAGAAGGACCTGCGACCGGAAGGTAACACTATTCTTTGGAGTGGTAAGTATGAACCTTTTGAGGTTGAATGGTGAGACTTAGTATGGTATAAAGAGCAAATGATTGTGCACAATGAGTGTGAGCTACGAATGAAATGGTGAGAGAGTGCGAATGAGTGAATATATGGTGTGTGGAGAGTATGGATTATGTTGCCAAGCTCAGGTATGTGGGTGTTGGCTTGGTAGTAGTGAAATGAAAAGAATAAACGGATAGATAGTGGTGGAAAATGGGCAGTGCTACTTCAAAACAGCTTAAGGAACCACCAAGACAGACACCAGCATGGTTTATGTACAAAAAGGACCCTAAGTCCTGTTGTTATTTAGATAGCTGGAATTTGATAACAGCAAAAGACCCTAAATTGAGATTCCCATTAGAGGGGAGTTTTAATACTGATAAATTAGAGTACCTCAGAAAACAGTTGACTACAACTAAAGCCATTCCAAAGCAATTAACTTGTTTGATCTTATGGTTGGAAGAGGCTGCAGAAAGAAAATTAGCTTCACAACGAAGGAGCTTTGAAAATAATAAAAAAAAAATTAAAAGAACAATGGAAAGAGCAAGAAAAGAATCGTCATTCTGGGGAACCACCTCAGTATAGCAGCATGGTTTCCCCAACCTCCCTCTACCCTATACGGGAATTGAGGGCATATAGGCATCAAATCATTTTGTCCCTGTAACATTATATAGAAGGCACACAGCATTTGACACTTCCTTTTTTAAGCTGTATGCAAATTGAGGAACTAAGAAAAAGTGCAGTTTTTATTTGATGACCGTTTTGGATAACGTTTGTCTGTAAGTATTAATTTTCTTTATGTCTGAACTGTGAATAGGGGCCCTTGTCTTGTGTGTTTTCCGTTTTCTGTTGTGTTTGATTAAGAAACACTGAGACATTCAGAACTGTTACCATGTCTTATATTGACTAATAATTGTCTTGTTTGTGGATTGTAATGTTCAAGAAATACTGGCATGCCGAGGCTTGTGTTAAACTGCTAGCCTTTTGAAATGAAGCTTCAGAATATTTAGGTTTGTGATGTATATTAGTATTTGGGTAAGTTTTTTTTAGATCCCAGAGTTTAAACTTTCTGTAGTATGTATGTTGAGAGAGACTAATTTCCCTCTAGTAGTCGACTGATTAAACAGCAATGTTGGGTGCAAATGTGAAGAACGTATAATTGGGTTAAATAGCTGGTGGATGAGTGTTTGAAATGATGTTTTAAATATTGTATGAGTGTTCAGGGAAAGTATGTATGTGTTGGATAATGTTATAAATGAGTAAGCCTGTTTGGTTGAGTGTTGGGGAACAGGACTCTTATTTGGGAATACTGGGTTTAATTCTACCCTTCCCCATTGGGTCAGCTGGGTTACCTTAGGGCTGGTCACAGCTCTCTTCTGAGCTTTCGCAGCCCCACCTGCCTTGCAGCCTGTTCTGCTGTGAGGAGAACAGGAGGGTTTGTCAGACGTTTTGAGTTCCCTAAGTCAATAATTGTATGGGTGAGACAAACAGGATGTAAAAGTCAATCCTTCTTTTTCTAAATTGTGTGTTTGAATGAAATTATATAGTCATTGCAGAAAGGGGGTGCTAGCCATAAACTTTCTTCCATGGTGGTGAGTGATTTTGTAAGGTGAAGTACATACATAGTTTATTATAAGATAATGATTTAAAGTATTCATAAGGTTTATTGCAAACACTGTGTTGAAGGATGCACTATGTTGGGCGTTGTCGTTTTAATAATATAGATGAATTAGGAAGGGTTTAAGCCCCCAAGTGTCCGTAGGACCCTTTATTTATATACAAATTGACTTTATACACATGTCACCATGTGCTGGGTACCCTTCCTTTGCGGATCAGGGTAGCTTCTTTATGGGCCATTATCGTTCATAATGTACTAAAAGCTTTTAATATTCATCAACATTTTCACTATGCATACTTCTCTCAGTCAGCTAGGGTAGGGGAGAGACAAATTGGGATAATGAAGAATTAATCAGCTAAAATTTGTGTGCTGTTACCAATTTAAAATGGGTAGATACTATTCCATTTGTTTTTGTTGTATGGGACTCCTAGTAGTGTTCTTAGTCTCTCATCATGAGATGGGTTGAACTATGAGGATGGACCCACCAACAATGAAACTTGAACATGGGTTATTAGAAGAAACTTTAATCTTTTACTCTAAGATTTGCTACTCTAATTCTAGAATGAACGAGAGTGGATTAAACATTGGAAATTAGACTGTGGTAATCTTTCTATTTTTTTAACCCATTTTTGCCCATGGTTCATTAATGAGCTGATGAGAAGAACTGAATATTATTAAAGTGAAGAACATGGGTTTTTAATGAAAAATATGTTTTTAGATATACATATATCATGGACAAGAATTAAGTGTTGAGTTATTACACTAATGTGTGTTTCTTTTGTGATGTTTTACTGGGTATATTGTCTCTTATAAGTCATTTATTGATGAGATCTCAAATTGGTTGAATGTTATTTGACGCAAAACAAACAGTGGATAGTGATAGTGAATAATAGAGATTTGAAGATGTGAAATTTCGTAGGTATTGAGGTCATGACAAGCAAATGGGGGAAAAAGGACAATAACCAAGGTAATTAGTGGATAAGCTGTCCACGTGTCTGAAGGTTTAGATACAAGGGAAAATTAGATTGGTGAATGAATACACCCAGTTGCAATAAGGCAGAGACCAGAGAGCAAATTAGTTAGGTGGGAGCAATGTTTTGTCAAACGTTTGTTATGGAATAGTTCAATTTGGCTAAATAGTGTTATCTGAGAGGAATGGAGGATTATGAAAGATGATGACAGTTGGAAATACTTGTCTGAACAAGATGAAATGTTGTCCAAGCTTTTGAAGACCTGAGGGAAGGCTTTGAGTGAAAAGGACCGCAGAGGCATTTGTGGAAAGAGCTGGAAGAGTCCACGGGACATCTACTTAACAGTACAAGATGCAGAGTAGGGCTTTAGGCTGGTGAGTGTGAGTCTATGTATGTTACAACCCAAGGGAAGTTTTAGAAACCAATGGGAGAAAGAGACTCATTTTGGAGTACTTGGGAGCTTAGAGAGTGGCTTTTGCCTCATTGCAACTGCTACTAGGAAATAAGAATAGATCAGTTGTTTGTATGGTATATCTAGAGAGTAGTTACGTGGAAACAAGAAATTGGCTATATTGAGGAATTGCTTTTCCAATTGCTTTGTTTTTTTATGCATGCAACACCTAGTGGTGTACATGATCTCTCTCCACAGGAAATTGTTGTAGGACGACCTATGAGAATGCCCACTGATCCACCTGCCAGGGTATTCAAGCATGGATTATTAGATGATGTTTTAATCTCTTACTGTAAAGTTCTGATTTATTCTATTAGGTCCCTACATGCCAAAGTGAAGGACTTCCTGCCTGAGCCTGCTACTGGGCCTATTCGTTCATGGAACTGGGGATTTGGTGCTTGTGAAATCGTTTCATCATAAATCAGCACTTCCGCATATCATATATTATTGATTAGCCATGCAGCTGTGAAGTGTGAAGATCTTTCATTTTGGGTTCACGTTTCTCATTATCAAAGAGTTGGTGATAATAAAACATTGCATGTTGACACTGGTCCAAAAATATCCACTGATCCAGGGGTTGACGTTGCATCACAGTCAGAACATCACTCGAGTGAGACTCTACAGGAATCCTCTATAAGTCATACGTATTATTTGCACATCCCTTTTAAGTACGGACTTGGACTTGGACTTGGGAACACATCATGGATTCTTGTCAAGCCTGCATGCAGGATACCAAGAGAGTTCGAAAATATCTGATACCTACTTATGGACTATAGCTGTAATTTTGATGTTGTTGCTTCTCTTGAATATTTATGATACAGTGCTTTTCCACTATTGGGTGAATGGAAAGGGAGATTCTTATATTAGTGGGTTGGATGGTACGGAGGGAGGTCTGGATAGAGATTTGGGGTATAGCCTGGGTTCAGTGGAAACACAGGAGGGACCCAGTTTTTCTAAAATACGAAAGAATCGGGATTTGGTGGAAATGAACCAAGGGAATGTTGGGAAGAAAGAATTGAAAAGGGGAATATGGTAACATCGGTATTTGATGAAACATATCCTTTTACACATGAGAATCTTCTTAATAATACTTATGTGAAGTTGATGCATCAGGTTGGGAAGCCATGCTAGGTAGCCTTTTCCCATGAGATCCATTCCCGATACATCAATTTGGAGATTAGGGTTTTCCACACTGGGTACATGATTAATTGGACAGCTGAATGGAATAGTACATTAGCCACACACAAGATGGGTCAAATTAACAGGTCTATGAGTCAGGAGTCCTTGCATGGGGAACGTTTTGAAGTAATACCATTTGGAAATGCAGCCCTTTGTATACAAATCCCTCACAAAACATTATTATTTGCACAACATAATCAGGATGTTTGGGCAGGTCACCAAGAGTACTGCAATTATATCTACATAGTGTTTCCAAATCGTACCTTCCCAAATGTACAAAATCCGAATCAGCAGATGGATTTTCTTAAGAGGACAAATTGGGTGGCCTACCTCTTTCCCCTTACCTAATACTTTATTGTAATACCACTTGTAGGTTTAGTTATTGTATTATTTGGTTTATCTTAGGTATACATATGTTATATTTTGTTGAAACAGACATACTTCCTGAGATACTTATTCCACAACCAACTTGTGAGGCCATAAAGAGTGAAGAAGGAGGAGGTACAACCAGTAACTTGTGGGCACATCCTCTTCGTTGGGTAGGGTTGAATATCTATCGGAGATTGGGATTCTATACTTACCCCCCCTTTCATTTTGGGAGGTCTAGTTTTAACTATGAGCCTTCCGCTCTTACTATTAACAACAATGGAGTTTTCTGGTTATGTGGTAAATTTGCTTGGAAAAGTGCTTCCTGCTCTTTGGCAGGGAAGATGTACCCTAGGGAACATGGGAATAGGAGGAAGTATTATAAAACCCTTCCTATTTCTCACAGATGGGCCCGAGAGATAACTAAATGGAAAACATTTTGGGAAGTAATTTTTCCCTGATATGGGGTGCAGGCTGCATTCTCTGAAATTCGTAACATTTCTGCCCAAATTGAGCTATTGGCTAAAGATACCTCTAGTGCTTTAAAAGCAGCTGCTAAAGGTTTGAAGGAACATACTACCCTTTTGACCCAGCTCATCTTATGTATAGACCATTTACTTGCACAATCTGGGGCTTTTGTAAGGTAGTAGGCAAGGAATGCTGTATCTACCTTAATAATACTTCTACTGATATTCTCATGCAGAACTTATGGAGCATGTATGTGACAATGTCTACTTGGGGCCCCCTGAGACTGGAAATTGGGATGATGGCTGGGAATGGTTAGGGACTGTGTTCCATTTCATTCCTGAATGGTTGAAAAATTTTCCTTGGGGCTGTTGGAATTCTACTGGGAATAGCAGTCTTGTACCTCATTATAAAAGCATGTTGTTTCTTGGGACCTCGTTTTTGCAGAAAATCACATGGCCATGAAACTGTATTGGTTTTGCAGGAAGGATGCCAATCTCCGCATATAGATAATTCATTTGGTGATTCTAAATTTTTGGATGACCCCTTCGAAGATGTGGAACTTAATGAGGCTTAGAACGCCTCATCAGGAGGGACTGTGAGGGAAAAATGGGAATTCTGATCAATATGGTATTTTATAATTAGGAGCTTTCATTTGCTTCAAGAGTATATTTCTTTCTTCTCCTTTCTACCGTTATAGAGACAGCTTACAGAAATATTTGTAATCAGGATGTACTGCTTTTGCAACAGGGCAAATAGGGTGAAAACAGGAAACCATGATCTTAGTGCTTGCATTGCTACCTGTGAAAGAAGGAACCATCATAGGGGAAGTTTAGGATGCACGTAGCTTATTTAGTAGGTTCCAGTAACTAGCTTGTTTATCAGGGAAATTCCATTATGATAAGTTTTCTTCCAGTAACTTTATGATGCTTTCTTGACGTATTTCATGACTCTTTCTTTACGTATTTCTTGATCTCAGGTAATGACATTATAAAAGGTTTTATTCTTGTTCATTCTGGGAAGGAGAAACTTTCTCCTTCCATGCATGCATGTTTGATTTTTGATATATACAAATAAACAATTGATGTGGTATTGTACTATGGTCAGTTTTCTTTGACAGTGGCAATGTTGTAAATTGCATGATAAAGCTAGAAGAGCCAAATGACATAATTGCTTTCTTCCCTTAGAAAACAGCTAAGGCAAGTGAAGATGGGGTGATGCATTTGGTGTCTGTGCTTTGGGCCACCAGGTCTATCCCAGACTTCACCAGCACTTCCCTATGTGCTGGCAAGGTATGAATTTCCTCCATTACAGAGGCTATCACTGAGCCACAGCAATGGTGCTAACATGCCAGCATGGTGTCATTTCTGCAGTGACTGGATGACACAGTGCATAACAAACACATGCTCCATCTGCACCTCTTCCCTCCTGGAAGAGTGCAAATGGGAGTATGCAAGACTTTCCTGGCCCTGCCACTAGTATAGAGGTAGAGTGGTTACAAGTGCTTTATTGCTACACACACAGGGGGAACTCCTGCACATTAGAAACAGCTCTGTTTAATGTAGATGCTCCATGAAGAAGCGCCCCAGGGGTTTCCCACCCAGGTAAGTGCATGTTTGCCCAATGAGAAGTATTTACTGAAGAAAAGTTGCAGCACCAAAATAATCTCAGTCTAGCACCACAAACTGAGTTCTTAAAGCACATCATCCATCAAGAATAGCAACAGCAAAAAAAAAAAAGATACTGTAAATAAGCATGAAGAGCATCGAAAGTTCCGTGTGATCTGCTAACACCAATGTAAAAGGGACAGAACAACACATATTCAGTTTCATTTCTTCTCTCCCTATCATATAACCTTTCCATACCTTATTCTTCCGTATTTCCATAGATAAATTTTCTGTTGCTAAAGCTGTGGAAATAATGAAGATCCCTGATTGACTGGTGTGGCACGGTTGCACTGGTGCTGATACTGGCAAGGTAAGACGGTGGCACCCAGGCATTACAGAAAGGTGTCCAGACAGATTGGATGCTTAGTGCATGTGTGGGCAAGTTCACCGTTTGCTTCCTTTCCCCTATTTAATTCTGGCCCTGTTCTTATATACCTGATGCAAAACTGCACAAAAATCTCCTAGCCCAAAATGTTTTACATAGTGCTAATATTTATGATTTAAGATATCAAATGCTTTGAAACTGTCTAATTTCAACAATGCAACCCTCCTAGTGTTTCACTTAGCATAATTTCAATCATTTAAAACATTCTGGATGAGTTCAGCGATATTACATCCTCTCATAAAACATCCTCGTTTTATTTATTCTTTTTATTTTATTTCTTCTACATTTTTCTTTTTTTTCTTTTTAAAGTTCTCTCCAACATTTTAAACCATTGAGTGTTCCAACTTTGATACTCATTTCTAATTATATAATTGCTTTCTAGTAACAGTTATTTCACCTAATTCCCTTAATTCCTCTTTTTTCTTTCTTTTTTTTTTTTTTTGGAGTGCTGAAAGGAACACCAGCTGAAGCACACATTACATCTCTCCTTAAGCAACTGTACTGATTGCTAGTTAATTATTGGCAAAGATTCAACCAGAGTAGATCAGCTTCCCCATTATAATCCAGCATGATCACTGCAGCTGTCTAAAGGAGGTTCTGCTCCAGGCACCACTAAAAGTTGAATGCCATCCTGCAGCAGAGCTTTTTCTGTAGGAATGCTCACTATCTGGAATGCTATGATTTCTTCCCCAGGCATCCTCTGTGTAAATCTATGTCTATCTCATCAGATGTAATTTTCACTATTATTTAAATTTCATTTAAATTATTTAAATTATTTTTGTTTTAAATGTTTGACAGTTTAGTTTTTAACTCTGCATTGAACATAATGAAAGCATATTGGAAACCCAAATCAAGTCATACCTCTATGTCGATCATGTTTTTTCTCAAAGATTTGCAAATTTTCTCTTGTCATTAAGCCTTTCCTCTGTAAAAAGTAAATAAAATCTGAGTTTCACCTTATGTTGTGTAGATAAGTGTAGTCTTAAGCTAAATTTCTTCAAAATAATTTATCTATGTATGCCCTACCTTTGTTCCTAGCTGCTTCCCCACTTACTTATCTAAATGTTAACTTAGGCATGTTAGAAAAATATATGAACCTGAGTTTCTTAGCCTAACACTTAAGATCTAATAACAAAATTTATTAAAATTTTTAAGAAAGATCAATAGGAGAATAAAGACAATAATAGGAGTTATTTACCAAAGAAGGTCTCAAGAAGAAGAATGTTAGAAGAACTTAAGAGTGGCCTTGCTGGATCAGGCCACAGCCCATCTAATCCAGCATCTTGTCTCACATATTACCCCAACAATGGCTTCTGAGCACTTTCAAGCAGAAGACAAGGGCAATACCTTCACCTGCTTTTGACTGCCTGCAGATGGGCTTTAGATTTCACAAACAATCCCAACAAAAGCACTGCCATTCAATATTGCTGACTGGGCTGGGCTGCCCCTTTAAAAACACACACACTACTGGTACATTTGGAAGGGAGGAGGAAGATGTGGGAAGGAAAGGAATGGGATAGGTGTAAAAGAGAGGACTAAAGAGAAACAAGTTGTTGTTGGGAGAAGTCGAGTATTGGAGAAATCAAACTGGACCAAAAAGCAAAATCAAAGCAAAACTGCAGCTTTATTAAAACAGTGCACCCTAGAATGTTGTAAAAAACAAAATGGATTCTCAAAACAGTCTTTCATAGAATAATGCAAATGAGCAGATCATGATAAGAGTGGTTTGGGCATACATATTCGGTTTCTTGATTGACTAATTACATTCAGGAACACAAAGAAAACATAACATCTCTAACTGGATATAGCAGGGCCTCAAAACAAACTGATAACAGGACAGGCTAGTAACAAGAGTGCTTTCAACTTCAATGCTTCAAGGCTAAATATTTTCTTCACTCTTTGGTACTTGATTCTTATCAGTTTCTGGCTGAATTGTGCACATTCCAGCTGAAAGCTCTCTCTCACTCAGACTGAACTACACTCTGTTTACCACTTCCCATAATCCTTTTCAAGGAAATCCATTTTGGCTTCACAGCACCAACACTAAGAGGCACGGATATTAAAAGACTGAAAAACCAAAGAACACAATGAGAACAGAGGTTTTTACACTGAACTGAGGTAATTCTGAAATACAGTTTTTAAATGCTTCATTAAAAAAAGGGGGCCTTTCTGCACTTGGGCTGGTAGTTGCCATGGGAACTCTGAGATGAAGCATTCACAAAAAAGGAGCCGTTTCTCAACCAGCAATGGCTCCTTCCATGCAGGAGTGCACATACACTGACCAGCACCAGGTTCCAGGAGACCTACTTGCAACAATTTCAGTGCTGGCACAAGTGTGATGATGCGGCATGTCATGGCTGCCCGGGTGGCCAGCACCGTACCCAGGTGCTGATACTGGCAAGGTAAGATCGCTCAGGCATTGCAGGTAGGTATCTAGAAAGGTTGGGTGCTTAGCACACGTGTAGGCAAGTTCATCCTTTGCTTCTTTTCAGGCTTGCAAAATGTCTTAAGCATAAGAACACTGTTCAGTTCTATGTATTATTTGAGACTGGAAGATTCACCATAACAAAGAAACCATGCTTAGGTTTGTAAACTTTGTCATACTTCCCCAAATTTAACATTTTGCTAGCATTAAAAGAGAAAACCTGAAAAGGCAGCTTTGTCTTACCATTCTTTTTCTAGCGGGGGAGGATTTCATGAAGACCGGAGACCTTCCCCTATTATTGAATTCATCTAGAAATCAAAGTTAACAGATAATAATGTGAATACACTTTCAGACAATATTTTAGGATTTTGGCGGAGCATGATTCAAAAACAGAGTAGAATCCAGAACCTATGTATGATACTTCATAAGAGCTCAACAATACACTAACCTAAAATACATTCTAAGCGTCAAAAGCATTTACATTTCTCTTTAAGAATTACAAGAAAACTTAGTATCACTAAATTTATAGAAACAGCAAATTGACAACTGACAATAACGCTCCTTTTCTGAACATTTGATGAACTGCACATACACAGACATATTTTATAAACAAACTTTTTTTGGAACTGATGCCTATCAAATATCTCAGACTCTAAATCATTTATGCGATATTTCTAGTATGCATCTAGGTTCTTTGCTCATGTGAAAAGGCATCATCAAAAGGAAGCCTCAGGAAAAGCGTCATGACCCATCATAATAGATAGCAGTCCTGTTTTGCTGTCACAGAACATGTTAAACTAATGCTGAGAATCCTTCTAAATGTTCCAATCACGAAGGAAGTACAGTGCAATTTTTTTTGCACTGTAAATCTTGATTTTATTTAAGTTTTAAAAGTTGTACAACATATCTTGCTGCATATCTTATGTTCCTCATTCAGAATTAATTTTGAGAGATCATTCAAAGGCATTATTTGCTTACATATCCCATTTTTTTCCTGTTACACATTGCCGATTGATCCAGAGTTTCTTTACCAGGGCCACATGTAATGGTACATTGGTGTATGGCCACATTCTCTCCCACACGGGGAGACCTGTGATTGAGACATTCTGGCTATTCTCACTGGGGGGGGGGGGGGAGATACCATCAGTAAAGAACAAAGGTATTTATTTCCTTCATTTTTTCAGGTGTACACCATTTTTGTTTTATATTTTTTATTCCATTCCAATCTTCATCTGCCAGTATTCCCCCACATGTCTAGGCTCCATACACCTTTCAATCTACTTAAGGTAGTTTTCTGACCTTCTATGATGAGTTCATACATTCTAGATGTTAGTCCCTTGATCATTACTGTTGCCTGTCACAGGGGCTGACTAAGGGTGTTTTTCCACTGTCACTAGAAGTACCCATTAAGTACTCATTAATGGGAACAAAAATGCAATTTCGTAGCCATTAATGGGTACTTAATGGGTATTTTTAGTGACAGTGGAAAAACACCCTAAGTCCACTTTAGGCCACCTTTCATAGGGTTCCCCCTCAACCCTTTAATGGGTACTGCCTTTACAGGCAAATCTAACCAAATCAGACTCCTGGCTGAATTCCTTGCAGCCCGAGGCCCCTACAAAGATAAACTAATTTTGATGCAAATAATAAAATACATAAATCATCAGAACACATTCTTCATTTTACACCATGGGTTGTTCTAAGACTGCTTATTATTGTAGCATTTGCCACACAACAGCTTTTTTCTAAGAAGCGCACACTCTACATTTCAGCCAGCATCTGATAATTCTTTTGAAAGAATCTCTGCTTATATACAGCCTGTGACAAAACTGACTAGTGTATGTTTCAGTGACACCTAGGAGATTTCTGTTGATAGGAGTAGAGGGAAGAACTGTAAGGGCAGTCTAACACTTTTACAGAATTCCTGACAGAGTATTTTTATGGTGGGCAATATTTATACACAGGCTTTGACTCAAAACATCTACTGTGAGAACCATCTTGCTTGAGAGGAGAGGAGAAGAGGCAGCAAGGTGGGCTTTGCCTTCTTGCTCCCAGCAGGGCCCCTCCCTCCTCCAACTGCTATCACAAGGTTGAGAACCATCTTGCCTGAGAGGAGAGAAGAAGAGGCAGCAAGGTGGGCTCTGCCTTCTTGCTCCCAGCAGCGCCCCTCCCTCCTCCAACTGCCATCACAAGGCGACGAACCATCTTGCCTGAGAGGAGTGGAGAAGAGGCAGCAGGCTGGGCTCTGCCATCTTGCTCCCAGCAGTGCCCCTCCCTCTTCCAACTGCTCCCATTACAAGATGGCAAAGACTATGGCAGCTGATCTACCAGTTGAGGAAACGTCAGGTCCTGAGGCTGAGCAGGGTGGGGTTAAGTAGATGCCGGCTGACCATCTCTACCATCACCTGGTTTGTCATCAACGAAGAAAAAATTCAAAGTAAAGAGAATAGGAAAATTCCAGCAATAAGAAACAAACAGAAGAATTGGAACTGAAGACCTCACATGCTTGCTTTTTGATGTTCCCTGTTCCCTCCCACACCATTTTCCTTTTGTTTCTTGTCTCTTTAGATTGTAAGCCTGAGGGCAGGGGCCTGTCTAAGATTAATATAATATTGTAACCCACCCTGAGACCTCCAGGTATACGGCGGGATAGAAATACAAATAAATAAATAATAAATAAATAATAAAACATCACTTGGATATAGGGTCAGTAAGGGAGGAAAAATATTCCTTTCCTTGAGAGCAACTGGAAATAAATTATTTCAAATGAATGATTTCATACTGCTGATAGCTGTGACTAATCTCAATTTTATGCAAGAATGGGAACAATTATTATCAGAATGGGCTGTGGCTGTATTCCTCTAAAAGTTTACAGCACTGGCTTTTCAGAAGAACTGTTGATCCAATGCAACAAGTGGAAATGCTTTGAGAGGAAACTCACCATAAATGTTGCTTTTCCTCTTAGGGTCATGGTTTGGACAGAACACTCTGGAACATTGGGAAAGTGTTAACAGAAAGAAGTTGCATACAAAAATATCTACATTTATTGATATATAAATAAAAAGTGCACAACAAAGTATAGTTTAGCAGGAGAAACAGGGCTTCACGTGAACCTGATCTGTAAGGCTGAAAGAGTAATTGGTGTCTGGAAAACTGTATTAAAATATATATTGATCAGTGCGCAGAAGTCAAATAATATATATCACAAAGAAGATTATAAACACTTTTAAAATTTAATTTTGTACAATTACAAGCACTCTAAAGGATAGGTTTCACACTGATCAGGCAACGAAGTAAAAATATAATCACTTCAACCCAAATTACTTCTCTTTGGTATGGCAAGCAGCTCAGAGGCACAGTAGTTTATTCTGCAAGCGTTCAGGGAGAGGCTTAGCGAACCCTGAGGGTAGCCAAAAGCTGAAGCAATACTGGGCAAGGTCCTTATAACCATTTCACCATTTCAGGTGCAGGCCTTTGAAAATTGCTTTAATTCTGCTCTGTCTATTTTGAGATGTGATAAACAAAACTGTACATAAGATTCTAGGGAAGGCCACACTATCACTTACAGGCACACAAGTATATACAGATATCTATTTAACAGCTCACTGGATTGGTGCCATCATCTGTGTTCTGGTCAGTCACAGCCAGATCAGATCCCATGAGTCTACAGGTGTAGTTTGGATTTTTTGCTCCAATGTGCAAAAATCCCAAAGCATCCTAGTAGCCTGGATTGGTATCTCCTCTATAACTTGGAGATAAACTGATGGGCAGAGAGTTAGGGCTGACAAGGGGAAGTATTTTTTCACCCAAAAGGTAATCTGTCTATGGAATTTACTACTGGGAAGTGGTGGCAGCAGCAACAAGCTTGGATGAATTTGTCAAACCCTTTTAAGAAAAGGTTTGACAAATCCATGGAGAATAAAGATACCCAGAGCTACTAGAAACAATGTTTAGGTGCTATCTACAGGTTGGAAAGCTTCTAAATGTGAATTGCAAGGAGTAGAGAACAGGATAAGGTTTTGCTTTTGCCTTCTGCTTGAGATGACCATAAGCAATTGGAGGGCCACTGTGTAAGACAGAGGGTTGGACTAGAAGGGCTGTGGCCTGATCATTCAAAAATATATGGTACTAGATGGCTATTTAGGGCCGCCAAGTCCACTTTGGGCTGGTCTATACTCCATCCATTGGGGTAGATTAGGAGGGGGTGGGGCCTCCCCTTAGTCTTCTTCCTATACAGGAACAGAGGTAAGTGCAGAACGCTCTTTGTCCCTGGAAAGAGCCCTGGAGACCTGCTGTACTCTCCCTCTTCTGCTCATGGAAGCCTGCTGTTTAAATACAACACATTTTATTGCTGTCTGCTTTGTGTCCATCAAACCAATCTTATATGAAATGAACATATAAGTAATGTTTTTCATACCAGTGAATACCCCAAATACTATGGTTGGGGGAAAATTTAGGAAAAAGAAGTTTAAATACCGGTAAATGCCTGGTTTTTCATCTCTTGCAGCATCATCACAGAGTGCACAAAAATAATGGTAACTTCTGCGACAATTTTTTATCTCACAGCCAACCGTCGCGCCTTTCCTGTGACAGAAACAGCATTTCTGCAAGAGGGATGATGATATGTTAGGCTATACTGAGTTAGCTCAAGTGTCGCACTTCTAGCTCTCTAGACAAACTGAGCAGCTGGGAATGGCCATCAAGGTCGATCCACCGCTCCTCCTATCTTTCCTATAGTAACAGACTACAAAGGATTATATACTTGCTTCTAGGAGACTCATTATATACTAGCCTGCTGCTGGATATACTAGCCATATCACCTTTCTTCGGCACATCAGAATCAGATTATTGTGGTAAACAGATCAATGACTGACTCAAACACAACCTTTCTATGGCTTTAGACTGATAAATGTGTGCTAAGAAGCAACTTAATGCAGGTACATGAGCCCTGTTCCACATCAGTGGATGTAAACTACTGCCAAAAGGACCACCCAGTAGCCTACTGAATGCACATGCCTCTGCCTGCATCTAGCCAATCTGGATTCACTAATACGAATCTAGCTAATCTGGATTCACTAATATGGATTAAGCGAGGTAAGTGCAGAAAAGGCCGAAATCTGGAATTTCAGTGCATCACTGAAACTGGTCTCCTGGAGGCCCAAGGCTAGAAATCTTTGTTTCCAGCCCTTGGATCTTGGTGTCCAGAGTTGATCTGGACTATGCCTTTCTCCCTGGCTCATCCAGACCCACTGGTTCAAACCACAAAGATGCAAGTGCAGAAAAGGGCATAATCTGTATGAAAGAGCTAAGCTACATAATTCATATTTGTTCATCTGTGTAGAAAAGCATGCTACTCAATCCACTCAAATGTACCCAAACAAGTCATCATTAAGCTGAAAAATGAAAAAAAAAAAAAGTTCCATGCCCTTCGTCCAGGGACGCCTCTGCATAGCAGCCACCAAAAGCGCCCAGGACGAAGCTGGGCGAAGCATCCACAGCAGACAATGCGGCAAAGGGGAAAGCGAGGAGGAGGAGGCAGAAACGCTGGTGCCAGTGCGAAGTCACAGCGCTTGAGCTGCCTTCGCCCACACACCCCTGGGCCCAGCAGCAGCTACCACCGCACTTGCAAGAAACCCCAGGCCACACATCCTCTGCTGCCCAGCCTTTCCTGAGATCTGCCGCTAACTTCAAAGACCCTTCGGAGCCTTTGCAGCCTTTGACAGCTACATTGCTCTCGCAAGGGGTTTTCTTGCAGAGACTTCGGAGGGATTTTGGAGCTGGCTTCAGAGGGACTCCAGAGCCTTTGCTAATCTCCAAAGGCAACTTTGGAGATTGCACTCCTTGTTCCCCAGAACACCGGGGTGACAGGGGGTAGATCTGGATTTGCCACATGGGTGCTTCGGTGTTTCCACAGCACGCAGGCTAGCACCCATTGCTGTTGGGTGCTAGACCACCCATGGAAACACGTTGGGTACTTCCCTTAATCCAGATCTACTAGATCTGGATTAAGAGAAGTACCCATTCCTTAGATCCGGATCTTCTTAGATCCGGATTAAAGGAGCACAGTGGAAAAACAGCCATATAGTTCAAAACTGTTTTTGGAATATCCAACTTTTGATGAAAACATAAGGCAATAATAATAATAAAAACAGAATAATAATATAAAAACTCAGAATATTTTAAAGAAATATCTTTGTATTGAACTGGATGAATTTTGAGCCTTAAAAAAGTTAGCCCTTGCCAGATTATAATTATGAAACCTGCTGACACAGGTGGGGCTCTAGTCATTCTGGATATGTTGACAGCAACAGGCCACTGCTCTTGATGGTTTTAGAAGCAAAATTGACTTATTGAGCTCAAGGTGGAAGGGTAGTACAACTTACTCCTGTCCAGAGTAGCTCTCTGGTCAAGGTGCCTACAAATAAAGTCCCTTCCCAAATAAGAACCCTTTAGCAGGCATGCCATACCTGACATCAGGATGATAAAACTGAAAGTCCTTAGATAATTGAATAATGGAAATATTATAAGGTTTGCCCTCAATAAACATGGATGCTGCAATTCTTAGTTTCTGAGAAAATTATGCCCTTGCCTCCCACCAATAGCACCAGACTCCCCAGTCACACTCCAGCTCTTCTACTGACCACACTGGCCTCCTAAAAAGTCTGCCATGGCCTTCCACCATCATGCCAGACTATCTGCTTTCATGCCCTACCTCCTGCCGTTGCTCCCAACTCCCTATCTTGGCCTAGCTTATTTTTCTCCTTGCATCTCTTTCCTTTAGTTTCATCATGGTAGTCCCCACCAGGGTACAGCCATCATCTGTGCTGATTTTCAACAAAAAGACAGTGTGCTTTTGAGCCCCAATAGGCCTTCCAGGAGTACAGTTCTATGGATCCTCCCAACAAGCCTTGTGGCCCTCACTTCCTGTCAGACCTTAAACTATGGAAGTGAAGCCTGCCATGGTCCTCCACTCTCAGAGGGGCTGGTAGACCTCCAAAGCAGGGGGTGTTGAAATATAGTATAGCTGGTGGCTATGGCTTTGTGCAGGCCACCAGGAAGAATTTATTTAGATACACTCACTTATCACAGTTATAGGTGGGTTTTTGCCAGAGCTCACACACACACTCTCCCAACTGCATTGCTGGAAGGTAAATTCCAGAAGATCTCACTTAAGCAGAAATGCTGTTCCATTAGGTTGTGTGAAACAGAAACTTTACCTTACATTTTTCTCCACTGTCTTTTATAAAGCTTAGACTTCAGCTGATTTATTTACTATTAAACAGATTATGGAGTCATTTGGATGAGTTTTATGTCCATTACCTGTTGGCTGATATAGATTCTACTATCACCTGCCCTAGCACCAAATTTCATTAATCTATGATTAAGATCTATAAGATATGTTATTTTTAATGTTCATATGATTCTGTTCGAATTTTGTAAATGACTGTAATAAAGCTTTTATGATTGTTACCTTCAACATTACAGATTATATTTTTAACTTCTTGTGTATAATTTTCTGTTTCAGGCATTTAACTACTAAAAATATGAAGTGCAGGTCTCCTACCAGCTTTTTTCCTCTTTTTATTTCCTTCTCTACTGAATCCACATCAAACCTTATATCAGGATTTTCAGGGTTATAATCTTCAGATTCCACAAATCCCGAGGAATATAACTAGAGGCATAAAAAAGAAGACAGATCAGCATAAAACACACTTATAACACCAAAATAAAGCAACAAGGAACAGCAACGATAAAGATTTGGCTATTTAATTCAGTGTTCTCTTGCATATTGTCATGTCTTCAGTTTCTTCTCTAAAATCTACCATATTTGTTCTAGCTATGATCATAAACAGAACATCATGAATTCCGGAGATATTTTGGATATTACTTTTAATTATGAATCTACTTTAAAAGACTATATTCTAAATACCTGTCTCAATAATGAACAAGCTAGTTAAAAAGAATCCGCCCCCAAGCATTCCTATGGTTACTTAAGAAAAAAAGCAAGTTCTGAAGTGAGTATAAACAACAACATAAAACAGCACTGCCAAGAACCTGGCAATCTTACCCACTTCTCTTAAGAGTGAAAATAGGGTCACAGCAACAGATTTATTTAAAGAGCTCAAGCGGCAAACACAGTTCTCTATCTATTTTATCTTCATAGCAATCCTGTGAGATAGTGGCAGGATCACCATTCACAGGCTCAGGTTCAAGAACAGGAAGATTTGCCACTGTACAGGCAACCCTTACATCAAACTCCCAACGTGGCATTCCATTTTCTCTCAATGGACATCGTCCAACCATTATAGAGAATCTTCTTGCCTAAACGGAAAGTCTGCCCAGCAACAATGGCTTTCTGCTCAAATTCTTCCAGCCTGTGGGAAGTTGCCTACTCTCAAACTGCTAAGCCTGAACTTGCCCACAGGTGTACTAAGCATTTGTGCTTGCAAATTACTACACACAACCCCTTCCCCCCTGCAACTGAACACCTGGGGCAACTGTGAGATGACATGCACACAGTTGTGCAGCACATCACATGACATGCTAGCATGCTTGCACAGTGTGAAGTGTCATATTTCAGGCAGCTGCTATACCCAAACCATTCCATTCCATTTTTATTTGGATACCGCCTTTCCAAAAACAAAATTTTGCCCAAGGCGGTTTACAACAAACAGAAAAAAATACAAAGAATATACAAATCAATACAAGTAAAAAAAAAACAATCTCAGTAAATAACAGATCAGTCTCAGTAAATACAAAGTACAAAGTAAATACAAAGTAATACATCATACATTCAATGAGTACACTAATACATTAAATAAATGTTATAAATGGTATAATATACTATGAAAATTACATAAAACATTGGGGGAGGGTAAAAGGGCAACAATACTGGTTCCTGCTCCTTTCCCCTCTCCACGCTCAGTCTTATTTCTATCTGCAGCCACCAACAAGTGCTGGCCGGGATGATCCTCCCTCTTCTAACCAGCCTTAATGCCAAGCAGGGAGGAACTGCACAAGCACACAGCAGTGGGTCTGGCAGTGATGGTTTGTCCGCATCCTCTCACCAACTTGGAGTTTGGCCTTTTATCCTGGTGGAGGGAGGCCCAGGTGGTAGACACACGCGCAGTTCAGCCACAGCAGATGTTTCTTCCCTTCACCTCAGCGTTCGGCCTTTTATCCTGGTGAAGGGAGGCCCAGGTGGTAGACACACGCGCAGTTCAGCCACAGCAGATGTTTCTTCCCTTCACCTCAGCGTTCGGCCTTTTATCCTGGTGGAGGGAGGCCCAGGTGGTAGAAACACATGCAGTCCAGCCCCGGCAGATGTTTCTTCCCTTCACCTCAGCGTTCGGCCTTTTATCTTGGTGGAGGGAGGTCCAGGTGGTAGACACACGCGCAGTCCAGCCCCGGCAGATGTTTCTTCCCTTCACCTCAGCGTTCGGCCTTTTATCTTGGTGGAGGGAGGCCCAGGTGGTAGACACACGCGCAGTCCAGCCCCGGCAGATGTTTCTTCCCTTCACCTCAGCGTTCGGCCTTTTATCTTGGTGGAGGGAGGCCCAGGTGGTAGACACACGCGCAGTCCAGCCCCGGCAGATGTTTCTTCAATTCCAAATGTTGTGTTTACCTACTTTGGCTCAAACTGCCGAGGCCAAGAGGAAAACTCTCACACCCAGACAACTCACAATTTCTATACATTCATGCTCAGGCTCTTTCCACCATCTTTAAAGACAGAAGGATGCCAAAAACAAAAACGTTAACAACTGAGTTGCTCGATTTCAGCTTCTTTCACTTGTTCCGTAATAGCATTTGAATATTTTGACATAAAACCACAATCAATGCATTGGTATAATCAATACAGGAATGTAATTATTAAACACTGCCTGAAGATTTTAATTTTTTTGTTTAACGTTCACTCTTTATTCTGCACCCAGAATGTCACTATAAATCTTACCAAACAGTCTTGATGGACTGCAAGCTTCTTTTCTTTAGAAAAATACATAATTGCACATTCGTTCTCCTCTGGACAAAGCATGCACCGTCTTCTTACCATCTTCGCCATTATCCACGACACCTTGGAAAGCTACCTGAGAAAAAGACATTAAAGATTGGCCACAACAGACACACCAAATACAACAGTATCACATAGGAATAAGATATTCCAGTTTCAGTGTGATGAGCCTTTAAGACTTCTAGGGTATCAGCTGCCATTATGTCTGCCTGAACAGGGTTCTACTTTTCGGCTGCCTCCAGACTAGTGGAATAAATCCACAGTTAAATGTAAAAGCACAGTATACTTACTGCACAGTGACTATTGAGCATCCCGACTGGAAAGGCAGCTCCAAAGCTTCCCCATCAGAGCTGCGAGAACTGAGGAGGTGTGTGCCATCATGCAGGTTGAGGCAGCAGTACTGAGCATATGTGATGCCATGACGATCGACTAATTGTTGTGTGTGATGGCTCGATTGGGACTGTGCATTCCAACATGTAGTATAAATGTGTCCGGACACAGCACTGGAGACAAATGGTTCTGACGCATACTGCACTCTTCCAAGACTATTCAGATAATGGGGAAGCCATCTAACTTGAGTTGAGCCCCCATAGTTAAACAAATCTTTCAGACCACGAAGAAATGTATTAATTCTCCCTTTATTCCTATCCCCCACCATTCATTGCAAATGCCTAATATTATATATTTATATTTTTCAAGTAGAAACTATCAGTTTTGTGGTTATCTACCATACGGTTAGTGTGGAATTAGACAAAAGCATTCAAAAGTAATTTCCTGGGGGAAGTTCACACTTCCCATCCTGCCTTGAGGACAGGAATGGTGAACTTCTCCTGGCATTTACTAGCATTTGCTGTCCCAGAGATGAGAAGACCTTGAATGGATTGCATATTTTGCACTTTGAACACCCAACCATTCCTGCCACTTCACTAAGTAAACGTGACCACTACTGTCTTAGCAGCAATTACTATGCCGTGGCAACAGCCATGTGTGTTGGCCATTGCTACAGCAACCAGGCACGGTGGCATGCAATAAATCCAACCAATAATTAAGAAAATGAAAGGGAAAAAAACCCTCTTATTCAATGAGAAAGCAAACTGAAACTTTCTTGAGAGAAACAGGGAAACAAAACTTATCAGAAACAAAGCAACTTGTACTGGAACTATTTGGTCACTAGAGGGCTTCAGGGAGGAAATACTATAATCCATCCATCAGATGAATTGAAAACAAGAGTTGTAGGAACAGGTCTCTATGATCCAGGAAGAGTATGTGAATTTGTGTAACCTGAACTATGGTTGTACCTAAGATTTAACCCAGCTTCAGTCCACCTTTAGAGTGAGAGAACACATTGGCAAAGTGCCCATAAGCTGGATATCAGAATGAATGGTAGTTATCGTGAGAGAGATCGGAAGTCAAAATTATTTATAATAGTGTTATTTTACGTACTAGCTTCCTTTTAGTATTATTTCTTATTGTTATTTCATACTTGAAACTTAATAAAACATATTTTACAACTTAATTTCAAAAATTTGGATTTTTATTGCTATCTTAACATATAGCCAATATTACTGTTTTTATACCTCACAGAATAAAAAGTCCAATAAGATGCTTGCCCCTCCCAGCTGACCATTCTTATCTAACAAATGCCTTTTTTCTGCTTTCCTGGTTGAAACTTATCGGTTAGCTTGTTTCTTGCTTTCTTGATTTAGGTCTCACTCAAACGTAAATATGAGAACTAATGTAGCCTTGGGCAAATCAAAGCTATAGTAAATCCAGCCCAGTATTTTAGTATCTAGTCAAACCCAGCTGAGGAAAGACTGTAGTTTAACTAATCCAGTATAGAATTGCTCTCATGCTGCCTTTTGTAATGGTGACATCCTGCCTTCCAGTTCATGGTAATTTGTAGATATCACAGGAGGCAGAAACGTACAGTGCCAAGTGCATAGTTTCAAAAGTAAAATCCATATTCCAAGAGCCGCTATGCATACAGCAAAACCCAACTAAGTGGTCATCCACTTAGTTCCTCTTTGTCATGAGGGCACACTGGACAAGAACACTAAATCTCTAGTGTTCTCTGCATTATCTGCTCTGCTGTTGTGATCTGCACATTGGACAGCTCAAATACAATACTGTATAGTCTCTCATTTGGTCTTGCAGCAAGGAAGGTACACGAATTCAAGCCCAGTGGTGTGATCCCAGTGGTGGCCTGCTCTCCCTTAAGACAGATCATAATCTTGAAACTTTAGGGGGAAAGTTTTTGCTTGTTCCTTCTGTTCCCTGGCAATCAGAGAAAACGGCAAGAATAGCACAAGAATTGTATTCAAGATACTTGGCATAAATGGAACCCACAAACTTTGTAGTGTCAGTGACTGTCAAGGGACTCAATTGTAGTGCCTTCTGCCTCTAGGAATTCTAGATGTTTGGTTCTAGTTGATACTGGTATTTTGGTCTTGAACAGCCTGTTTTTGACATCTACATGTCAACTTTCCCAAAGACTGCCTTATCTACAGAGAACACCCTTGTATGTGGTCTTGCACCATTAACTATTGATAAAAGCTGGCTATCAGGAGGACTTCCCATGCTTGGTACTTACTGACAACTGAGTCTCTATGGGATAAATTGACCCTTCAGGTATCTGAAGCCATTAGTGTTAGCAGCACCCTGAATTGATCTCAACAGCATGTGTCAGGATGCAAGTACCAATCAGCAGTGGTCATATGTCAGCAGCCTTCCTGCACTAACTGCTGTCTCCAAACTGTCTTCAAAGAACGTCCAATAGAAAGTGCATGGCAAAAGGCCAGTCTAGAGGTTACCAGAGCAGCTCTCACTCTGGCCAAGCAGTCTCTGTTTGGAAAGAGCAGTAGATAGTGAGGGAGCCTGAGCAGAAAGCAGGCACTGCTGTCACCTGAGCCTCCAGGGTCAAGAAGGAATTCCCAAACACGTGAAGGATCCGTTTGGCACTCCGCTTACACACCTTCCATCAGTACATGGAGTAGAAGAATCAGCTATAACAGTATCTATTGGTGGCCATCAACATATGCGGGGTGACAGGATTCTCGACAGAAATGCCACCTGGATCTTTTTAGAGTACACAGCTTTATACCCTCTTGGTTCACCAAACTGATTAGATCATTAATGAACAGCTCATTGCTCACCCAAATAATTAGATGTCTCATTACAAAAAACAAAACAAAACCCAGGCAAGCTTTCTGTTAAAGCTCTAGGTGCTTTGCATGGCTGGTCTTTTAGGATGCTAACAACATAGTTTCTAAAATAACTCTTTTTCCTGTGAAGCTAAGCTGGTCTCCATCATTCTAGCAACTGTCATCAGAATTCATTCTATTAAGGCTATCCAGTCTGTTAAGGCTATCCAGTGGCCATTGTCCTCAGAGTTCATTCTATTATGGCTCATAAGGTTACAAATCTAAAATCGTATAAGTATGTCAAGTGTCAAGCTACACAGGCCTTTCAGACTGTGTTCTTCTTTATCATGTTTCTCCCTGGCCAGAGCAATATATGTATATACTATATAGTGCTCTTGTAATATATATATAATTAATATATATATATATATTACAAGAGAACTATACTTGCATTAGAAGCAAAACGGTGGGTTTTTTGGTTCACTATATATAATGCTCTTGCAATATATGTGTGTGTGTGTGTGTATTTGGCTCACAGTCACCTATTCCAGTAAGAACTATACTTGTATTAAAAGCAACACGGTGGGTTTTCTGGTTCACTACACATATAATATACATATATATTTGGCTCACAGATGTCACCTATTCCAGTAAGAACTATACTTGCATTAGAAGAAAAAAGGTGGATTTTCTGGTCCTTTCTCACGTTTCTGTTCCTCCCAGCGCAGGCCAACCCCATGCCCATGGACTAGAGAGCCCTGCTGGAAGCCCCTGCTGAACTGAGCCTCGTACACGAAGCTGGGTGCGGCAAAGGCTTGAACAGGATCCTGCCCGTGTTCAGGGTCCCTCATCCAGCAGTCAAGGTATGAAGGGTTAATAACAGATAAAAGATTAGATAAGAGATTTGCAATAGAGATATGTGTTAAAGAGCAAGAAGTTGTTGTTTAGAAGCAATGTGGTAATGGTTGTATTAGGAGAACTATGGGAATGAAATGCAATGGTTGAAAGTGCTGATATGCAGAAATTTTATGACATGCGTATTGTAACTTAGGCTAATGCTCCGCCTTCCTATAAAAGCTGTCTTTTCTGTGAATCCGGGGGCAGTTTCTGCAGTCTGTAACTACATGGTGCAGTTTGGAGAACTAATTCCTCTGCTACCATTTGCATGCAAATAAAGACTCTCTTTCTGGAAGATTCCTTTGACACTGATTCCTTGCGCAGTGCGTAGTGCGTAATTTGACCGTAACAAAGGGAAGGGAGGCATTTTACCCCAACAGACCACCGAAGAAGGCCCTGGAGTCAGTCTAGACGCAGCCTCCCTTCCTCCCAACACACACACCAAGCCCTGGAAGGAAAGAGGGAGGAAGGAAAGAAGGAAGGGCGCCGGGACTTGCCAGCAACGGACGGAGAGGCAGGAGGCCCCCTCAGTGAGAAAAGATAGCCGCGGAGGAAGCAATCTCATTAAGGGGCAAAAAATGCCCCCCCCCCCGTTCCCTTCGTCCAGCCGGTACTCACTCAGCAGAAGGAGCCGCACAGGCAAGAGCGGAGGGAGCGGGAGAAGAATCCCTCCGCCGAAGGAAGAGCGCGGCGCAAGGCAGGCGGCGGGCCAACGTCGTCAGAGCCGCACGCGCAAGGGACTCAAAAGGCCCCGCCCCCCGCGAAGGGAACCTCCCGGCCGCCGGCGGCGATGTTGCTGGCGGCGGCGGCGGCGGCGGCGGCGGCTTTTCCGCCCGTCGTTCCGTCTCTCTCTCTCTAAAGGAGAATTTAAGTGCCTTGGAGACGGACGGGAAGTGCGAGGCTCGGGTTGGGCTGCCGAATGATGACAGGTCGAGCAGAAGATGGCCGGAGGAGGTGTTATGAGGGGGGAAAGCGCTTCATACTGGGAGACGCCTGTCAGGCGGAGGAGCCGCGTCTCTCTCCGTTCCCGTTGCTTTTCACAGTTTCCGATCACTGCAATTCGCAGACTTTTTAATCCGAATTATTTGTTCCTAAGTTTAGAGGAATTCTTCAGGAGCTTGCTGTTTAAAATAAAATAAAAAGATCTGTAATACAGGGAAAACCCGAAGACATTTTCTAAGAATTAGGTATAATTCTGATAAATGTAATTATACACGCCCATTGGCTCCTAAAATATTAAACAAAAAAACTGGAAAAGGTTCCAAAAGGTGTTGTCACTCCAGTTCCTTGAGCAAACGGCACAACCACCCTGACGATACCGGGATTTGGAGCAGCTCATTGCATCGTTTTAATAGTGCACCAAGTTCCAGCCATGAGTCTCCTCAGGGGTTGCCTGGTGTTACTTGAGCTGTCCTTCAAATGGCCACAGTGTCTTAAGTTTATGCTCTTGCCTGCAAAGTTCTCCTGGTATTCGCAGTCCAAATATCAGTCAAACTCTGGACTATAGCGGAATTCAGTCAATGATATCAGAATCTAGATCCAAGATAACAGGTTTCCTCAACTAGTTGCTCTGGTCAGCTTTGGATGGCTGTTTGTGCCTGGTGTCAGGGCATGCAGGGTTGGGCCTGTTGCACTTACCTCAATGCAGTGGTTCTAGTAGTTCCTTGGGAGGCCCGAACACACATCACGCCAATGTCCTGGAGCTCCCCAAGTCCATCCCCTGTCTTTGCTAGCTGTGGACAAGTAAAACCTCGCTTGGGGCAGCTAGTGAGCTCCTGGTCAACAGCATTTGCATCCTCTTCCAGGTGCAAGTGAACATAATGGTGTGGCTGTGGTTGGGCGGTTGCGTGCCACAGGCCAACGGCCATTACATTAAATGGGTGAGAAAAGTGGAGTAGAAAAGCCAACTCTTCTTCTCTGTGGCTTATGTGAAAACCTAAGCAAACCTAAAATGTATTCTTCTAATTATTGTAATCATGTTATTTGTGACTAGGGAATTTGAGGATTAAACCAGGAGCATTCCAGGTTATGCTGTTGCGGAGATCATTGATTAAATCAATCCCTGCCTGCAGGAGCACATAGTAGAAGGCATGAAACAGAAGAAAAAGGGGTAGGTCAGGAATAGAGACATCGGTTTTAAAATTTGTGAACTACCAGCTGGCCTGAACATAAACTAGCCACATAGTTAGCCAGTTTGAGTGGATGTCAGCAGTTGGATGTCAGAGGCAGATACCCTTGGCAGAGTTGATGACATACTTCTAGCTCTTCTATTCCCCACTCCTAAAACTGTTGGTTTCTTGTAGGATGGAAAAAATAATTTTTGAAATTTTTTTTGAGTGATACTTTATCTCACAACCAGTAGAAAGACAAAATTTTCCTTAGAAGCTATATATTAATATAAGAAATGAACAAGCTATAACTATCAGGCTCTTTTTGCAAATTTTTAGGGGTATCAAAGTTACCCTGATAGGAGATCAGCTATAGCGGTGAAATCAGATCAGATAATATGTCCTCAAAAACAAAACAGCAGTGCTTGAATGTTAGATGCAGGACATCTTTATCTACTCATTCTGAGAAACAAAACAAAACAAATTAGGGCAAGTTGCAATTATTTAGCTGACCATTATAGTTAATCAACTCGTTGATTGTTCAGTTTTGTGCTGTTCACAAATAGCAAGCAGGGGCTGAATGTGGTGGTGAACAGCTTCAAAATCGTTCAAATGGGTAACAATACAGTTTGTGTGCAAGTTGAGGCTTCTACTGTTCTGTTGACAGAGACCAATGCATTTGAAAGTTAAAAGTTACTTTTTTGTCTAAGGAAGCAGCGGAGTTGGAATTCACCCACAAATTCCAGACCATTGAGAAAGGACTCAACAAGGATAATGGTTTCCTCTCACATTATGCATATTTCAACACTAGCTAACTACTTGACTCATACACTCAGCTACCACTCCTTCCTCCACAACCGAGGATTTACTTCTGCATTTCCCTACCAAGTTAATCCACTCCACCACATTTACATTCCTTTGTCATCTCCTAGGGTGAGTCTCCATGGTCTCTTTTTGCTTCCCTCTTGTGTCGGATTTTAAAAATGCGGATTGTAATTCGAAATAAAGCATCCCCATGTGGTTTGGGGCAACGCAGATTTAAAACGTACTTTCCTGTCTCCATGCAAACTGCTTTTTGTGAGCCCGCATCTTTTTTCCCCACCCCCACCCCGCTTCAGCGATGACAGGCAAAAACCTCAATTGAACCTCCAGAACACAAAATCATCCCTTTACTTGGCTGCCAAGAGTTAAAAGCAGTTACTGAAAGCAGCTCACTCTCTCCATAAGTAATGCTTGCAACATAGTTACAAGCAAAACTGAAAGCAGGCTCCCTTCAGCTGTCAGATTCAGCTGCCTGCATTCACCTAATAGCCCGATTAGCACAAAACCAGACCTGTGAAGTGAAACTTAGTTTCACTTCGGAGGCTGCATTATTAGGAGGGTGAGGGAGAGATGTGCTTGCTGAGAAACAATCTCTGGTAATGATGATGATAATTAGTATCACCTTTCCCTGTTAGGAAGCACAAAATCTCTCTCCTCCTCCGAAGTGAAACAATGTGACAGTTCGCAGATCTGCTTGCCTGCTGAAAGGGCTGAACGCAGCTGATTCTGACAGCCAATTCTTCTGCAGAGATCAAAAATGCCTAAAAATTCAGTGGAATATGGGAGAGGTGGAGAAAATGTCTCCATGCTCCCAGGAATACCCGCGGCTTCCCAAAAGTGCGGAGGAAGTCTTGTTTAAAGGGTTTTTTTTCTGCCACGGATTTTCCTACTTTGTGGCTCTGGAAGCCCGGAGTAAAGCTCTGCATGCAGACACTTAGAAGCAAAATAAGCTTTTAAACAGATTTTTCTTTGCATGTAGACAGGGCCCTATATTCAGTTTCCTATAAGTCTGTTCCTGACGTTGGTTCCACTAGCATCTGAAGTAGACGTGTCTACGAAAGCTCATGCCACCAACCCTTCTCCTGTTAGTCTCCAAGTGCTACTAACTACCTTGCTGGATTTTTTTGTGTAAGGCCCTGTAACAGAAGAGCCTGCATCCATCTTGGTGTTAGAAGGTTAACATCTTTAAAGTAAAAATCCTCATGGGAAGGAAGTTTTTTTGTGCAAAGTTCTAAAGAAGCAAGGAGTGCTTGGCCTTGGAGCTATACTATCCACAACCGACTGCAGCTGGAACTCACTCCCTAGGATGTGAGTTTCAGTGATGGGATGGGTAACTGCTCACATCACCAGATGGAAGGGGGTTACTCACTCACCTTTTAACATGAGCTATTGGATATCTTGTGCATTTAGCATCTGATGCAGTTATGATTTAGGATATAGTTATGCCTGTATTAGCCTTAGCAGTCTCTAGCTCAGTCTCAACCTCAGCTCCATCTTTAACCCCAGTCTTTTGTCTTAATAAAGACTGAGGTTTTGCTTATACAATGGAATAACTTTGTCTTTTTGAATACTTCTGGAACACAAAAGCCGAACCCCATGTTCTGCATGGTGTATTGCTTTTATTTACCTGGTCTGTTATGATTGTTTCATTTTTGCTATTTTGTGTACTTGCTCAATTTTTGCCCCTTTATTTTAATAAACCAAATTATTTGACATCTGTTCTGGTTTTATGTGCAACCTGAAACCAGGGGATTTTGGTAGGGGGAAGTCTTGCTCGGTTATAGCCCTGCTGTTACAGGCCCATTAAATGAAGACAGTTTTGCATCTTTTAAGGAAGAATTCTATGGGCAATTTGTCAAGTGAGATGGTTATTATGTGATAGACACCCCTCAGTTCATGGCACATGCTGAATTTCTACATGCAGAACTGTCTTTAGTCCATACTTTGGAAAAAAAATTAGTAAATTAATTGCTACCATTAAAAGTGGGCTCAAAAAGTGGTAATTGCTGTTTTGTTTCCCTAGGGCTGTTGTTGTATACTGGCAGAGCTTTTTTTTAACTTTCAACCTTCCCTCTTATTTGTTTTTTAATATTTATTTACATTGTTGTCCTGCCCTATACCTGGAGGTCTCCAGGCAGGTAACAACATCTAAAATCAAACATCATGTAAAATAATAACAGCATCTGCCAGTGGAGAGAAAACTGTGTCCCCATTTAGCCGAAGGCCAAGGCAAAGAGATGCATACCTCACCTCAAGGGGGAGACTAATCCAAAGCCTAGGGGCCAATCACTGAGAAGGCCCTCTTCCGAGTGCCCACCCCTTTAAATAACCTTTTATTAAATCATATAAAACACAGAAATTAGTAACACCGGCAATACAACCGAATAACATAAATTTCAAAACAATTAAAACATTGATATAACAACTATTTACATTACAATGATAGAGTTAATATAAATTTAGCTATTTTAGACTGAAGAATATGTCAATACATCTTGCTGCTGCTTCTTTTTTTAAATACAGGCAGTTTTGGTGAACATCCTCATAGCAAAGTTATCAAGTAATGATCCCCTTGTTCATGCTTGATAAACGTGTTTATCTGAATTGGCTTGTAGTAATGCAGCCCCTTCTCACACTCAAACGTTGTGCGCTCTGTCATGCATCTGCTGCCCCACAGCAGATCGTAGTGATTCATGTGTATTTCATATTTGGGCTTAGCACTGCATTATTTATTAAGGTAACTGGACAGAACACACAGTGCTGAATACAGACCATATTCAAAGTAGATTAAATGCAGAAGATATCTGATAGCTCATGTTAAAAGTCACAAATGCAACTCA
The DNA here is from genome assembly GCA_023333525.1 of Aspidoscelis tigris stejnegeri. Classification (NCBI taxonomy): domain Eukaryota; kingdom Metazoa; phylum Chordata; class Lepidosauria; order Squamata; family Teiidae; genus Aspidoscelis; species Aspidoscelis tigris. Next base: position 2,641,204 of record JALMGA010000010.1, read on the forward strand.
TGTTCATAGCCAAATTGCAGACTGATTAAAATCTGACAGATGAAATGAAGGCAGAATCTGTGAATAAAACCATCTGATCTATATTTATTTATTTGTATTTCTATCCTGCCCTAATCTTAGTCAGGTCCCTGCCCTCAGGCTTACAATGTAAAAAAAATTGTGTGAATGTATAAATGGCATCAAACATTTTTCCCCACTGTCTTAACATGACCTTTTTGAACAGTAATAATTCGCTGCCGCCACCCAAAAAATATTCTATAGTATTTTTTCCCTGCATTTATGAGATCCACATTGACAGGCAGTCTCTATCACAGGCATGTCTCTGGCTTGAAATCCATAGTCCCATGTGAGTTCCGTTCCAGCTTTAACATGCCTAAAATGCAAACATAACATGCAGTTAATGCAACAACAATAAACAAAGGGCATTTATTATACTTAATAGAAATTCTAAGGCTTCAGACTATTTACAGATCTCCCTTTCTATATGTCTGTCTTCTCAGATATAGGTTGTAGTAACAAAGCAAGCAAACATCTCAAAATATGTTTTGCATAACTTATCCCTAGTAGTAAAATCTAACTCATTTTAGAAGGTAAGTTAAAAACTTCTGATTCATTGAGTTTTTAAAAATTTGTATTAAATTCCACCATCTTCCACCATATAGTCTCAAGACAGCATACAAGTACAAAATAAGAAAGTTTTAACTAGGTGCGGAAAGGTAAATGAGGAAGCTGCCTAAAAGCCTGCTCCAAAGCCAAGAAATGCCAACCAAAAAACTGTCCTACAAGCTGAAGAAGAAGGGACTGTCAAGAGGGTTCCCTAGAACATCTCAGCTGTAAGGCAGAAATAAATGGGGGAAAACACACCTTAAGGTAAGTGGGACTTAAGCCATTAAGGGCTTCATAGGTTCGTACTAAAGTCCTGAATTAGGCTCGGTAGCAAAGAGAGCCAGCACAAATACTTTAAAGCTGGTGTGATGTGCATCTGAGTAGACAAACAGATCATCCCTCAGACTTTAAATGCAGCATTTTCTCAGGAGCTGCTTTATGCCCTGACGTGGCCTCATCTCCATTTGTTTCTGGAGGAAGCAGTAGTGAAGGCAGGGCCATTTTGCCAAACAAAAGTGGTGCTTCTAACACAATTTGTTCCCAATAACTGGCTGCCTCATGATATGCTTCCACACACACCATTTCCACAAATCAGCAAACTATGGTGGCAAATTCCATGCGTGATACAAAACTTAACATAAGTGAAAAGGGGTCTATACTAGTGCTAACAGGTTATGACTGAATCGTATTTGTGTGCCATTTTCCCTACTGGCCCCTTAGCTGTTCTTCTGTTGCTGAGTAATTTCCAACAAGATATCTCCCTGGGAATGGGGTTCTTCCATGTGTGAGGTTCACAACCCACAGGACAGCCTCTAGCAAAATAAAAAAGTGTACAGAAGCTAAGGCTTGCACATGCACCTTTTGAAAAGAAGGGTTCTCAGACCTGAAACAATGCAGCCCCTGAGAAAATGCTCCTGAGCCCCAGCATGGGCATTGTTTCTATCTGCTGCTTAGGTAGGGAGTAGGAGCAACAGCCCATGCAGATCCAGGCCTGTCTCTGTGGCCCTGACACAGCTAAAGCAAAGAGACAGGAAATGTCACCACAGAAATACTAAAAGTAACTGCTATCTGTGATGTGTTTTGACATAAAAACTAAGGCTGTTAAATTCTGATGTTCCAAACTCAAACTGTGGATATTGCCTTCCTTCTTGAAACTGGAACGTCTGCAGCATTTCTTAGGATATCAAGTAATTTTATCAAGTATTTTATAATCTCTGAAATTCTGGCAATACTGTACAAAATCATGGAGTGACCAACATTCTTGGTAATGAAAAATTTTATAGAATAAGGCTACAATGCATGACTAAATCTGAACATTGACAAGTTTAAAACAATAACAATCTTTAAAAAAATTAATAAAACTAGAACTATTTTCCAAAAGTATAAACCATTTTTTCTCCCTGCCCCAATCTTTATTTGACTTTGTGCATGTTTTGTCATGCTTAATATACTAAGTTAAGTTCAAAGGTTACGCAAGTTAAGCATTCAGTTTTGCAATATCTGCCTAAGTCAAGAATGGTCACGGTAATTCTTAATGTTTTTTCCTAACAAACTGAAAAAAATAATTCAAACCTGTTTGTGAAGAATGCCACCCATGGGAAATTTCTGTTGTGAGTTTCCACAAATACACTCTGGGCAAAAAGATTAGGGGCGCAGCTGTGCTATAAACAAAAGAAATAGATGGAAATTAATATGGCAGAAACTTCTTCAATATACTTTCTTGGATATACCTGAATCATCAGTATTCTAGTTTGAGGAAATTGGCATTCTCAGGAGGAACGCAATTTCAAAGTGAAAAAGAAAATCTCCAATGCTCTGTCTTCTTAATCGTTTAGATGCCCAAAACAATTTATTTAGCATCTACTGTTAAATAGAACAGTGCAGCAGTTAATATGTGATGCTCATCCAGCTTTTGACAGTAATCTTGCCATGAGTTTTCCACTACAAAGGATTTATTTCACTTGTAGAATACTATATTAGTGATCTTAATATTGAGATAAAAGCAAAGCACCTGCACCTCCTCTATCTTAACCTCTCACAAACATATTGTGAGGATAAAATTGCCAAGATAAATCCACTGAAAGTTCTTGTGAGGAAAGGGATTGGAATGATGAATACCTTTCATAATCATTCATTCTAGTTGGCCCTGTTAGTTGGTTGGATGGGTTTCCTCTTCTGTAATTTCCCAGACTGATCTCTGGGTGGTGGAGCTTTGTCTACAATCCCCTCTGGTGACCTCTAGCCCATTCTTCTTGAGGGCAAAAATGTCTGTAACATATAAGCACTGGGAGGGACCAACTAACGGGGCTGACTAGAATGAACGATCACAAAAGGTATTCACTCTTCCATTTTCAGCCAACCCCTTATAGTTGGATGGATGGGATGTATCGAAGCTTGAAAGGAGGCCCCACTGACCCTGAGAAGGAGGGAGAAACCCCCACAAAACCCACCAACCACAGGCCCCAGGCCTCCATACGCTTATCACCTCCGGCACCACACTCTGCAGAACTCTTCTACCAAAGGAAGCCTCTACGGAACGATACTTGTCCAATTTATAGTGCCAGGTAAACATTGACGGTGAACATATGTCGCCGCCTGATATATCTCACTGATGGATGCTTCCCTGCCAAAAGCTGCTCTAGTAGCCCGGGACTTCATGGAATGAGCAAACACCTTTCCAGGCAGGTCAACCTTGCGAGTCTGATAGGCCAGAGAGATGTTGGCCCTCAACCAGGAGCCTATCACCTTAGCAGGTAAGCTGGGGTGAAGCACACAAACAGGCTAGAAGTCTTTCTAATTGGCTCTGAACTATCAATAAGTACTCACCCCCTCCTAACATCCAGCATGTGCCATTGCTTTTCCAACCTCTGTGCAGGCTGCAGACACAAACTGGGAAGATGAATTTGCTGGTCTCGGTGAAAGACAGAATCCACCTTAGGGATTCTTAGAAACTTTCATTTTCTTGAAAAAAAATTCAGAGACTGAAACTACTATGAAAAGTTTTAGTCCTTTCCTCCTAACAACAATCTTAAAGTTTTGCTTCTGCTGCCATTAGGCTTTGCAAAGGGTCAATCTTTTGCATTAAAGCGGTCTTTCCCTCTGAGCTTCACTGCTATGCAGGGGATTTTTCAAAGGGGAAGGAAAGGGGGTGGACGGGGGTCATATCTGTGCTATGCAGACATACGTCCCCTCCACAGAAATAGAGGTAGCATCTCTTAGAAAAAGAAAGTAGATCACCCCTAAAACAATGATGTCAAGAGAGCGAATACACTGCCAAGATTCCTTCTTGCAGAAATAAACCTTTACATAAACTGGATATGTGGTAGAGAGAGAGAAAACATCTGCCACCCTCCAGCACTTGATATTCCATGATATTTAGATCAGTGGTCTGCCCTAATCATGGTCCCAAACCAGTCTTGGGGATGAATCAACAAGTAGAACTCTATTGTGGCAGACGGATTGTATCTAAAAATAAGAAAGCACCCTGAACTGATGGGATTCACATAGTTTTGGATACTGCCATTCCCAGCAGGAGTTAGGACAGGCTGCTCCCCTGTAACATGTACACATATGCATTTAAGCATATTTAACTCTTACCTGGATTACTGAACTGCTAGGCTTTGTGAGCATGTACCCAAAGTCACTATAAGCACCTTGAAATATTGAAGACCTCAAAAGACAGAAGTGGAGAGGCAACCTCATCGTGAGACTATCAGTCAAACAGCTCCAAAAGATTCACGTGTAAATTATGAACAGATATTCTCTTCTATTTGTGGGGAAATAGGTCATGATTCAACAGACATTGGTAGAAGAGGCTGTGAGAAGCTATCCATCAGCATCCTTGCCTTATGTACCCTCAAACCCTTGATGATAATTCCAGTAAGATTTAAGAGGTAATGAGATATTAATTGCACAGGTATAATTGTACAATTGCATATAATTTCACAGATACAATAGTACATGCAAAGGAAAAGTGGGTGAACACTACATACGCTGCTCCTAGGAGTTGGTTAAAGTACTCAAGATTGCACATATTCCAAACAGTAGCACACGGTATCATGCTGGGGACATGTTCACCCATTTTGAAACATTACATTACTTACATTAAGAAACCTGCCTACATTGCCTTCCATGGTGGCATTCAGCAAATAAGAGTTCTTCTTTAGGCACAACTTTTTATCTTCTGTTGCTTCTTTATTATCAGCAGATTCTTGATCATGTGCGCACAATTTAATCAACGTGCTGCCCTGCAGATCTGTCGTACTATTCAAAGCAATGTGGGAATGACAATTCTCTTTAAGGCAGTCTGTCCTGGCTTCGGACTGCCCGGTGTTCACCACCTCCATATGTTCTTTTTGTTGGCTTGATCCTGTTAATATGCATTTCAGGAATATGATTCATGAACATCAAGTACAATTCATTCAATAATTCCAATAACTTCTTGCACCATACAGCTGGAGAATGGTAAACAGGGAAATTACCACTCAGAAATATTATTTCATTCTATTTTGAATCCCTTTTATTTTTCATTTCTGCAATAACTCAGAAGGTTGTACAGTTTTGAACCTCTGAATGGCATTTTACCATTCGGAAACCTTCCCCACCCATAGATACGTTTTCTGCTACCTCTGTCCACAAATAGGAAGCAAGAACTAGCTCAGTGAAAAGCAAATGATCAGATTGCATAGCATCTATCTTAGTGTGCCACATTCTGATCATGTGTTAGGCTAATGTAAAAGACCTTGATATTCACATCATTGCAAGGGAAAGGGTCCCATCCTTAAACTTGCATCCTTAGGGATAGGATAGTTAGAGAACAGTTTAGTGTATTGACTGGCTTTTAGGAAGAAAAAAATATTTCTGGGAAGGGGTTTTTACGTAAAGGGCAAAGCAGTCAAATACAGGTCCTGCTGTCTTGATTCCTCACTTTTAACCAGTGCTAGACATGGCAGCTGACAAAATCAAAAGGACCAGAGCAGAAGGAAAGTGTTTTTGTTTACTTTTTAACATTTATATACTGCTTATCCTTGCAGGCATCTCACAAACAGTAGAGGGGAGGGCATTCCAAAGGGAATGTGCCATCACCCAAGGTCTGCTTGCAAGCCATTATAAGGTGGCATTCTGTACTATGTGGGACCTGCAGTGAGGCAAGAATATGGGAAAGTTTCCTTAGGCTGTTGAGGGTTAGTATACCTGAGATCAACACTCTATGGGAGTTCTTGGCAGTTCATCGCTCGTAACTTGATGTGCATGCTAAGGCCATTGTGGATGGGGCAGTTCTAAGCTACTGAACAACATTTTAAAAATTAACAGGTAACAAACGTTTGATTCAATAGTTTTGGCTTAATAAACTACCATAGATATGTCAATATGAAACTTAGCTATAAACTGGCTTTCCTCACCTTTCACAACTGCAGTAGTTAATTTTCTTATGGATTTCTGGCATGTCTTCTCATCTTCATCTGAGCTGAAGTTATTATTTCCCTGAGAAGAAACATGTCATACATGCAGTACATGTCAACACTCAGTGAGTTACCCTGAGGAAGTGAATAATAAATTGCTTTCTTTTGAGAGCCAACATTTGTGTTATTGTAACACCAAATAAAGGCTTATTCACATTCTTAAAAATACTTTGAAAAGAAGCCCTTTTCATGCAAGCCACGTCTCCTCTTGTTAATATTGTGATAAAAGGAATTGCACCCCAGGAACTTTTCATGTGGGTTTTACAATTAAACGTGAACAATATGAAATAGGCATCTAGCACCAGCTATGCATGGCAAAGGGTGAACACAGCACATAGTTTGAACAGGTTGTTCTTGTTGAGTACCACTGAGTTGTGGATGACTCCTGGTTGACTGGATTGGCACCTCTATGCTCTTTGCTTGCCAGAGATACGGAAGGGGTCTGGGCAATGTCTTCCAGCCAGAAGCTGGGATCGAACCAGCACCCCTCCACTTTCCATACAGTTTGCTCCACTACTGAGACACTGCCACTTCCTTGCATAAATTACACAAAAAAGGTACAGTATGTACCTGTATGTTTTTTTAAAGGAGGTTTGAAAGTTATTTATTCGTATTTTTATCTCACCCTATACCCAAAGGTCTCAGGGCAGGTTACAGCAATAAAAACCAAATGTAAACTGAGTGCACTAAAAGCAACATGTCAATGTGAGGTTGAACTGGAGTCTGACAGGCAAGAGACCAATTAAAATCTTGTCAGGCTCTACCTGGCAGTCGTGGCAAACCCTCTGTAAGTCTGCTGGAATCCGTCTGGGAACTGTAAGTACCTTTTCCCACCATTATTCAGGGTTTTTTTCATGTAGCCCTGGGGATGTAGAGAGAGAGAGGTCTGACATATACACCCCACCTTATATCCAGAGATCGAGGGAAGATTTTAACCACATTGCCTTACAGTTCATCCTGTAAGGAGTTTGAGACAATACAGAATTGCAGCAGCTGCCTCTGCTTTAGATTACTGCGGGTACAGTTCTTTCAGAAGCAGAGATCAAGTTTGTGAGGGTGGACTGAGCTAAGCACTGAAAATAAGTGTAACTTTCCTCTGACGGCCATGTTTCAGCGTGTAACAGATTAAAGTGTGGTTTGGGAAAATGAAACTGTTGATGCCCTTATGTGCTGCCTGCAATCTGGACTGTATCCGCAGTCCCTTTAGTACTTAACTGTAAGATTAAAATCTTGATGAGGCCAATTGGTGACCAGGCACTTTCCGCACTTGGCCCACTATTCAATGTGGCATGAGCAACCATACAGAGCATCTGCACGTGAAGGAGCCGTTCAGGAGTTCACCCCATGTCAACTGTGCACGGTGCAGGTTTACCCTCCACCACACACATATCTACCTTGATTAGTGCCGGAGCCAGTAAGGCTCCAAACAAACCATTAGCACACCTTCTGGTTTGGAAGACATAATGGATAATCATGAGACATTTGCAGTGCATCATGATTGCCTGGTGACAGTGCACATACGCTGATGTCAACACGAGGGCTGCAAGTTGGTGGTGACCGGACACCTATTTGCACAGCCGGTAAGTGTCAGGTAGCATTGGAGAGGGTTCCCGTGACAAGTAGCGATTACAAGAAATGTTTTACTAATAGTAACTGAGGTATTTGGTGATTTTTTTTTGCTTCTCAAGGCTTTTTGTCTTGCATGGTATATCTTTTATAGGTTGTTGAGTCTGAAGACTGGTACTGTAAGGAGGGGGAGAGAGCTTTAACTGGATAGTAAACAACAAGTGTACCAGCAGCAAGTACAGTTGTTCTTTAAAAAGCATGGGCATTACGTGTAACAACATAATAGATCTGAGGAAACTAGATGCATACACCCAGAAGAGAATGAAAATAAAAATCAAAGACTTACAGGTTGCTTCTGATGGCTCCGAAGAACAGATCTTCTGATTTTTGGTCTTGTGATGGCCTGGTTCTGAATTCTATTAAGAAACAGAAAAAGGATTTTATGTAATATACACAACAAAGTAGAAAATACTTTAAGGGCAAATTCTAAAAAGAATTTATAAATTCAACTTTCATAGAAGTTTCTGACAGTATGAAAACAAGAATTTAGCAGCATATTAATTTTTTTTTAACTTTGATGAGAATTTCCTATGCTACAAAGAATTAATATCTTTGTTATTGTTTTTTAAAAGCTTCTGATATATGAGGGTGTTTGCAATCTAAGTGTCCAAATCCGTCAACACTTTCAGCCCCCTAAAGATTAAACATTTTCACATTTTAATGCAACCAGCTCTTCTAACATAGAAATATTTTATTTATGAAACAATGAAATCAGCAAGCAATTTATTTTTGCTGAAAATGTCTCAGCCTATACATTGATTCTATTTATACATACTTATATATTTACATTGGTGGATAGGCAGCAATCAGTTATGTCTGTCCAGGATGAAAGCTTATATTCTGTGCAGGGATACCATTTACCATGTCTGGAGGCTGTCGCTAGGCCATGCAGGGCTTGCCATGGGGCCTAAGGGGCCTACAGGTCATAGACTCTACTCAAGCAAGGATCCAGTATTAACGGTGCATGAATGCCCTTATCAAGGCTTGAGGATGAGTGAGGAGAGGTTACCTGTGCTGGGGAGTCTCCTATGTCTTTTTGAGCTATATTGGGAAGGGCCAAGCTCTGTGGTATCCTGTTGTGCCATAACCTCACACTTATTTTTAGGTGTCTCAGAGCTTCCACAACTCCTGCCACTTTTAGAAAAGGTAAACAGTCTTTCGTTATTACATATTTTCTAGTAATGGTGAGCATCAAGGGGAGCTTCAAAAGGGCACCAAATGTCACGTTGTGATGGCATCACTATTCAACATGGCGCCATGAAGTTTGGCCCCACCCCAGGAGCTACAGAAAACAAGGAGGGGAGGCCACAGCACACGTGATTACAGATAGGAGCTCCCTTCCAATTCTTGGAGCTAATAAATATTGAATCATGTTTTATTGATTATCTTACCCTCATAGCCTGTTTTATAATTCTATCCATCCTAATAAAAGTGACCATTCTTATTTTTTGTCAATATGTATGCATGTGGTCTTTTAATTTTGCTCCAGTTCCTTCTGTTTTAAAGTACTTCAGCTGGCTCATCACTACACTTTCCTGCACCATGCTGCAGCCTTCTTCTCTTCCTTCCTCCCTCCACTTCTTCGCTTCTAGCTCCCATTCTAAAACCAATGACCTGAAACCTGCGCTGGAGAGTTCTGGAAGGCACGTTTGTGGCTGGGAACCTGAACTAGTGGTTAATGATTTCCAGTGTTTCAAAAGAGATACCTGCACAACTTTTAAGAACAATTAGCAATTGAAATTATGAGTGCCAGCGTAAACCCATTTTAATTATTATTTGAATGCTGAATTGTTTATGCTGACTCGAATGATTTGAACCGCTGTGAGCTATTACAAGGATGGTATATTAATGATAAATAAATAAAAATAGATTTACTCTGCCTAACTTTGAGTTCAGTTAATTTGAAGAGAGCTTGAGTAGCCTCTGGCTGTGTTCAGACACATCAAAAACACATCTCTGAGAGGAGATTCTCTGTGGTGGGACTGTTCACTCAGTAGTCTGCCCTCCCTCCCTCTCTGTGCTGGAAAAGGTGGATTAGAGAAGGCCTGGAAACACAACACTCACACAATACTGTCTCCTTGCAGTGACCCTTTTGTTATTTCTGAATATAGCCTTAGTGGCATACATAGATGAAGAAAGAGGAACCTTAAAATTGTTACTTACATATTTGATTGATCTCTGATTTTTAAATGTGAAGATTTTTCCTTCTTAGGGCTTTGGAAAAATCCAGTCTCTGAATCTGAGCACACTATGTCCCGTTTTCTTTTGTTTGAAGATAAGTTCAGATTCCTGTCACTATTTTCTGTATCTTTCCCTTCATTCTCATCACTGTCTTTACACTGGATAGATTCAACTCTGCTCATCAGTCGTCCTAAAAAAAATACAATTATCTAATTTTCAGTGAAACAATGATATATTTATTAATATACAATATATCATAACTGGATATTTGATATGTTTCCCACCTGATCTGTGGAACTTAGAGCTACAATTTATATTCCAGTTTAAAAATTGGTGAGGGGAGTAACAAAAGTCTTCTAATATTTAATATTGAACCCAATCATTAATTTCTTGAACAGTGAGCTCAGAACAGTGGGAAGGTATCAATATGTGGCACAGTGATGGAAAATAGTGATGGTCTTGCTCTTCCCTAAAGGGCTACCAGGACTTGGGCCTTGATCTGGCTAACTAAAGACAATCTGGAACTGTTTCAAATTCTCATGTTGCCTCTTACACTGACTCAGGATGTAAAAACCCAACATACTGCAACATCCTTCCTGGCATCATGAGCTGGAAGAGTTAGTGATGGAATTTCCTGGGATCAGACATTGCGCTGAAGGAATTTGGACTTCCTGGCCACGACGACAGCCTGACCTCTCCTAAACAATACTTGGTTTTAAAGTTACTGCCTATAAGCATTCCTCTGCATTCACACCTAATAGTAATTTCCTAGACATATAGCTCACTTTTCCATCTTTCAAATACTGAATATACATTTGCTATCAAAGTAGATCAGTCTCTGGTAAATTTCTGTAAAACTGCAGAGTGCACAGCTAATGACATCAATTTTAGCTGTCTCATTAAGAGATAAAAACTAGCATATTTACAAAACTGCATCAAACAATGTTATGTTTACTGAGTACTAATGAATTTAGTTGTTATAATAGCCTTTGGCACTCCCAGGGGTCTCACTTTCCTTTTACAGAGCTTGGTGCCTACAAGGGGGCAAATACTGACACTACTGTTACTGCTGCTGGTGACAACCCTATGAGTGGTGCAGTAGTACATGGAAGACTAGAAACTCTTGGCACCAGCATTTGCAAGTTGCTTCATCTGAAGTCCAAACTGTTCCGGGTAACCTTCCTTTGATACAACCCATTAACCAAGTTGGATCAAACGGTAAATTTCTGGTGCACTCTTGGTGTCACATGGAGAGATAAACTTTACCTCCGACAACTCTATTAACCATTGTGAGTGAAACATTCTAGACACTGGGAGGTATCTGCAATAAACAGAAATTTTTATTTGCCTTCTGGAAGAGGTATGGATGGTGTATCAACATCTTTCTCCTAAAAGGAGGACCGCAAACAAAAAATGTCCTGAACCAAGTTCTAGATAAACTGGTTCTTTTGAAATATCGGGGGTTCATGAAACTTGCTATCAGATAAAACCCCACTCAAAGTATGGGGTTTGGTCCAATAATGAACCATTCCACTCATGGTTTGCAAAGAATCAGTTCATTTGGTTGTTCTCTTCCTCTCTGTCCTCTGTGTGCTGCTTGTACATGTGAAGGCAGTCTTTCCAGCAATGGAGGACTACAGGTTTTCTCAGAAGACTAACCACATGGATGCATGAGGTCCACTTTCTGGAAGGCCTCCAATGAACAAGGATTGGCCAATTGAGAATATCAGCACAATACTGTTTGATATGTTGCGTTTTCCCCAGAATCCTCAGTAGTAGGACACTGAACAGAACATAGTGCTAAAAAGCTGATTTAACTGATTTCTTTAACAGCTGTTATGTGATGAGCAAAAGAGAAAGTACAGCAGCCCTGCAGAGCAACATCCTAGACAAAAATTACACTTTACCAAGCACATTCTACAGACAAAGAGCAGACAAATATACCCAATCATCCTTTCTCCCCACAGCATGTCTATGGCCACTCCTGCTCTTCTAAGGGATGCCCTTCTAACTACAAGCACAAGCACAAGTAAATCTCTACTTGTTTCAAAAATAGAGCTCTTGGAACCCACATGATTTTGTTCTTTTTACTCCCAGGATACTCTACTATAAAGTCCATGCTTATTTTGCCTCCAAAATAGATTTGTGTGTTTGTTTCTTAAAGTCAAATGGTTACAGCTCCTAAAAGCAATCTAAACACACATACTTCCCATTTCACTTGTAAAGAAGTTAAGGGAGGAAAACTGTGCTTGCAAAAGCCTGATAACTAATAAACAGTTTTTTATTAGGATTACGAATTCAAAGGACATGACAGGTTCTTTCTGGTTAACTGAACCCTGCTTGAACTGTGGTGATTTTTGTTGTATAATGACTAACCTCGTAGTAAAATCTCCTCCCCACTATGAATCAATTAGATGTAAATTAGCTTCAAAGGCTGTGAGGAGGCACCTCGGGAAAGCTGTAACCTGGAGTTTCTTCTAAACCAACGAAGAAACTCTGGGAGGGAAACTTTTGGCCGTCACAGGGTTAAAAGTCTCACTGTATCATAAAGAATTTAAGTTGGTCCTAGGGTTTTGTCCAAAGGTCAGCTTCTCTTTGTTGCAATGAAAGGGAAATTCCTTGACTCTAGTTTGATTATTTACTCAACCCCCACATGGATGGAAGAAAGCTGACAGAGCAGCAGTTTTCCTAACACTCACAATGGTTAATATCACAAAGCAACATATTTTCCTGTTTCTTTTTACTAGCCCTCTTGAATTATCTTCGAATTTTACAGGCCCCAAAACAGTAGTCTGAATAGAGCTGCTAGCTTTCTTGAAACCAAATTGCTGGCTTTCCCCTGATTCACTGAGAGTATAAAACATTCCAACTCCCAGGAAAGAAAGCAAGTAAAGGACAGAAACTGAGTTGTCAGGATAAAGGGGTGAGGGTGCTAAATACACCATGTAACCCTGGATACTTCAGACATATTTTTTGCCACAAGCATAAGAGCTGAATCAGGCACACCTTTGTCCCTTACGTATCTGTGCAAATGCGTACAGATACGACTAAGATGCATACGGATACATATGTAATGTATACGTATCCATACATATTCAAATGTCCAAATTTGGTTGAATTTGATCATATTTCAAATGTTTCGAATATTCATGCACATTCCTAATAATTATACAGTTAGTCTGGCCATAATTCAGTTATCTTACATTTGCTTATTGCAATAATTCTACAGCTGCACTTGTTTTTAAATCAAGCATGAACTTCCATTCACTCCAGACTTGCTTCTGTATACCTGCGTATGTGCAAACAAATGTTCCCTTGTCAATGTCGTCAAGGCAACGGACTCCCCAACCTTTATTTTCAGTGTTGAAGACCTGTAGCCGCACTTGAAGGCCATGCTGCACTAATCGGTTCTGGCACAGAATCTTGTCACAGCTGCATAATAAGTTGCACTCATAAATTCTGACAAGAAAGAAAAGAGAAAGATTAAGAACTTAGCCTTTAAAGAGAAAGAAAAAATCTTACTGGTAGCAGAAGAGAAAACCTTTTTTGTATCTCCCATATTTTGACTGGTGTTCTGAAAGGTGTTGATCCAGAAGCTAAAAGCAGCCATGTGTGCTGAACCTGGGGAAAGGGGTTCTTGTTTGTTTTTGACTTGTATTGTGTACGTGTCACAAGAAACGGCATAACAAAAAAGAGGAAGAGCTCATATGTGTAACAGCTCCTGGACATTTTGGTTTCTTAAGTCTTCCAGAAAAGCTTAGACATGAGGAAGACATTAGCACCAATGAGCTCGCTTATGCCTACGCACTCGTATGTGTGCTGCTCTGAGATGGGAGGAGGAGGAGGAGGAGGAGGAGGAGAGTTGGCTTTCCTACCTCACTTTTCTCATTCATTTAAGGGGACTCAAAGCAGCTGACAAAGCTTTCTATTCTTCTACCCACAACAGACACCCTGTGAGGTAGGTGGGGGTGTGAGAGCTTGGAAGAGATCTGTGACTAGCCCAAGGTAACCCAGCCGGCTTCATGGGGGACTGCAGAATCAAACCTGGTATTCCTAGATAAGAGTGTGTCTCTCTAACCACTAGACCAAACTGGTTCACATAAAAGACATCTTCTATCTCAACTTTGCTCTTGGGAAGAAAGGCAGTTACTCTTTCCCTCCAAGCGATTTTCTGTCAGGTAAGACAGCCATGGTCAAGCTTCTTGTTCTAAGGGCAGGTAATATATGCAAGATGGTGATGGTATGGTAGGATCCCTCAAAACCTTCCATTCATGCCACAGACCATTTAGATGCTTGTTTGACCTCTCGCTCCTCTCACTTAGACCCATTTAAAAGATTTTGTTTGGCCATAAAGGTAGTTTCCATGAGATGCAAAGGTCATTCCTGGGCCAGATTGCTCTACATAGATCAAGAATGGAGGCACCGTGCACCAGTAGCCCCCAAAATTGCCACAGCCCCATCCCAGCTTTCTTCAGAGCTTGAAGCTGCACTGACACCCCACCCCCACCCACCCCACCCAGAAGTACTGGCAACAAGAAATCTTGTTTCCCTGTCCCAGATGGAACCCTCCTGTCATTTTGTAGGCAGCCTAAATGACTGCTGTCTCTGGTAGAATTTTTGGCCAGCAGAGTTAGTCTCTCAAATTTCTCTTGAAATTGATTTTTAATAACGATGTCCACCTTTCAGTTACATCTCAAACAAAATATGCTTTTTGGTCCTCCACAATTCCAGTTTTCAGTAATTATTAAAGGGAGTAAAGTTTGATGAGACCTCTATAAAGGTATGTCTTTTCTGCCATACTATTCAAATAACAGTAATCTCTTATATGAATTGAGTGGTCTATTCTGGGAAACATCAATATGATGTAAATTGAAAGAAGTACTACAATCACCAGCAAAGACTTTTTCAAAGCGATCTCAAATCACATATCTGGAGGGGCGCCCTCCTCTGGTCATCTAGCACAAGGCAGGCTACGGATAACCCGCTAGTTGTGTCTACTGCCATCTGACAAGAACGGATCTTCACACAGGTAAACAAACTACTGTTCTCAAACTACAGTGTTAGCATAGCCTGGAATACAGACAGGCATGAAGTCAGGATGCTGCTGCTTTGAAGAAAGCTACTAGCTTGGCACTCTTCTTCGTGTGATTCCTGGCAGCATTTTAATTGACAGCCTTTGCAGATTCTGCCACAATAAACTTGGTGTCCTGGAATACTTGTGGGCTTGTTGCATTTTTACAAGACACTCTTTTGACTGAAGAGGATGTGTGTGCCTTCTTCGTTGATGGGGTGGGACAAAGTCATTTGACAAACACATTGCCAGATGTTAAAGGGATACCTATTTTGCTTCACAGGACCTTTTCATACTTGACCAATTGGTCGAGGCAGGGAGAGCTTCAAAATGGTGCATCCGCACCTCACAGAGCCCCTTCCTCATTAGAAATGGCTTTGCATCTCCCAGAGCTCCTCACAGGTTGGATAGGCATGGAGCTCATTAACATGCTCCACACCTATACTAGTCAAACCACCACTCAAAGAAGCTTAGAGATATACAAGAGACTGATTTGAATGCTAAATTTGAAATATATTTAATTACCCCTTATCCTTACTGTTATCTTCAAAAACTGTTCTTGGATACTAATAAAAGATGTAGCAGGGTTTGGGTAAGACAGAAAAAACAAAGATGTGATGCTTTTCCCCATACACCTGAGATTTGGTGTGTTTCATCATGAAAACGTTAGCTTTCCACGTATATAGGAATACGTGCTGTTTTCAGTCTTTCTTTAATGTCCCAAGAGACTTGCGCTATCAGATTTGAGTCTCTATCCTGCTCAGCTCCCATCCTAGGTTTTCAAATCAGAAAAGATATCCACTACTTGTGGGTACAAATACTATGACCATATCTGAGCAAAGAAGAAACATGTACTTCAAAAGAGCTAAACAGTCATAGCCTTTGAAAGTGGCGCAGCTGCTCTAAGAGAAATTACCCTATAGCTCTTTATTTTTACAAAGTCAATAATTATTTCTGTTGTAAACAAATTCAGGATTCCTTACCCACTGGGGATTGGTTCATCCAGTCTTTTATAATTATATCCGTTAGATTTTTCTTTTCTTGGTGATACAGAAACTTCACAGTCACTTCCTTCAGTGAGAAGCAGGCATGCACATTTTGTCCTAGAAAGCACACAGTAGATCTAGTGCAAATAAGCACAGGAAATAAAGCAGTATGGTTCATTTACTCACTGGAACTGGGTTAGTATTTCATGTCAAAGTGTATACCTTACACTCCCAACGCTTATAATGGTGGACTAAGCTTTCAGTACGGAACTGGGATTTTTCATCAAATGTAACCTATTTTACGAATCAAGTAACGTGGACAGTGAAGTAAAGATTATGGAATGCTGGCTATTTCAAACACCCATCTCTCTCCTCTCAAGCTTGGATTGTTTGTATTCAGGCACACAGGAGGTGGTTAGGCAAGGTATCACTTCATGCGTACTTAGGTAAGTGGTATATCCTTCTTTTATGTTCTATGTATTATTTAAATTCAGTTTAGAGCTGCTTATGCCATTGTCTTTCAGTAGTAATGGAATACATGCCCAGTGGGTACTTATAATATTATACAATAAGTATAAAATACTTACTTGTCAGTACAGCCATCTGTGCAGCTGCATGCGTCAAAAAATACTCTGGAGAAGCTGCTCAACAAGTATCCATGAGGCAAAGAGACTTTCTGATACTTAAAATAGGGGAGCTGATTATGATCTATGTTATTGCAGAAAGATACTGGTATAGTTTCTGCCCCTTTGCTGATATCAAAATCAAACACAAATGCTTTTTCTTTAGGACTGTTTCTAAACACCTGCACATAGGTATTGAAAGAAAAATTATCTAAAAATAGGAAGTTGCACTCTGTTTCCAACAAGTAATTCTGAACTTCTTGGAAGTTTCTCAGACTCCTTCTACACGGAGCTTTATACATCACATCATGTGACTTTGACACAACATCTGTTTTCGCATGTCGTCTCTGGAAATGGCAAAGTATTGGCAGAATAAGAGGGTTTTCACCCTTATATGAATCCCATGGCCTTTTGATAAGACATTCTTTAGAACAGACATGATCCCGATATGTGGATTTGGAAGACATCTTTGCCATTTCTGCAGGTTCTCCTTTACTCTTAGTGTGTGTTAAATCCGTCATCTCTGTTCTTCTGTTTACAGTTGTACATGCAAAAATTGGAGAAAAATGTTAACACGTTAAGAGACGACAATTGTTCATTCAACCTAGTGGTACAAACAGCCACTTGTTTCTTTTCTTTAAGCTGCACAGCATGGCACAGAACTAAGAGTTTTGATAAGCTTTACATTTCCACTCTAATCTCATTAAGAGCTATAACACTTGAATCTTTGTGGCAACTGCCTACAACAATGATGAATTTTTTTATCTACAACATAGAAACTTCAGTACAGAGGACTTTTATTGGGGCATGTAGCATTTAAATTCAACTAGCTCCTTTGTTGAGTGAACTTCTATGATTCATGAGGCTAAAAATGAAATATGATCCATAGACCTTTGTAGAAATCTTACGGGCTGCTGCGCCAGCCTTGGTGTACGGCATGGTTCGAGCCTTTTTTCCTAATTAGTCTAATTTGATTAATAGGAGAACAGCCCATCAATGCACAGAGAATGCAATCTGAACAAATGTGCTGAGTAGGGATGTGCTAAAACACCCGAAACATTCAAAATGTGATCAAATTTGGACATTCGAATTTGAATCAAGTATCTATGCAATCAAATTTAATATTTGAACAAATTTTCAAATCTTTTGAATCATTCATACAAATTATTCGGACATTCATAAGTGTACGGATATGTACACATTACGTACTTATCTGTATGCATCTTATTCGTATCCGTACACATTTGTATGGATACGTACGGGATGATAACGGGATGCATACGGGATAAAAACGATGCGAACAAACGTGTACGGATGCGTACAGAGGCATATGGACACATTCAAATATTGTCAACATTTGTATCTTCAAATAGTAATTGAAAATTCGTACAAATAGATTTGAATGTATTCTATTTGAATCGAACGTGAATACATTCAAATTTTAAACCTTTAAATCAGTTCAAATCTTCGGGTATTAGATTGGAATCCAATCCAATCCAATCCTGAAAATTGCATTTGTGCATACCCGTAGTCCTGAGTACGTGTGCCTGCACATTTTGTCTTTGCCTGCATTGAATTAAGCAGTGCAATGATCTATTAAGCATGCAGCACACATTCTACTAAACAGTTTCCATCTCACATAAAGATGCGCATACACAGATATATCAGAAGACATACAGCAGAAACTATGGCTTATATCCAGTGATAGTTTTATTACCCACTTGGATATAATTATGTGACAAAACTATACTTCATTTGTGAATCATGTTCCTGGGTAATAACACAGACATTTATTAGTGTTCACACTTTAGATCTTTCTGGTCATCAATCCACCTTTGCTATTCTGGTACTTTCTAACATTTAAAGCACTATCTGCACGATCCTTTGGGCCATTAACAGCTTCCCTGGGAGCCATGACTTCCTGGAAATCACTCTTGCTATATAAGCTTCTCACTTGGCCCATTCCCAGGAGCAAAAACTGCTCTCAGGGGCGCTCCTTACATTCCCAGGCTGGGGGCCAATCCTGCTGACTGCATGCTGGAAGGCTCCATTATAGAGCCTAGCAACATTTCAGCCATTTCTGGGACTGTGTCTGTGGCCATGGAGAGGCCTCTCCGGCCTGCAACTTTGGAGGCCAGGGAACTTCCACTCCTTTGGCTTTGCAGGTAGGCTGAGCAGGGCTGTAATCATGTGAACAGCTGCCAGTGAGGTCTATGACACATCACCCCATTCCTGTCCCAGTTGGTCAGACGTTATCTGTTCCACATGCCACAGCATGCATGCAGAAATTGATGCAGACTGCAACACCAGCTGCAACTACCAGTACAGATTACTGGGGTTCATGGGAGCCTAAAGCTAAAATGTTTGGAGGGTGCCAGGCTGGCAAATGCTAGGGGAAATCAAGCAAGATAAAAGGATGCATCAGAAAATGTAGACTACAGCAAAGAGAGTCTACAACCTAAGTTTGATAGAACACAATAAAAATATTCCAAGTCGCTTTTATATTTTCCTCTGAATATTTAAAAACACTTAGATTCTAACAGGACCATATCATACACTTTTGGTTCAACAATGAAACATACTGGATTTTGATTTTGATTTTTTTGTTATGTGTAAAATAATTCACCGAACAGCCAAATTTAACCTTAAAAATGCAGAATTTAACAATCCATTAAAAGTTATATATTCTGATCTCTTTAGTTGGTGGTAGGAACTCAAACACAATCACAAGGATGATGCAGGCCAAACAATATCCGTTTGCTCTCAGCGGTGCTGCTCAGGTTCTAACAGGAGCAGGGCAGGCAGAAAGGTGTGGGGGAAAGTGAAGGCCATGAGGGCAGTAGCTGAAAGGAGTAACTGAAGAAGGAAATAAAAGTGCCTGATCAGTACAGAGATATCGGGAGAGTGCAGTGGGACTCAGATATCTAATTGCTGACAAGTCATGCATTGGTTTGACTTATTTCCATTCCGTTATCACATCTTCCTATTGTTGGTCAGTTCCACCCCAATGCCAATCATATCCATAGTAAATATGATCAGAAATTTTGGACCACACTTTAAATATTTTAGGCTCCAGTCCACACGCTTTTGAGCTACAAATGCATTGTTAATTTTGTCCAGATGATTGTGTTAGTATCCCATACAGGGGCAGAAGGAGGAAATGGGGGGCTGCAATTCTGTTCTGTGAAAAAAAATTGAAACTATGTCTCCGATTGATGGGCTCTAATTCATCTTACTATTCAGATCCTTAATGTATTGAAAAGCATTTCAGCTAACTCACAGAGGAAGACCTTCTTTGGGATTTTCCACATTTTCGGAAGGACGTAAACTGGTGCATTTCTGCATCTCTTCCACAGCGGCATCAACCACTTTGAAGAATAAAACACAAATTCTAGTGATATACATTTTAAGTTAAGCCTGGGCACCATTAAAACATTGCAGACGTCTAATCACACAATTCAACATCGGTTTTAACACAAATATCATAAACGGACCAGGATTATTTTAAATATCCCACATTCACACTGCATTAACTTCCCACCATTTTTACAAGATGTTCACAGCAGGAACATTTATTTTTCAATTAATCTTGAGAAAACTTGAGAATACATTTTACATTCCCCTCACCACCATAGGAACTATGTGTTCCATGGCCAGTATATAGTTCTTGATTGAAAGTGTTCTGGAAAATATCAAGGAAAGGAGGTAATCATAGAATAAATTATTACACTTTCCAAACCATGACAGTGAGCATAACGTAACATAACAAATTAGTGAATGCTGCATTGAGCAGGGGGTTGGACTCGATGACCCTGCAGCTCTGAAGGGCCCTTCCAATTTTATAATTCTATGATTAAAACAGCTTACAAAAACCAAATTTTCAGGGCTGAAAGACATCTGCAAAGGGCTGATTTGGTGCATTTCTTACAGTAGACTTAGAACTGAAGGGTAATGCTAAAGTATCCCCTCTGATCTGCAGATGTATCAGCGAATGTGCATTACGTCCCATGTAATGAAGAACAGGATTTAAAGGCACCTTTAAAAAACATTGTCAGTGCAAGGAGGATTAGCTAAACTGGATTATTTAGCTTCATGTCGTTCTGTTAACACAGGTCAGTGTTTAAAGCACAGTCCACAGCCACACCATACTTCACGTATTGAAGATCTCAGGCCTGTCAAGCTAAAAGTAGACTGAGTGACATGCCCGGGAAGCAGTAGCAGGTGGTGCAGCACTCATGGATGATCCTCCTTTCACTGCCCACTAATCCAGCCACCCTGGCACATCTTCCTTTGATCCAGCCAAATACATGTGGCTTAAACCCAGAAGGGTTTTTCACAATAAACATGGAGACTAACTGGAAGGATTCAGATGACCTTTCAAACTCTGTGATAAGTCATAAAGCAATCAGAACCAACAGAAAAGTAAATTAAAATATGATTTTTGGATGCTGTCCCCTATACTACACTTTGCCAATCTAAGGCTGAGTCCCCAAAAGACTTATTTGCCTCTCTAATCTCCCTCTACTGTCACTTTATTCAAGCGGACTTTAAAAGTGCCCTGCACTTCCGGAATAAACGTCCACATGAGGCTCAGAAAACATGCGTTTAAAACGCACCTTCCGTCCCCAAGGAAGCGTGTTTTCTTTCCCTGCATCTTTTTTCCCCCACCCCTCTCTTGTTCAAAGGGAAAACAGCCATCGGTTCTCTGTTCGTCTCCCAGATCTCCGTCCCCCAAAAAGGTTTCCCGTGCGGGCTGCAGCCATCCGCCAGGCGATGGTTTGCTCATTCCCTCTTAGGACTTTCAGTCACTGTCTAAATCCACCCGGTAGAGCAGTGGTGACTTTAAGTACACCCACTTCATAACAATGTTGTAATCCATCCACTTCACGCCTGATAACAATGTTGCAATTCTTCCCAATTCTGGCTCTTTGAAAGTTCTATGCTTAGGGAAAGAGGGAAACTAATGCTTTCAGGCTTTCTGGCTGGCTTTCTGGCAGGCAGCAATCCCTGCCCCTTTTGCCACAGAGCGTCCCCAAGGTAAATGCTGCGAGGAAAACCCGCGACTCCCAAAAAGAGCGATGAAATTCTTCTTTAAAGGGCAGGTATTTTGTCGTGGGTTTCCCTGCTTTTGTAGCACTGGAAGCTCGTTAAAAACTCTGGCATGGGGGCGCTCAGAGGCAAAAGAAGAGTTTTAGCACACTTTAAATTGCTTGGGGATGCACCCTAAGACGCTCCAGATGTTTTGCCTTATAACAGCTATCAGAGACATCTACTACAAATGTCTGATATAAATCACAGCCTATAATATCGGGTGGCTACCCGACTAGCAAAAACTAAGCAGACTGATGATTGAGAGAACTAAATCATGCCTAATATTGTAACTATTACGTTGGGTGCAACATAATTTTACAGAATCATTTCCTTTGCAATAGCCACAATCATGTCAAACATAGGAATTGTGTTTGAAGGTAGAGAATAATGATCACACATCCCTGCTTCAAGTCAACATGTTGAATACTATAATTAAATAAGGCCACAATGTTCAACTGTGGTGATCTTTGATGTAAGAAAGGACCTTATTGAAAATTAAGTAAATCATGCAGGCTAAGAGACAAGTAATGTAATCTAAATCTGAATGAAAGTTCTATAGCTGGTTTTCTGTAGGAATCCCTTCTGTAGGAAAATCTTTCAATGGATGCAAAAAGACAATTTTCTCTACTTTACAGCACTTTCCTAATTCAAAAAAAATGAGCACAACACAATACAAACACAAGAGCTGAGTAGCCCTTTCATACCATTTGTCAGAGGTAAGAGGTCCGTAATATCCGCATGTTTCACAAGTGCCAAAGCTTGACAATATTCTGTTAAAATAAAGGTAACAACCCAGAAAGCTGTATTAAAACACCAAGCACCCAAAGATGACGGCCAGGTGCATAAATTTCAAGAAAGTGAAAAACATTCAGAATCCTCATAATTCAGAATTAAGTACATTGTTAAGAAAGGTTAATACAGAAACTGAAGCATTCTTTTGCAGCCCTAGCTTTTAATAAGGTTCATCTGTTGACTATTTTAGGGGTGGTTTTCCACTGTCACTAGAAGTACCCATTACGTACCCATTAATAAGTACAAAAATGCCATTACGTACCCATTTATGCGTACTTAATGGGTACTTTTAGTGACAGTGGAAAAACACCCTAGAATAATCTTTCACAGTTTGCAATAGGAATGATTTTGCCTGAGGGGAGCAGAGAAGAAAAAGCAGGCTGAGGATCTTTTCTTGTATTTACAGTGATTCTGTTACTCGCCTCAAGGTCTTTGAGTATAGGACAGGATAGAAATATAAAAATAAATAAAATATGTAGTGCTTTCTATCTTGAATAATATTAATCATTTTATTTTGTATTTGCAACATAATTTATACCAGTAAGAAGAGATATGTGAAATAAGAACCTGGACCCTTCAAGACATTTCATCCTGTTTCATCTCATACCGTGAACCACAAAATGGGTCAAAACTCAATTTCGGCAACAAAAGTTTTCTTACCATCATGTGTTGCCGTTCCATCCTTAATCTTCTGCTTCAGAGTTATTAGCACATTCTGTACTTCCTCAAATATTAAGTCCACTTTGGCATCCTCCATCTGGTTCCAGAGCATCTTTGCATTAACTGGGGGAAAAGGTTATGATTTATAATAGCCTGATCTTTAGAAAAGAGTAAATAAATCTACTGCTGAAACCAATATTCTTTCTTTTTTAAAAATGTAAGAACCTGTGAATGTAGCCTACATAAAATATATGATGTATGTGATACAGCCTTCAGTACAGTAATATGAACACTATAAAGTAGCAATTTTATTTAAATGTATTTATTTAAAATGTGTCAGTGCTTTGGGAATGGAAAGTAAAAAGATCATGGCTGAGATAAGAACTTTACTGGGGACTCTGCAATAAAATACTAAAAGAGGAATCAAATAGAAAAGTCCACTTGAAAGATTATTCACGTGTTAAGGGGTGCTGTGTCATGAACAGGCAATGAGGTGGATACGAAAGGCTCTCATGGCCACACAAAGTACAGGTTGCAATGAGAGGCCTCTCTGCACAGAATACCCCACAAGCCAAAGTGCCTTACAAAGCTTTTCTGTTCTTCTCCCCACAACAGACACCCTGTGAGGTAGGTGGGGCTGTGAGAGCTCAGAAGAGAGCTGTGACTAGCCAAGGTCACCCAGCTGGCTTCATGGGGGAGGGTGGAATCGAACCCGGTATTCCCAGATAAGAGTAATGAATATCAGACCCTACATTTAGCTGCAAACTAAGACACAAGCACAAGATGGGCTCTGGCACCAGCAGTACAGGCTAAAAAGACTTAGAAGGTCCAGTGGACAAGAGATGGAACACACATTAAATGCCCCAAAGAGGTTTTTACTTCTGCTGCCAAATACTGGGAGTCATAAGCTACAGCAGCAACAGCAACATGTGCTTTGAAACTGCTGCCAGCAACTTTGGAAATAAAATCAATCTTTGTATAGGGCATAAAACTGCTTTTGTGTATGAATTAGACAGAAGATATATTTTCTGAAGTGTTTACCTGAGGGAGCTTATAACCCCTGCTTACACAAGGGAGGAACGTGGCAAAACTCACATCACTACCACTACCACTCTACAGAACTATTTGCTTTGTCTCAGGCAAATCTAAACTTCCGGGCCTGTCTGGGGGGTGGGAAAGGTGAACTTGTCCACACCGACCCCCCCCCCCACATGCATCTGGACACTTACATTGCTGTGGATATCCCTCCTGATGCAAGGGTCAGTGTGCATGCACCAGTGGACGTGCCCCAGCACTGTCACAAGGACAATGGTAACACACCATGGATGTGCACCTCTGCTGGCACATCACATGATGCACCAGTGCACTAATGCATGATGTGCTCCTCCATGCATGACAGAGGTGTGGATGGCTCAGCAGAGGACGGGACTCCTGTCTTTTGACTGTTGTTACGAATGTGATTGAGGGTTCACTAGTACCCCATACTAGTGCCTTAATCCACGTTAGCAAAAAAAAGCTCTTCCTAAGTGCATTCTTTGATGTTTAATGTGAATTAGAAGTGAGATGAGAACACTAACATCTGCCTGCTATCATCTCTAAGCTTCTTTTGAATTATTTTTCTTAATATCTACAAATTCAGACACGTTTTCACTGAGCATGAATGTGAGATTTAAGCCAGGATGCACTGATGCCTTCTCTGACCTCTGTAAGCCACTTTGGTCTAGTGGTTAGGGAGTGGGACTCTTATCTGGGAATACTGGGTTTGATTCTGCTCTCCTGCACAAAGCCAGCTGGGTGGCCTTGGGTTAGTCACAGCTCACTTCTGAGCTCTCATAGCCCCACCTACCTCACAGAGTGTCTGTTGTGGGGAGAATAGAAAAGCTTTGTCAGCAGCTTTGAGTTCCCTTAAAAGGGTGAGGAAAGTGGGGTAGAAAACCAACTCTTCTTCTTCTTCCACAAAGCCAGCTGGGTGACCTTGGGCTAGTCACATTCTTCTTTCTGAGCTCTCACAGTCCCACCCACCTCACAGGGTGTCTGTTGCGGGGAGAAGAACAGAAACCTTTGTCAGCCTCTTTGAATGGGTGAGAAAAGAGGGGTAGAAAAGCCAACTCTTCTTCTTCTTCCTCTCCTCGTCCTCCTCTTGTTTTCCTAGAGGAGTTTAAGGATCCGAGACAGCAATTGCTTATTAGCGGAGCAGCTTCAACTCTAAAGAGGATTTGGGTTTTCTTCTAAAATACTTGTTCTTTCTGCATAATCTTTGACACCTGACCCGCACCCGCCTATTCAGTGATCAGTTGCCTGCAACTGTCGGGCCCAGTAATGACGCAATAGCTCCCCGTTCCTGAAACGCAGCCCAAGGTACCTGCCGTGGCCATCGCCTCCTCCGCCTCCTCTGAAGATCCTCCGGTTCCCCGGCGGCTCCCGCTGTCGCGCTGCTGCCCTCGAGGGACTTCCGGTCGGCAGGCGGCTCCTTCTCCTGTCATTCACCTCCCCGAAACTGCCGCTCCAGGAATTCACTTCCGCCTAGCACCAGAGGCAAGAAGGCTTCGTTTTGCGCCTGCGTAAAAGAATCAAATCGATTTGGCATGCGCGGAACGTGCCTTGTAGAGATAAGTCTATATATAGTATCACATGTTGCGCTACAGAAGGCATAACTCGGGGTGGGGGTTGGGGAGTTCTATACAGCAAAATCGATGAGGGGGAATTGGGGAAACCGGATTTCCTACCCCTCACTCGATGCACTTCTCGTCCCTATGCTGTGCTGCTCCTTGCGCAGTCCCTGATCTGAAACAGGGAACGGCCGACTTTAAATCTTGGAAATGTCAGGCAGGGCTAGCTTCCTGCCATAATATTTGTGTGGGATTCTTTATATATGTATATAATGGCTGCCTGTTTTGGAACGGACAGTTGACCCCCCCCCCCTGCTGAGGGCAAGTGATACATTTGTGTTTCAAGGTTTTGGCTCCAAGTTTAAATTGGTTTTGAAAAATAGTTATTGTTCATTGGTTAAGGGCCAAACCCGCCCAGCTATGAAACATATAAATATGCTGGGCTTTCTGTTCCAAGTTGCTCCCAACAAGAAATGTCCTAATGCTGAGCTGAAATAAATCACTGTTCGTCTTTTTCAAGAAAGAGTCTTGTGGTCATTTTTTGCCAGCCTGACAGGAAATCAGGTTTTAAACAAGCATTTCCAATAGCCGCTTAGGTGCTCAGGCTGGCAAGTGCCATTTCACGTCAGCAGTGGGATCAGTTGACCAGTCTTCCTGCTCAATGCAGTGTTAAAGGAGTTATATTTAAAAATAATATATGGACAGTATCTGACCCCGTGCAGTGTTGTCTTTATGTCGGAGAGCATGTCAGGAGAAGGGGAAGCACTTTTGCACATCTGGTGGGGCTGTAGGAAAATTCATCTTTTCTGGCAAAGAGCAGAGGCTGAAATTAATAACATTTTAATATCCCATTAACACTTCAGAAGAAAGTGGCTCATCTTGGGCTTCTTTTAAACAGTTAGAGTTAGTGCAAGTTACCACTATTTTCATCTAAATAGAAAAAGACAGATCAAATATCTAAGGTTATTTAAAATTGTCCTTTGAAATACCATCATGAATGTTCCTTCCCTCATGCTCAGACTCGGTCACCTTACAGAAATAGGAAATGTTATCAAACGCTTGCCATGGTCTGCTCTAACACGCTGATGGCGGAAGCCCTATTCCGGGATATAATCTGGTAAAAAGCCCAGTGCAGAAATGGCCTAAGACTTCAGCATAGTTATGGAACACCAGGAAGCCTTCAAACTGAATCTTTGTCTGTGGTCACACTTAAGGTTTAGTCCACTTTCAGAGCAAGAAAATACATCAGTATTAAATAACTTGGAAATTTCACCTTTGGGATAGATAATGTGGAAATAAAATTACTGCTCACTTTGCTGATGTGTTCTCTTGCTCTGAAGGTGGACTGAAGCTGGATCCCACCTTAGATGTGACTGGAGCTTGGTGACTATTTA
Source organism: Aspidoscelis tigris stejnegeri (assembly GCA_023333525.1). NCBI lineage: Eukaryota > Metazoa > Chordata > Lepidosauria > Squamata > Teiidae > Aspidoscelis > Aspidoscelis tigris. Next base: position 2,668,305 of record JALMGA010000010.1, read on the forward strand.
GACAGATACATGCCATTATCTTGGCAAGGAAACTATAATCTTCTAGGATTTAATTTGTGACCTTCTGGATACAAAGCAGATGGCCTCCATGGTGCTACAACAACTTTCCTTCCAAGAAAAAGTAGCAGAAGGGTTAATTTTCTAATACGTGATGGAAAGAGCAAGGAAATTCTCGCAAGTCCTGCCTCCAATTTCCTTTGCATTCTGCTGCTCTCAAATGTTCATATTATTTAAAATATATTTTGATAACAATTTCCCCTAAAAAAAACTTGTAACAGTTTATGATTTAGTACAAAAAGGTTAACCTGTACAAGGTGGTACTAAGCACACTGTTTAAAAATGGTGCCAATACAGGATCCACTCTTTTGTGCAGATATCTGGAGCACATAGTTCCTCTCAAATATCAGGTGTCACCATAACGAAACTTGGCTACTGGCACATACAAAGTAACAATAAGTAGTCATTGTCCATGAAACAAGATGTTCCCTGGTTATCTTAAAGATCTTAGTAATGGCAGCCTGAAACTGCGTCTATTTAGTTGTCTTTGAAGTCAGATAAACAGAGCTCTGAGGCAGAACTGGCTAAACAGCATTCTCCAGCAGTTATTATAAGTCTATAAATGGAAAGGAGAATGGTAACATACCTTAGTACCAAGTTGCTTAAGGTCAAGTCTGCTATAAACTGATGAATGCAATTGCTTAAGTACAGGGTTAAACAGTGTATGATCAGGTGCCTTACTTGGCAACCTGGATCCTTACCTTTCAGCACTTGGCCTTATTCTGGAATTTATCTCAGGACAGCAGTCTGGTGGCCACAAGCTAAGGCAGAATATAAAAGGTCTCACCTGAGGCCTTCCATAGTCTGCACTAGCATGCAGATAGCAGGTCCCTATTCTGGAGTATATTCTGGAATATATTCCAGAATAAGGCCAAGTGCAGAAATGGCCCTGGCTGTTGTATTTTGTGCCCGTTGCAGCTTTCTGAACAAATCCATGAGTAGTCCAAGTAGACTGCATTACAGTAGAATGGCTACATCCAGATAGGGGTTTATTTGGCAGAAGAAGTCACTTGGGACTCCCATGACAGTGAGATGCTAGATCAGCCACAGACTAGCCCTTGTTCAAACCCTTTTGGAAAAGGCAAATTCCTCAGTTGGGGATCTGGGGTCTTGCCATGTAAGGCCTCTGTCTACTCAGGATCTGACCTCCATTTGTGTGCGCCCCTTCAATTTATAACCGTATCCAGGTACTGCTCGGCTTCCTTCGAATCTCTCGGTGTCCATCTCCAGCAGTGCTGACCCTTGCTTTGCAGGTAGGAACAGACAGAAGCCCTGGAATGCAACACCTCCCATTCCCCATTCTGTTCCAGGGAATTTCTCAGATTGTGTGGGTTTTCCTGGAAGATTCCCAGAAATCGCAGATCACATCCACACTGGGGACAATGTAATACTTTGTTTAAAACATGTGATTAACCACATGGCAACCAGCAGAGTTCGGATCTCAGGCTCGGAGGCTTCGTAGGCGATTCCTCTTAAAACGGGGGGAGCCAGAATGAGACAGAGAGAGAGAAATGAAAACACGCATCTCTGGGCCCAGTCATGAGAAGACGCATCTCACAAGCCCTGAACTTTATGGCGCCTCCACACCTCGTGGCGCGACGCCCTGAGTCAAACTTTCAGTCTTTGCTTCCCCAATCCTGCTCCTGTTCGTTCCCTTACGGCGCATCGGCCCAAAGGTCCTTCCCTTTCCGCTCCGCCTGCCTGCCCCGCCAGCCACGGCGCTTCAGCAGAGGAGGAGGAGGAGGCAGGAGACAGGGAGCGCCGCCTGCCCACTGAGGGGAGTTGGCCGCAAACTTTCTTAGAGGGGCTCCGAAGAGCGTCCGCACTGGGAAGGCGGCCGGAGCTGCTCCTGGCCGGCGTCGTCTGGAAGGCGCCATGAAACCCGACGGGAAGATCGTCTTGCTCGGGGACGTGAACGTGGGCAAAACCTCGCTGCTGCATCGCTATATGGAGCGGCGCTTCCAGGAGACCGTCAGCACCGTCGGCGGCGCCTTCTACCTCAAGCAGTGGGGGCCCCACAACATCTCCGTGTGGGACACGGCGGGTGAGGCACGGGCAGGTGGGGCGGCTGGGGCAGGGGCAGGGGCAGGGGAGGCTCGGGCCGGCTGCCCTAGGTCGCCCTTTCCCTCCCTCCCTTCTCCTCCTCCTCGGAGTTTGTGCTCTTTCGACCTGTTGCTGCCGCTGAGTTTGTGAACTTGGGACTGTTCGAGTCGCTTAGCAACAACATCCCGTACAAAAACCCCACGCATTTAATGTGAAGCAGCCCGACGTCATTGTGACACCCCCCCCCGCGCGCGATTAAGTTGCTTGAAGACACACCTGGGCAGCCCCAGGCTAGTGAGGAGGAGGCGGGCCTTGGAGGACGGTGGGCGTGGCTTGAACCCGCACGCTGCTGCTGCTGCTGCTGCTGCTGCTGCTGATGATGATGATGATGATGTACTCCGGGTTACCTGGCTTCTGGGGTGGGGGTGGGGGCAGCGTATTTTGGCTATGCTGATAGAAACTGTATTTAGGACCTTTCAAAGGAGGAGTCGCAGATCAGGGAAAGGTCCCAGTTTGCAACAGCTGCTCTTCAAAGGGCAACAGGTGAGGCGAGTCAGAATATGTTGGCAAACTCTAGAATCAGGTGCGCCACGAGGCCTGAAGACTGATGTGACGCCCTGATATTGCATTTCCCGCTTCCCCTTTATGGATTCCGTGTCCAGAGGGTAAATGCAGAAGCTTCGGTCTTCCCCGTCTCCGCCCCCCGTTGTGCCTCGTCTGTAACCCTTTGCTTGAAAAACGAAGTGGGTTCACCTGAAGCGGGCAAAGGGACAGGGCCCTTGTGTGTCCTGCTTCAGATACTGCAGATCACTTAGCCCACATAGGCTGCGTCCTCATGACCATTTTAATCCGAAATCAATTTGAATTTGGGAAGGAGCATCCCCGTGGCCGCTGTAATTAATCCAAATTGAATCTGAATTTGGCACCCAGCGTCCCCATGCAATCCCTTATTCCTAGATTTTATGAGGACTATCCTGCCTAAAATGCTGCATGGGGACGGCTATATTTGGATTAATTGATGGGCGCTCAATCCTGATTAAAAATACTCCCCAAAGATAGTCCAAAAGGGACTATTTCAGGACTGAAATTCCTGCTTGGGGACACAGCCCCCCATACAGAGACTTTAAAGCAAGTCTTACTCTTAAAAATACAAGAAAGCACACACAGAGACATACAGGCACACAAACAGAAGCAAACACAAAGAGCACTGAAAATAGCATGTTCTTCTGTGTCACACAGCTTTAGGAACATTAAATGGCAGCATTAATTAATTTACATTCCTGTTCCCCTTTACTCAAAGGTCTCAGAAACGCCAATGAAGAAAAAATGCTTACCTGAAGTTTCCATTATCATTTCCTCTCTGGGAGCAGAGTTTGCTAGGTGGTACAGCTTACAAATCCTTCCTGGAACAACAGGGCCGTGTCCACAGCATGGCTGCTCTTTTAGCAAAGACCCCCGTGGACCATAGCACCTTCTGTCTTCTACTGTCTCCTGAAGTTTGCTCAAGTTCATGTTTTTATTGCTTCCATGACAGAGTCTCATCCTCTGGTCTTGTGATTAGGGAGCCGGACTCTTATCTGGGAGTACTGGGTTTGATTCCGCCCTCCTCCATGAAGCCAGCTGGGTGACCTTGGGCTAGTCACAGCTCTCTTCTGAGCTCTCGCAGCCCCACCCATTTCACAGGGAGTTCTGTTGTGAAGAGAAGAATAGAACGCTTTGTCAGCTGCTTTGAGTGCCCTTAAATGGGTGAGAAAAGCAGGGTAGAAAAGCCAACTCTTCTTTTTCTCTGTTATCTTGTTCTCCTTTTGCCTTCCATCTTTTCCACCATCAGAGTCTTTTCCAATGAGTTGGGTCTTCCCATTATGTGGCTAAAGTATTTGAGCTTCAGCTTCAATGTTTGCCCTTTTAATGACAGTCAGGGTTGATTTCCTTTAGGTATTGACTGATTTGGATCTCCTAGCAGTCCAAGGGATCCAAAGACTTCTCTAGAATCATAAATTGAAAATGTCAATTCTTCAGTGCTCAGCCTTCCTTGTCGTCCACCTCTTACTACAGAAGGCAAGGTGATGTCCCTGCTTTTTAGTATGCCAGCCAGTTTGCCATAGTTTTCCTCCCAGGAAACAGGAGTCTTTCAATTTCATGATTCCAGTCACCACAGTGATTTTTGAGCCCAGGAAAATAAAATCTGACCCTGCTTCTATTTCTTCCCCTTCTGTTTGTCAACTTTTGCACTTTGCTCTTTCACCCTCATCAAGAGGCTCCTTAATTCTTCTATATTTTCTACAAACTGCATATCTGAGGTTATTGATATTTCTCCTGCCAACCTTAATTCTGGCATTGGGGTCATTCGGCCCAGCGTTTCACATGCTATACTCTGCATATAAATTAAACAGAGTGACAATATGCAGCCTATTGTTCTTTTTCCTTATTTTGGACCAATAAATTATTCAATGTTCAGTTTTAATTGTTGCATTTTGACTCACGTCCAGATTTCTCAGGTGACAGTTAAAGTGGTCTGGTACTCCCCTCTCTTTAAGAACTTGCCACAGTTTGTTGTGCTCCATATAGTCATAGCATAGCCAGTGAAGCAGAAGTAGATGTTTATCTGGAACTCCCTTGATTTCACCATAATCAAGTGACTGTTGGCGATTTTATCACTGTTTCTCTGTAAAAAGCAGCTTGTACTTCTGGTAGTTCTCAGTTCTCATATTGCTGAAGTTTAGCTTGCAAAATCTTTTTAAAAACCATTTTGTTTTATTAAGAAACCATTCCCATCACAATAACCATTGCATGTATACAACAAAAATAGACACATTCCTAATTATAAAACCTCCATGCTGATAAAGGTGCAGATCTGCAGTAGATCACGTGTTCGCATTTTGAACACCTGACCGGGGTCATCCAGGGGTGTCCTACCCGGCACTTCACCAAGGGCTAGGTTAATGCAAATGCAGCTGTAGAAGTGACATTAGCCTTGGTGCAGCTGTTGTCATGGTAACCAGGTGATGCAGCCAACCTGCCCATGAAAGAGGTTCGAAGGGTGCACACTGGCAATGTACTAACCACATCTTAGAACCTGTTTGTACTTAGCTTTATTATGGAATATATTCCAGAATAAGGGTCTCCTGTTCACATGATAGTGGAGGCTACAGCAGTTCCCTAGATGCAGTAATATAATTGTGGAGCACATTTTTGTTCAGCTGGAGGACTTGGACTCTGTTGCCATCTTTCCATCCATCCGTCTGTCTGTCCGTCCGTCTGCCATCCATCCCCCCCCTACCCCTGACCTCAGGGCAGGTCACAATGATATCATTATAAAAGGAGATAAAATAGGTGGGCTAAAACATTTAATGAAAGTTGATGCAGTCAAAACCAGCTTTAGTTGTCTCTGTCTGCTGTGAATTCTGTTCTCCATCCCCAAGGCTATACTTGCTCTGTGTTGTTTTGCAATGAAGGATACTGATAGCAGCACTGAATAAACAAGGCATGAAGAAAGCTATGTCTGGTATATTGAAGAAAGCAAGATGTGTCTGTAGTTGACGTGATCTTAGGATTTGTAGGGTTTATACAGGATATCCAAACTAGGTTTGTGGCCTTGGCCCCTGATCTATAGGTACTTACTTGCCCTCCCCTTCTGAAGATATTTTTGCCTGACAGGTTTGTGACCAGTGCGAGATTTTTCAGCGTTGGTCTTGCAAGCTACATGGGATCTACTCCTGAACTACAGCAGATCACTATCTCCTCCTTGTTCCATTGTGTTGGCAATGTGTTGGCATCATCTGGAGTCACTGTCTGATCTTCCAATACCTCAGAGTAACACTTTCAACAATCCCTAAGCCATCTGATGGTAGGGCAGTAGTAAGAGTCACGTTTGTCTCCAGGCATATAACACTCCTCTTCCCAGTAGCATCCTTCTGACACACAGGATCTGACCATTCCAATGGGTCCCCTGGAACAGCAATGAGCACATGTACCCCAAGTGAGAGTGTGTTGTGGTTCTGTGAAATGTTATGCCATCTAACCTCAGGGGCCTTACCAAGATACAGATGCCTAAGATGATGATGATTTGTTGTTGCTAGGAATAAATGCTTTACAGAAGAACGAGTGTTAATTGTTTCCTGCCAATCTGTACTCAGAGTGATCAGTACTCCTCTGTTCTGGCAAAACTCTTCAGATGCTACTCCTGATTCAGAGTCACCTCAGAGACACTTGATAGTCTCATCTGATAATGCAGCTCTGTCATGTAACCACTTGGTCTCCTTTGATCATGTAGGCTGAAAAGTAGGCAGAGAAACTGGATTTAATAACAAAAAGTGGAAACTGCTCACCACACAACAGCACAACATTTATTTATTGTTTTAAAAAGGAAGAACTGTGCAGTGTGGGTCCAGATGACCTTTCAGCTGATGATCTCTGTTGACGTTGTTCATTCACCCTTACTGACTGGGACAGTTAAGTTTTGGGAGTCATTTAGGTAGCCTCCCTCTTCTGCAGGCGTAACAGTCCTTGGAAATAAAACATTTGCTTAACAATTTTCTTGGCAGGGACACAGAAGTTGTTTGCTATTACCTTCTTCTAGGGAGATGCTGATAATCAAAATTGTGACCTTTCATGGTGGCTACTCTACCAATGAGTAGCAGCCACTTTCCTCTTCTGGAGAGGACTCAGTGTTAATTTTTTGAGTTTTGCTAGAGAACTTTGATGATTCAGGGGCAACAAACAAACACTGCTTAGAGAACCCAAACCCTGTTTTGGCAACACAGAAAGGAAAAGCAGCAGTAGCAAACCTGTTCCCTTGAGAAAAGGAATTCTACTGATGTCTATCAGAAGCTACATAGTGCTCTTTCTGTTACAACTGGGGAAATGAGGAGGTTTGAAAACCTTGCCAGGAGCTGTATCTTTCATGGTCAATTAAAAAAAATACTTAGGAGAGAGGAAAGCAAAGCACTGGGCAATGGCAAAAAGTACTTCCTTAAATTCACTAGAATAGTAAAAAAATGTATTAATCCAGATGATGTGCTGTACTCACAAGTGCCAGCGAAATCCAGATTTAATGAGGTCTTCAGGTCCTTAAATCTGGATTAATGGTAGACTCCTTAAATGGTGTCTTCAATCGAGACTTTTGTCATGAAGACTGGATCGGAGGCCACATGTCCGCATGTCTGCTGGGGCAATGGGGTCCAGAGGTGGGCTTAGAGGATGCCATTTGCAGCAGGGCAGCTCTGGCTCCACCCCACCACTCACAGCTATGTAGGCCTACACATCCTTCATAGCTGTCTATGAAGCTGAACACAAGCTCTGTAGCAGCAACGTAAGCAGCTGTGAAGCCGTGTCTCTGTAGCAGGAAGTGAACCCTGATTAAAGGCTATGTGGACCAATCATGCTGCGCCACTGGTAGACCTTCCTGCTCGGGCCTAATTGGAGCCTCAGGAAGGGTGCTAAGACGTCCACACGGCCGCCCTGTTTAGCAACCATTGCCATCAGGTGCTAGATGGCCTGTGCAGATGCATGGGGCCCTCACCTTGATGTGGAATTTCAAGGACCGGATTCAACGAGGACCACATCTCAAAGATCCAGAACCTCTAAATCCGGATTAATGGAGGTATGTGCAAAAACAGCCTATATGATACTTGTAGTTTATGCTTATATATCACAGAATGAAGTATAGCTTGAATTGTATATTGTCTTTGTGGCGTCCCTGTATTTGAAAACTAGGAGAGTCGTTCCTTGAGTCTCTTCTTTTCTGTCTTCTAGGTCGTGAACAGTTTCATGGTCTTGGATCTATGTACTGTCGAGGTGCAGCGGCTATTATTCTTACATATGATGTAACCAATTTGCAGAGCATGGTGGAACTCGAGGATCGGTTCTTAGCATTAACAGACACTGCCAGTACAAACTGCATATTTGCCATTGTTGGAAATAAAGTAGACCTCACAGATGCCTGTGCATTTCTGCCGGAAACAGAAGATGAATTTCAGGCTGAGAAGCCCACGGACTCCATTTTTACCAAGATAAAAAAGCAGGTCCTAATGGATGATGCCATAGCACTTTACAAGAAGATCCTAAAATATAAGATGTTGGATGAGAAAAATGCTCCAGCAGCAGAAAAAATGTGTTTTGAAACCAGCGCAAAAACAGGATATAAAGTGGATCATCTCTTTGAAACTGTGTTTGAAATGGTGGTACCGGTTATTTTACACCAGAGGACTGAAGGGTCACCACAAACTATAGATTTAAATAACAGCAAAATAGCCAATCATTCCCAGTTTGGTTGCTGCAGATGAGGAGTGAACGCAGTTTTGAAAAAAGAAAAGAATACCCAAATTACTTATTACCAAACTGTACTTGTTGTAAGGTACTTCTTGAATAATGCTTTGAACTGCTAAATTCACTGATTTCTTATTATATATACAGTATATATACACTGTTCTATGTTAAGTTTTATTTTTATTTAGCATACATTTACGTAGAATTTTGCACAAGTATTTCTCAGGTTGTTCAAACAAGCAACCAAATGGTTAAAGATTAATCTTTCCTCAGTATGAATACCCCCAGTAATACAATGAGAAAGATATACTGGTATCTTAGAAACTATCATGGCTGGAAAAACTACATTTTTAATGTGCTTTCTGCAATTATCTTCTTCCCATGGGTTACAAAGGGCCTAAAAGTGTGCTAAAGCAACATATATTAGAAATTAAACATGAATATGAATTCACTGAAGTAGCAGTTCCCCTAGGGATGTGCACAGATTTTTTTTCTATTCAATTTGTATGTGAGAAAATTCATATTCATTAGAATAAATTCCCTTTGAATGTGGTGGGATTCATAATCAATATGAATTTTCAGTCCCATATGAATCTCATATGAATCTCATGCGAAGCTTCATGAGAAGGTATCAAAACATTGTATTTGAATTTGAATGTTGATCTTTGAATGTGCCAACATTTAATTTGAATTCGAATGTCCAAATCTGGTCAAATTTATATGAATTTTAATGTTACCAATATTCATGAACATCCCTAAGTTCCAATCACATCAATTCTCAGAAAGGCTCATATGGTTCATTAACAGCTAATTACTGCATCACAGATCTTCCCTCTGCCAAGATTTGATGTTCTTCCATCAGTGCTTTCAGAAGGCAGAAGAGTCTCTCTTTTGGCTTGGCAAATGAAGGTTTAGCTGGGGACTGTCTATGGGTGTTTTTCCACTGTCACTAGAAGTACCCATTAAGTACCCATTAATGGGTACTAAATGGCATTTTTGTGCCCATTAATGGGTACTTAATGGGTACTTCTAGTGACAGTGGAAAAACACTATGTCTACTACAGGTTCGCTGATGCTTGAGTCCAATTTGGAATGGGTAGATCCAGCCACAGCGGTTGCTAGGAAAGGTCCATCTGAATTCAGCACTGCAGTTCTTTCTCTGTCTCCTCTTTTCCTCAAGAGCAGCCCTATGTCTGGTCTTGAAAGAGAACACAGCTAGGTAGGTTGCTTGTCTCCTATGACGCTGCACAATGGGATTTTTAGGTGAAGTTCACTGTAACACACACCTGGGGTTCATCTGTCATGGCCTGGTAGACTCGAATCGTGACAGTGATGTCCTTGTGTTGTATGTGGGATATATTATGGCTTTTATGGTGAGCTCCTTACCAAGTGGATTGATTAAACTGTACTTCATCTTACAAAAGACTTGGAACTATTTATGAAAGTGAAAATGCAAAGTAAAAAATCTGTGTTAATGCTAACATGCTAAGACGACAAGTCCCTTTCTGCACTTACCTTAGACCCAGATTAAGGAGCTTTTTAATCCAGATTTTGGACCTTCCTACCCACACTTTAATGCAGATCATAGAGGTCCTACCCTCTGCTGTTCCAGCACCATCTGTACTCGATGGATTCTCAATCCAGATCTCTTGTAGACTCAATGAAGTCTACCAGAGGGATTAAGGGCCTTATTCCGGAAGATGTCATGTCTTCACATTCAGGAACTGCTTTGTGGGTGGGTGGGTTTGTCAGTGGAACATCATAGTGAACTGCCAGCACCACTACCACCCCCGGACCTAAGTTTAGGAAGTTTCATTAATAGCTTTTGAGGGTATGTAGGTGTGGCTATGAAACTCACAAGTTTCACAGCTGCGGAATGGCCAAATTAACACCATCAGTACAGATGGCACTGATCCAGCCCATGCCTCTACGCAATCCAGATCAGCGGTCCTGGTTATTCCAGACCCACTGGTCCTATTTGAACTGAGGTTAATGGAGAAAAGCCCCATTGTAATGCTCTCCAGCATACTTGATGAATTGTCAGTTGATTGTAAAGATGTGGAAATGGTGGATTTGTTCTTCTGTGCTTACAAACTGACAAAGATAAGACAACAAAGATTAGAATAGCAATGATGTCGTGATACCTGGAGCAAGTGAAAGGAAATAAATACCTACAAATTATAAGTCTGGAGATAGTTATGAAGAATACGTTGGGTTTCAGGAAGAACAATTCAGTCTTCCTTGATAAGATAAACTGCTTCCTTGAAATAGTGATTCACAGTCTGAAAGTCACATACTGTCACCATGTGATGCAAGCAAATTAAAGACTAGAAAAACTGTATGGATCTTTGCACTTGTGCGAAGCAGCTCTGCACATTCCAGACCATCCCCTGGCCGAATAGTGGTGGAACATTAAAGCATGCTCCACAGACATACTAGTATAACCTGGAACACATCCTTCTGGGCAAAAGCAATGCAGCTGCAGTGGTGTACTGTGTCGCCTGCTCACTATAGCAATGACTGGCATACATGAGCATTGCTGCGACAAAGTGACTGCCTCTGGTGAATGCCTCCACACAGCATTCAAGACATCTTGGGCATCAAGGTCCTTCCATATTCACAGCACTCCATGCCAAAGGGGCACAAGGATGTGTGAAGGAACTTTAATGCAGCTGCAAGGTTTATACAGTTCAATGCAGTGCAAACAGCTCTGAAGCTACTTTGTGCACTTAGCCAAACCTTGCTGTGGCACAATGGGCCATGTAAATGTGCCAAGCTGTAAGGGTTGTGCCCTGTGCTGGAGTCATCTCCCTCTGGTGACCCTCAGCCTAGATATCCAGCTGGTGCCTTAACAATACTGGTATCTGTGGTGGGAACAAAGTGAATAAGGAAAACTTTGTGCTTTCTCCAAAATACTAGACCCAAGAGGAAGCTAATTCAACTCAGTTCTGGGAAACTCAAGAGTAAAAAAAAAATGAAAGTCTTCATATACTGCATAAACCCTGAAATGTGTTGGCCACCAAACTTGATACCTTCAAATAGAAATTTGACTTACCTCCTGGTTGGCTTGCTTCACAAAGCATGTGTGGGTGAAGGAAGCTACAAGAGACTTGTTAGTATGTGTGATGTTTTCAAAAGTGCAAGCCATGAACAATGAGAAGCTGTTTCAAAGCATTTGAAGCTTATGAATACACGACTCCAGTTTGACCAAATTAATGGAAGAAAAGGCTAAGAAGTGGACATTTGTAAGCTGTGTTCACATATGGCTTATGGACTTCCTTGTGTAACAACAGTTGGAACTTTTCCAAAATTTCAATTATTTGGTCTAACATAACTTTAAAAACTATTACAGTAAAAATAACACAAAAAATCAAGTTAGACCTTAGATTCAGTCTTCTCTGAGCAGATATTAGAAGAGGCCAACCCAAAGAAAAACAATATTTTATCAGCAGCTGGACTAATGAAAGCAGAATTTCAGGATAACATAAACACATATATCTTGTTTGCAACATTTAGGTGCAACAGGTTTGTTTGTGTAGGTGAAGAGAGAAACCATGTTACTAATATTTCAGTACAGGAGTTTGCTTTCCTGCTCTTGGATGTGGTGTTGGTTTGGATAATGTCAAGATGGTAATGCCTTCTGTATCCGTTGTGACCGTTCTTCTGTCAATGCTGGCTTACATCATCAACCCTGGACTCTCATGGCAAGCGGAGACTTAGTTGCATCCAGATGTTTGTATATTGCAGAATAAAGCATGGATATTCTGGATTATCCATATTTTATTCCAGAAAATCCAAATGTAGTGTGATAAATGACCAGCATCTGGATACAGTCAAGGAGTCATGGTTAGACGTTTGAGCTGATCCCTCACTTCAGGACTGAGGCTTGGGGATTGAGGGAGGATACTGGAATGTTTTGGAAGCACACTTGTTAATGGAGGTTTGCTGAGAGGAGTTGTCTACTGGGGTAGAGTAGCCTGAGCTCGCAGTTATACAGAATGATTTCTCATCAATAAAAACATGCTACTGGGCCCAGGTTGGTGGTCCTGACATTTAGTCCTCAGACAATTTAGTTTGGCTGGCTGCAGGAAAGCAACTCCTACACGGCTTCTTGTGCACTGAGCCAGGGCTCACTATGGCAAAATGTGTTGTGTTTCTGTGATGTAGGGGCAGGGGACTGTAGCCTTGGAAACGTCAAACTCCTTGCAGAGGCCACAATGGCAGCTCCCTCCAATGGAGGTGCCACCCCAAGACTTGAGTGTCCAGCTGGTGACCTAACAATACCACTGACAATACTATCTGGTACCAGTTTTGAAATTACTCCTGGTACCGCAGCTGCTTTTACCTTTTTTCCCTTTTCTTCTCCAGGCACTCACTTGAAGCTCATTCATATCTGCTTCAGTTAGTTGGCCAAACGTAAGCCAGTTGCTGGCCAAACCAAACTGAAGCAGATGCTTGCTAGCTTTGGGCTAAGTTGAACTGGATGCTTTGGCCTGCATGTGCCCTTAACAAATGGTGCTTAATTCATGGTAGTCTGAATAACAACCAAAGCGCTAAGTGTAAAAGCGCAAAGCTTATTCCTGTTGCAGGCTGTGTTAACAAACAGACACACGGGCGTTAGGAAAAACGATTGTTCTGAGCTGAAGAAACGACATGAAAATAGGAATGAAATGCACATCCAAAGAGTCAGTGGAGTTGGTGGGTCTTGAATTTTAACCACATCCTGTATTGTAGTCGAAGTATTACACATAAAAACAGTGGCTTTAAAGAAGCCTTCAGCACAGTATAATTGATTTTCAACACAGGTATATCGCATGAATACACAAAATTCAGCTAGTGCTGTACATAATTTGGGGAGCACCTGTGGCCTGGCCACACATTACGTTTTATCAACCTCTAGAATGAAAAGAACACATCAGCAATGTGGCAAATTATTTTCCTTTCATAGTTTCTACCCCAAAGATGGAGAAGATAAAATCCAGTTGGAAAGCAGTTTTTATCCTTTATAGGATATTGTTTGCTCACAAAAATTTAGGGCGTATAGATCTTGGATGAAAAATAAAACAAATGTAATAACACATTACATTCTGGTGGGGAGGTATGAAAGGGGCTGGGCTGCTTGGAATGATTTCAGATGGAATATGCAACACATGTCCTGACAAGAGATGGGAGAAAAGAGAGCCTGAGATGGATACAAACGCTCCTGAAGCAGAATCAGCCATTTTGTTGGCTCAAAGCTTTTCAGGAATATGGTGTGCTAACTTGGGTCCTGGCTATTTTGTTAAAAACATCATAAAAACATCTCTTTTAAAGCTACCAAAGCTCTGCAGCAAACAATGTAAATGAAAGCAGAAATAAAATAAGTTAGTGGGAAGTATTCTCAGGGGTTTGTCCGTACACTTAACAAAGGGAATGAATTTGTTCAATTTTTGAGGTAACAAGTTAAATAAAAGCTCAGCTTTGGTTTTTAACATTAAAGTCATTCTCCTTCCCCACTCTTGTTTTACAGATTTTTCATACACACTTGGCATCTGCTTATGTGCATTCGGATGAGTCCAGCCTTGAGGGTGTCTGATGAGGGCGTGTGTTGAAACTGATCGGCAATCGTAGTCAGCCAAAAACTGTATTTGTTAGCAAAATAGTGGCAGGTCCCTTGGGCACCATTGCACTCAATGAATGGCGTCGCTCTGAAGTCTTCCAGACAGCTACCTGGAGAAACCAGTGACTGGCCCCCTCCTTCGGCACCAGCTGCAGTATGCTAGGAGAAACCAGGCAAAGTGTTAACATTCAAGTTAATTGTATGCAGGTTTCCTTAACATTATCAGAGACCCAAGGCTGTTTCTGCATTCACCTTGCTTGGAGCAGATTAACTATTCTGTTCCAGCCCATTCCAGCCCAAGCACAGCAGGTTTCATGCACATTGCAAGATGCCAACCATTCCAGACCTACACCGGCAGCAATGCTAGAAGCATCATAGCTGTTCTGGTCCACACAAAATGTACTTCCTCCACAACCATCACCCACTTCAACTGGCCCATGTCCCTGCTGCTTCGATGTCATGCCCAGGGTGTGAGGTTAGGGCTGAACTCGATAATTTTCAAAGGTAGTGTGTCTATCTTTGTGATGGGGTTTCAAAAATGTTCAAAGCTTCAACTAGCATGAGGAAATTTACTGCTGATGGTGAAGAACACACCTTTTATGCTGTTTTGACGCATGAATAAGAGTTTGGGAGCTCTTAACTGAAACCAGCTGAATTTGTTCTCACTTGGTGTTTTTGTTTTTTTGTAACTTCTGGTTCATTCTGTCTCCCAGGTGGTCTCACTACCTTAGAAGGTTTGTATTGGCAGAGTAAGGTACCCTATTTACTGTTTCTAGAGTTTATTCTTACTCCTATTCTATGACCTCCAGCCACCATGTTAGTATTTCTTGGCTTTATGTTGTGCTCCTCACTGTTAAAGAAGCACAGACATCCATCTTATCCTGCAAGAAAAAGGCACTTCTAGGGTGCTGGACCCAGATACAAACACTGTGAATCTTTTAGGTGTGCCCAAGTCACAGATTATTTGTTGCTGTATCAGACATCTTTGCTGGCTACTACCAAAAGTCCAACATAATAGTTAGATAAGCAACCGTGAAGCTATTGCTGGCATCTCTTCCTTGGGACACTGTGGCTTATTAGGGGTGTTTTTCTAGTCTAGCCACTTACGGTGTGCCAGAAAGTGCCAGGAAAAAGGGGGAGAGGAAGAGAAGTGAAAAAAGTGTCAGGAGAAAGGGTGGAAGAGAAGGCTGTTGAAGGACAGAGTGACGTCTCTACTAGAAGGTCCTCTCTGCCTGCTAGATCTGAGAGAAGGCATAATTTCTGGATATGTAAGGTGCAGTAAAGGTACTGAAAATGTGTCATGTTGTATGTTAAGAGATCATACATATCGTAGGATTTATGGAATAACTTGAGAATGCTGGAAAGCATTACTGAAGCAAAACTGATATGAACCTTATCAATCTCTTTCACCGGAAAAGCAGGATTTGAATGTGGTTTAAAGTAATAATAGTAATAATATCATAAATCAGCGAACAAGCAAAAATTAGCAAATACCATAAGGAAAGAATATCCAATCCATAAACTCCGCCATCCTTCAGGACAGTGAGGAATTGTCCCATCTTGACTATGAATCGCTATAGCAACAGCTGGGGCTTCACAGACTGAACAACGGCTAATATAAGGTTTGATTTCTTCTTCTGCCACAGGCATCATGGGAAGAGGAGCTGTACTTGAGAGCCAGTAGGATTTATCATTGCGACTTGCATAGTAGCAGACATCTCCAGGATTGCAGTAAAGAAAAGGCATGGTGCTGAATCGAGCTAAACAGGAACCAGCCAGGCCTGAAAAAGCAAGTCACAAACCTTCATTAGAGTTTGCCAGAATTCTCAACGTGCAGTTGAGGCTGTTGCCACATTCATTAGAATTGAAGCAGGAGCCTACAAAATAAGAGTGTGTCTGTTCTGTACTAGGGAGTGAGAATAGCTTTACAGTACCTAAGTGTAGTTCTGTTTCCAAATAGTATATTTTATAATTTGCCAGTTTTGAAATTACTATGTCTGACAGAGATGAAATAACACTGGCTTTTGGTACTCCAGTATTATTTCATATTTCAAAATTTCTTGCAATATTTACATATCCTTAAGAAACAGAGTTAAAGCAAAATTTTGCAAGACACAAGTATGAGATTCATCCTGCTATTCTATGTGCCAGTTGCAATTTGGGCTACATGGTTCCACCTCCAAAAATCTCGGGTGTGAGATAAAATATTAATAAATTGATAAATATTTGGATTATTCCAGGATTCAGCAGCAAGTCCTGTTATAATCCGAATAGGGATTCCCTGGATTTTCGGACCTTTAGTCCACAGAAACGGGGGATCCCTTGCAAAGTGTCAGGACTGGAGACGCTCAAGCCAATCATGACTTATCATTGGCTCAGGGCATCTGAAAGCTGCTGATTAAATTAATCTGGGTTTCAATCCAAATTAAAGTGGGCAGTCAGAACTTGCCCATATACCCAAAAGGGAAAGAAAATAACCACAAGAATAAACAATAGTGCAATATATACATTACAGATGAATTAAACTGGCCTCAGGAATAAACTCTATTCCTCTACAGTTTTTTAAAAAAACCAAACTCCTGCTAACATATCAAAAACACAATCTAGCACTTTAAGGCATAACATACTTAGAACACTGATTTCTCAAATTAATAGTTTGCAAATGAATGGAAGCTGGCTACTACATTATATGTTGTTCTCTCTCAATTCTCTCTAATTTACAGATGTTCAATTTTGGTTTAACTTACAATAACTTTATTTCAGCCAGCATATAACGTGTTATATTATTGTTATTATTTTTACTAGGTAGTATTTTTTTTAAAAAAAACTACTACTCCAGCATAAGTTTCTTGCTACTATAATTAAAATGTGCAAAACGTGCTCAAAAGACAAATGCATACCCAAATCCTGGTTATGGGCTTTATCTTGTCCTTCAAAATACAGTAGACTATAGCCACTCCATAACTTGTTCATCCCAACAGGACACATTGGTTCTTGTTCAGATTGACTATGCTTCACTAGAAGATATCCTATGTTAATACTGCGGCCAGGCATACCTGGCAACCCAGATGTACCTGGAAGGCCTGCTGCACCTAGATAAAAAGAAGAGGTATGAACACTGCAGAAGACAAGCCCATTGAAAGTTTCCATTCAGTAGAAAAGGCACTGTTATTAGAATCCAGGTCAAGTCACACGTGACCCGAGTTTATTTGCTTCAAAAACATTAATCTGTCTTTCACCAGGAGTACTTAAATAAACTTATTTCATTATTATTTAATAATTTAATCTGCAAAGCCAGATGCTTGAGCAAAGACAACTGCATGGTTGTGGAGTCATTAGGGAGCGGAGCCTACTTGCTGTCCCCTTTTTGGGCAAGGCTTATAGTTTTCCTGGTTCCTTGACTTTGGGTTGCATTAACTTGGGTGGCCAGTGTAGACACCTCCATCTTAACCTCTGCCGTGACTGCCATCATTGTCTTTGGCATGGGTTTTACATCCTTGGCAGGTGCTCTGCATCTCTGATGGACCCCTAGGATGCTGCCACCTCCCATCACATGCAGAGATGTGGAAACTGGCCACTTTTATTATCTGGTTTGGGTCAGAATTGATTGGCTCAATGGCCAAAATCCATCTGTGATATGGAGTAAAAATCTGATTAGAATATGTTAGTTTCTCGTAAATGTATTAGATATAGAGGGTAGGTTTGTTGCAACACATGTTTGCTTTATTGGGGCAGTCTTCTGCTGAATGTCCAGATTCCCATAGTACAAGCACAACCCTTGCATTTTGCACCAGTTCCACATCTCTGATGTTACATGCTCTCTGGCTGGGCTTGCTGCTAAAGTCTCAGTGGTCTGAAGCCATTAATCTCAGGCACTGAGGTCCTGATGGAATGGCCACTGGAGAACAGGGGAAAAATAGATGTATCATCTAAGATAAAAAGAAAATGGAACTGGGGAGGCAACTTAGCTGATGGTGCCACCGTGTACATAGTTAACATGCAGTGGGAAACAATTCCACTGGTTTAATTACAGTTCAGAACTGTAATTAAGTGTGGAACCTGACCAATATAAGAAGTCTCTTGTCATTTTGAGCTGAATAAAGTCACTGTTGCATTGTATATCATGTGAACTGGATTCATTCCTGTCAAATGATGGGCATCACAGACTTTAATGCTGCCCATGTAAAAAGAGTTTAAGGGGGAACCCACAAGTCTCACATACATTATATATGAATAAGACTACACAATGGGCCAATATAATTAAGATTTGTTCTGTTCAATTTACCTTCAAAGCCTCCTGGTCCCTGAAGTCCTGCTCTTCCTGGATCACCTCTAAAGCCCGGGGATGCTGATATTCCTGCTGTTCCTTGCAGTCCTTGTTTACCTGTTGGCCCTCTGAAACCTTGAACATAAATTCCAGACAGGGACTTAATACACGTCTTTTACAGCAGAAGTTTAATAGAGATGAATTAAAGTTTTTCAAGAACCAGGTATACTAGAAATGCTTATACATTAAACGTGGCCTTACCAACAGCAAGAGCGCCTTAATATGTGGCCCTCAGTGGTTTGCTAAACTATAGGCCATTTCTGCATGGGCCCTGAATGAGGAACCTGATAAGAATCCAATATGGAACGGATCTGCCACTTACCTTCCGCATGGACAACTCCATGAGGACCCCATCTGCACAAGTGCCTCCGGGTTCTGGTCCTAATGGGGTCTTGGGTCCCTTAGATCCGGATTACCAGTGGACCCCTTTAATGGTGTCTTTGGTCTGGTCTGGATGTGATCCAGGGGTGGTCCTAGCGGCCGCCAACTCCAATAGAGCAAGGAAACTTCCTGCTCCGGCCTGCACAGCGCCTCAGGCTGAGTGTGCCAGTGTCTGCACAGTAGGCCTGTTTAGCACCCATTACCATCGGGGTCTCCTTGGTGATCCGGAACTCTGTGGATCCGATTCGGCAAGGACAGGATCCCGAAGTTCTGATCACCTTAATCTGGATCAGTGGCAATATGTGTAGAAATTGGGACTGTTTCTCTCAGCTCCAACCATTACCATCGATTTTCTTACCTGGATCTCCTGGTGGACCGTGAGGACCCATTTCTCCCAAAGGGCCTTGAGGTCCTCTGCTTCCAGGAGCACCTGGTGAACCCTGTTCAGCCACTAGCTTGGGAAGGACTGGAGGTAGTCCAGGTGATCCTGGGGGCCCTTGAAATCCTGAAAGTTAAAATTTAAACAAGGTCACTAACTGCAAATGAAGTATTCCATTTGTTCTGGGAACATTTACAGTTGAGGATAAAATAAAATTTCCTGGATTTCTTGAAGGACAAATTAGGAGACATTAGAGTAAATAAATTGTAAATTGTGGCAGGACAATTTTTCTATTAGCATACTTTTTTCTTTATAGAGAAATTCAAGCTGAGAACGATCTTATTTAGATGGGATAACCTGGGAAGTCATTAAAAAAAATAAATTTTTCTTTCTTCCTTTCCTTTTATGTAATCTGCAATATTTTCAAGCATCTAATAAAAAAGAGAAACCCCTTTTAGTAGTGGACATGCTGTGCTGATCTCAGAGATGGAAGAAATCTGCAGATCAATTAAACATAGATAACTGGATCAGTCGTACATGGTCGTTATTAATGAACTCATTACAATGCAACAGTATAAGATGCAACTTCTAGAACAAGAAGCTCAGTTTATCAGGAAATGGGCACCTTTTATCATTCAGGCACAAATCGATCCCAGACTTCGACCATCTTCATCTTTCTCTGTAACATTTTTGAAACAAAAAATATTGATGCTTTTTCCAGATTTTCCATTCTAGACTGTACTGGATAAATCTTGCTTGAACTGTATGGACTATGCGATCCTCAGAAGTGTATATTTGGTTTATGTTATGGGTTTTTGATGTTTGTTGTTATATATTAAAAAAAAAAGAAAAAAAGAGATGGAAGAAAAACAAACATTGAATTAACTGAACAGCATAAATAATTTACTCACCGGGAGGCCCCCTGTTTCCTTTGGGGCCAATGGGGCCAAAATCACCGGGAATTCCCACTACACCAACAAAGCCCATGACTCCTTGTTCGCCTTTATATCCTTCAAGATAAAGAAATAATTCATACATTTTTAACATGTATTTGCCTTGAAAGTTTAGATCGACAGATCGCTATGCTAACTACCATATAGAAAAGAAAACAGGAATACCCTGTCTTTGATGGCAGTAGTGAAGAAGCAATTTCAGCAGATGTGCCCTGTATTACAAGCTATACTACACCTTTTATATATACACAATAGATTTTTGTCACTGTACCTTTTGCTCCAGGTAACCCAGATATTCCAGGTCTTCCGTCTGGGCCTGGGTCTCCTCTTATTCCTTTTGGGCCATCTTCTCCAATCATACCAATTACTCCCACGTCTCCTTTGGTTCCAGGTGAACCAGGTGTTCCAGGTCTCCCTGTAGGTCCTGGGTAGCCTATGAGATTTACAAGTAGGTGAGGGTCTCTTCTGAATGATTGACTTCTCCCATATATTGTCAGTAAGTGCATGGTTAAAGTAAATTAAGTTAAAGTTTATCATTTACATATTTAAAAATTAGACAACTTATGAAAATAGATTCTTGCCACAAAAGCAATGCCTCATTAAGGTATTATTTTTTCCCCAGTATCTTCAACAAATACAATTCCATTAGGATACAGCAATCTTGAGGCTTGATCCAAAGCTAGATGACACTATCATTCTGTATAGACTCAAATTATAATGAATATTATAATTATAATAATATTATACTATGGTTAACTCTAGATATCCTAATTGAATACTGAGTGAAAAAACAACCGAAGGAGTCTTCAGATATATAGTACACACCAGCATCCTGCTAGCATCCCGCTGGAGCCAGTAGACACTCCAGTGTTATGTCAGCCAAGCCCCTTCTGGCCTTTCCCTCCAAAAGGCCAGATTTTAGAAAGTATGGGAATTTCTGCAATTTCTGCATGGCCTCCCATCCACATTTTAGTGTGGATCAAGGAGGCTCCACCCGCTGCTGGTCCATCTACATCTGCAAAGGTGGAGGCGGATCTGAATTAAGAGACCCTTAATTCAGATCTGCTGTAGACCCACTTAATCAGCTCTACAAGTGGATGAAGGGACTTGTTTTGGATCACAGGAAGCATACGACAGTAAACTTTCAAGTTCTGGAACTACCGGCCGGTACTTTTCAGCAGCATGCCATAGATTAATTTTGAAACAGCTTATTTAAAGAAATGCAGCCCATCATTTGACTACCTAAATGCTGAGTTTTCAGCTTTCAAACACCATACAACATGTGTTGCTCAAAAGTGGACATTTAAAAGGTGGTTTGCCATTATATGCTGACATTATTATTTTTGTATGAAAACATTTCTGTCCTTCAAGACCATCCTGTTTTATTTAATGTTAATGAAAATGCTCCAAGCATAAAACAATAGTATCTTAGAATAATAGCCCCCCTTATGAAAGTTAGCTAGTGCTTACCAGGTACTCCATTCAAACCTGGTGACCCCATGTCCCCAGGTATTCCAGATATACTGGAAATTCCAGGAAGGCCTGCCTGACCATGAGGCCCAGGAGCACCAGCTGAGCCCCGCTGACCTGCCAAATCAGAAATTAAGGTGTTGCTATTATCTGCCATACAAAGGTACTTTACAGCATCAAGGGTAGCTTACCATTAAAAAGGAATAAAATAATCGTTAAAACTGTGAAAATAGCTATGTGAACCCATACGTTATTTATTTATTTATTTAATATTTGTATTTGTATCCTGCCCTATACCCGAAGGTCTCAGGGTGGGTAACAACATTTAAAATCAGACATATATTAAAACAATAACAGTATATATTAAAACAATAACAGTGTCTGTAAAGTGGGAAGAGACAGTATATTCCTATTTAACCAAAGGCCAGAGCAAAGAAGTGTGTCTTAAAAACAGCCAACTAGCACCTTTTTGCTTTAAAATTGCCATATCATGTTTTGCCTTGCTTGAGAGATTTTGCAAATATAAGCACCGGTAGTTTAACACATTATCAGAACACTACATTACTGTAACTGTCATTGTCTTGTCATCGAAAAGTTCTCAAAAGGGAAGGAGGCACCCTACACGTAGTAAGAATACGGCAGTCTGGATTGGAAAAGGCAAAGAACCAGTGAAAAGGTGGGACTTGGATCCCGACCAGAATTATTCCTTGCTACTAGACAACATGGGTGAAACTCATGAACAAAAAGCTAACCTGGATCTCCTCTTTCTCCTTTCTGTCCATCGTTTCCTCTACTGCCTGGGAGAGTGCTTGGTTCTCCTATTGTGCCCTTGTCACCCGAAATGCCTGGAAAACCTGGTGGACCATAACCATCTGGGCCTGTTAAGTAAGAAGCATAGATAAAATTATGTTTTGCCAAATACTGAATTTGGTAGATTAGTCACAGAAAATATGCTGTATATGCAGAAAGCTTAGCGGCCTATTAGTGAAATATCAAATCTGATAAGAATGACAGTTTCTGTCAGTAATAGTAAATAAAAACTGAACGTACCTGGCAATCCTGACAAGCCTTTTATACCTGGCAAACCATGCAGTCCAGGGATTCCTCTGTCTCCAGGTACACCTGCCAAAAATGCCACACCCTCTTAATTAGGCATAATTTTAATGACTTGATGTTATGGTTCTACTGTGGCGATCAAAGACACAAAAATTGTGTTCTTAAAGCTATCTACTGAGAAATACTACCACTACCACTACCACTACTATTTACATAGTGCAGAGAGAAGAAGAAAGTGTTTTCATGGTTTCCCAAATGAGAAGTGAGTTGTGAGACAATTCAGTAGGAAGATACGTAGAAGACAGAGGCTCATGCCACAGAGTTATAGACTAAAGACAGAATTTCTCCTTAAGCTTAAAGTATACAATAATGTATTGGTACGTATAATGAAATAGTTTAATTTACCTTTCCTTCCTGGAAGACCAATGAAGCCAGCATTTCCCTTTTCACCTGATAATCCAAGGATACCTGGATCACCTGGCAAACCACGTTCACCAAGCTGCCCTGGCAATCCTGTGG
This sequence comes from Aspidoscelis tigris stejnegeri, assembly GCA_023333525.1. Classification (NCBI taxonomy): domain Eukaryota; kingdom Metazoa; phylum Chordata; class Lepidosauria; order Squamata; family Teiidae; genus Aspidoscelis; species Aspidoscelis tigris. The sequence continues at coordinate 2,691,356 of JALMGA010000010.1, forward strand.
AACACATGGCCAGAATTGGTTGTCCATTAATTTATTACCATGCAACCTAAGCTTCTGTAAAAGGAAGATCAGATTTACTTCAACATATTATTGTGAAAGCTTCTGATATTAGATCCTGGCTAGTTTATTATTTATAAACTAGACACACAACTCTAGTGACTGTATAATATGTACTGCAACGGGAGTTAATAATTACAGTAATAACTGTGAGACAAAAGGGAGCTATTTTGTTAAAAGCAATTTTCACAAATGGGATCTTGCTAGGGTGATGGCTTGAATGGAGTAGGGTATTTTGTACCAAAGATCCACATGAAAGGGTCCAAAAAACATGGCAGCTTCCCTATGAGCTTTGGGTCTATTAGCTCTGGTGAATCTGGTACTCCCCTTTGCAATCTGGGCAGGAAAAGGTTTTATTTCACTTCAAAAGTAAAAGCAGAAGTGGAATAAAACCTTTTCCTTCCCAGATTGCAAAGGTGGGGGGCAGAGGCTGGGGTGTTCTCCCTTTTACAGGGTGGCAACCTTATTGCCCCCTTGGAAAAGGGAGAACACTGCAGCATCTGTCTTCCTCCTTCCTGATCTGGGCAGGAAAAGGTTTTATTTCACTTCGGAAGGAAAACCAGATGTGGAATAAAACCTTTCCTCCCCAGATCGTGAAGGGGGGGGCAAAAGCTGAGGCGTTCTTTCCTTTCCAGGGGGGCAACCTTACTGCCACCCTGGAAAAGGGAGAACACTGCAGCCTCTGAAGCCCCTGAAAGTGGCTGCAGCTGCAGCTGTTTTTTCCCCTTATTTTACCAGAGATGTGCTCCTTTGCTTGACAGCTGGCTTGACAAATCTTGCTCAGCTGAGTGCACTAGCTAAATCAAGCCCTTCCTTACCCACCCCTGCCTAGCAGATCGGGTTCCAATGAGGGGAGAGGGGGCAGAGAGGTGGCACTGCTCCCCCGTACCAGGGGACGCCTGCGTCTGTACTGAACCTGTACCTGTCCCACGTTGCTGGGAATGCCATGGGGACGCCTGGGATGCAATCCCGGTCCCGTGCCTGGCCCATGCGTGCCCAAAGTGTGCCAAACGGCTTGCATGGGGATGCTGCCATTATGGATACATGCCTCAGTGTGATGTTGCTGTCAAAGTGTCAGGTTAGAAGAACCTAGGAGTAACTGGGTTTGGAACCCCTCTCGACCAGTAACTGCTAGTACGTTGCTGTGAAATAAAACAGGAAGGAGGATGGTGAGGAACCATCTTGGGCTCTTTTAGTGACAATTGGGTACAGATGTCATAAGTAAATAAAATAGTATGTATACGTAAAACACATTATATAATAATGTATCAAAATTTACTATCTATTTTTTTTCACCTTGCTGATTTCCTAAATAATATCTTTACAATTTCATTTTGGGTCATTTTTAAATAAAATTTTGTATAAGAATTTTGTAATATATGTAACCAATATACCACATATGAAGAGCTCTGGTTACATCTTAGGTTTGAGGAGGACTGGGCTAAATCCACAATGACCAGATGCCAAATTATGTTTTTGATTTTTCCAAGGACTTTCCTGGCCAGAAAGGGACTATCCTATAACCAGGTTATTCCAGAAATGGACCTTAGGCTAGGCAAAAGCCTACTATGCTATTGCCAAGATGCCAACCTGATCCCCTCACCTGGTAAAAGGTAAGCTTCAGTGTGGTGATGGGGAGCTGCCCCCACTACCACTGCTGCCCCTCATTGCCTTTGCCTACCTATAATTCCTCATCATCATACCAAGCCCCCCAGTGTCCCACACCATGCTGTCCCCATCAATCTCCCCACCAGCTCCCTCACCCTCCCTGCCCTTCCACAATACCCCCTATTGTGCCAAGCAGCCCTCTCCATCTCTGTGATCTGAGCCTTATTTTTTACTATGAAGGCTTGGTATGAGGGTGGCAGCAGCAAGCTAAGTGTGTCCAGGCCATTCCAGGTCAAGGTGTGACCATGACCTGGTGTATGTATTTCTTCTCCGTGCTCATGTCTAAGTAAGAACATGTAATATTGTCTATATTTTACCTCCTTGTCCCCTTAATCCAGGGGAGCCTGGGGAGCCCTTGATGCCTTCAATGCCTGAAAAACCAGCTTCACCACTTTCCCCTGTTTCTCCTGGGGCTCCCTTTATTCCTAAAAACAAGACAAAAAAAATCATTTCTCAAGCTAAACATAGTCTGGTATATATTTACTGCACAGATAATTTCTCTCACCATTAATTAAAATTTATTAATCTATATTCTACCCTAATTTGAATAAAAATGTTTTATCCATTGCAAATTCCTTGTTTTATAATCAATGTTTTGACATTTGACCCAATTGTAATCTATTCATGTTCTTGTACTGGTCACTTGTGGATTCTTTGTTTAGAAATGCAGATTTCTTTTCACTCTGAGCTAATTTTTTTAAAATACAAATGTAATTGTTTCCCCCTGCAGACCTACATCCTCTTTCTTCTTTTAGGAAGTCTCTTATCCTCTCCATTCCAGCTTTGCCCTCCTAGGACTCTATATTGTCCTATACTGATCCCATTGTCTTTTTACCCTGTTCCCTTTCACTCTTATTTAATCACACCAATATTTCACAAATATACTCTTTCCATTTCTCGATTGTATATTTATTTTTCTTTTAACATCCATATACTATAGTTTGTCTTGTTGCCAAAACAATTTCTGTAGTAAATTCTTATTATTTTACTTCTTTATTTCTTTCCACCATTCTCCCTAGAAGACATATCTCGTGTATATGCCAGTGGTTTCTTCAATATCCACTCCATTTCAAGCTATTGTCGTGTCCTGGGGGGCCAGGGTGCGGAGGCAGACACACGCCCGCAGCTCTGCCCTACGGGAATGGCTTACTCAGGGTCAATGTCCGGTCCAAGTTCAGGGGAGTACAGATTTCGGCAGGTCGGTGAGGCGGTCCAGAGGTCGGGGAAGTCCGGTCAGTCCAGGGTCAAACACAGCTCAGGGAAACACGGCGGGGTTGCACGGCGTTGTCTGCAACAGAGTCTGGGTGCCGCCCGATTCCTTAAGAAGGGGAAGCTGTGTCACGCCCTCTCCTCTGCAGGTGTCTAAGCCTAGATGAGCGGCGCGTGACTTGCTTCTCTCGGCGCAACACCTGTGGGAGGGGGCGAGCCGCTCCCTCATCGCTCTCACCTGGGGAGGAGTTCACACGCTCCTCACGGGCAGGGTCCTTGGTGCTTGGGCCGGCATCGTCTGCCCCTGTCAATGTCGGGGGTGCAGGCGTGGGTGTGGGTGTGCCTGCCTCCTCCTCCTCCTCCTCCCCTTCCGAGGAGCTGGAGTCAGGAGACACGGCGGGGGGCATTACACCATGCCCCTCCCCAAGATGCCCCCCGTCCCCACCAGGGGGGGCGGGCTTGCAGGGATAGCAGCGGTGGAATTCGGCCACGAGGGCCGGGGCGTGGACGTCTGACGCAGGCTCCCAGGACCGCTCCTCGGGCCCGTAACCGAGCCAGTCAATCAGGTACTCCAACTGGCCCCGGCGGACCCAGGAGTCAAGGACCTGGGCGACTTCAAACTCCTCCTGACCATCGACCAGCACCGGCGGGGGCGGGGGCGCCTGGGCATCCGGACGAGCATCGTTGGCCGGGATGAGGAGGGAACGATGGAACACCGGGTGGACCTTGAGGCCCGGCGGCAGGCGGAGACGGAAAGCCACGGGGTTCACCTGGGCCGTGATCGTGTATGGGCCGACAAAACGGGATGCCAGTTTCCGACACGCCTGGCTCTGTGGCAGGTGCCGGGATGAGAGCCACACACGGTCCCCCACTGCCAACGGAGGCCCTGGCACCCGCTTGGCATCTGCAGACCGCTTGTAGTCCTCCTTGGCCCGGTTCAGTTGCTCAGCCAGCAGGGCCTGGGCAGCGTGTAGTTCCCGGAGCCACTGGTCCGCTGCTGGCACCGTAGACTGTGGGGTCAGCGCCGGGAATGTCCGGGGGTGGAAGCCGTGGTTCGCCCAAAAGGGGGTCTGCTGAGTGGAGGTGTGGAGGGCATTGTTGTAGGCAAACTCCGCCAATGGCAGGAGTTCTGCCCAATTGTCTTGCTGAAAGTTCGTGTAGCACCGTAGGTACTGCTCCAGGGTGACGTTGGTCCGTTCTGTCTGGCCGTCGGTCTGGGGGTGGTGCGCAGAGGACAAGTGCGGGTGGATGCGGAGCTGCTGTAGTAGGTGCTTCCAAAAGCGGGCGGTGAACTGGGCCCCTCGGTCAGAAATGACGCCGTCGGGCAGCCCATGAAGACGGAATACGTGATGAAGGAAGAGTTGGGCTGTGGTCTTGGCTGCGGGCAGTCCGGAGCATGGGACAAAGTGGGCCATCTTGGTAAACAGGTCTACGAATACTAGGATCGTTGTGTGTCCCTGGGAAGGTGGCAGGTCCGTGATAAAGTCGGTGGAGATGACCTTCCAGGGGCCAGAAGGAGTGGGCAGCGGATGGAGTAGGCCCGACGGTTTCCCAGGGGGGTCTTTTGCACGTCTGCAGGTGGGGCACGTGGTGACATACTGTTCTATATCCGCCCGTACCCGTGGCCACCAGAAGTCACAGAGCACCGCATGTAGGGTCTTGAAGAGGCCGAAATGGCCCGCCGTCGGGCTGTCATGGCACTGCTGGAGAACGGTGTTCCGACACTCCCCGGTGGGGACATACAGGTGGCCACGGTCGTGGAGCAGCCCATTCTGGACAGAGTACGGTGACGGTGGCCGGTCGTGGGCATGCAAGGTTACCAGGGGATCCTGCTGCTGAGCGTTCTGGATCTGTGCGCGCAACGGCCTGGGTTCCGGTGCGGCGGCCCAGTGCTCGGGGCGCAGGATAGTATCGAGGGGTTCCCGCTCCGCGGAGGGGGTATACTCTGGCTTGCGGGATAAGGCGTCCGCCTGCCGGTTCTGGGACTGGGAAATATAGACGAGGCGGAAGTTGAAACGCGAGAAGAAGACCGACCAGCGCAGCTGCCGCTGGGTCAACCTTCGGGCCGTCTGGAGGTGTTCGAGGTTGCGGTGGTCAGTATGTACTTCGATGGGGTGAGCGGCCCCCTCCAAGAGGTGTCGCCATGTCTCGAACGCCGCCTTGACGGCCAACAGCTCGCGCTCCCATATTGGATAGTTCTGCTCGGGTGGAAAGAGTTGGCGCGAATAGTACGCGCAGGGGTGGAGGTGGGTCTCAGTGGCATCTGGCTGTAGTAAGACAGCCCCGATGGCGACGTTGGAGGCATCAGCCTGTAGGGTGAACGGTTTGCTAGGGTCGGGGTACTTCAGGATAGGGCCAGAGGTGAACAGCTGCTTGAGGTGTTGAAACGCCCGTTGCACCTCTGGAGTCCAGCGGAAGGGTGCTTTGCCCCGAAGCAGGTGGCTGATTGGGGCAGCTACAGTTGCAAAACTGGGGATGAACCGCCGGTAGAAGTTAGCGAACCCCAAGAATCGCTGCACATCCTTCCGGCTGGCTGGGGGGTGCCAGGAGGTCACGGCCTCTATTTTGGCCGGGTCCATGCGGATCCCCTGGGCCGACACCCGGTAGCCCAGGAATTCGACCTCATTGAGGTCGAAGGCGCATTTCTCCAACTTGGCGTAGAGGTGGTGTTCCCGTAGCCGTTGGAGCACCGCGCGGACATGAGAATCATGGGCCTGCTGGTTAGGTGAGTAAATCAGGAAATCATCCAAAAAAATGATAACAAACTTGTCCAAATAGTCCCGAAAGACCTCATTTACAAAGCGCTGGAAAACCGCTGGGGCGTTAGCCAACCCAAAATTCATCACGAGCGTCTCATAAGCACCATATCTGGTTACAAAACTGGTCTTCCACTCATCCCCTGCTCGAACTCTGAGTAAATTGTACGCACCTCGAAGGTCAAGTTTCGTGAACACCCGTGCAGTGCGCAGGCGCTCCAGAAGCTCGGGAATGAGCGGTAGGGGGTACCGGTTTCGGATCGTGACCCGGTTCAGGGCCCGGTAGTCGGTACACAGCCGAAGCTCCCCATTCTTCTTGCGCACGAAGAAGACTGGCGCCCCTGCTGGGGACGTGGAAGGTCGAATAAACCCCCGCCGCAGGTTGGTCTCCAAGAACTCCCTGAGGGCAGCAAGTTCCGGTTCCGCAAGAGAGTACAGGAGCCCCGCCGGTATAGGGGCCCCGGGGACCAGGTCGATGGTGCAGTCATACTCACGGTGCGGGGGGAGGCGGTCAGCCTCCTTCTTGTCAAATACGTCCGCATAGTCCCGGTATTTGGCGGGCAGCACCACTGCCGGTTCAGACAGTACCGACCCGGCTAGTCGGTCCGGCCAGCAGTGCTCCTGGCAGTATGCGGACGCGAACAGCACCTCATGCCGCCTCCACGAGATCCGCGGGTCATGCTGGGCCAACCATGGCATCCCCAAGACTACTGGGAAGTGAGGTACTGTGGCCAGGTAAAATTGCAGGGTCTCCGAGTGTCCCTGGATCTCCATGCGCACTGGCCCTGTCTGCTGACGCACCGGGCCCGATCGGAGGAGGCGGCCATCAATGGTTTCCACAGTGCGGGGTGTGGGTAGGTCCAGAATGGGGACCTGGTGGCGTCTGGCGAACGCAAGGTCCATGAAATTGCTGGAGACTCCGGAATCCACAAGAGCCCCTACGGGCACTGCCTGGCTAGGTCCCATCGAAAGAGTGGCAGCCACCAACAGGGCGCCCGGTCTGGGCTCGGGGTTGGGTTGCGGCTCCCCCTTGACCTGGAGCCCCTTCAGGCCAAGGGCCGGCCATTTCCCGCTGGCGGGGGGGCGCGCTGCTTTGCAGGACAAGCTCTGGCGAAATGCCCTGCGGCCCCACAGTACAGACACAGGCCTGCCTGTCGCCGCCGGTCCTTCTCTTGTGTTGACAGGCGTGGGCGCGCCCCACCAAGCTGCATCGGCTCCTCTGCACCCTGCGGGTTCACAGGCGCAGGGGCAGTGGGAACCCACTCCAGGTTTGGCGGCCCAGCGGGTCTGGCGTCGACATTCGGCAGGTGGCGCACTCGGCGGCGGGCTTCCAGGCGCCCGTCGATGCGAAGGCATATTTCAATAAGCCGCTCCAGGGAGGGGGGAGCATCATGCAGCGCAAGCTGATCCAAAACCTCTGCTGACAGTCCCTCCTTGTATTGGGACTGAAGCGCTGCGTCATTCCAGGCCAGATCGTGAGCAAGAAGGCGAAAGGAGGTCGTGTACTCACGCACACTGCCCCTCCCCTGGCGCAGAGCCCTGATCTCCCTGTTGGAAGTCTCAGCCTGAACAGGATCCCCCCAAGTCTGTTGCATTGCGTGCACAAACGCTGCTTGGTTTTGGAGGAGGGGGCTGTTTCCCAGGAGGAGGGGCGTCGCCCAGCGCGCAGCAGGTCCCGACAGCAAGCTGATGAGAAAAGCCACTTGCGTCTTCTCATCTGGCAAAGCCCCCGCACGGACTGTCATATAAAGCTGGGCTTGGGCTAAGAAAGCAGGAAGTTGCTTCGCGTCTCCTGCGAAGCGGTCGGGAAGGGGCAGCGGGCATTTCTCAGCTCTTGCGGGAGGAACTGTTGGAGCAACTGGCACGGGAGCCTCTTCCCCCGGCAACGGGAGTCGCTTCTGCAGGTCAAGCACAGCGGCAGCCAGATGGCTCATTTGCTCCATCAGGAGTTTGACCTGGTCTGGTAAATCAGCCATTCTGCAGCGGCGACGTGCGTCTGCTTGGAGAGTGGTTGCAGACAAAATGTCGTGTCCTGGGGGGCCAGGGTGCGGAGGCAGACACAGGCCCGCAGCTCTGCCCTACGGGAATGGCTTACTCAGGGTCAATGTCCGGTCCAAGTTCAGGGGAGTACAGATTTCGGCAGGTCGGTGAGGCGGTCCAGAGGTCGGGGAAGTCCGGTCAGTCCAGGGTCAAACACAGCTCAGGGAAACACGGCGGGGTTGCACGGCGTTGTCTGCAACAGAGTCTGGGCGCCGCCCGATTCCTTAAGAAGGGGAAGCTGTGTCACGCCCTCTCCTCTGCAGGTGTCTAAGCCTAGATGAGCGGCGCGTGACTTGCTTCTCCCGGCGCAACACCTGTGGGAGGGGGCGAGCCGCTCCCTCATCGCTCTCACCTGGGGAGGAGTTCACACGCTCCTCACGGGCAGGGTCCTTGGTGCTTGGGCCGGCATCGTCTGCCCCTGTCAATGTCGGGGGTGCAGGCGTGGGTGTGGGTGTGCCTGCCTCCTCCGCCTCCTCCTCCCCTTCCGAGGAGCTGGAGTCAGGAGACACGGCGGGGGGCATTACAGCTATGGAAAGTGTGCGAACAGAATGCAAGACCAGATAGAGGAGGTCTCATGTTTACTTCTGCTACCTTTATCCGCGAAGAAAACAAGCAAAAGCAAATACTTGATGTTTCATCATGTTCCTGATTTGTCAATATTTATGCTTCTTTATTCAGATTTTACTTAATTTAAGAATCTGTTTTTCAGTTCTGGGAAGGTGCATGTGTCATTTTTTTTGCCAAAATATCAGTCAAGAACTAAGTCAGGATCAGAAATGAAACCTAATTTTTTTCGCTGCAAGTCATAATGGTTCAGTAAAATAAAAGCAAGTTTTCAAGAAGACCCTCACCCCTCCTGTAGTGTCCTCATAAAGTACTCCACAGACCTCTGGTGAGAGACTAATAACTTTGATCAGTCATGAATTTGGAATACGTTTCTGGAGAACAGCATGGAATTAACACAAAAAACCCACAACACAACTGATAAACTATGTTTGTATAAGTTTTGAATAACTATTAGATTATCATCTGAAGTGATTTTGGAGCAAAAAAATATTATTGGTGCTTTATAACTATATATAATTGAAAAGCTGTAATGGCTTGGTGGAATGATCTTTTGTCCAGTAGTCAATGGTTGTGCATAAAGTTTACCTCTGGATCCAGGTGTGCCAGCGTCCCCTTTAGTACCTACTTCTCCTGGCAAGTTTAGAGTATCTCCCCTATTACCTTTCAGAAGTGAAAGGAAGAAAAAGAAAAATATAATTACAATTTAGGTCTGAATACAAATCTCTATCAATATATTCAACATCAACCTGTAAGATACCCTGGAAGAAATCAAGTGAATCCAGAACTGTTTTAAGGAGAAGTACACCGTAGCTGGAATCAATGAAAATGGAAACTCTTACACCATGCATTACTCTTGCGTTGGCTATTTGCTAGTATATAATTACACTGTCTATATATAGTTTGGACTCCTCTTGAACATATTTTTCATCAAGACACCAATCATATTTGGATCTTACACTGATAAAGTAATACAGGTTAGGAATGTAGTTACTAACAGCATTTGGTTCTTAGACCATATTCTGATTATAGGAACCTTATAGCAGAAGGGAGGGATGCTGACTAAAACTTAGAGATTTGACCCAACTGTAATACTGAAACAAAAAAAATATAAGCAGGGTCTGGAAAAAGAAATACAAAAATATTTTGATTTAAACTCCAAGGAATTTAAATTCCAAACATTTAAAGTCAAGGAATTGGTAACTGGGGAGGATTCCAAAGCCCTGATAAACGTCTAGCCATAGAGACTGACATCAAAAAAGAGAAAAGGAAATACAGGGATGAGTCAATAAATCAGAAGGAAATAAGAGAAAATTATACAGACATAAGAGTAGAAAATCACCAGGTGTGAATGGCTTCTCCAGTATCTTCTATAAAATATTTAGTAACATATTGACTCTATATTTGGAAAAAATATCTAACAGAATAGTATTTTATCTGGAAAATTCCAAGATTGTAGAAAATCCAGAATCGTTACAATATTAAAATCAAATAGTGACCCTAAAAATCTAGAATCTAGGATAATTAAGCAATCAAGATTACAAGGTCTCAACAAACATCATTGCAAATAGAATGGAAAGAATGGATTGAAAGAGAGGCCAAAAGTAATTGGGGGTATGTCAGAAGATAAAGAAAAGTCAAAGAATCTATAGGGCCTTTACAGGATGAAAATGATGAATTGGTCAAAAGTTACATATAGAAGGCAGAACTTCTGACTCCTATTTTGTATCTGTTTTCTCTCAGAAAGGTAATGAAACACTACCTGGCCTTCATTGTGCTGTTGAAGGAACAAGAGAATCAAGGCACTGTGTGTATAAAGAAAAGGTGAGTAAAACACTTGGCTAACATAAATGAATTCAAGTCTCCAGGCCCAGATGAATTACATCCTAGGTTACTGAAGGAATTAGCAGATATAATTGCTGAACTGCTATCCTTGATCTTTAAAAATTCCTGGAGAACAGGTAAAGTTCCAGAAGATTGGAGAAGGGCAAATGTGGTCTCCATCTTCAAAAACGGGAAGAAAGTTGACCCAGGAAACTACAGGCCTATGAGTCTGACCTCAATACCAGGCAAGATCCTTGAACAAATTATTAAACAACACTTAGATTGGAATGCAGTAATTAACCAGAGCCAACACAGATTTGTAACAAACAGGTAATGCCAGACTAATCTAATACAGTATTCTTTTCTCATACCATACTTATTAGAAAATTGATCAAATATGGGATAGACAGGGCAACTGTTAGGTGGATTTTTAACTGGCTTAGTGATCACAGTCAAAGAGTGGTAATAAATGGCTTCACATCCAATTGGAGGAATGTTTCAAGTGGAGTGCCACAGGGGTCTGTCCTGGGACCAGTTCTAGTCAACAGTTTTATAAATGATCAGGATGAGGGAGTCGAAGGGATGCTGATCAAATTTGCAGATGACATAAAACTAAGAGGGGTTGCTAACACTAGGGAGGAGAAGAGGGTTCAAAAAGATCTATATAAGCTTGAATAGTGGGTATATACTGTATATTAGATAGTAATTTAGAAAATAACTCACCTTGGTCCCCAGACTGGCCTTTTTCACCAAATACACCAATAGTCCCTGGCATTCCCTTTTCTCCCTATCAATGTTGGAAAAACAAAATAAATCTCAAGGAAAATCAGCATATTATCCTTCCCATTCTCTCTGGGTCAGACATATAGTGATAACTCAATTTGGAAGGAAGGGACAGATGTCTCAGGGTCAACAATCAGAAAAGGCTGGCTGCACCCATCAGGACTGCCAGCCACCTTCATCTCTTTAGGGCCCACACGTGTCTTCCTGAGCAACAGCAACAGTTTGGCTTCGCTTCCTAGGAAGTGCCACAGCCATGAGAGGCACTGCCTCATCCTAATGGTGGTGTGGCAAGCTCAAAAATAAGAAAAGATGCAAAGAGGCAGCTGAGCAAGCAAAAATGAGGCAAGGAAAGCTGTGGGGGACGGTGCAGAGAAGATCATGAGGGCAACAGCAGGGATCTGCACTTTGTCCTTTCATCGGTAGAAATAGCTTGGTGTGTCCCTAAAATCAAGTTTATCTGAACTATGAAAAAATAAAATCAAAGCTTGTCTGTCTGTCTATCTATCCATTCTACCCAATACTTCAAACCCAGGTCATAATATATTAAATTCTGACAATTAAAATGCATAAAATTAAAAGCGGTCAGAACTGCCTCTTCAGCCAAAAGCACAGCTGCTTCCTCACTAACCACCTCAATGTATAAAGTGATGCTGTTTAATGTATTACACAGAAGATGCCATTGTACACCTGGGACTATCACAGAGAAAGTCCTTTCCTGGGCCCCAATTTGATTAATTTCTAGAGGTGGTAACACTGCCAAGAGGGTCTCTCCAGCAAATCTCAATGCACAGACAGATCTGTACAGTGCCTGACAAAAGTTCTGTCGCTTATCCATGTTGTTGAAACCAAAGCCTATAACCTGACTTAAAATTCATCCATTGGTTTTAAAAATGACTCATATGAAAGCTGAAACCCTCCCAAATGAGGTTTTTAAAAAGAAAATAAATTTGCTTCACTGCTGAAATATTGATCATTTAATGAACACAGAAAGGTCAGATTTTGGCGAGACAAAAGTTTTGTCGCCTTGTCATATAATGCACCTAATCCTAGTTTACAGCCTCACCTGTGCTCACTAATTGATCAGATAATTAGTGGGTGTGTATAAAAAGAACTCCAGCACTCCAGACCTTCACTTGAACTGCAACTTGACCTCTGACAACATGCCAAAAATCCACCCTGCGACCAAAGCCTTGATTATCAGGAGACTGAAGACCAGATCCTCTGCAGAGGTGGCTGGCACCTTTAATGTGTCTCAGCGTCAAGTACAAAGAATTACAAAAAGATTTGAAGAGACTGGAGATGTTTTTGACAAGCCCAGGTCTGGCAGACCCCGCAAGACGACTGGTCAGGAGGAACGTTTGTTGGTTCGAAAATCAAAAGCCAGCCCTTCTTCCACTGCAGCAGAGCTCCAACAGGCCTGGTCACCTTAAGTCCTTGTGTCAACTAGAACAGTTTGTAGGATTCTGTCTCGAAATGGCCTCCATGGTCGAATCAGTGCCCAGAAGCCAGCACTAAACAAAAGGCAATTAAAAAACCGTGTGGTATTTGCCAAGGCCCACAGCCTACTAAACGGATGGATGCTGGAAAAGTGGCAGAAGGTGGATTTCTCAGATGAATCTTCAGTTGAATTACACCACAGCTGCCGCAAATACTGCAGGAGACCTACTGGAGCCCGTATGGATCCAAGATATACCCAGAAAACAGTTAAGTTTGGTGGTGGAAAGATCATGGTCTGGGGTTACATTCAGTATAGGGGTGTGCGAAACATTTGCAAGGTGGAAGGCAATATCAATAGCCTAAAATATCAAGACGTATTAGCTACCTCTTACATTCCCAATCATAAAAGGGGTCAAATTTTGCAGCAGGATGGTGCTCCATCTCATACATCCATCTCTACATCAAAGTTCCTCAAGGCAAAGAAGATCAAGGTGCTCCAGGACTGGCCAGCTCAGTCACCAGATATGAACATCATTGAGCATGTTTGGGGTAGGATGAAAGAGGAAGCTTGGAACACAAAACCAAAGAATCTTGATGAACTCTGGGAGGCATGTAAAACTGCATTCTTTACTATTCCTGATGACTTCATCAATAAATTGTATGAATCATTGCCGAAACGCATGGATGCAGTCCTTCAGGCTCATGGAAGTCACACAAAATATTAAATATGGCTCTAATAGCACCACAACTTCATTCACCAATGTTATGAAACATATCTTTGTATTTGAAGTGAATTATCTGTTTGATTTTCACATTACTTTTTGTGGGCGACAAAACTTTTGTCTAGCCAAAATCTGACCTTTCTGTGTTCATTAAATGATCAATATTTCAGCAGTGAAGCAAATTTATTTTCTTTTTAACAACCTCATTTGGGAGGGTTTCAGCTTTCATATGAGTCATTTTTAAAACCAATGGATGAATTTTAAGTCAGGTTATAGGCTTTGGTTTCAACAACATGGATAAGCGACAGAACTTTTGTCAGGCACTGTATGCTAGAGAGTACTCTTAGGCATTTAAGGCCCAAGTCATTTAGGGCTTTATAAGTTTTCTAAGACAGATTAAATACCTTGAATTTGGCTCCATAGCAAACTAGCCAGAAGTGCAATTCCTTCAAGACAGCATGTCTAGCCAGCAGTACCCATCAGCAACCAATGCTGCATGCTGCACCAGCCTCAGCTTCTGCCCTTTAGGAGCATCTGCCCTTAGAACACACTGGGAATTACCAGAGCATGGATAGCTGTGGCCAAACTCCCTCTGTCCAGAAAGGGCCACAGCTGGTAAATTAGCAGTAACTATAAGTAGTCATCCTGGAAGTGACAGTGATGCACCCAGGTGTTCCCCCCATTCCACTCCTTTGCCTTTATGGCATGACAGTCCTACTGAGAACATGGTTTCTTTCTTCATCACACACTCAAGAACCTGTGCCACACAGTACATTTGACTTGTCTGGATTTAGCTTCAGTTCTCCTGAAGTAACAACAACAAAGGTAAGCTAAAACAGAATAGATGCACAACCAAGATTAACTCACTCTCTGTCCTTTGGTTCCTGGAAAGCCAGGGATACCAGGTGCTCCTGGGAAACCCACATAGCCTGGGATGCCTCTTGTTCCTTTAATTCCAACATCTCCTTTCTGGCCTTTATCAAAGCTTGGAGATCCAGGTATACCTGGTTTTCCTGATAGGCCAGGAGAACCATGTGCTCCTTTAATACCTGCAAATAACAGTGATTGTAAATGTAAATTGAACAGAAGATTCCAAGCAGCTAAATAATCCCATTTCAGATTATTGCCCATCTTTATTGGCTAAAGAATGTAGCCCACCTCCTGCCGCATTTGGTGTTCTAAATACCTATACAGAACAGTACATAATTTTAGTATTGTTGTATTCTGCACTGATGCTTTAAACTAAGGACTTCAGATCAAGGATTTAGTGGCCTGATGTAAAAACCAGCCCTATAAAAAGGCATATTGATATAAGAATTATATACGTGTTGTACACACTATGGATAAATGTTGAAATATAAATGTGATCTTCTACAAAATCCTTCAGTTGCACAGTATGTAGAAAACATCCAAATACTAGACTGCTGACCAACAGATTATGAGCATTGCAAATACTGTATCAGCCTCTTACCTTGGATACCAGAACCTCCCTGGATTCCACTTTCTCCAACTTCTCCCTTTTCACCTTTCACCTCAAGCAACATACTTTGTGAGATTTTAACTGGTGCTCCTTTTGGACCATGTTCCCCTCGGTCACCTGTTGATAGTGCATTACTTATTAGCACTTTACTATATTAATACATTCACGCTTTTGTCTTCTCCTTGCTTATTATGCACAGTAAGCATGAATACAAATGTGCTGAGATGAGACACTCCTACATTACAACCAATTTTGGAAGAGCCTAAAAAACAGTCTTTTAAAACTTTGTGAAGATTGTTCCTCTTATTACATTTTATCTCATGATTGTATCAGTTACTGTCATAGTAACTCTCACGTGTACCAGTGCAATATGTAGCGGTTGGCATTTGACACCCTACACACAGCATCTATGTCAGTCATTTAAATCAGGTAGCAATTTCCTGGCAGCAATACAGAACTGTAGCATTTTTTAAAAAATAGTGTTTCTGGCAGCTACACATACGTTACAGTAAATTCTTCAAAATGGCGTCCTACCCCAATTCAAGTATGAGCCTCCTGACCAGTTTGGAGCAGTCTTTGGCTGCCTCCAGATGGTGAGAGGAAAATGCAGGATCTTGTTTAGAGTCCACAAATGTCTCTGGCACAGTGAAACTGTGGGGCAGGCCTGGGACTCACCTGTCTGGTGCCTATATTGGGACAAATGTGGCTGGGGTCACCTGATGAATGACCTCTTGAGGATGAGAATCAGATGGAATGTAGTTCTGTTGATTCTCCTTAATCTCTCAGTGACCTTCAGTACCACTGTGGGTGGCAAGGGACAGTGGAGGGTAATGTGGAGCAGCAAGGGTGGCACAGGGTGGTGGTGCTGGATAGCAGGTGGGGGTAGTGGGGAGTGGGAGCAGGTGGTGGCAGTGGGTTGTGGGTGGCAGCTTTGAGCGATGTGTGGCACCTGTCCTGGCATGGATGGGCTTTTCCTGGTACAGTGGGACCACTCAGGTGGGAACTGTTTCTGCAGATGCCATCCCAGCTAGAACGCTCCAACCACTACAAGTGTGGAAATTGCCAATAATGCCACTTCTCATAAGGACTTACATCTAGATATTTCAGAACATATAGTTTTCACAAACAATGCTGAGAAGATTAGGATCCTGGCAGTAATCACATTGGGCAGCGTTGGCCACAGTCACACAGGGATCAAATGAAAGCATCTCCTATTGTCCAACCATGCTGCCATGCATCCTTTGTGGCCACTTCATCCATTCCTCATGCCACCCTCCTTCTGCTCCCAGCCTCATTCACTTTCCTTGCTTCTCTAGACTTCTTTTTTGTGGGGCTAAACCATTATTGGCTGGCTTGCTGGCTCCAAAGTGCTGCCGAACCCGTCACCCACGTAATACCACCATCCCTTTCATTAGCATGAGTTTCTAGCTTTTCTTTTTTTTCAGTATTGAGATATCTAAGCCCTCAAGTTATCTACAATTATTTTTAGGAACTAGATACTTCAATTTTTCCTAGCCCTTTTTGCCACATTTCTGACATTTTTATTCAAATATTTGGGTTTCTTCCTGCTCCTCCATTAGGGCTGCAAATCAGCCTACAGAGCTCTTCATCCTACTTTTCTGGCAGGGCATCTTTTTGGTTCTTCAGGATCGAGAGAGGCATGGTATGAGTGATTCTATATGGTGGAAGCACCTCTCATCACCAAAGTGCTGCCTATTTCCCCAAGGGGAGATATAGCCTTTGTGAGAATGGTCCCAGCAGAGTGCTGCCACTTGTAGAGCTGAAATTCTTCTACGACTAAGTTCTGTTCCTGTCTGGCCCACTGGTGTCTCGCTGGAGTTTGCAGTTTCCCTGGATAAAGCACAAACTAGAGGCATTTTCGCACTGCACGCGTTCTATTTGGAACGCGTGTAGAGCAGGAAGCTTAAGACAGTTCCGGACGCTTTGACCATTCACACACAGGAGCGCCGGAACGCGTGTAAACGCGTTCCGGCACGCCTGTGTGCGAATGGTCAAAGCATCCGGAACTGTCTTAGCAGGCAAAGGCCGGCCAGGGGTGGGGATACGGCCGGCAGTGCTGCCTGCCATTGGGTGAGAGCACCCAAGGGGCAGGCAGCGCTGTCAAGCGGCTGCTCCGCGTCTTGCCGGCTGCACGGGGCCGGATCGGGCCCTGTGGAGCTGGCACGAACATGCCCGGGCACCCAGGTGCCCATCGGAGGGCCTGGGGCAAGGTCCCTATGGGGCAGGACCCCTTCGGAGATTGGAGCCCCTGGCTCCGATCTCCAAAGGCTTCGCCCCGACCCTGTTCCTGCCCATCTGCGGGGCGCGAGCGCCTGGATCTAGGCGTGGGCACCCCGCAGATCAGTCCCCCACCCCCCCACTCCCTGAAGCCGCCACCCCCAACCACCCTCCGAGCCCGATCGGGCCCATCTTCGCTGTGTAGGCGCCTACACCGCGAAGATGATTCCCCCCCAGGGCCCCGGGAGGACGCGCGCGCGCGCGCGCGATGGAGGATCTACCTCCTCGCCGTCCGGCCTCCAAATGAGGGGAGCATGCTGGGAGCGCGCAGCACGCAGCCCATCTAGGCCCCCTATTGGACAAGCAGTTCACGTGAACTGCTTGTCCAATAGGGGGCCTCGATGGGCTGCGTGCTGCGCGCTCCCAGCATGCTCCCCTCATTCAGAGGCCGGATGGCGACGAGGTAGGTCCTTCGTCGTGCGCGCTCGTCCTCCCAGGGCCCTGGGGGGGGGGAATCATCTTCACGGTGTAGGCGCCTACACAGCGAAGATGGGCCCGATCGGGCTTGGAGGGTGGTTGGGGGTGGCGGCTTCGGGGAGTGGGGGGCTGGGGGACTGATCTGTGGGGCGCCCGCACCCCGCAGACGGTCGCGATGGGGGCGGGGGGACCCTTGGGGGACCGGAGCGATGCGCTCTGGTCGCCCAAGGGGTTCCTCGGCCCCAGCCAGCCCGGGATCGGCCTCCTGCCACCCCAGAAAGGGGCTACAGGAAGCCGATGCTCCCAGGTCCCCAACTCCGGCAGCCGCAACGGGGCCGCCGGGGCCGGGAAGGGCCTAGCTCCCCCCCCGTGGAGGGCGATCTCCTTCGTCGCCAGGCTGCGGGAGTGATCGGGCAGCGGCGGCGAGGCTGGAGATGGCAAGGGGTCCTACGATTCGAATCGTGGGCCCCCTCGCTGCCAACCAGCTTCGCCGCGGCTGCTCGATCGCTTCCACAGCCCGGCAACGAAGGACATCTGCCCGACCGCCATCAGCTGCTGGGCCGATTTTCGGCCCATGCTGACGGCGGAGGCGTGGCCGTGGCTGTTAGGGAGAGAAGCGTGCGCGAACGCTTCTCTCCCAGAACGCGCCAGGGCGCTTCGTATGCGTCAGAACGGATGCAGAGCACTTTAAAGTGCTCTGCATCTGGAACGCGCGGAAGACAGCTCTGGACATGCCGGGACGCAAAGCCGGCCGCAGTAATGCGAATGCTGCGCCCGGAGCTGTCTTCCACGCGTTCCAAAACGGCGTGTGCGAAAAGGCCTTAGGTGCAGGATCTCCACTGATATTAACAGTTGGAAGCATCTGTTGCCAACCTCATACAAGTACTGGGGTTTTCACCCTTTCAAGCTAAGCAATACTCTGTATTCTGGGGGAAAAAAACCTGTGTTTGGAGCTTACCAAAGTGACGCAGTTGCAAAACTGGTACACATAAACTTAGCAACATGTGAAGGAAACACTCAGATTTAATGCCATCTAGTACTAGCAAAAAAAATTTCAAAGTCTTTTTTGTTTTCAGTGCTTGGCTTGACAGTGAGCTCTGCTGATCTGAAGGGTTTCAGTGTGGAGTTTCCCCATCCCACTCCACCTGCACGATCAGATTGTTATGAAGGAAGAGACAAGGTGTGGAACCTCTTGATGGAACAAAACCAGCTCCTATCCTATGAAATCCCCTTTTTACATGGTGGTAGATCATATTGCTCTTTTGCACTGCATTTTTTAGAAACATGTTTCCCCAATAAATATCTTTCTTTTGAGTAACATGTTTGCAGTGTAGCTCTTAAAGATTCTTAATTTAAAGGTATCTGTGCACAGCAACATGTGCAAATAGGTGCTACTAATTAAGATTACCTTCAAAACAATTCTGAAATCTTCACAGATGTGTAGGATAATGGTGAGCAGTGTTAAAGGCAATACCTTTCAATCCTTGAGCCCCAGGCAGACCTCGGAGTCCTTGCCCGCCAGGGAGGCCTCTTTCTCCCGGGAGACCCTTCCATCCTGGTTGGCCTTTCATGCCTATGGTACCAATGAAGCCTCCAATGCCAGGAGAACCTTTCGTGCCTGTTGATAAAAAATGCAAAAATAAAATATTACTTCTATTAAAACATTTTATATTACTGTCTAAAAATACAATTGTGTGCATTAGAGAATAGCTCAGTGGTAACATCTGCAACCTGCCCTGAGACCTTTGGGTACAGGATGGGATAAAAATTCAAATAAATAAATACATTTGCTTTGCATGCAAAATGGCAGAAAGAGGTGGGAAACAGCTTGGGGCCTAAAACCTATTGACCTCTGGTGGGTATCTGTGCTGCGAGATTCCATGTTAGAAGAGGACACACTATATCTGATAAGAATGTGGAAGGGTACCCACCTCTGTGATTCGGTTTAGCAGGGGGACTCATTGGGGAGGTGGATGAAATGGGGTACCCTGGGGTCTACAAGGTTAGGAACTTTAGTTCCTAGCCGTGGGAAAGCAAGGAAGCTAATTCCAAAGTTCATGCTATCTTCAGAGCCAGTGCAGGGTCTGTTCTGGAACATCTTCCAAATGCAGAAGGCTCACTCTGGGACAGAAGGAGCAGTCCAGTAGCTGGAACCACTCCAGTTTGGCCATTATCCAGACAGTCCACTGCCAGTTTCAACTTTAAGGTCTTTCACGTCCAGGGACCCACTGAGGACTAGGATGGAAAAAAGGCCATAAACACCTGGATGGAGGACCAGATCCAGAAGATGCCCTTGTCTACCCAAATGATCTGAAGCAAGGCCAAGCAGATCTTTGGCTTGTCAATGCTCTGGAGAAGAGGACCCCAACAGCTTCCAGGGCAGCTTTCAAAAGCTCAAGAAACATTTTGACTTCAAAAATATGAAGGTGATTGGGGAGGTGATGAAGCAGGTCAGTGTTTTCAATCTGCTTTAAGTCTTTGGAACCAAAATGCACAGCAATTCAGCTGGAAGAGCAGCCTTCATCTGAGTCAATCTTAGAGGCAGAGGAAGGAGGAGGAGGAAATTTTGTAAAGACCCACTTTTGGTGTCAGAAAGGCTATCTGCTAGGTACCCTCCTTAAACAAACAAGGCCCAGCTCCAAAATCCCTGATTCATATATTGTTCTGGCAAACACATCTCAGTTAATGTGCCATCGGGTGCTTCTGCACTCTGAAACTGAGCTGCTGAGAATCCCTTTGACCGGGCAAACAAGGCATTTTCTCCTATTATCAGCTTGGCCTTCAATCAGAGAATTTAACCTTGAGGAATTTGCTCTTTTGAGGTCATGGTCCTGAAGTGCTCATGAGTTTAATGGATAAAAGCATTACTGAATGCTGAAATACAGATAGGAAAATCCTCCCCTTGAAGCCTTCTGAGTACAGAATCAACACTAAAGCAATTTAGATTAAAAAATGTGCATCTGGCAATCCAGGTTTCCATGTTTGCACCGAGCTAAAAAAAACAAAAAACTTTATTCAGAACAATTTTATTGTACCTTTCTGGCCTGGCAGGCCAGGCATTCCATCTATTCCATGGAGACCAGGCTCACCAGCGCTGCCTCTAGCACCATCAAAACCTGGTTGCCCTTTGTCACCTGCAAGACCTTTCATGCCTACAGGACCAGGCTGCCCTGGGTCTCCTGAATTCCCCCTGGGTCCAGGTGATCCTATAAAGGGTAACAGAGGGAGAAAGAAACTGAAGATGATGTTGTTGAAAATAATGAAAGGAAAAAGGAAAAAATAATGTACAGTCAACATGTATAAAAAACTTACAATGGACATCATTGTTATCTTTGTAAACCCTAATGCTCTAGTAATAAAAATACAGCTTAGCATAACATACCCAAATCATAGAGCTGGAAGGGACCTCTAGAGCAGGGATGTCAAAGATATGGCCTGCGGGCCGGATGCGGCGGGCGCGGGCTGTATGAATACGGCCCGCGCCCGCCGCCGCTGTCCTCCTTGGGCACGAAGGAGGACAGGTGAGGTGAGGCGAGGCGAGGCGAGGCGAGGTGAGCGGCGGGACCCTCCACTGCCCGAGTGCGCGGGCGCCGCCATGGCCAGCCAGCCCCTCCTCTGTGCCCTAGCCACGCCCCGGCCATGCCCCGGGCACACCCCAAACCCCTCCTCTGTGCCCTAGCCATGCCCCCGGTCACGCCCCAGCCCCTCTTCTGTGCCCTGGCCACGCCCCCGGTCACGCCCCCAGCCACGCCCCCTGGCCCTGACAGTACTTTTTTTTTTAATCCGGCCCTCTGCAAAATTGAGTTTGACACCTCTGCTCTAGAGTCACCAAGTCCAACTCCCTGCTCAATGCAGGATTTCCTAAACCATCCCAGACAGATGTAGGTCCAACCTCTGCTTGAAGACCTCCAGTGAAGGAGAACTCACTCCCGTGGCAACCTATTCCACTCACTGTCAGGAAGTTTTTCCTTATATTTAATTGTATTGATTCTCTGACATTTCATACCATTGTTTCTTGTCCTCCCATCTTGTGTAAGTCAGAATAGGGACAATCCCTCTGCAGTGTGACAACCCTTAAGATACTTGAACACCACAATCAAGTCTCCTTTCAGCCTTCTCTTCTGTAGGCTAATCATTTGTAGATCCTTCAACCGCCCCTTGTAGGATATGGTTTTCCTGAAATAGCGATGCCCTGCATTGGGGGCCAGGTTGGGACTGCAACAGATATGTGTAGGAATCCCAACACAGCCCTGGGATAATCCTATGTTTAGGACCTGTCTGGATCGGGCCTTGGATAACTTTTTTCCTTCAATAAATGATTGTTTGAAAGCTGTATTTTGTATTTATGCGGGCTGTCTTTGTTTTCTATTAAATTTTAAGATCTGAAACACCTAAATGTGAAAAGTATGCAAAAGCAGAAGAAATCACAATAAGCAGTGCTCATATTTTTGCCGTATGCTTAAATGCTTGCAGCACTGGGTATTGTAGGAACATTTAAAGGAATGGGATGCTGAACCTTCATAAGCCAAGAAAAAAAAGTCACATTTAGTAAAGCACAGGAATAATTTCTTACCAACAAAGCCTTGTGAACCGGTTTTGCCAATAAATCCTTGCTGCCCTGGCAATCCAGGGAATCCAAAAAGTCCTGGAGGTCCTGGCGCACCAGGTGAGCCAACCTGGCCAGGAACTCCACGAAGTCCTTTGGGCCCAGGTGGACCTGGAATGCCATCACTTCCTAATAAGAAATGCAAAATAAATGCTTTGAATATTTATGGCAAAAAAGACACGGTGTTG
Organism: Aspidoscelis tigris stejnegeri; assembly: GCA_023333525.1. Classification (NCBI taxonomy): domain Eukaryota; kingdom Metazoa; phylum Chordata; class Lepidosauria; order Squamata; family Teiidae; genus Aspidoscelis; species Aspidoscelis tigris. Next base: position 2,713,405 of record JALMGA010000010.1, read on the forward strand.
CTGTAAATTAAGAAGAAGAGTTGGCTTTTCTACCCCACATTTCTCACCCATTTAAGGGGACTCAAAGTGGCTGACAAATCTTTCTATTCTTTTCCCCACAACAGAACACCCTGTGAGGTGGGTAGGGTTGTGAGAGCTCAGAAGAGAGCTGTGACCTGCCCAAGGTCACCCACCTGGCTTCATGAGGGAGTGCGGAATCAAACCCAGTATTCCCAGATAAGAGTCCCTAACCACTAGACCAAACTGGTCACTTTGAGGAAGACAAATCTGAATTTATTCATGCTATAGCGTCACTGGATATAGGATAAAAAAGAATCATGAGGGCAATACACATTTTAGAAATTTGATATATTTACAAACATGAGGTGACTTTTATTCCCACTGGTTTATAGGTGTTTTGGTACTGTAGCGGTTCCCTCTACACTCTGCTTCGGAGTTTAACTCTTGATCCACTAGTTTGGTAACGTGTGAATGCACAGAGCTTCTCAGCCAGAGCAGGGACCACCTTTTCCAGGGAAAAAACCTCCCTCCACATACCCTGTGCAAAACAACCAGGCAGGACGTCCAGAACTATATTTTAGTTGGTAGGCATATTAAAAAATAAAACAAAGGACAAACAAAACATGGAACATTGAAGCAAGTACAAACTAGAAAACATACAAAGAGATAGGCTAAACTGAGGCAACCATTTCTATAAAAGGTACAAAACAAACTTACGATATGGTTACACCCAATCGTGTCAGAAAGAGTGTATGACACATTCTACCTTGATGGAAAGAATGCATACCTTGCTAGGCAAAATGCTTGTATCTTATCCCCAATTCTACCTAACCAAGTGATCAAAATTAACCAATAGAGTGCCAGTTACTCATGTGCATTTGATGTTCTCATCAAGATTTCAAAGTGTTGTTTGAAGTACATGGGATATTGGTAAGTTTTGACAAAGTTATTATCTATCCTCCTGAGACTGTAAAACATAGTTGATTGATCGACAATCTGCATCTGAGATGGTTATCTCCATGAATTATAGAGGGCAGATGTTGGTTCTTAGGTGTGAATGTTCTCACACAGGGTTAAAGCAATACTGACCCCTTTGAACTTTGTATCTGGGATATTTCAGAAAAGCTCTACATTGTGTCGTGATTGGCATGGCAATGACCTGACAGAAGTTCCCACAGCCATTGCTGTGGCTATATGGATGGTCTGGACCAAACCATCTGCACTTAACTTGTGGGTGGTCAGGTTGGGGAGTACACCAGCACTTAATGTGTGGATACTTCCCACTTTGCCTGACCACTGCTTCCCAGGAGCAGTATACTAATACCATTCCAGAAAGCAAAGTGCAAACAGGCCCAACGTCTCTAAAAAGCTAATCATATCCTATATGTAGGAGACCTTCTCAGCACAAAACTCCATAAAGATAACACAAACAGTAACAGAAACAGTTTTCTTCTTTTTTTTCTAGTGAAAAGCTGTAATACTCATTTCAAAGTACACTAGCTAACATAGCTGAGCACATTGAGGTTTTTGGTTTTTTTTCAAAATGGCAGTTAGGCACACTGTTCACAAATGGTATCATTTACTTTGTTAAAAGTTGATAATGCTAAAAATAAAGCTTACCTCTAAATCCTGGCAGTCCTTGATCTCCTCGAAGGCCTTTACGTCCTGGGAATCCTGGTGGTCCAGCATCCCCTTGTGAACCTGGTGGGGATCCTAGTATATCACCTGTAATCCCTTTTGGTCCTGTAGGCCCTGGCAAACCTGGAAGTCCATGACTGCCTGGAAAGCCTCTTTCCCCAGGAAATCCAGGTGCACCTCTGTTTCCTCTAGGTCCAGTAAATCCTAAATTGCAACAAAATCATCAAAATATAATGTGATACCCAGTGGTTCCTTAAAAATTTTGGATTTAATAATTTATTTTATTATTCATTTATTTGCATTTTTATCCCACCCTATACCCAAAGGTCTCAGGGTGGGTTATACAAATGAATACATTAAAACCAATAACATATTAAACATATTAAAACCATGGCAGTGTCTGAACGCGAGGAGGAAAAGGCTGTTCCAAAGGCTAGGCTAAAGAGGCGTGTCTTCACAGCTCATCTAAACATGCAGAGTGAAGGTGCCTGGCGCACCTTAACTCAGTCTGGGAGCCATCACTGAAAAAGCCCTATCCTGGGTGCCCACCACTATTGCTGCTGTGACTGGTGATACAACAGCTGGGCTTCCCCTCCAGATCTTAGGGCACAGGCAGGTCGATATGGAAGAAGGTACTGAACTTTGCATTATTTTTGGTTGCAAAATGCTTGTAATTTTGATTTTTATGTCTTCACTTTTCACAGATTTCTGCCAAATCCCCCATGCTTACACATGGGAACACCTATGCAAACCTTTTCAATAATTCTTCCTCTTGGACAGTTCCCAGTCCTCTTCCTCTATGGGAAAGAACTGGAGCAGGCTGTTGATCCATAGCTACCACTGCTACGGAGGTCCTTGAGGAATCAGAATGGGGCTGGCTGTTGCCAAAGCCACCACTACTGCTATTTTGGTAGAACCTTTTGAATATGAGGGAATTACTATAACTTGAATTCAATTTTTTCTTTTAAATTAATTTGTTGAATAAAAAAGTGAGATACAATATAATAGAATAAATGAAAATACAGAATCTAATAAAATACCAAAACTGTTAATTATGTAGAATCATATTCATAAACATACACACACAATATACATCTATATAGGTTGATACTTAACTAGCAGTCTTCACAAATAGATCACCTAGGCTGAATTTGCACTTCAGCTCGTAGTATGGAATTTGCCGTTTTAAGAATAGAAGTGGCTCCATGCAATGGGTATGCACCATGTGACAAGGCCCAAGCACTCGCACACTCAGACAATCAAGACTGTGAGCAATTCTTAGAATTAAACATTTTTTCTTTTAATAATAAACATGTACTAAGGCAAAAACAATATACAAAGGAGTAATCTTTTTGTTTGATAAACTGCACATTGTTTCCTAGGGTCAGAAACTAATAGCCCAATTATCTAAGTTGTGGGCGGTTCTTATGTGCGTGACAAATGTTTCAGAGGCTGCTTTTCATAAGCATTTGGTAACATTCCTTACAGCTCACAATGGTGTTAGATATAGTGAGCATAAATTAGGATCTAGCCTGACTGGTTTCTTTTCAGTTTCCAGTTATTAACATGTCTAATTTTATATTGCACATTGTGTTCAAGGTGCCCTCAAGGAAGGCTTTGGCTGAAATAAGTTGGACAGGATAGCAAAGGATTTAGTGATATGGTCTCCTTTGTAAACTACATCCAGTAAACTACACCTCTTTGCCCTGACTTTTGCCTAATGTGACCATTTTTTTCTCCCCACTGTAGACATTAGTATTTTAATATTTGAATATGTTTTTTAAATATGCTGGATTTTTTGTGTTTGTTTGCTTGTTGGTTTTTAAGTGTTCTCATGCATATTACTGTTTTAACCTGTTGTTTTAAAATTGTAACCCACCCTGAGGCCTATGGGTATAGGGCAGGATATAAATATAAATATAAATATTTTTCAACGTTTTTGCATGCATTTTTAGTAGTTAAGAAAATAATAAATATATTTAGATTAAACAATCTGAACAGTCAAATGCCTACAGTTGAAAGCTGGTTGACTTTCACAATACCTGGCACGCCCGGTAGACCTTCAGGACCCGGATCTCCTCTTGTGCCATCCAGTCCTTTTAAGCCATGCAGACCAGTTTCACCTGGAATCCCTTTTGCACCTTTTGCACCTGTATTTGCAATTGAAGATATAACTGAAGACAGATGTGTACATACAAAGTATGAAAAGAGAACATGTGCATCCATGATGTGTGTGCAGGTGTGTACAGAGAACATGCTCTAAATCTGGTCCAGATTAGCATTAGTATATGGATGGCAGGTCCCTATTCCAGGATATTATCCAGAAAAAGGCCAAGTGCAGAAGGGGCCAAAAATTCTCAGAAGATCTAATAATAATTTCAGAAGTTCTAAACTGCAATTAGAATTTTGAAAGATTCAATGATATTAATTTGGAAATAAATATTATTGTTATCACTTTATAACAAACATTTCAGAAAAACAGAACTTTACCTCTTTGACCTGGCAGACCTGGATTTCCTGGAGCTCCTTTGGGAGCTTTAATGCAGCGAGATTCTGAAGATAAATTATATGAATTAAAACATACTCATTTTTCATCAACTAAAAAAAAACCCACATTAGTTGTTGCAAAAGCCTACATGGGCCAGACTATGATTTGATTAAACTGACCATGCTTACACACTCTTTTTGATAGAAAAGCACACAATTCATTCTGTATCCTGCATATGGAAGAAAAATGGATAGCACCGGTAATCCAAGGGCCTGTTCACATTTACCAGCTGGATCAGTTCCATTTGCTTCCTAATGAGGTCCATCTGCACCCAGCTACCACCACTGCTGTCCCAGAACTCATCAAGCTGTCCCTGGTCCTAACTAGCTGTGGTCAATGAAAATGTAGTCCACAGCTCGATCAAGAGCAGCTAAGTAGGGATGTGCACGAATATTCGTAACATTCAAAATTCATACAAATTTGGCCAAATTTGGCCATTCAAATTTGAACAGAATGTTGGCACTTCTGAAGATTCACATTCAAATTCGAATCAAGTGTTTTGATACATTCCTATGAAGCTTCATATGGGATTTGTATGCTATTTGTATGCATTTGTATGAGATTTGTATGCATTCATATGGGACTGAACATTCGAATCAAATGTGAATCCTAGCACATTCAAAGGGGATCTATTCAAACAATTCAGATGAATCAAATCCAACCCCCCACCCCCATTTGTGCACATCCCTACCACTACGTAGCTCCCAGGTCACAGCATTTACATCCTTTTCTGGGACTGACACTTTGAGTGGGCGTGGTACTATGTCTGTGCATTAGCATGCCATGTCTTGTTCACAATTGCAACATTTGGGGAAGCACCAGATGATGCCACAGCTGTGGCCCAGTTCATATCCGCTCTGAAAGTGTCAAATCCACCCTGAATCCGCTTTGAATCCACTCTCAAACCATGTCGAATTCACTCTGGATCAGCCACTTTCCCACCTCCTGGTTTCACAAATGTTCCGAAGCTTCATACGAATGCTCCAAAACATTTGTATTCATACAAATGTCAATGTATGCATGTCATAACATTTGATTCATATATGAATGTCTGAATTCATACAAATTTGTATGAATAATGAATGTTATGTATATTCGTGCACTTCCCTAACTACTACCAATATGCAAACTGTAGCTCAATAAAAACAAATATTTTTAATTCATGAATATTTGCAACATATTCAAAAGAAAGCTGCATGAAAGAGGTTTCAGCTTACTCCATGTGCAATGAGAGCAACAAAGAAAGAAACAGAAGAAACCTTACTCTTCTAGCCTTGCCAACATGCACATAAATTGTTCAGGATCATACTATTTGCCTTATATCGTCTATTTTGGCAATGCAGACTGTAAGGTCCATGAGTGCCAGGATGAAATTCAAGCACCAATAGTGCGGGCAGGGAGTTGTAAGAAAGAAAGGGGATGTGGCCGCAGTCATCCAGGTGAGGGGGGAGCGGTTTCCATCAAGCCTGGAACCAATGGGAGGCAAGCAAGCATTGCCATGAAGAGCTATAAAAGCTCAAGAAGAGGCAGTTAGTGATTCTCTGGTGCCTGAGTTAACTCATGATGGAGATGAGCAAGGTGGAAGAATCGGGCTTTGAAACGTCAACGGACTTGGGGAAATGTCGTTGAGGGAGTCCTTAGAGTGGGAACCATACTTGTGTTATAAAGAGAGCTAGAGAAAGACAAACCTCATCTGATTAATGTTACACAGTGTGTTCCAGAGTTTTATTAAACAAGCGTTTTGCCTCAGTTTTTGTGAACTGAAGATTCAAGGAGTTGTTTTGTCTGTTAAGCTGTTTAATAAAGCTTAAAGTTATTTTGGTTTTCCCTTGAAGAGAGCGTGTGTGTGTGTGTGATATAATAAAGTGCTGGCAGCAAGCCATCAGTGAAGGGAAACTGTAACAGTTCCACTAAGGGGAGGTGGATATACCGTATTTTCCGGTGTATAAGACGACTGGGCATATAAGATGACCCCCAACTTTCCAGTTAAAATATAGAGTTTGGGATATACTCGCCGTATAAGAAGACGACACCCGGCGTATAAGACGACCCCTGACTTTTGAGATTTTCCTGGGTTAAAAAGTAGTCTTATACGCCAGAAAATACAGTATTTCACTACGCTCAGCCAGAGGCTAAAAGAAACCTTTCCTGTTAAAGCAGGTGAAAGGGGGTGGTGGTGAATGTGGGAGATTCTGGAGATCCCAGGCAGATAGAGGCATGGAGGTGGGCAAACCTGAAGGGGGTCGGTTTGACAGAGGAGATCATCACACAGACAACTGCAGTTCTTGCAAGAATTGTCTCTACGTCCTTCTCGATTCCACACCAAGCATATCAGAAGGCAGCCCATAGCTATTGCATTTCTAAAATCTAAAAGGGAATGTGTGTCTTGTTTCTTAAAATTTGTTTTATTTACTTTACCTGAGTGGATTGGCTCAGTTCTGTTACCTCTAATGAAGACCTCTGCTTGTTGGCCACAATCTGAATAAAACATAAACATAATACAAAATCAAGACTAGCGTCTTCTCAAACTATAACTACTAGAGATGTAAAGAACCAGTGTGGAACTTGTTTCCAGACCTCTTATTTCCAGTCCAAAAATGAACCAGTGGGAATTCGATGAACTGTTTGCTAATCACCTCCAAAGTCATGCCCCAATCTCTCCCTGATCATGCCCTCATCCTTCCCCCTGGGGACATCCCATAATCCCCCTCCTTCCCAAATCATGCCCTGCCAATTTCTGGGCCATGTCTTGCCGTCATGCCAACAGGGCACTTACCTATACCCCACTGAGTGGAGGACTGTAAGTCCTCCCGGAGGGCCTAGAAAGTGCAAGAACCCACTTCCTTCAAAGGCCTCATGAGTCCATCCACTAGGACCTCTGGCCACCACAGTCTTTCTTAGACTGCACAGTTTATGTCAGCAGACTAAAATGGATCTATGGTGACTAAAAGTTCCCTATGGTCCTAATGAGGGATGGCCAAACTGTGGCCTGGGGGTTGGAAGGGCAGAATGAGGAAAGTACAGAAACCAGGGCATATTTGGCCATGTGCAAACCAGTCAGCTGGTTCTAGATTCCACAGTGGACTGTCTTTCCCTGATGCTGATGTAGGACTATTAAGAACTGAATCAGCATTTTCTATTAACACACTCCACTAATAACTGGGAAACAATGGAAAACAAAAGAGTTGTGCTAAAAGGGTTGGAGCTGGGCATAGTGTTATGGAAGGAAGATGGCTCAGGCCACCGGCCACCTATCTTTGGCACAGGAAAGGAAGAGGGCACTGAACTGGAGGAAGGAAAGAAGGGGTAAGCAAAGAAGAGGCAGAATATGACACAGGGCAAAAGCTAGGCTTAGGGGATCTCTTTAATAACTTTTGACTTTGTTCTTTGGTGGGTAGACTGGTGCTCTCCTACTCTCCCTGGCTTTGCTAAGGGGCCAAAGGGTCTTCACAGCACAGTTCTGCATTCCAAAGGTGATTTGCTGCAACTGAACTATCATGTTATAGGAGGGACAAGTATAACTGTGCACAACTTTGAAAGAAAGAAGCTGGCAGCTGATGCTGGAAGTCAACACAAGTGGAAGAGCATGCATCAGCTACTTCTGATAGAATTTACAACTACCTGTTTCAGCAGGAGTCCCTGGAGGGCCTGGAGGGCCTTGAAAACCAGGAATTCCCTGAATCCCAGGGTCACCAGAAGGTCCTTGATGTCCTTTTGCACCTGGCAAACCAATACCAGGCAGGCCAACTTCACCAGGAAAACCTTTAAGACCTGGTAGTCCTGGTTCACCAGCGTCTCCTGGCTCACCTATTCCACTATCACCCTGCAAAAAGCAACAATAACACAGCACAGTTAATGACAAATCAATTTAGCTTTGAAATCCTTTTCCTCATTTGCTCTGTAAGTGACTAGCAGAATGCAGAGTTCAGAGGAACTTTGGTTCACAAGATAATCTGAAATCTTTTCAGCTATCCCAATGGCCAAAATAAATTTTCTACCGACTTCTAAAAACTGTGAAAAGTTATGTACAACCTGATCTCGGATTATTCTGTTATAATGTTGAAAATACATGTGATTTTGGCCCTTTCTGCACTCACCTTAGATCTGGATTAAGGTGCTTCTTAATCCAGATCTTGGCCCTCCATATCTGCACATTAAGGCAATTATGGAAGCTCTGCCCCTTGCTGGTCCAGCTGTGTCTGGACAAGGTGCAGCTGGATCCAAATTAAGAGGCCCTTACTCAGGATCTCTGGTGGACCCAGAGAAAGAAGAGCCACGTTCCAAAATGCAAGAAGTGTGCAGACAGCACACCTCTGTGTTCCAGAACTACTAGGATTGCTTCCAGTAGTGCCTCATAGCATGCTGCTGAAAAGCATTCCCCAGCACCTGAGATTGGGAACTTTTGTTCATAGCCACCAGAGATGTTTGGGGGGTGACAGATTTAAAGGTCATGAAAACTTTGCAGCTGCAGGGTGATGCGGGCTGGATTAGTGCTGTCAGGGCAGATGGCATGGATCTGACCCATGCCTCCCCATGAACTGGGTCAATGGGCCCAGTTACTCTGAACCTACTTATCTGGATCCATAGAAGATAAGTGTAGAAAGGGCCACAGGATCTGCCTGCACTTGTTGGTGATTCTTATGCTAGTGCAGAAGACAGGAGGCCCTGCCCACTGCTGGAACATTACATCTACACAGGATGGAGCACAATCTAGATCTGCCCATCCCTGATCTGGATTACCAGTAGTCCTTAACACTGAATACTACTGGTGTACCAGCTTGGCCTAGTTTGAAACATGGAGGCACATAGAAGGCACGCCTCTATTTTCTGGATAATTTGGGGACCAGTTTTAGCACTGCACCTTATTTGCTGCCAAAATGGGTTCCTCAGGGGCTATGAGGCTAGAACTTTCATGCCTAGCCCTTTGGAGCCCTTGGATACCAACCCCAAAGCTCAGGTGAACCTTGGGGCTGGTGCAGGGGCTATTCTGGACCAGCATGGATATGCAGGTGCCTTGACATGCGTGCCTTGCCATGGCCTAACCAGCAGGTCTTGCTGATTCAGTCCCAGTGGTTTGGCGCTGTTCCAGACCTTGCCTTGCTGTGGTCCAAACCAGTGCTCCTCACTAGTCTGGATCTACTGGTTCAGATGAGGTACAAGCAAAAATGCCCATACATTTCTCTTCAGGACTTTCAGATTGATTTGAAAATTATTTGTTTAGCATATTTACTTGTTTTCTTGGGAGAAGAAATTACTGGGTTTTTAAGTTTGTTGGCAGTGGTCACACCTTCACTTTAAACCTCCTTCAGTCCATCTTCTGGTCAAAAGTCCACAAATAAAACACAGAAATGAAAAGGTGTGAGTGTTGCAGTCAGAAGAAGGACTGAAGAAGGTTTAAAATGAAGGTGTGGCCATAGCTATGGTGTGTTTTAAGGCATGGAGGCACCAATGAGCAAGAATGTAATGATGGTTTTTTATGGCTGTTAGAGCAATTGCTGTCTCTTGCACAGCTGTTTCACCGTGTTCTTTTAGCATGTGCATTTAAAAACTGCGTGTCATAACAATCTGGATCCAGAAAGGAGACTCCAACCCTTGCTAAAATAAGATCCTGCCTGGATCTTGTTCTCACCAATAAGGCCCATTGGATGCCCACTCCACAGCAAGCATCCCGGGTATGTGTCTCCCTATCCTGCCGGCAGAGCTCAGAAGAGCATTGCAGTGGGTGTGGTGCTCAGGACTAAGTGATCTGAGGTCTCTGCTGTACATGATGTCCCTGGTTTATATTGGTAATATTCCAGCTTTCTGTTTCTGGTTCACTTTTTGTTGCAACATGTGGTTTTATAATAGCATTCTGTAATTTTCCAGCAACATCTGAAGGCCATGCACATTCCATTGCTTAATGAAAAGGACTCTCTCCTCTAGCATATTAGTGTAAAGAAGGTGAAATGTTTACTTACTGGAAGTCCAGGAACTCCTGGTAAACCATCTGCACCATCTTTACCTGGTAAACCATCTTCTCCTTTAGCTCCAGGAATTCCTGGAATCCCTGAATCTCCTTTGACACCTGGAAAAATGCTTCAGATAAAACTCAGCTCTTACAGGATTTACACCACTAAATATGCTTGGTGAACACAGTTGGACCCCCATATCCATTGATCCGGTAACCACGGTTACAGTTTCTGGTGGTGACCAGATCAGCCCCCTCCCCCCAGCCCCATGGGAACCATTAGGTTTACTTTAAACTCTTTCGAGGCCTGGGACGGGTAAGAAATGGCCCAAAATGGGATGTGATTTCCCACAGGATTTCACTGGAATTATGGGAAATGGAGTGCATTTTCCAGTGTCTGTTATTATCCGCAGTTTTATGTTATCCATGGTATGGTTTGGAACGTTTCCCCTATGGATACAGAGGCTCAACTGTACTTGAAAAAGTGTTTTTCTGATTATACCTTTTGTTGTAATATATCTGGATTCTCCTTTTAGTCCTTGTGATCCAGGATGTCCAGGTACACCAGGGAATCCCTAATGATTGGTATTAACAGAATCAAATTAGTAATAGCTACAGTGATCTTAATATTTAAAACTTAAGGAAACAGTCCTTTCTGTTTTTTCTTACAAGAACTGGGCTTATATAGATACACTGAAAAGAGACTACGTTGACAGGATGAAGAGATAATGGGTGAATTCCCATTACAAGGCTTAAAACGGTTTCAAAACGGTTTTGATACTCGCAGTCCCCATGTCAGGTTGGCTAAACACGCTTTCTGCGTGTTAAATCGCCCCAAAGCGTTGTAAATGTTAACACTCATTTCAACAGGTCTCGCTCCGGTTCGTGCATTTGAAACATTTTACATTTCTCACTGTGGGAACTGTACTGTTTCAGTGGGATGAGAATGCATGTTTAGGGTTTCCCTCCCCCAATAGCTTGCTTCCAAAGATAGTGATTTTACTGTAAAAATCCACCCCTTACAGCAGCCGCTACACTGTAGCAATCCACCCACTTCACACCTGATAACTATGTTGCAATTTTGCGCAATTCTGAAAGTTCTGACCTTTAGAAAGGGAAAAGAAAGGAAAGCAGCTGCAGGTTCAGGGAGATGTGTGAATGTTTTTAAGGCTGTGGTGGTGAGCGGGTGAAGGGGGCTTGAGTTGCTGCTGCTGCTTTGTGCCCTGGGCAATGGGGAGAGGAGGGGAAAGAATCACTGGCTGTCTGGTGCCATTTTTCCTCCATCCAGGCAAGTGTCAGCCACCCAGCCAGGCTCCGTGAAGGGGTCCGTTATGGCTGGCGCATTCACGCCAGGAGGAAGAGGGCAGGGCAGCCCCAAAAAGCAGCTTTTAGAAAGTAGCCACTTGAGTCCCACCTTGAGTCACGTACGCCACGTACAATCCTCAGAATCCGGATCGAACACGATTATGTTGAAAGTAATGGGATCAGGCAAATTCACGTTTGCATCCGGTTCTATTATTTCGGTATAGGGAAACCGTATAATGCTTGTAATGGGAATGCAGCCAATGACAGCTTTCCTAGTCTTTAGTGACTTGTCAGAGTACGTATGTGATTAAAAAATTATCTAAAGAATTTTGCTGAATTATCTGGACTAGGAATGTGCCAGACTGCAATCTGTGAAATGCAGACAGCAGTTAGAGACCAAGGACTGTTAAGAGCTTTCCCCAACTGCCTGGGCTCTTTTCAGCACCACTTTCTCACCCATAAGTAAACCACACAAAGTGAGATACTTTGTTTTATAATTAGTTACTTCATTTTGAAAGACAAAGTGCTAGATCTCTAAACTGTGGAGTGAGATCCCAGAAGACAAATGGAAATGAATACATAAAAATCCATCATTTAAAGATCTAATAGCACTCGCACCTAATTCCAGTTAAATTATCGTACGTAATACAACCAATACTACTCAATAGGGTTGTGCACAAATGGGTTTTTTGCATTTGATTCTTATAAATTGAATACAAGTTTTGGTCAAATAGATCCCCTTCAAATGTGGTAGGATTTGATTCGATATGAATGTTAGATACAAATCCAATACAAATCTAATATGTATCTGGTCGGAATGCATCAAATCTGCTCTGAATCTGCTTTGAATCCGTTCTCAGTCTACTCTGGATCCACTCTGGATCCATTGCAGATGTGACTTGGGCAGCCGCTATCCCACTTCCCAGGTTCAGAAATGCAACAAAGTTTCTTAAAAATATTCTGAAGCATTCGCTTCGAATCCGAATGTCTGAATTTGGCTGAATTCATATGAATAACAAATAATACAAATATTTGTGCACATCCCTACAACTCAATGTGTATGCTAAGAAAATATTTATACATATATAGTACATATACCCGGGACATTGTATTTCAACAAAAGACAAAGTCAGCCTCCTGTCACTGACTGTTGGAAATTTTAGTTTAAAGTAAAATGTTATTGAAGTGTTTATTGATGGAGGCTAAGTCAGTAAGAATTAAACTCTGGGGCATCTCAAAGAAATACCAGAGAAATCTTGGCTGGATAAAGTCTGGTTGATGGCATGAATGGAACTTACAATTTAAAGCTGATCAGTGAAAGCAAATATAACTTTTTTCCACTGAATGGCATAGCCTTATATGCTGTGCAAGAAGAAGCAAAGGATATAAAAACAATCCCACAACTGCCTCTTGCTGTGGCTCACCGGGAACAGGCAGCCAACTCTGGAAACCACCTGTGTCCCAGCAGGGCAACTTTATATGCACCTGCCCAAACGTGAAGGTAAGGGGAACCCTATTCCATGAAAAGTACTGATAATTCATTTGGGTGAGGAAGGTACAATACTGAAATATCCTAATTAACAGTAAACCATTTCACTTTTATTAACAGAATATTCTTCTATGTAAGGAAAATATGTGTTTATTATATAACTTATCATACTTTTGTACCAGGATAACCAGGAAGTCCGTGTTGGCCTTGGTCTCCAACTTCTCCCTTTCTTCCAGGCTGGCCCTTTGGACCTGGGAAACCTGGTGGGCCAGGCTGTCCAACAGGACCCCTTTTTCTTTCAGTACATGTACAATCTCCTGCTACACCTGCTCACACAAGAAGAAAAGGAAAGAAAGGAAAGGAAAGGAATAAATATATGCCATAACAGCAAGAGTATAGAGTGATTCTAGGAGGGCAGGGATCACAGAATCACCATATGTATTTGATACTGAACAGCAGGCCTTTCTTCTGAGTCATGGTGTTTTATTTGGCTATAATTTTATCTGTAAGTGTAAGAATTACTCAGATGTGCTTGGCAGTGGAGGAATCCTTGCCCATTTAAAATAATTTAATGGACTGCAAAAGCTAACTGGTGTACAACATTAAGAAAATCCCTCCCCACTGCACAGAATCAGCATGACTACTAAATCAGTGCCCTGCCCTACCTTCCCATGGGGCAGACTGACAGGACAAGATGATACTGTGACTGGGAAGACATACTGCTGGCCAGCTTTTTCTAAACTGCCCAGTCAGCGTGGATTGTTATGGCTAAATTTCCCCCACAGAAACCACAACTCAAACCATGGCCTTCATACTCCAGAGGCCGCAGTGATCTCGGCCATGGCAAAAGTCCGCATATCACAAAAGAATCATTAGATGTACGGACCAGACACTGATCAGAATTCCATAAACTATAAGAAAAGCGATCTAAAAAAATTGGTTATTGTATCAAGTAAAGTAAAAAGGAAAGGAAATGATCTCAGTAAATTAAAGAATGGTCTCCTCTTCTGTTTCAGAGGTTACAGTGATAGTGGCACTGAATTCATAATGAAAAGGAAACTGAAAAATAACAGTATCTGAGGACTGTCTCATTAGCCTTACTACTCAATTTGAGGAACTTTTCATTTTAAGTAGCAAGGCTGTTTAGTCTTGAGAGACCAACTGCAGCTCATCTAGACTTATGCTCCAACAGCATGTCACCTATTCAGAAGAGTTAAGACAGTTAAATAGCAATAGAGGAGACTGCCGCAAGATCATTATGGGTGCATCCCCAAGCACTGTTTACTTTGGAGTGGATTTGGGGCATTCCCAATACGGATTCTAGTTCAAACTGACCCATCCCCATGCGACTGAGGAAAGTGCGGGTTCAAGCCGAATATACCTGTCCCCATGCAAACTGCACTAAATCCCTCCATCGGAAAACTGCATATTTTTCTCTCCACCCCCTCTCCCCTGATAGGAAGCCGGGTTGATGTCACCAGATCCTGTCCCACTTCAGAGTATAGAGTGCATAGAGACAAGCTGTATGAGTGACTTTAATGCAAGAACTGGGCACATACTTGGCTGTATTACAGCACAGTAGTTTCCTCTTCACATATTACAAAGTATTTTGTTTTTCAGAGTACACTGAACATATGTATGTGTATTTAATTTTTACACATTTATATGCATAAAAACAATTTTATTTGTGTAAGCATTTGTAAAATATATATTTATGTGACCATCTTTATCTTTGGTTCTGGTTGTGAAGATGTTTATCAAAAGGCAAATGCAATTTTTAATTTACTCAATGACATAGGAATTAAAAATTCAAATTGGAAAGTAAGCTAGGCAAAGTGAGAAAAGCGGGGTAGAAAAGCCAAATCTTCTTCTTGAATGGAGGGCTTTGATCCATCCTTCAGAGTCTTCAATTATACCCTGAATGATTCTTCAATAAGAATTGAAGATGCAATCAGTTGTCACATTGATTACTGATGGTAGCAATTGGAAAACTTAGGGTACTTCCAAAAATGTGAAGCTTGCCTTTACTGTGAAGTAAAGGAACTCTGCAGGGAGAATAGAACATCCCCACATTTTCTCAATACTTTGAAGCAGCAGGAAGGGTCCTTCCAACCACATGGCCAGCCCCTCCCTCTCTGAGAGGCCAACTGCTTCCTGGAGAAGGGCAAACGTTCTCAAGACTTGTGAGATTTTGCCCAAACACCCAGGGAAATGTGGGGGAAAGGGAAACTTCATAGCCAATGCTGATGTAAAATGAGTTTTCTTTTTCTTTTTTTACCTACAGCAGTGGGCTTTGCTTCACAGGGACTGAGAAGTACTGTAAAACCTGTCTGCACTTTGACAACTGCTCCACAGTCCCTGCGAACTATTTCTCCTGTCTGGACGCAGCCTTAGATTCCACCTTTGTGCCCACACATATAAGTTCTTGTTTTTAATTGTGATGTTGTTTGGCTGTCCTTAGAAAAACAGCAGGTGGCAGACGATACTGAGAATCAGAGCAGACGGATTAGGGAGACGGATGAAAGACAATATTTGTTTTCTCTAGCTTAACATAATCACTAGACATCCTACTTCAAGATTACCTGATACTACCAACTCAGGTTGGATGGATATTTATCAAGCGCAGTATTTATTACAGCTCAAGATACTTTAAGTGCAAATCCACAATCAGCACACTAAAAAAAAGAGCTAGATGTAACCATACCTTTCAGTCCCTTCTGTCCTCGTTGTCCTGGGTGACCTTGGCAGCCGTCAGGACCAGGATCACCTGGAAATCCCTTTGATCCAACAGGATAATCTGAAGCAAGTAAAACAAAATATTAGAAGAAAATGGTTTGATATGCCCTCATCATTTCCCAAAAATGAAATCTTTCTGTACTTAGGTGCTTATAATACCTCCTTGTGACGGTTTCAGGGTACAGGCTGCAAACTGTTTTGCTTTCGGGCTTTGCAGGCTTCTTGCAAAGCTGCAATAGCCAGCCTTGTTGCAAACAGCTTGTTGTAAGACCTAGGCAGAGGCTGCAAAAAGGGCGGGAAATCCCGTGCGGGCCCTGCTGCAATGATTGGTTGAAGCTGCCTTTTGGAGGGAAAAGCTGTCCGGGAATCTGAGTGCTGGAGGGGCTAGAGCAGGAGTTCCCACCAATCAGGAGTTTCCAGCAGCATTTTATTTCAGCAGTTTTCCCCAGGATGTTACAGCCAATCAGGATCAGGGATATGGGTATAAATGAACACAGAAGACAGCAGACTGGGTCTTCATGCTGGTACAAGAGCTGAAAGGAGAAGAGAGCTGAATCCTGAGGGAGCTGGAACCAGTAGCTGACCAGTGGTCTTTTGGCTGGAAGATCTTGAAGGAAGACTTCACTAGCAACTGACCAGGCTGGATGATCGGACAAGCAAGGACGGACTGGACCTTGTGATCATCTAGGGCCACGTTCTAGTACACTGGCTTGGCTTGAGCTGTGGCCAAGCAAGTCAGAGGGGGAGGAACGTGGAGAGGTTTGTCTTTTAAAAGGGGAACTATTTTCCTTTAGAGAAAGGGGTAGCTCCTAGCTTTAAGAGACTTGCAAATTTAAACGAACAACTACCTAAACCTTATTATCTTTTTAGTATTGCTTGTGTATAATAATAAACTTGTTTTAGTTTACTGTTGAAACGCTTGCTACCAGTGTTTTGTGTCCACACTGTAGTATTCACTTGGCCGTTGCACGAACTCAGCATCCTGACAGGGCCAAGCTACTCCTCAGAGAGGGCAGGCACTTACAGGATCGCTGGGCATCGTGACATTCCTCTATATGAGATGGAGTTGAGACAGCAGTTTAGACAGGTCCCTTCCTGTCGCCCTGGTTGATGACCTTATCCGGGAGAGAGATGGGGGAATGCTACCCTGTTGGTTCTCCTGGACCTCTCAGCGGCTTTTGATACCATTGACCATGGTATCCTTTTGGAGAGACTATGGAGTTTAGGAGTGGGAGGCAATGCTTGGCACTGGTTCTGCTCCTATCTCCAGAATAGATCCCAGATAGTGGCTGTGGAAGACACTGATTTGACACCCTGGGAACTCACTTATGGGGTTCCTCAGGGGTCAATCTTATCTCCCATGCTATTTAACATTGGGAGAGGTCATCCGGAGATTTGGAGTGAGGTGTCATCAGTACGCAGATGATTCCCAGCTCTATCTCTCTGTACCATCTGAATCAGGAGAGGCAGTTGACGTGCTTGACAGGTGTCTGGAGGGGGTAATGGGCTGGATGAGGGTGAATAAATTGAAGCTGAATCCAGACAAGACAGAGGTGCTGTGTGTCACAGGGTCTCGGGTCCATGTAGTTGGGAGATACCCTGTCCTTGATGGGGTTGCAATGCCCTGTAAGGGATAGGTGCATAACTTGGGGGTACTCCTGGACTCTGCACTAACACTTGAAGCTCAGGTGGAGGCCATGGTCAGGAGTGCCTACTCCCAACTACGGCTACTCCGTCAACTGAAGGCTCTTCTAGATAGAGATGACTTGGCCCTAGTTATCCATGCTCTGGTAACCTCTAGGTTGGACTACTGTAATGCACTCTACATGGGGCTGCCCTTGATGATGGTTTGGAAGTTGCAGCTAGTGCAAAACGCAGCCACTAGAGTGCTGACCGGAACATCTAGCCGGATGCATATCACGCCGGTTTTAAAAGAATTTCACTACCAAGCCCAATTGAAGGTTTTGACTCTGACATATAAGGCCCTAAATGACTTGGGCCCCAAATATCTAAAGGAACGCCTTCTCCCATATCAATCTGCCCGTGCCTTAAGATCAAGTGGTGAGGCCCTCCTGGTTGTCCCACCACCTTCAGTAGTGAGGCAGGTGGGCACCTGGGAGAGAGCCTTTTCTGTGATGGGCCCTAGACTATGGAATAACCTCCCCCTTATATATATTTAGGAAGGCGGTGAAGACGCACCTCTTTTCTCTGGCCTTTGGCTGAGCTGATTATATTTCCCACCCAGGTCAGACACTATCATTTTAAACTTAATGTGTATTGTTTTAGAGTGTTCAATTTTTAAAGTCTTTTAATGTATATTCTGTTTTAATCTGTTGCTTTAAGGTTGCAACCCGCCCAGAGGCCTTCGGGTATGGAGCGGGATATAAATGTAAATAAACAAATAAATAAATAACCATAGATTGCGACTGCAGCCACAAGATTAAGTGAGCTAGATTAGTCTAGTGGTTAGGGAGCCAGACTCTCATCTGGGAATACAGAGTTTGATTCCACTTCCCCCATGAAAGCCAGCATGGGCCAATCACAGCTCTCTTCTGAGCTCTCACAGGCTCACATACCTTTCACAGTGTTCTGTTGTGGGAAGAAGAATAGAAAGCTTTGTCAGCCACTTTGAGTCCCTTTAAACAGGTGAGAAAAGTGGGGAAGAAAAGCCAAGTCTTCCTCTTCTTCTGGTAAACTTGGATAGCATATTTAAAAGCAGAAATATCACCTTGCTGGCAAAGATCCATATAGTCAAAATTATGATCTCCCCAGTAGTATCAATATAGCAGTAAGAGTTGGACCATAACGAAGGTTGACCACCAAGGAAGCAATGCCTTTAACTGTGGTGGTGGATACATTTGAGAGTCCCTTGTTACTGCAAGGAGATCATATAATCCAGTGATGGCGAGCCTTTTGAGCTTGGTGTGTCAAAATTCAAAAGAAAACCTAGCTTAACTCGGGTGCTGTGTCACATCTAGAAATATCCATAATTTTGTGATATCTGTAGCTCTAGTAAAAAGGTTATATTTTTGATGTATTTTATTAAAAGCAAAAACAAATAATTCTTTACATTAGTGACTTTGTTGCTGAATTTCATTTGCTAAATCTTCAATTGAAAGTTAGTATTTCGTACACTTCAAGAACAAGCAAGCACTACATGCCCAGGTCCCAGGGTGACCATGTGAATCACCCAAAAGGGTTTGGCGTGTCACCTGTGACACGCGTGTCATAGGTTGGCCATCACTGATATAATCAATACTAAAGGAAATCAGCCCTGACTATAAAGGTCTAATACTGAAATATAAACTCAAATATTTGGCCTCATAATGAGAAGGCAGGATTTTCTAGTAAAGACTGTGATGCCAGGAAAAATTCAAGGCAAAAGGAAGAGATTTGCCGACCATGAGATTTAATAGTTGTATGTAGACAATGAGGTAGTTAGATAATGTTAGTTAGTGGCAATGACCATGAGTTTGGACAATTAACTCTGTGCTGTACTCCACTGGTTCACAAATGGCTGGGCACAACAAAGGCCGCATCTCCATTGCAAGCTTAATCCAGTTTCCCTAAACCAAAATAACAGAACCGGATGCAACCGTGAATTTGCCTCTTCCCATTACTTTCAGCTTAATCGCGTTCGATCCGGATTCTGAGTATCCTACATGGTGTACGTGACTGATGGGGGGATTCAAGTGGCTACTTTCTAAAAGCTGCTTTTGGGGGCTGCCCTGTCCTCTTCCTCCTGGTGTGAATGCACCACCCATAACAGACCCCTTCACCAAGCCTAGCAGGGTGGCTGCCGCTTCCCTGGATGGAGGAAAAACAGCAGTGGGCAGCCAGAGATTCTCCCCATTGCCCAGGGCACACAGCAGCAGCAGCAACTCAAGCAACAGGGCTTTAAACATTCACACATCTCCCAAAACCTGCCCTGCTTTACTTTCCCCTTTAAAGGTCAGAACTCCAAAGAGCTAGAATTGTGCAAAATTGCAACATTGTTATCAGGTGTGAAGTGCCTGGATCGCTACAGTGTAGCAGCTGCTGTGAAGGTTGGATTTTTACACTGACATCACTGTCTTTGGAAGCAAGCTATTGGGAGAGGGAAACCCTAAACATGGATTCTCATCCCTTAAAACGGTAGGGTCCCCCCAGTAAAAAATGTAACACGTATCAAGCACATGATCCAGAGTGAGACCTGTTGAAATGAGGGTTAACATTTACAACACTTTGGGGTGATTTAACACGCTGAAAGCGTGTTAAGCCAAACTGATGTGGGGTCTGGGAGGATTGAAAATGGTTTGAAACCGAAATAAGCTTGTAATGGGGATGCGGCCTAAATGATTAAACAAGAAAGACCCAAATATCTTTCATTTTGTTTTTGCATTGTTTCACAATGAAAGAAGGAAGTTTTTCAAAATATTTATTGAATGGTTTAATATTTTTTCCTAAACATACTATCATTAACAAACCATCACATCTTTTACCTATGCTTCCTGGAGGACCAGGGATCCCCTGAAAACCAGGTGAACCAACATCACCATCTAAACCTGGAGGACCTGGACGAACAGCTGGGAAACCTCCATCACCAGCTGAGCCTTTGGGACCCATTTCTCCAGGCAAACCTCTTCCTATAGTGCCATCTACAAGGAGGAAAAAGCAAAAAAGATTTAAGTATACACAGTTTTGAAACTGTTATAAATTTATTCCTTTGAATTTATAGTCTGCAGCCCAAGGACAGGTAGAACATAAGTTTGAGTAACATATCAGCATAAAATGGTAGTTTTAGAACAATAAAACCATTCTTTAAAACAGTAAAAGTAACCCTAAATATCTGAACCAAATACAAGGAAAATATGCATTTTATTAATCTTCTACAGTTTTTTTTTCAGGGTGTCAATAAGTATTCACAGAAAGATTACCCAGCAGACATCAGCTATTTATATCTTATAAGTAACTTTTAATAAAGTCAGTCAATAAAGATTTCTCAGCAAGATTAACAATTATAGGCCATTCCATTTCTGCACTTGGAGTTGTTCCAGAACAAATTCCAGAATATGGGGCTGCTGTCCAGGTGCTGGACTAAGACTAAGACACTATTCGCATTGGACAAAGTGTAGAACAGAGTAGGATGTCCAAAGTGATGCCCTAGTATTGTATAGCTAATGTTGAGTCCTATAACCAGCCTAGGGCTAGCATGCCAGGACTCAGATGCGTGCACATAGCATGCTCCTTGGACTGGGACAGCATGGGGACCCTTTTCAGTGGTGCTCCAGGAAGTGCAGCTGGATATAGAAGTGAGTCCACCCCAAAATTCAGAAAGCCAAGGGACCTTCAGAGGCAGGAGCCAGACATGAGTGGTTGGCCATTCAAATGTGGATCGCCCTGTCCCACTCCAGCTTGGAATGTACCTTGGGACTGTGTGTCCTGTCCTGTCCTGTCCTGAGAATGTGGAAACAGCCATAGAACATAAGGACAGGTCCAATTATGGATAAGAAACTGGCTGAAGAACAGAAAGCAGATTAGGTGTAAATGAGCATTTCTCACAATGGTTCTGTCCTTGGATTTGAACTTTCTAACGTAGGCTATGTTCACATGTAGCAGCATGAGGAGTTGATAAGCCTTAGACTTTGTTCCGTGTAGCCTCTGTGTTAATGAACTTCTGGTGAGGAAGGACAGGCTTGGAGGCTGTAGCAGCCTCCTTGAAGAGCAGATGCTCTTCACCAGAAGTTCACTAATTGGTCACTAGAGGCCGTAGTGCGAATAGGCCTCAGATTTACAACTGGCAATTAAAAAGACTTTTGGAACTGCGATCATGTAGCTTTAATTCACAATATGAAACAGTAACAAACAATGAAACCCAGATAAGAGACAGTTAAGAGCAGGTGGAAAGAGCATGCCTAAACATTTTCTTCCATATCACTCTGGATTTAGAAATCAAGAATCATATACATATAAACTATAGGAAAGAAATTTCTTCTCATCAAGTATGTATGCAGATGAAGAAATGATAGGGACTTACCATCTGACGGTCCCTGCGGACCAGGAGCTCCAGGACGTCCTTGCTCACCCCGGTCTCCTTCAGGCCCAGGAAAACCCGGGATCCCCCGGTCACCTTTTGAACCTGAAAACAACCCACAAGAATCATGTAAAGAGTGTAGAGCAACATTTGACAGACAATCAAGGGTATTCAACTGGATATTTTTCAAAGTACTAAAAAACAGTTTTTTAATTTTTTAAAAAACCAAAGATAGCAACAGGGCAGCATTGACCTCACCAAAGTTCATCCTCAATCATTCATTCTACCACTACCCTGCCAAGCACACACACCCTCTCTCCACCTCCTTCAAACTCCTCTCTGTGGGTTGAGTTTGAAGTTGCCATTCCAAAATCTTATTGGTCCTTTTCTCCTCCTCCCTGGGCTGGACTTCAGAAGAAGAATCCCTGCTCACCAGATTAGCAATGCATAAATAATATGGAAAACCAGGAGCATGCATGAAGGTTTACCCCACCACCTTCTATCTTCATCACAAAAGCTGAAATTTGCAATTTAGGTAGAGAAAGACCGTCCATGCTTGCTGGTTGCTCCTTCCTGTTGCTGGACTAAAGAAGACTGCAATTTAGGCTTTTGTTCAGCTTGGCGGTGAGACTAATAAAGTCTGGTTCTTTCTCCTTAGTATTGAGGTTGCCCATAGGGAGATTTTTGAAGTGAAACTTTTCTAAAATCTCCCTATGGGGAACCCCAATACTAAGGAGAAAGAACCAGGCTTGAAGCCTTCCAGCGAAGTTGTTGTGTTTCTTTCTGCCTACTGAGCATTCTTGCACTTCCCTTATCTAAAACGATGCTGCCATAAGCTTTATTGTTCAAAGTTAGCATCTTGAACTGGGCTCAGTAGTGAACAGGAAGGCAGTTCTGAAATCAGGTCACATGTCCACACCCATAAGCTATGCCAAAAATATGTCACTGTCCTGCATGTAGTACCTTTTGTGAGTGTAGGCTGGGCTGCATGTGCTGGTGGTCCTCGAACACCTCTGTCTCCCACGCTGCCCTGTGCAAATGAAAGTCCAGTTTTACTTTGTGGTACGTTCAGATTTATTGAAAGAAATACGTATGTATCTAGTCATTAAAGGTCATTTCCGGATTAGGAAGGGCTTCAGGGCCCTGTCTTCTGAACACTAGAATAGCCCCCCTCTGTCTTAGTATCCTTTGACCGCACTGTTAGACCTTGACAAATAGGTTGGTAGGAAATCATGGACAAGAAGCCAAACACAATTCTTCCGTTTATTTTATTTTTTTGCTTTAATTGAGAGGGCTTTTCAACTCAAGGAGGCTAATGAGAGTCAATAAACCATTAAAGGAAACAGAAGCAGGGAGGAACCTCACAGACACCAATTAAAAGCAAAGGAATGATATGCAGGCAGTAGCACTGAAATTAAGGATAGGCCAGATGGAAGACATGGGTATTTCCTCTGGAGCAGTGGTTCTCAACCTGGGGGTTGGGACCCCTTTGGGGGTCGAACTGCCCTTTCAGAGGGGTCGCGACGAGTCTCCTACTGCCCTTCAACTCCCACCTCCCAGCTGCTCCACCCCCATGGTTGGGGGTCTCAACAACATGAGGAACTCAATTAAGGGGTCGCGGCATTGGGAAGGTCGAGAACCGCTGCTCTGGAGGATGCTGTGGCTTACTTCTCAATACCAGATTAGTCCAGCTCAGTCTAACCCACCATTCTACCTGTGTCTCATTAAGAACATTTGACAGAGTTCAAGAAAGTTGCTGAATCTCTTTGTCCTGAGATTGGCAAGGACTTCCTCACTTTCACTATAATACGAATGGTAACCACTGATGTGCTGAATCTGAACCTGATGATTCTATGCCATACATTCTATCTCACAAACTAAGAGAAACAACAGATTAAGGCAACAGAATAAATTTGGGGATTGCCTTTATTCCTTTTTGACCAGCAGCACCGGGGATTCCATCATATCCTGGGACACCCTGAAACACACATCAAAATAATTGTTAATGAAGTCAGAGGCAATTTTAAAGATACCTCTTTTGCCCCCAGAAGACCTTTCATCTTTCATCCTTCTTTTGTTTCTCCCCCAACCCTTTGATAATTATTGTCTCCTTTTTTGACACATTTTCTGAACCATGTACCTTTTACATATACGGTAAGACTGTTGTGAACTATAGCAGATGACGGAATTAAAAGCATAACCTAAACTTCAGATCTGTTAATGGACCATCTCTATAAAGTACCTTCGGTCCTGGAGTAGTTTCCATTCTAGCTGTTTATTATAAGAATTTCATGAAATTATGAACTGGTGCTTGAATTTAAGAATATGGGAAGCAGCTTTATTCTGAACCAGGACCTGGGTCCATCTAGATGAATAGTGCTTACAAAACCAGTTTCAAGCAGGAGACTCTACCAAATCTACCTAAAAATGCTTGGGACTAAACCTGGAAATGTATTGCATAAAAAGCAGTTAATTCGATTGCTGACTCCACTCGGCTTGATTGCTCTTCCCTTCCTCTTCTTTTAGTTTATAGTTATCCAGGCAAGGGGCCTATTCACACTTGGCTTTATTCTGGAATATATCCTGGAATAGGGACTTGCTGTCCATATGTTAGTGCAGGCTTCAGCAGGCCCAATGTGAGGTCTGCCAGAGTCTGCATTAGCATGTGGACCACAGACCCCTGTCCTGAGATATATTCCAGAAAAAGGCCAAGTGCGAATAGGTCCCTGGAGTATTTCTCACCTGGGTCTGGCAATTTTTCTCCAACATGGAGAATGGTGGTCAGGAGAGAAATGGAAGAAGCACAAGATTATCTTATTTCAGGATCTAGGTTATAATCAGAGATTAGGACTATACACTTACTCTGTCTCCTTCAGCTCCTTTGAAACCGGTGATTCCTGGTAAGCCCTGTGAAAGGATGACATGATTGCTTTACATAATAACATTCATCAACTTTTTATTAAGCTTCTCCAGCTGCAATGGGGCCTGACACCAGCCTGGCAGTGTCATGGCCTTGATACTAGCAACAAGCCACTATCTTGTGAGTAAAACACTGTCTGGGGGTGTTTTTCCACTGTCACTAGAAGTACCCATTAAGTACCCATTAATGGGTACTAAATGGCATTTTTGTATCCATTAATGGGTACTAAATGGCATTTTTGTACCCATTAATGGGTACTTAATGGGTACTTCTAGTGACAGTGGAAAAACACCCCAGGAAGTTTCACAGAACTCTGGCCCTACAGTTCTGGCAGTTGAAATCAGTAGTGGTATAAATGCCACTGACAGCACATAGACTTCAAAGTGTGGTGTACTGTGAACATTAGAATGCGGAGGCCAGAGGCCAGTTATAGTACCACCATCAAGTTCTGCTGCAGGCTGACCATGCAGTTACCTTCTGCAACTGTAGATCCAGCCTGTGTTTTGTTAAGTATAAAACAGACACAACAATACAGGCTTCAAAAGATTCCATTTAGATTCTCCTATACATGCTTGAGAATTGAGAACACAGCCTCCCCAATGCACTCTGAAGGTGGTACGTGTCCTACCACCCCAATCCCCCAATGCTCTGTTAGAATGGACTAGGTATAATGCATAAAATCCAATGTTCACAGAGTACCTACGTCATGCAAATATTTACTGAAGCCTAATGCCACATTTTAAATAATTTTCTAACACACTAATTAAAAGATTAGACAAATTCATGGAGTACAAGTGTATCAATGGCTACTAGAATAGATGCCTGAGTTCTGCCTCCAGGTTGGAGAGACAGGGAGGATAAGCCATTTGCAGGGATTTGAGAATAGGTGAAAGTTTTGTTGTGTTTTGCTTGAGATGCCCATAAGCAATAGGTGGGAAACTGTGTGAGACAGAATGCTAGACTGGATGAGCGTAGCCCAAACCACCAGGGTTCCTCTTAAGTTCTTATGCATGAGACATATCTGGGGGGCTAAATGTATAATAAAAGTATCTGAAGAGTGCAGTAGAAATGTGTGAATTTGTTCCCATGCCCAAGGGTACAATACAGTTAAAAGAAAATGTAATCAGAATTTGGTTAAGAATCAATATCAAGTATAATTT
Source organism: Aspidoscelis tigris stejnegeri (assembly GCA_023333525.1). Taxonomy (NCBI): domain Eukaryota; kingdom Metazoa; phylum Chordata; class Lepidosauria; order Squamata; family Teiidae; genus Aspidoscelis; species Aspidoscelis tigris. The sequence goes on from JALMGA010000010.1 coordinate 2,739,161, forward strand.
CTCTATTGAGCTTGCAATGGAAAAAATATATAGTCTATGGTAATTGCCATTATGGAGACTACTGAGGCTTACTTAGTGTACAAAATATTATAATAAACAAACAAATAAATAAGGCAATGCTTATATTCTGAATACAAAGAAATGAATTTGAAGAAACAAGCAAAGGAGATTGCTAGGACACACAGGGTTGAATCTCAGTTTCATTTAGTTGTACTTAATTCTCATTGAGATCAGTGGCATAAAAGTCATAAATAATTTGCCTCATCAATTTATGTGCCTTCCTTCTGCTTCAGTGGCAGATTCACAACTAATCTCCTCGTGTGAACTTCATCTTCAACCTTAGTTTAGGGAAATTTATGGATGTGACTTTCCATTTTCTACTAATAGACGTTTTAACAGCTCCTAGAATTCCTTTTGCATGTAGGACCACACAACCACCAGTCAGACAAAAACAACAAACAAAAAATCCCAGTCCACACAATTTATAGTATTGTATCAAAAGTAAACATGGGTTGTGGCGAGAAAACAGCTGCAAATTACTTGAGCAAGATGACTTGATACCAAGTAAGGAAATGAATAAGATAACCCAAGGCTTGCGGTTAATTTAACTGAGTAAGTTCCTTTCTTACCTCACCAAATGTGGTTATCTTTACATACCCTCCCAGAATGACCATAATTAGCAAAACCACCCAAAAGGAAGTGTTTATTTGAAGCAAAATCCAAATCCATTCCATTGAAATACAGCCTCTAATTGTGTTCTTCATAGTTGTTTAGTAGAAAGCCAAGAACTACGCCAAACTGTAATGCATGGGAAGCATTTGGATTAGGTACTTACTCTTTGTCCTGGAATGCCAGCTGCTCCTTCTTCCCCCTTCTCCGCTGTATGAGCAGGAAAGCCCTGTCCCAGAAAAAGAAAGCAGGAATTTCGCTGAGGTTTGTCTTAGCAGAACGGTCAAAATTTGCCCAGAACTTTCATTAGCAGTAATTTATAGACACTGCTTCCTTGAAATGATAAGGGTCAAATTGTATATGCAGCACAATCCCATACTTCTTAAACATATCTTCACATGTAGGCAGGAACCTAATACTCAGGAAAGGGTGTTTACGAACTGGCAGCTTCCAGATTAATGGATTAAATCCGCAGTTATTTAAAATTATGCACCTTACCTGCTATGAAGCGACAACTCTTTGTCCCCTCTCCAAACAAAGATCCACAGATTTCTTGACAGGTGTGAGACTACTGTATTGCGCATTGTGAGGTGCACAATCTCAGCTTTCGTTTGCTGTTCTCGCCGTCCTGTTCAGACTGGCGGGAACATTTGAATTTACCTGAAACTGCAGAGCCAGTGTTGATCGTTCCGCAGCAGGTAAATTTGAATAATATGCTGCCACTACAGAGTATCGGGCATCAGGTGTAATGCCCATGCCTCAGCTGCACATTCTGATGTGCAGCTTTCCTAAGTCTTGACACACCCTTATTTGCTAATCCCACTTGACCACACTGGAAAAAAAATAAAGGATCAGTTTTTGGCTCCATTTCCTTTTTGTAAGAGGTAGGAGCATCCCACACATACTCAATGTTGGAAATACAGTATTTCATGTGTATATGAGAGACAGACAAGTCAGCCTAACCTGACAAAAGGGTGCAGAGCTTAGCCTTCTGTCAGTTTGTTTAGTCACTTGGTTTATTATTGAGATAGCTGAGAACAGATCAGTCTGTACTATGTTATTCAAATTAGTGGTAGGCAGCAGAGTTCCCCACAGGGAAAATCATTTAAGTGCTAGCCATTTGATGTATACTATAAAACTCTATGTCAAAGATAAATTGGGGGTAAACCAAAAACTGGCTATTAACAAAACAACTAATTTAAAGAAAGATGTCTATGCCTAAATTATTTATGCCTAAAAATTTATTCATGTTATTTTAAAATCACAACTCATTGAATGATCTTGGGTGTACTACACTATGGTTCCGGGAAGCTAAGAGCAGTGTAAAAGGCGTGCAGACAATATTTTGTGCTATAAAGACATGGAAAGGAAAAGGAGAGACCAGAGGCCTATTTGCACTACGGCCTCTAATGCATAATTAGTGAACCTCTGGTGAAGAGCATCCACATGTGGAACAGGCTGTTACAGCCTCCAAGTGTGCTCTCCCTCACCAGAAGTTCACTAATTGCTGATTAGGTGGAGACCACAAAATCATGTTCCACACGTTGACCTACATTTACCAGAACTTACTTGAGGCATCTGGGCAGTGACCATTTGCTCTTCTTCTGGCGCTCCGGGATTGTATGAGGAGCCAAACAAGACACGACTCTGCGTGTGCAGAACATCAGCATCATCAAGATGATGGTGCTGGCACACAAGCAGTTGTAGGGTTGCCGGCGCCTAGAAGAGGACCAGCCCCGGGATCATTCCCAGGTGAGTGACCAATTGTGCAGGGAGTGGGCTACAGTTACCTAGCATTCACAAGTGCAAGCGCCAGTTAACGTTGATTAATCATGCTCCTTTCCCACCCAGTGTACACAAAGGAAAGTGCAAAAACGCGCCAGGTCATCAGCTTGGAAATCAAACATTTTAAGAAGAGGACCTTGAGGGATCCTGCTCTTTGACAGAGGTAAAGGCAGAAAGTTCTTTAGATCATCTACTTAGTTTCTATTGTAAGTGTTTCAGGTTAGCACTTTAGCCTTTGGAATGCTCTTCCCTTTGACATCTGTGGTGGGCCACCTACATTACCAACTTTCTACTTGCTTTTAACTGTATTTTATTTAAGGTAGGGGTTGGTGGTTGCTCTCTTCTTTTGTTTTATTTGTAAACCAACAATTTTTTTCAGAAACCCAAGATGGGAAGCAATGTAAAAATATTTTAAATAAATAAATCCATATTTTGAGCAGAATGGTACAAATGTTTGCCCAAGATGGGACAAATACAAAAAGGGTTATAAATATAGGGATGGGAGAAAACCTCTAAAAGCTAGAGAGAGGGATTTTTGAATTCAAATGCAAAAGATGTGTATATGGATAGGTTAGATCTGAAACAAGGTACTTCAGAAATAAGTTCCACAAACTTACCGGAGTTCCAGGGTCTCCTGTTATTCCTTTTATTCCTTTTATGCCCTAATAATATATACAAAAATACATTTTACACTTCAAATAAGAGATCACTCTTACACCAAACTTATGCTGAACTGATTCTGTTTAATGCCAGTTATCTATGCCAGTTTTTGGTATGACTCTAGGTCAGTGGTAGAGCAAACTGCCTGGAGAGTGGAAGGTCTGGTCCAATCCCCAGATTCTCTCCAGAAATAGGCAATGGCAAACCACTTTATATGTGGCCTATGAAATGATGCTGCAGGAATTTATTACTGTCATTTCATTAGGTTATTTTAATATCGTTCTGATTATTATTGGATTGTTTTATTGCCATGTTATTATTATCTCTGTAAATTTTAACCATGTGCAGTCCTTTGGTGGAAGGGGCATTATAAATAAACATTATTATATTATTATTACTTTGTATCTCAGCCCCCAAAACTGTACAGACACGCCCTTGGAGGTTCCCATGCAGTCAGCAAGGAGTTGGATACAAGTCAGTGTTACCCAGCAATAACAAAAATATCTATATTAGAAAACCAGTATCATTGTAACTTTAAGCCGGTGTCTCTATCTTTGGTGTAATTCTACAAATAGAAGAGGCAAAACAGATGACATTACTGGTACATCAGATTTTGTTTAACGTTTAAAACACTGTCAGATGAATTTCATTTCATTTATTTATTATATTCCATCTCCCATATCAACCTGCCTGTTCCTTATTCCCATATCGACTTGCCTGTGCCTTAAGATCTGGAGGGGAGACCCTCCAGCTTGTCTTACCACCCTCAGCAACAAAAGGGGTGGGCACCTGGGAGAGAGCCTTCTCAGTGATGGCCCCTAGGCTATGGAATAGTCTTCCCCTTGAGGTGCGCCTGTCACCTTCACTGTACACCTTTAGGAAGGCAGTGAAGATGCACCTTTTTGCCTTGGCCTTCAGTTAAATGGGGATACACTTCCCCTTCCCACCTGCAGATGCTAGTGTTTTAATATATACTATTAAAAATTGTTTTAATAATGTTTGATTTTAGATGTTGTTACCTGCCCAGAGACCACCTAGTATAGGGCAGAATAATATAAAAAACAAACAAATGTTTAAGACCACTCAAGGAGGTTCACAATAGAAGACCAACACACTTCTACCTTAGTGTAACTCCCTCACACTAACAACTTAGTTTTCCTTTTGCTTTTGATCAGCCAAGCTGTCATTACACTGTTGTGATTTTATATTATTTTGATATAATTTGAATTGTGTGGTATCCTTTGCACGAAGAGTAAGCTATGAACAGAAATACAAATACATGTTTGGATTGATACCCTCCACCATTTTGATATAATGATTTTGGCAAGCACACTATGAGAGAATATAGATTTTTTCAATATTGTGGAACTTTATAAGATACCAGACTTTCATATTCTTATGCAGGACTATTGCTTTCTCACTTCAGAGACACTGGAAAGGAAGGTTCTATCATTATTTGATTACATTTTTATAAATGTCATTAATATTAATATCAATATTAGTCCTGAGCAAAGTAGAAATGCTGCATACTGATCCTAAGACCTTTGGGTGCAAAGCAGATTCTCTATTACTGAACACTAGGTCTAAGGATATTGTTTTCCTGAAGAAAATCTGGAATTGTATTCACAGTTTTAAAGAAATGGCAGGCCCCTCCCTCTGTTGTACGTGAGCTAAATGTCTGGAGATGCCTGCTGTTTGCACTCTGTCCCCGAGATACAGAAATGGTGGAAGAAGGACTGTGCAAGAGAAACCATCTTCCAGCACTTCCTCCCTCTTGTGGTGGTTTGGGGATCTGTAGGACAAAACATTCAGCAGCATTTATGGCCATAAAGCAGTAGTTCTCAACCTGTGGGTCACAACCCCTTTGGGGGTCGAACTACCCTTTCATAGGGGTTGCGACGAGTCTCCCACCTTCCCACCCCATCCTCACCTGAGCTGCTCTGACGCCGTGGTTGGGGGTCTCCACAACATGAGGAACTGCATTAAGGGGTCACAGCATTAGGAAGGTTGAGAACCGCTGCTATAAAGTATGCTTTGTGGCTGTAAAATGCTGTATGGCAAAGCTCCCGTGACCAGCTGGTAAGACAGGTCCAAGAAATGTCAGTCACTTCACCAACAGGCCTCTTCTCCTGGTCTGACCAGTCAGGACCTGAGAGATCATTTTATTTCATAATCCAAGCTATGGTCACAGAACAAAATTTTCTTATATAGAACAATAGGAAAAAAATGCTTTGATTCATGTCTTTATCCCGTAAAATAAATATTCTAGTTAATTTTGAATAATTACCTTGTATTCACTTGAAATCACATCAGGGGAAGTCACCAACTCTCGTGTTAGTGAAAGCCCAGGAGGACCAGGAGGACCAACGTCACCCTTCAGGAAAGCCACAGAATATAGTGATCAAGTTCAATGAAGATCTTAAGACAGTGGAAATAAACTATTTGAACTTGTCAAGACACGAGAACATTTACTGGATTGCTATAAGTTAAGCTGATCTTGAATCCTGGAAAAATATAACATTTCTGCACAATGTGGAAAGTGGACACATCTAAAACATCTTCGGGTGAAGATTGGACAGATTTAAGGCAGTCAGATTAAATCTGTCACTTAAATCTGTCACTTCAGCTATTCCAAAGTGCTGATTATTATCTGGTCATTAACCCCACAATTCTCAGGAGTGCCTACAAGTCTGAAGTAAACGCCTTAAGTGCCTTGGACTTCAGTAATAAAGTAAAGATTATTATTAATAATAAATTGAGTGAGAACCTTCAAGACAACCATAGTATCACACAATAACAGTCATGGGCTAATTGTATATTCCACATATTCAGGCACTAGAGACAAATAAAGGATAAAAATAAATGAATTTCAAGTACTGTATGTAAATGTTTTGAGATTCATTTAGCTAGTTGCTACAATGAGAACAATTTTTTGTGTGTGCTTGCAACTGTGTAACTTAAATTATATTGCTCTGGCACAGTCACAGAGAGATCACTCCAAACATCATTTAACATAGTCTATTAGAAATAAAAAACCCCACAAATATAATTCTTTACCTTGTCTCCCTTTTCTCCATAAAAGCCAAGACCTCTGTTCCCCTGAAAAGGTAATTAGCAATAACTGTCACTCAAAGAGTCAGGGCAGCTTTTTATTAAAAGTACACAACAGACATTAAAATTCAATAAATGTCCAAATCACACATAACTGTCTTGACATGCAACACCTTTTATTCTTATTTTGAGTCATTTGCCTTCCTCAGCACTGTCAAAAACCTGCAGTTTTGCAGAGCCTTTTACTCAGTGTGCCAGAGAACAGGAGAATATGCAAATATACGTGAGAGATGGAAGCCGCTAAGAAGCAGAACAAAGAGTATCACATAATTAATACAATTCCTATTTATGGGACTGACCTATAGTCGTTGTTTTGCTACCTTTATGTAAGAACGTATGTTGAAATTATCTGCTTTACCTTTTTTAACTCTGATTTTTTATCTGCTTAGCGACAGAGGCTGCCTCCAGATGGCAAGGGGTAATGTGCTATCAAAACAAGATCCCAGGGCCCTTTCTGCACTGGTCCTTATTCCAGATTATATCCAACAATAGGGACCTGCCATCTGCATGCTAGCGCAAACTATGGCAGTCCCCTTCTGGAACCTGTCATAGTCTGCACAAGTATGAGGATGACAGGCTCTTCCTCTGGGATATAATTTGGAATGAGGACCCATACTTTGCCTTCCCCATCGCTCTCCAACAGACGGAGGAATGGGGCAGGGGGGAAGGCAAATGGTGGGAGATGATGAAAGATGGAGGAATGGGGCAGGAGGAAAATGGTGGGATACAACAACAGACGGTGGAACGGGCGGGGCGGGGAAGGTAAATTGCAGGAGATGATGACAGAATGGGGTGAGGGGGAGGCAAACGGCAGGGGATGATGAAAGATGGAGGAATGGGGCGCGGTGGGGAAGGCAAACAGCAGGAGATGATGACAGAATGGGGTGCGGGGAGGCAAACAGCAGTGGGAGACAACAGAATGGGGCAGGGGGGAGGCAAATGGTGGGAGATGATGACAGAGGAATGGGGTCGGGGGAGGCAAATAGATGGTGGCAGTGGAGGAGATTGGCATGATGGCGGCATTCCCATTAATAAATATTTATATTATTCCAGGATTCTGCAGCAAGTCCTGTTATACTCTGAACAGGGATTCCCTGGATTTTCAGTTAGTCAGCAGAAATGGAGAATCCCTTCAAAAGTATCAGGATGCCAGGGACTTGAGCCGAATTCAGGCCAGAGGGTGTTTGTTTGCAGCTGAGCCTAACTCTTCAGGGAGTAAGAAGAAGAATCAAGCTGGATAATGGCAGTTAGGGACAAGATCCTCTTGAATCTTAATAAACTAAATATTAACAAATTAAGGGATGAGATGGCATGCATCCAAGAGTTCTTAAAGAATATGATTGTGAAATTCCTGATTTTTTTACCCACAAAATTACAGACCAGTCAGCTAAGAACCTATTCTGTGTAAAGTAGTGGAAACTCTTTTTAAGAATAAAATTGCTACATACATAGAAGAGCAAGCATTGCTGAAAGAAAATAGCACAGCATTTGCAAAGGTAAATCATGCCTTACAAACTTGTCAGAATTCTTGAGAAGATTAATAAGTACACAAACAAGTGTTTGTGTACAGGAGCAGTGAAAAAACAAATTCAGTGCTAGGAGTAATTAGGAAGGGAATAGAAACTAAGTCAGCAAGTGTCATTGTATCTCTTTATACATTTATGGTGAGGTCTCATGTGGAATATTGTGTACAATTGGACAGCATGTTCAAGCCCAGACTAATTTTGAGGGCAGCTGTATACTAGTGAAATTTCACCAGGCTGCACAAATGGTCCCTTTTTACACAGTGGCAGCAGGAGTGATCCTGGTCCACGCTGTATTTGGAGAAAGGATGTTCTTGCACTGCAGATGCAGAGTGTTCCTTAGAGCAGATTCCTGCCCCAGGAATGAGCTGGCCCCAGGAACATGCGTCCTGCTGGCATGATCCAATGGAACTGCATGTTCAAGCTGAAACCCACCTGGCAAGTGTGAGGACAAGTCAGCAACTCGAGCAACTCACTGTCTGGAAGACTTAGAACAGACCGCTCCCAGGCAACTCTACTGCAACTTCCATAGTAGGTGGACTATACGTGCACAATGCACAGCTGTACACCATGTGATATGGACTAAATGACATAAAATATTTTACATGCTACAATAGTTTTGTTACTTTGATACTGATATCTAACACAATCTATTCCCTGAATTGTATTGTTTTTGTTTAGGGGGGTTATTGACTCTTGTTGTGTTCAACCCTACTTTTATTAACATTTGGTCATTCAGACAACAGACCAGAACCTTCTCTTCAAATGCAAAAGAAATACCACAATGAATATTAACTTATCTGAATTAACATAGAACATCATTGACTAATCTGCATTCAATTAATTTTATGTAAATTGATACATCTATTGCATCTCAGTATTTAGGAACAGGATGATAGCTGATTTCTGTTTGCAGAAGGTCCAAAGATTACATTTGAAGAATCCAAGATGGATTAACACAAGAAAAGGATTTACCTGAAGTCCTGGAGATCCTGGTGGCCCTGGAAGTCCCTAAACATAAAAATTAGAAAATATATATGAAAGCAGATATCTTGGGAATGCAAAATAGCTTCTAGTATTATTTCTCTGTCTTGCCTTTTTTTTTAATGTGACATGTGAACAGAGTGTCCCCTTACAGAAAGAACTCTGAACCAATTTAGATGTGACTAGACAGTTACATAGATGTAGATAAGTATTGCATACTATCACCCAGATGCATCACTTCCACCTTGGTGCCTCTGTTGACATAGCTTTGCAGGGGGGCATCTCCAATGAAGTCCTTCTTATATGCAGTAGAGGTGAACCATCCCTTGCCTATGCTTAGTATTCAAGCTTAACTCAGGAAAACCTGGTCTGAGATTTCCTATTGATTGATATATACTTATTTTGCAATTCTGAGCTCTTCCTCTTTCTATTAGTATAACCATATTTTGTATCAGATAGAAAAATCAAAATATTTTCTTGGAACTCTTATTTCTACATTTTCTAATACTTACAGGAATTCCTGGCTTTCCAACTGGACCAAATGCACCCACTAAACCAGGGGTACCTTGAGGACCCTATAAATCAAGTAAAAAATGTGTATTTATAAAGTCATCTCTCATTTTCATTGTGCCTGAATGACTATATTATTGTTGATTATTATATTGCTTACCGGAAAACCATCAAAACCTGGGTCGCCAGGGTCCCCCTAGAACAGAAAGAATTAATAGAGTAAGTACTAGACACATTTAAAACAAACACAAAAATCTAGGTAGTGAGATTTTAAAAATACATAGTGCAACTTCTTTAGATGTTTTAATTCCTTAGATAGTCCTATGATATTTATAAAAAATCAGTCTTCATAAATATAACTACCCAAGATATAATAGACGTAAAAATAATAACTTGTATATAAATCCTCTTTTTGTTAATATTTCCACAGTATTTTTTTCCTCATTAAAACAATAAACATGATATTCTAGAAGACTAAAACAAAGCAAGATCTAGCAGCATATGGAATCAATCAATTTGAAGACCAGCAAAAAAAATTAAAGTTCTGAATATACAAAAATGACTTAAATATTCACTGAAAACAGAACAGACAGCTTGCCTTATTTCAGCTGGGAGACAAACCCTAAGGGAATTCTGCTGAAAAGGCTCTACCTGCAGTTTTAACTACTGCAGCAGAACAAGAAACTGTTAATTGGGCAGATCCAGATAGGAAAACTCAGTTTTTCACCTATCTAATCCTGCTGATCAGAGGCAATTTCACACTTCCCTTCCCTGCACAGACTTACCCTGAATTTTACAGCTAATTCTGGAGTCAAGGCGAAAGGTTCCCCCTTCTGACCTTTAGGCCCTTGAATTCCCTAGATTGGCAGAAGAGAAAAACCTTGATAAATCATGTTACCAAACCCACATACATTCATATGTAAGCCCCAGCATTTCTCCTCAGAAATTCATGGACAGACACTGTGGAAATAACTTTCCTAAACTTTCCTGTTTTTTTAAAAAAGAACCTAAACCTGTCAAATGTGGATCATATTTATAGCTGAACTACATTTCCACTTAGTAGCTGTATAAAGATTTATAGCAGATGATTCTGCTGTTTCTCTTGGGCTCTAAATGCTCCTTGACCAAAGCAAAGGAGAGACTGCCTCTCTCAAAGCATGACACATCTTCTTTCTAAGCTACGTTCCTTTAGCAGCAACAGCAAGATAGTAAAGCCTCAACTATGATTGTCATGTAAGAAGGAGATTTTGTCCTTGCCTGTCTGCTGGCTTTCAAATAAACCAATTGCTAGCAATAATTTGTGTAGCAATGAGAGGAGGTTGCATTTTGGGAACCGAGTAAGAACTGAAATGTGTTACACCAAACCACATTCTTCAAGGGTTGACTGCATTTGAGAACTTGACCACTATTTCTGTGACGAATGAGTGGATTTGGAAGATGGGGGATTGCCTGCCCTTGCAAACATAAAAGGATAAGTCAGTGTTCATCACAATGAGCTGGGGGGGATTTTTTAAAATGTAAAACAGAGAAATTATTATTTGCTGCCTGCACATTGTTTGTTGTCTGGCTCTACCACATGATTGGTGCAGACAGCCAATATACTGGGAGTATGCGGCTTCTAGTAAATGGTTCACTATGTGGACAAAGCATCCCATGGGCCCAGTCTTTTGAGGTAGAAATGCTAGCCCAGGGAAAGAAGCCAACATACCTGAATATTAGCTTGATGGATGTCTGCACAATTTTGTGGGTTGAACAAGGGAAAAGGCCGTTGAGCAGACTGCCTTCTCTCTTACTTTCTATTGCTTCATTTAAAGGAGGATAAAATAGGATGCACATTTATCCAAATGCTTCCATTTAAAAAAAAAACACTGCAAAGTTTCCTTGTGCTACAAGGTTTCCAGAATTTATTTACTGATATCTCTTCAATGTATTCGGGGCTTGAAAAGTTATATTTATGACATTGGCAAATCAAGGCAGAATCATCTTTCATTACATTTGTACAGTGGCCAGACCAATCACTTGAGCCAGTTTGGTCTAGTGGTTAAGGAGCCAGACTCTTATCTAGAAATACTGGGTCTGATTCCACACTCCTCCACGAAGCTAGCTGGGTGACCTTGGGCTAGTCACAGCTCTCGTTCTGAGCTCTCACAGCCCCACCCACCTCACAGGGTGTACTGTTGTAGGGAGAAGAATAGAAAGCTTTGTCAGCCATTTTGAGTCCCATTAAATGAGTGAAAAAAGCGGGAACAGAAAAGCCAACACTTCTTGTCACTAGTCAAGGTAGAAGTTAGATCAGACTTTTCTTTGTATTCTGTTGTTTCAGGTTGGTTGACCCAGCAAGGCCTCTGAAATTCCACATCCACACAACTGATCAGTCTACCCACACAGTGCAGGAAGACCCATGAAGGGAGCAGGGTGTCTGTTGTGGGGAGAAGAATAGAAAGCTTTGTCAGCCGCCTTGAGTCCCCTTAAATTAGTGAGGAAAGCAGGGCAGAAAAGCCAACTCTTCTCCTCTTTCAGTATCTGTGCATTAGCCTAACACAGTCATGCTCGCCCAGGCTTCTTTATGTTCAAGAAAAGTCTTATTCTTCTCCTTACTGAACATATAAATGGTGATTAACTAGAAAGGAAGCATCTACTGCATCCTGACTGTTTTCATGGGTAATACCGTAGTTTTCTTACATTAACCAGGGTCACATCACATTGTACTTATTTTATGTTTGCAACTTACAAAGAGTCCAGGAAACCCTGCGGGCCCCTGACTTCCCTGCTGACCAGGATCTCCCTTGGTTCCATTACAGCCATCATGGCCTGGTTTTCCTCTTGGTCCTGCTTGACCTGGATGACCCTATGGAGATATATTTAACAGAAAAATTTGCTTCTGACCATCTGTTTCTACTTTTTACTTCATCATCTTCTTACATTTCTTAAATATTCTCACCAGTACCTCAAGCAGTAGCTCCATGAGAAAATGAAGTTAAACAAATTTCTTAAAATACTCTCTTACTTTTAGCTGGGTACCCTGGAGAACATGGGCAGGAACCAGTGGGAAAGGGAATGTGTTTACAGTTCACAATTAATGGACTGGGAAGGGAAGGAGAAAGGGTGAGAGAGTAAGGGGGACATATTTACTGTCAAACTTTTTGTTTTATATAGAAGGCTCATAACACCAAGTGAAATACTAGTTACTGGGTGACACCACATCAGACATGCACTGATTCCTTTATGCCACATGTATTGTTAGCATCCTGGGTACCGACCCATGGGGGGGGGGGAAGGGGATAAGGAGACATTTGGGGAGAGACCTGTGATTTCAGGGGACCCATAGTGGAGGGAATGCTGTTACAATGTTTTTCAAAGTCATTTATCAAAGAGAGATAGGTCACGGTGCTCATGAGTCTCATGAGTGGCCCTGATCCAGGGTATTTTAAGCAGAAGTGCTAAGACTGTATAACATGCAAATCAGTGAAGACATGAGTGCTTTTGCAACACAGGAGGTTAGGTTAAATGTGGAATTCTCCGGTTGATATCACAGAACGAAAGGATTGGAAAGGACCTATGAGGTCACCAAGTCCAATCCTCACTAGATCAATCCTGACAGATGATTCTCTAGCCTCTACTTGAAGACCTTCAGTAGAAATAATTTATGTTTTAAAACCATTGCAATATAGGAGACCATATTACTCCATGTGGTAACTTATTCCACTGACTGACAGCTCTTACAGTGAGAAAGTTCTTTCTAATATGTAGTAGTGTGGAGGCAAAAATATATACTTTAAGGGAATAAATCCAAGTTAGCCAGTTGTCTGAAACTAGAAGAATTTTATCTATAACACTTGTATCCAACCCCTACACCCAAAAGTTCCAGAGTAGGTCATAGCATACAATAAAACACAAAACACAAAAATAAATTTAAATTTAAATATAACCCGCTTACTCTCCCTCTCCTACCCTTCTTCCCAATCCTGGCAGGACTACATTCAGATGGAATTATGCAGCAAAGGTGAAGAGGTACATTTTATCTGGCCACCAAAAGTCATATGAACTTGTTGCCTAGCATCCCTCTCATGGGAGGCTACTCCAAAGCTGAGGAGCAGTCCCAAAGAAGCCCTCTCATGAGCTGTCATATATCTATTCCAGACTTTGTACATAACAGGTGTTCTTAAAGAAAAACTTTCCTGCACTTGCTTCTGGATTATATCCTGGAATAGGAGCCTATGTCCACATGCTAAAGCAGACTATGGCAGCCCACCACAGTACCTTCATCTTGTCTGGATTGTGTTTCATATCCAGCCCATTACTGTCTCTAGGCCATGACCACAGAAATCAACTTCCTCACTTGACTTGGAAAGAAACTGAGAGACAAGAGGTAAGTGTTGGGGGCCATCACAGTACTGGTGGCACCTCAATCCAAATCTCCTGATGAGCCATCCCAGTGGCTTCATACAGATATTAAACAGCATAGGAAGAAAATCATCTCTGGTTCCCAATCGCTGAAGTCGTCATTTCATTTTGATTTTTGGTTTTAAGTGGCTTTGCAGCTTTATATACTGACACTGTATGAAACCGATCTGGCAGGATATTCCATTCAGGAAGGATTGTTTACTTATTTAGAATATTTATTACTCAACCTCATGATACGCATCCCATGGCAGGTCAGTACAAAAATCTTTTTAAAATAAATAATAGGAACCAAGGAGCAGAGAGGACAAAGAAAAAGTTAAAAATAACAACCATGAGCAGCCATCAGTTCTAAACCAGATCACAATTTTTTTCCACTTTTTTTAAAAAAGAGATTGTTGTGTCTTGCATTTCTCTTTGCTGCGTCCACTGGCAAATTTATGCCAGATAGAGAAGAAGCCACCTTGGAATAAAGTATTTTGTTCTTGAGAGCAGTTTCCCCTTCTGCTGGTGCCACTCACTTTTGGCCCTTGTGCCTTCTCAATCTACACAGGAAACAACTTAAAGGGAAAGTTCACTGAGGCTGCTTCCATTGGTGGAGTTGACACCCTGCTCCCGGGTGCATGTGTAAGGGACAAAGAGTCAACTCAAAGGCCTCGAGAGCAGGAGAAGGTTTGTCCTTGTCTCTGCTTGAGATGCCGATGAGCATTTGGTGGGCCACCATGTGCAACGGGATGCTGGACTAGATGGGCTGTGGCCTGATCCAGGAGGACTTGTCTTATGTTCTTATGCCTGAATGGTCTTCTTTGGTGATTCTGGGCACAATATTTTTGGCTGTAAGTGGCATTCTGCATGCAGTATGTCCCAAGAGCGTTCAGGACATGATGTGGATGGTGTCTTTCTCTCTCTTTTTGAAACTTTGAGCACCAAAATGCCTTTTTATGAGCCTTTTCATACTTGGCAGCAACCAGACCATGATCAGGTCTAAGCCTCTTCCTTTCTATACACTGGTGTAGTCTAAGAGAGGTCCTCCCTCTTTAGAATACTCCATCCACAGGACAGAACATTTGTATAATGTACAAATGGATCAATGGGAGAAATTTGGACAAAAAACATAAAATTTACTGCCTGTATGTTATTAAAAGAAAATGTATACAAGATGATGTTCAGATGGTATTTAACACCACATAAACTAGCAAAGATATATCATGGTGTGTCAAGTAAATGTTGGAAGTGTAAGAGGTCCAAAGGAACTTTGTATCATATGTGGTGGAAAAGCAAAAAACATATTGGGCACGAATACATAGTATGATGGGACAGATTTTAAAGATAAATATAACTTTTAGACCAGAAATATTTCTGTTAGGAATATTAGATGAATGTTTGGATAAAATGAATTCTTTGGTTTTATATATGATAATTGCAGTAAGATAGTTATATGCACAAAAATGGAAAGATATTGAAATCCCCATGGTAGAAGAACGGTTATTAAAATGATTGAACTGGCAGAAATGGACAAGTTAACATGTTATATAAGAGAAAGAACAACAGATAAGTTTGTAAATGATGGGAACCCCCTTATCGTCTTCTTACAACAAATCAGAGTAATTATGGAAGGATTTGATGGTTAACAACAAGGCTGCCAGACAAGAAAAAAAGGCGATACTGATGGGAGCAAAAGAAGAAGAGATACAATACCGAGATCTGGAAAAACAGAGGAAGTCATCAATAAGAACAACTGAAAGATGGATTAATAATTCATGATGTTATTGTATGGAAAAAAAAAACTTTAATAAAATGTATGTTAAAAAAAAAAAGGACAGAACACAGACCAATCTAGGATGCCCAAATGGCTAACCGGTTCAGTCTGCAGCTAGACCTCTTTTCTGAGGTCTACTGCTGTACTAGGGGGTGGTATACCAAATCATTGGGAGACATGTGGGAAGTATGCCTCAGTTGTGAAGTACAACACAGCAGATCCATTTGGGCATTGCAAGAAGATGCAGTAATGAATCCCCACCCCTTAGGACTCCAAAGACCAGGAACTTTAATTCTTCTGGTCTACAGAGCATTCAGAGCTTGAAATCTTCAAGTTTCATAGCTGGCACGAGGGCTGGCATGGAACAGGCTGTTCCAATGCAGGTGGTCTTATTCTGGGCCAGAAACAACCTGCCCTAAGTTGGAATTAATTGCTTATTCTAATATGTCCTGCACTGGAAAATGGAAGGTAAGTGCAAGTATGGCCTATATCTACTTCCCCCTGTGATGCCCACACTAAATGTCAGTGCTGGGTGATGGAATTTAAAAACTGTAGTGAAGGTGCATTCAATGAGGAATAAGCAAGAAAGTTCAGACAGCCTGAGCAGGCAAGGAGGGGGCAAAACCTCCCTTATTAGCATAACGGGAGGGGGAAAAGAGCACTCAACCAATCAGGCGTCGAGTTACATCTGGTGAGGGGGTATAAAACCTGCCTGCCAGAAGAGAGAAGTGTCCATGCTTTGGGGTTCTGGGGGAGAAGGGGGGTTTAACTGTCTTGTTCTCTCAGGGGAAAGATCCAAGCATAGGTCCAGACTTTCTAGGCCAGGGATAAAGCCAGAAGGGGTAGAATGAAAAGGATTGTGAAGCTAAGGAATTAATTTGTGTGCCTGTGAACTAAAATACTTGTATTCTTCTCCAAAACACTTAATTTGTTTCCATACCTGTTCCAGTTGTAAAGAATAAAGCTTTTTTATTTTGTTTCTTTGAAGAGACTTGCCAGCTTCTCTATATTCTAATCCAGAAGGATTTTACAGTTACAAAGTTCCCTCTCTTCATAAACCAAGGAAGCTGAGGCTAAGGGAAATAAACAGCCAGTAGGCTGGAGACAAGAGTTTTGAGTATCAGGCAGGTGGGGTGAACGAATTACGTATTGCTGGTGCTCGCTTGCAGGGGCAAGGCTTGGGCAAACCACAACGCGCTACCAGAAATATACAACACACTATCAAGGTTTTAAAATTATGAAAGCCCCTTACAGGAATAAAAGACAGGGGTAAAAAGTGCAAGACAGCTCACGCTGGGGGATGGACAGAGCCACACCCCCTTTTTCCAACTTTGTGACCTTAGGCAGACTAAAGACTTTTTCTGAATAAGTAGCATTATGTTTTCTCGGTTAGCTGAATCACTCTCATTTGATTACCATGCCTTCTGCTTTTGACTGATCATCATACACTTAGCTGACACAGATAGCTGCTTTGGGAACTAGCCAGGAGTCACTGCATGCTTGGGATGCTTGTTAGTATTTGAAGTTATTTATCCTCCCTATTTGGGAAAATATTCCTAGAATTTTGTTCACTTCATAGAATTCTCCCTATTAAAACAGTTTGCAAAACATTAAGGGCCAGATTAGGTTATTTTCATGGCTCCGTCCAACTTCTATGATTCTGTCAAGCAACAGCAGTTACTGAACTGCAGACTACATATTTATGTACCCCATTAAGCATTTGCTTTATCGATATGTGTTGTTTCATCCTTCACAAATAAAGATTTCCGCAACATTTAAACAACCTTTCAGTGTAAAACACATTTTTGTTTTGTTTTAACATAGGTGCTGGGGATTTGCAGCGTTTCAGAATGCATGTGGCACCACACATAGCTATTGATAGAAATACTTCATTAGGTCTATCAACAAAATGCATGGCTACTTACAGGAATACCATCTGCACCAGGAAATCCAGTGACTCCTCTTAAACCCTAGAGAAAAAAAATAAACAGAAGACAATCATTTATTTTATTTCTTTGCAGCTTCGAAGTTTTTCTTTGTATTTTGAAAGGTTTTTCATTACTGCTTCTCCTTTGGGTCCGCGTGTTCCTTGTCGGCCTCTTTCCCCTTTATCTCCTTTGTGCCCCGGTAGTCCTGCGATCCCTTGCACTCCGGGAGGCCCAGAGGGTCCCTGTTGCCCAAGTAGTCCTGGCTGGCCCTGAAAAACAACAACAACCACACACAGCTCTTTAGGAATAACTCTTGTACATGTGAAACTATCTCTGTAATTGTTTTTTTTTTAAAGATTCCCTAAAGCAGAAGGAAAATGACTATTATATATGTCCAATTTTTTTTCAGCGATAACGTACATACACACAAAAACTTGGATTTTGCACTATACGGAAGTACTGCTATTTACTTCAGAAGCAGGTATATCAGTTTGACTTAATGGTCAAATGTCTATTTAGGCCTTTGACTATTTTTAAAAAATGTTTTTAATTAAGCAGTAACAAATTTATCTGATGTACATAAATATATGCATACATAAAATAAAAACAAAGAAACTAAATACTAAAAGTAGCAATACATTTGCAACCTGACCTCAACCTGAACGTCTCAGGATGAATCGCAACACACAATACAAACACAAATAAAATAAATAAGCCACACAGCATGTAATTGAGGAATAGGTTTCAGTCAAAAAACCAGATGCCTAGAATTTTGGCTTTGAACGTGTAGCTACCTTTACGGAGACAATGATCTTACCTCAAAGGGCAAATTGAATTTTCTTTAGAACATTTACCAAGTAATTATGGCTTATACTATCAAAAGCTTTATATATATCTACACTGATCACTGCTAGCACTTTCTTATTCAGTGATACAGAGTATGTATGAGGCAAATTTCTGACTGGGGTTAGTCATCCACCTTCCCTGTATAAAACCATTCTGATATGAGCTTCCCCATAAATATTTTAAAATCTGCATTAAGAAAACCAATTGGTCTGTAAGAATTCAGTTTATCTACATCTTTCCCCAATTTTAAAATTGGGGCAATGCTACATTCCATGTTAATGGCATCTTACCTGAATACAGTAAATCACTGAACACTTTAGTTAATTGGAATGCTAATACATACTTTATAGAACAATGATATATACCTGTCAAGTCCTGGATTTCTGTGCTGTTTCAATCGGTCTATTTGTTTTAGGACTTCCTGTTCAGTTATTTTTCTCTCTAGGTATTCACATTAGTCTTGAGATGTAGTCTTAACTTTGATCTTCTCAATAATATCCTTCTTTAACTCACCCCTTGGTGTTAAATACACTATAGGTGTCAAATACACTGTATGTAGGTGCTGAAGTGGCTATTGTGATTTGGCTTAATAAAGATTTTGAGGCCTGTAATACATGAATAACTTCTGAAATATTTGGAGAAGAATGTAACTTTTTTGTTGATTGCCATTCAGTTGTCCAAATTTATCTTTTATTTGGGCATCCTTGAGTATCTGTTTTAAATTGTTGATCATATTGTTATATTTCTTACATTTCACTGATCTGTTTAATTTTGGAGTCATTGCTAAAATTAAGATCTCCTCCAAAAATGGTAGGTCCTATCACCAATTCAAATAAATATATACATGTTTATTCATGTATATATAATGCCACATATCAATTTTACAGGAATTTATACTCTATATTTGTACTTGAAGATGTAGATATCTCAATATTTTCATTAACTTCTATATTATTATATATTTTCAAACATATTAAAGGAAGAAAAAGGGAAAGGAAAAAGGAAACCAGTTACCATAAATTATTTCTCAAATATCAGCTGTCCTTCATATATTTGTACTATAAATTTATATTCTATCTGTAACAAATCCTCTCATCACAAAACTGAAAAGTCCTTTTACTCTCTCAGTCTCATTGTAACCCACCCTGGGACTGTTTGGTGAAGGGCAGTATATAAGTAAGTGGTGGTACTTGAGGCTTCTCTTGGCAGGAACCAAGACAAGTATCACGGAGGCAACCACAAAATTCCTAGTAGACACTGATAGAGGTAGGAAACAAGCATAATAGAGCTGAGAGGGGCAAATAATAATAACAACAACAACAACAACAACAACAACAACAACAACAACAACAACAACAACAACAACAATAACAATAACAATAATAATAATAATAATAATAATAATAATAATAATAATAATAATAATAATAATAATAATAATAATAATAATAATAATAATAATAATAATAATAATAATAATCAGTATTTTAAGCAGGCAGTTGCACTCTACATTATGGTACAGTTACTGATGCATATTTTTATTTTATTCCCAGTTATCTCATCACCTGCCAGCTCCATTGCCTCTTGTCCTTGGCAGAATCTGCTTAGAACAAAGTCCATGTCAATATCCAAATGATACTGATGAAGTGTCTTTATGGTATGAATCTAATGTCATCTCTGCGGCTTGGAGCCCTTGCAACTTTTCAACCTTTGGACTTGGTGGCTCAATTAGTAAACTTGTGTCTATATCCTGAGATGCTTCTATCCTTAACTATATTGAGACCTTTTGGTGGGGGGTATATAAACCTAAATAAAACCTAAATAAAGTGGTTTTCAGAGCCATCTACATTCCGTGAAAAGCTAGCTATGTTTTCCCCCTATTGATCCTTATATTTGAATATATCTTTTTAATGAAAAAATAAATGAGTTTAATTCTTTTTATTAAATTGCATGTCTGTTAAATGCTAGAGAGAACTTGACATTTTTAGTGCTTATATGAACTTATTTTGAGAGTGCAGTAAGTTTAAAATCAAAGGGTTATCAGTTTTTAAATGTTACTTGCTTCATTAGGTCACATGCAAGTCTATTAAAGAAACAATGAAGATCAAAAATTGAGTAGAACCCCATTTATTTCAAAGATTTATTTATTATTTATTTTAGCTGGTCTGGGAGAGTTTCCCAAGGTTAATATTCAGGAAGCACAGATGTTTTCTTTCTGTAGGCGTTAAAATTACTTTTCTGGGGGATGATTTCAATGAACATAATTTTCCCATGAATATACAGATAATTAAAGCTTCCAAATTATGTCATCAAAGTTGTAATTTGGAAGCACTATGTCAAACTGGTATGAGTAATGTTGTTTCTATTTGCAATGTGTTTTTTAAAATTCTGTTTAAAATGGCATAGTGCAGAAACAATACAGTACTGTACGTTAAATCTCCACCTATATATCTGTATCTATTCATCATCCTTATCTACATCAGGAGTCAAAGAGGATGGCCATTGAGTGGAGTTGCAGCCTCAATTTAAAAAGTACATTGTTAGAGTCCCTTGATAGCAGACATCTAGTACATAGGGTCAGAGTGTTCCCTGCCTCATTGAGACAGATAAATGTCAATAATTCCTTCTGAATTAGAACATGCTGATCTTATAAATATCCTTAAACATTGTATGTATGTGAGTGTTAGACAGACAGACAGACAGACAGAGAGGAAGGGAGACTGACTCATATGACCCAGTAAAATAGCACAGATTCTCTTTCACATAACCTTTCTGACCACCCAATTTTCAAAGAAGTCTTTCCACACTGGGTGGAATAATATTGTACCAAGAAGGAAAGAGTTGCTGTGATCAGTATAACTTTAGTTTAAGAAGTTAGCATACACCTTATGATCGTGAAACTTCAAAGCAATTTGAAAGTAATAAATGTGACATACAATCAAATTAAATATAATTCACTTATCTACACCTCATAGCCTACCAGAAAACTAGTCACTACAGTCAGAATAGGTACATGACTAGGGCTATTTCAACACTGTTCCAGTACTGGGCAGACTAAGCTGCAACAGGTTATTCTTGGCCCCAAAGAAAATTGTGCCTTGTTGCGCTGCTGAAATGAGTCTCCTGTGGTGCAGTAGACCACAGAGGTGTGTTGTTCTCACACCTCTGTGGTCTGGTATACTACCCCTACTATGCCAGTAGACCTCAAAAAAGAGGTCTACTAATAGACTGGACCAGGGGCCTTTTTGCATGTTCCTCTCTTATTCTGGATTAAGAAGATCTGGATTCTGGTATCTGGACCTCATGGAATCTGGTCCAATTAGTTCTGCATCATGATGAGGAACTCTGCAGACCCTGTAGCACCCATCCCAAGGCTCTGATTAGGCCTGAGCAGGAAGGTCCATTGGTGGCATGATGCAATTGACCCATGTAGCTGTCAATCAGGGGTCACTTCTGGTTACAGTGGATGTGGCGGAGAGACAAGGCATCATAGCTGCCTACGTAGCCACCACGAAGCTTGGTGGTAGGAAAAGCCGATGGTAGGAAAAGCTGGAGACACTTCAAGAAGAACTAACACATGTGGTAGTCTTTAGCAAATCAAAGCAATTCAAGATTTTATTATTCTTACTGTAGGTGGATAATATCTTTTATATTTTGAGAATAGTCTTTTTGACATTTTATTGTTTGCTTGTATATGCTAATAGTTAATGAAATAATGCATAGAAAATGTTGGCTCCCAATCAAGCACTTTGAAGTTTTTCTTTTCTATTCTGCATTGTAAAACAATAATATCAGCCTCTTCCTCTTCCAGTAGACCATAGGGACATTACTTGCATGTGAAAAAGGCCTATAACTCTCTCAACAATAGTTGGATTTCTTGCTTACTTCTTCCACCTGCATTTGGCTTGAATGCTGGATGAGATAACCATTTTTTGCACTCCAAGCTAGTCCAGAAATGGATCATATTCCCATTGGTCTTGTAGCATTCTCTTTAATTCCACTCAGAGTCCATCCACTGGCAGGACACATTCCACTGTATGCTATTCCAATGCATTTACTGATTAAAAGGATAGCATTGAGCTAATTAGCTCTGGCATCTGAACAGTGAACTAGGAAAGGTAAGCTTGATCCAGGCCCTTTCTGCACTCTCTGTAGACATGGATTAAGGAGCCACTCAATCTGGATAACGGGCCTCCTATTCACATGCAGATGCAGATCAAAGAGACCCCACCTCATCATTCTTGCTCTATCTGCACAAGATGGAGTTAAATCCAGATGAAGAAACCCTTAATTTGGATCACTTGTGGACCTGTTTAATCAGGTAAAAAATGGGACTGAAGACCTTGTTCCAGATCATGGAATGCATGCAGATGGCATTTGCAAACTGGAACTACGGGGGGGGGGGGGCTGCTTTTCAGCAGCGCCCCACAGTGTAAGTGAGAGCATAAACCATGTTGAAAGGGACTAATACAGCTTATGTTGCAATTTAAAAGAACTGTTTCAATATATGTTTGTTACAAGAAATAAAAAGTCTTTACAAGTAGATGGTGGCCATTTCTTTACACTGTTATTGTTACAAGTATTGAGCAACATGTTTACACATCAGTTCATGCAAATCCCAGGAAATATTAAAACTCCAGATGGCTGCATTTTTCCTCCCTGAATTTCTGGATTGTTCCCACTTTAGCTATTACCCATGGTCAAATTAGAAGCATTGCAAGCATGGAACTAATTCCAAAGTTTTAGCATTCTCACTGGCCCCATAGGGATTACATAAGACAGGAAGAATTTTAATTAAGCATCATACAAAAGCAGTTGTCAAAATCTAGTAGTGGAATTATATTATATCAAACAGTGTTTCCTTCTGTTATCCTTTTCTTTTTAAGTGGAACTAGTTTTCAATAATGACTTATTTAGTTTTTTCTGCTGTATGTGATGCTACCTTCTGCTCAGTAATTCTGAAATCTAGTTCTTGTCCAAGTTCTACATAGTTCTGGGTGTACAAGGAAAATATGTTGCTGACTTGGAGTGAAATTAGGCCTGAGTATAGTGCAGATTTTTAAAAAATTACAAATATGGAATACTGCCAGGCTACATTCACCCTGTATAAAACACTAATAGTGCTTCAGCTGAAGTAATACGCGTTGGGAAATAGATGTCCCTGTCTACACCTATTTGGTAGACCAAACCAGTGGAATGCCTCATTTGCACTATGAAACATTCTATCACGCCTCCTGGTAGGTTTCTCCACTGGCACTGGACATGGAATAGAGTGTGCCATGGCATGAAAATATAAATTCTACCTATATATATTTGTATTTCTCATCTCTTTTGCTTTGCTGGATTCATATTTCACCTTCTAAATAAGGTTGGCATGCTGTTACAATGCTGTAAGTTGTATTTTACAAAGGAAAACATTGGAAGTGAATGGGAAATAAAGAAGAAAAATATTGTTGAGTAAAGATGATAGTATGTGAAAGATAAGAATAAACTGGATGAGAAAGTGGGAGGTTTATATAAGTTTAGGGGAGGATCAAGAGAAATTGGAAGAAGATGAAGAAGAACTGGCTTTTCTACCCCGCTTTTCTCACCCATTTAAGGGGACTCAAAGCGGCTCATAAAACTTCTGTTCTTCTCCCCACAACAGACACCCTGTGCGGTAGGTGGGACTGTGAGAGCTCAGAAAGGAGCTCTGACTAGCCCAAGGTCACCCAACTGGCTTCATGGAGGAGAGGGGAACCAAACCCGGTCTTCCCAGATAAGAGTCCGACTCCCTAACCACTAGACCAGTGGTTCTCAACCTGCGGGTCACAACCCCTTTGGGGGTTGAACTGCCCTTTCGGAGGGGTCACAACGAGTGTCATACCTTCCCACACCATCCTCATCCGAGCTGCCCTGCCCCTGTGGTTGGAGGTCTCTACAACATCAGGAACTGCATTAAGGGATCGTGGCATTAGAAAGGTTGAGGACCGCTGCACTAGACCAAAGAGACAGTAGAGGACAGAAGGGCGTGGCATGCTATGGTCCATTGTGTTATGAAGAGTCAGACATGACTTAACAGCCAAACAATAACGTGTTTTGTTACTGATGTTGTGCTTTCTTATTTATTTTTATGTTTGGAGCCCACTCAGATTGTTTTAGTAATGAGTGGGAATGAAATAAAGAAGATCTAAATTATTGTAGTGATAACAATAAATCCTATGAAATGTATATTAGTTGCAGACATGAAACACTTAATTGTATGAACTCTCCTACACCATTCCATTCTATGCCTCCTTCAGTGTTTTTACAAAAGCCTATTCATTCACACCCATTTCATAATTTTCCCAGATTGATTTCTGTCACAGTTTGCAACAGGTGCAACAAAGTGATAATTTCAACATTTATAAATAAAACAAATACAACTGGTCACAGAAGCAGAATTTCCATACAGCCATAACCAATATTAACTCTATACTATACTCATTTAAGATACAGTCCACAAGAACAATGATATTTTTAACAACCTTTTTCTTTTCTCTGAAACGCTGTTTCATCTGGAACCAGAAAAATGTTTTTGCTTGACTGCCTGGAACAATCAATACATATCTATACATCAGTAACACTACGCTGCTCTTATAGACGTGTCCAAGGGAGTTTAGGGAACCATGTACTATGCACAGGCTGGTGCCTTTCAGGCCCATCCGTAAGTCATAGCAGAACCCCGCATCTGGTGGTGCTCTTTGTATCAGGGAACTCAAAGCATATGCAAAACTGGCATACTAACAGTATGGCTGTGTGGAATAATCGTGGGTAACGACCACTAAAATAAGGAGGAAACTTTTGGTCCCAACTTATTCTCCAAGAGGGATCCTAAAGATGCCTGTAGCACTCTGGCATCTGTGATCCTACAGGGATAGCTTACTGCCCTGACAGTTCCAATTGCAAGAGATGCTGCTGGTACAGGACCATGTCTGCTGGCCTTCTTGGAGGAGGCACCAACATGAGGGGAGAATCTCATCTCCAGAAGGAGGCAATTTTCTACCACATTTTCAGTCAATATTCCTTTTTCCTGTTGTCTATAAGGAATGCTACACAAGGCTTTTATCCAACACTTTCTCTGACCACATAAAATACGAAAGTTAGCAACAAGTTTGCTGAAGATCAGTAAAACAAAAGAGGCTTATAAGGAGCTGCTGAAAAACTGCAGATATAAAAAAAGTCAATTCATGATCAGCACTTCAAGAGCATCCAAGAGAAAGTTGAAAGCACAAAAATGTATTCCCGTGTAAGAGTTCAGCTCCCTAACCACTAGACCAAACTGGGATCTTTCTTTATGCTTTTTTAGCTTGATAAGATTCCTGAAACACATTTCCTAGAAGAAATGGAGGAGGAAATTATATCCCAGTCTAACAAAGTATGTGCCAGGAGAGTTTATAAATGACCAAGATAATATTTTAAGTAAATGAACATTGTATAATATTAAGAGACTGGAAAAATAACTAATTGCTCTCAGACCAGGAACTTGAAACACTGTTAAGTCCAACACAGTGGTTAGTCAAGGACTCTGTAAAGACCCTTTTAGGAGTATATAAATTTAAAGATATAATGACTACGCCATTAAATGATTTTGAAGAAATAATTAAATTTAGACTGGTAAATAGGAAAGGTGTTGCAGGGGAAATTTATAAACTGTTAACTGACGTGAAAGAGGAGATAATTAGGAGCCTGGAGGAAAATTGGCAGAAGGCTATGAATATAATGGTGAACGAGGTAGAGGAAAGAATAAAAATGCTGAATGCAATAAAAAAAAACCTCCATTTAAAGGAATTAGGTCTGAAGATCTTACATAAATGGCATAAAACTCCTGCACTACTTTCATATGATATGGTTCTGCCCAAAAGTGATGGTGTTTTGGCAACAAATAATTTAATGTATTGAAAAAAGTTATGGAAATTAACACTGTACAATATCTTGTTTGCAGGCTATAGAGGACAATACACTGAGAGTAAAAGGTATATGGTTAATCAATTAATATTAGCAGCACTATTGACTATAACTCTGGGATGGAAAAATGCAGTAAAATGGGACAAGAAAACTTGGATGAGATATGTAATTAATTCAAATTTGATTATTTCAGGAAATGTTGGATGGGAGTGATGGAGATTCAGAACAGAACATTTGAGGAGAATTGGAATCAGCTAATTAATTATGTTAATAGACTGAACAGTGAAGAATTTATGGAAGAAGTGAGAAAGATATTGTTTTATAGCTAACATAGAAGGAGTAGATTTATTGTATTTTGAATTTATTGAATGCAATAAAATTTAAAAAGAGAAAGAGAACTGTGACTAGCCCATGGTCACCCAGCTGAACTCATGGAGGAGGGTGGAATAAAACCCAATATTCCCAGATAAGAGTCTGGCTCCTTAACCACTAGTCCAAACTGGCTCACAAATGGTGGCTGTGCATGCACAATTGCACACTTCAAGTCATCAGTTCCCTGGATTACAGGAAATGCTATCACAGGAGCAGCACCAGACAAGGGTAAGCATCACCCATGCCAGCCCAAGGATGTTGCCTTGCTGTCTATCAGGAGTGGTGGGAGACAGCTGTGGGATCCATAGGAAACCAGAGTAATTTATCAATTACAGAGAGCAACACTACTTAGGACAGCGCACGTTCTGCACCAATACCTTTGACTGTCAAAGTATGAAAGCACTCATGAAGTTCTACTGGGCTGTGTGCAAATACAACAACTACAATCAGCACAACCACCACTACTATTGCTCATCAATTGAAAAAGGCAGGACTACTCCAGACTGAGTATAGTTTAAGAAGATACCTCTGATTATTTCAGATAATTGTCCTCAGGAAGGATCCAGTAATGAAAAGCATTGAACTGGTCAAAATGGCTGGCAAGACTGTGTAACTAGCTTAGAGAGATGCAGTGAAATCAAGCTGCCTTAAGAGGCATAATGGATACTAAAATTTGCAAGGTCAAAGGAGTCTGGGAAAACAGTGGCAGGCATGGCAGCCAAGTCATTACCTCTTCCATGATGAACAGGAAGGGAGCAGAGCAACAGCAGGGGATATTGCACCCATGATGGGAAAGGTCACCTTTTACCATTGAAGCAGAAGAGGGACGCCTCGTGATGTGTGGTTTAAAAGCCTGTAAAGTACATTGGTCCCCAGTAACTTCAGAGGTGTTCATAAGTACAAAACACAGTAAGTTCTTTAAGGAAATCCAAGCTTCCATGTAAGGTTTATAGGAATATAAAGTGCTTTTGGCAGCTGCTGTCTATGACCATGGATGGTAAAGATTAAACCAGACAAAATGAGCTGTGGAAGTACAGGCGTTCCTCTTTCCCAATGAGAAAGAACTTCAGTTGTCACGGCAGGAATTTCTGATTCAAGAAATATTTGGCATTTGAAAACAGTCAAATATATTTTACATAATGGTGTGTCCAAAAGTAACCTATTTGCATGCTTAGTCAGTAAGCACTGTAAACATTATTTTCTTGGAAAATGAAAGAGCAGTGCACCAGTTATTATACAAACACTTTCAAGCAATAGGAGTGCTGAATCTTCAGCCATGTCAGAGATTTTGAGACTTGTTAGTTCTGTCTGATAATTTCTTCAAAAAGGACAAAAAAATACAAAATTCTGGCTTAATTAATATCACAACTGAGAATACAGGTTATGTTCACCTGCTGGCAATTGCTACTCTTCTGAGATTCACGTGCATGGTTTGAATCCTCAAAGAAGGCCCCCCCCCCCAACCCTCTACTTTGTTACTGTTTGATGTGTCCCTCATCACAAGTCCTTGAAAATATGCCAGAGAGCAATCCTGCTCTATCGTCCCGTTTGGGAACGCAGCCCAGGGGCCATTTTGTTGATGTTCTAACACAATGGGTGTGCTCTTCCTCTGCACCTTTAGCAAAACATTACAGGCAAATGACTACCTAAGGATTTATCATCTTACAGTGGTAATGACCAGCTTTATAATGAAAAGTAAGCACTTTCTGTTCTCTTTAAAATTTCACAATAATCCCATGTAGCAGCTACTTTCTTGTGGTTTGATCTTACGGTTATAGTGCTGAACTCATATCTTATAGTCACAGGGTTTTATTCTACACTCCTCCACAAAGCCAGCTGGGTGACCTTGGGCTAGTCGCTGCTCTCTTTCTGAGTTCTCACAGCCACACCTACCTCACATGGTATCTGCTGAGAAGAACAGGACGTTTGTCATTTGCTTTGAGTCCTCTTAAATGGTTGAGCAAAGCCGAATATAAAAGCCAACTCTTCTTCAACTTCTTCATGAGTTTAAGTGTAATGAGAATGTTTTCAAAATTTTAACTGTTGAAAATTTTATATTATTTCCTGCATAGGCTGCTCTTTTCTCAGTTTTGTTTGTAATATATAATGTCCATTTTTGTTTTGCCCACTGTCTTGAATCTCTCCACCTGGCAGCTATAACAGCTTGTGCCACTAATATAAATTGCATAATCCACAATTCTTCTTCCTTACTCAGGCTTAAGCCTCTAAAAGAAATTAATAATGCCAATTTTTTTGACAATATAAATGATTTACCTGGTATCTCTTCTGTTACCTCCTTGACTTGTTCCCTATTTTTTTCACAATTCCACCACACGTGGGCACACATTTCTTTCCTTCCACAGTTAGGTCAACATTTAGGATTGTTAATTGCTTTCACACTGACTAAATGGTCCTTGAGTTGCACACCATTAATTAATTAATTTTAAACCTAGTTCTTTTGTTTTACTGAATTTGTATTTCATTATTCTATTTAAATATTAAATATTTACCAATATCCAGTCTAGTTAATTCAGCCATCTCTCCATATTGATGTAAGGGTATTCTCCATTTTTTCTTGATCCTCTACTAAACTTATATAAATCTCCCATTTGCTCATCCAATTTATTCTTAGTAATCTTTCCCATAATCTTCTTCACTCATTAAAAAAAATTCCCTTCAAAAGACTTTCAGTGCTTCTGTTTGTAACCATTTATTCCTATCTAATATCTCTTTACTAATTAATTCCTTCAATCAACTTTAATAATTTGGTGGACCCCTTCTTCTTAATTTTATCCTCCATTATCACATTCTTTATATTTATAATGGGTGCAACTTTCAAATTTACAACTACTATTTTTTCTTCCATATTACCATAGTTGTTTTAAATTGTCCTTTCCAATCCTGCTTAACCTTTTTCTCAAAATCCCTCCATATATTAAACTTTACTCTAACCTTTTTCTATTCTTGACCAGGTTTTAAACTCATTCCATTTATATCAATTTTTCAAATGGTATCACTTGCTAATATAATTCCTGATCCTCCCTCCCTATGAGGGACATTTAAAATTCTCCTCCTGTCCCTTGGTTATTTATTACCAGATATCAACCAGTTTGCTTTTTTTATCCCAGTTCCATAATATATTTACTGGAATCAATTCCAGTAGGATGTAAAATAAATATTTTAGAAAGAACCATTATTTTAAAGGCTCTTGCCACAGGTACAAGGAACTTCAAGGTGTTTTATGATGGATAACTTGGAGGAGGAGAGGGAGAGAGGAAGGAATTATATACATAACTGTAGGTGAGATAATGTAAAAATGTTGCAAAATATGTTTGGGCCTTTCCGCACATACCTTTGCTAATCTGGATTATGTAAATCCAGATCGTTCTTAGCAAATCTGCTTCATGTTGTTCCGGATCAAGGAGAGGACCCCAAACATCCACACAAGCTGAATGAAATGAGTGCTTAACCATATGGCCATGCGCAAATGCCACAGAATGGATCCACAAATGCAGAAGAGGCCCATCCAGAAGTGCTGCCCATGACACTGTGCAATTGGCCAGTAGAGCTGTCACTCAAGGCGCAGGTCTGGTTAAAGGGGTGGCAAGCCAGCAGCATTGAAATCTGAGTATACACCTCTACAGAGGCCACAGAGGCTGTTTCAGGTGCCTCTGCATAACCTAGATCCATAGTGGGGGCAAAGAGGCTATGTAGGCTGCTACATAGGCCAAGCAGAGCTTTGTAGGCTGTGTGTCAGGGCAGGGGTGATGCTGACTCTGCCCTCTTGTGCCTGCAGGTTTCTGGGTTCACCTCCAGACTCCATTAATGTAGTCCGTATGCAGAAGCATGCGTGTTAATCCAGTTTTTGGTGGGAAGGGAGGGATTGTGGACCCTGGATTTCAGGCCCTTAGGACCTCGTTCATTCCAGACTGCATGGATGCCTGTGTGAACAGCACATCTTTCATGTGGTCTTGATGGGGTCCACCATGCGGAAGGTACATGGCAACTGCATACCTAATCTGTAACTATCGGGTTCTTAATGGGATCTGCATAGTCCATGCAGAAAGGCCCATAGTATCTTCTCAAAAAATAAAATACATTTTAAAAGCAAAATAAGAACACTTTTTAAGCATCCATAGAAGTGGAAGTGGCTTTTGACTCAAACCCTCCCATTAAAGTTCCACTGAAGTTTCCCACTACATGGGAACTTGAATTAAAGAAGGTATCGTACAAAGAAGGTACCATACCAATTACAAACTAAAAGAGAACAGTATCTTGAATTATTTCTCCATTTCACATCACCCTCCCACATTCAAACTGTACAGAATTGTTCTGCCAAAGGCATTCCAAGAGGATGTGTCATTCATAGTAAAATTAATGAAGTCAAAGAGCATGAGAGACTTTGCTGCTTGATCCCAAAAGAATCACTCCAGACTGTAGCAGAAAATGCCTGGAGAGCAAGATGAGGTTAAAGTCAGACATGAATTTTTGTGTGAACCTTAGGAAGGAAGACGTTGTAAAACTTATAGTGCTTACATGTTCCAAATAGCTATTTATAAGATATATTTTGTTTCATGGGAAACATAAGTGTAACTGGAAATACGGAATTGATATTCAATATATAAGAAACTGCAAGTTTTCCATGAGAATGTTTAAGAAGTCAAATGACTGAATATATAAAAAATTACAAAAATGCTATCACTGAATATTTACTGCTGTGTTAAGTTGGCATGCAAAGTATGACCAACATTTTGGGTGGAGAATCATTCAAGCAGGTCTGTTAAAGATCAGCTTTATTGTATTTATCTTCCTGCTCTCCTCTGGATGCAGCAAAAAGACCAAAATCACTGCCCTCCATTACTTCTACTGGGATATTAGTTCGTGTTGGCTTCTCACACTGGATTATCCCCATTCCACTCCATCATTTTAAGAGGCAGCACATAACTTGAATAATTTACTGTGGTTTTTCTCTTCCCTTTGTATACAAGAACTAACTGAGCTGCTATAATGGGTGCCTCTATTAACCTTTTAACCTCCAGCTCCCGTACCTCTATCATACCATAATCCATTTTGTCTTGTCCCAGATTGTCATTGGATTATTACTCTAGTCGTTTCCTCTGACTTCATTCCAGTTGTAAGGCCTCACACTCTTATGGCTCTAGTCATTTCCTTTGATTTCATTCTAGTTGTAAGGCCTCACACTCCCACCATAAGTGTATATATACTCCCTTATTCTTTCCATTGTGCAAGCACATGGGACTTATTGCTTTATTTAGGTATGTCACGTGCCAAGGTGTTATGTACCACTTCTGTATAATTTTCATTTCTTTAACTCTGATGTGTTGGTATCCTTTGATTTGTTTTCTACAATTCCTTATATTTGTTAAGTTAATCGTCAATTCCTTCTGCAAAATACAAAGTAAGGTCCGTTTCGCACTTAATTCTGGGCACTTGTCATGGGGTGTTTCTGCACTTGCCAAATTAGTTTGCCATGTACTAGGGCTGATAAACATTTAGCAAAGGTGAACCATTCACATTTGTCACATGGAAAGCTTCCCTAAAGCATCCATTACTGGTCAGAAGTGCGAATGGTCCTCTCATATCCCAGCCTGCACTGCTACACCCAAAGATGGAAGTTCCACCTCCTCACCATCCCAATTGGCTGCCATCATGATGTGTTCAGATGCTGTTGCAGAGGGGCGTGTTTGAGCACAGGGACGTATTGTGGTTGATCATTTCAGTGACCAAGAGGCATGAACAAATGTGGCGGTGAGCCCACTACTCCGTCACTGATCAAACTCCAGTCTAATGACTCTATGACCAGATGCCACTCCCACCATGGCTGGGGGCGGTCCTGAGAATTGGAGGTCCAGTCACATCAGAGGTCAACGATTGAACGTGGCCACCACCATGAAGGATCCAATCCCTGCCCACCAAATGCAGGGTACTGGAAGTAGAGCAAATGGTCTGTATGTTCACACACGCTGTCCTGGGATACAGAACTTGTAACACACTAGAACTTGTAACAACCTGTAACACACAGATTGCATTAGATCAGTCTTCTAAAATTTGAATCATCAGGACACCCTTGGAGCAGTGAATTTCTATGGAGGTAATATACAGCAAACATTAAAGAAGAAGAAACTAGACTACTGTATAGTTGTAGTCTAAAGATTTTCATTTGTTCTTCCTGTTTGTTTACTACTAAATTCTTCCCCTGGAATTTCCTGTTTTACTCTTAACTTCCTAATTTGTAAATTATCTTGTGTCACTGTTAATGTTTCAGACATTAACATAAATTCTTTTGCTTTTAATTCTTTTAAGGTTACTTAAGGTTTCATCTTTCCCTTTGTGAAAAGATTCAAATGCATAAACATGTTTCCTCATCACAAATATTTGCTGCCTGTCACAGTATATTTGCTTTTGTGTGACCCTCTTGCACAGTCTGGTTTTAGGAATAAATGAGGTATAAAAACCCTAGGAATCATTTTTCTAGGTTGAATCATGTTATAACTGAAGTCAGTGTCCTTCCAAGTAACTTCCCCCACAGTGCTTTTTTGTTTGTTTGTTTCTAACACAGTCTGAGTGCAATGTGATACTTGAGTTCTCTTTCGGCTGATCACTTTCTTTCTACTGTCATTGCCTTATGTCTTTCTCTTAATATCAATTAGGAGATTGATATTAACCTGGAATTAATTCATCTGATCCACTTTTGCACCATTATTTTTGAATGTCTTTATTGCAATGGCTTTATTGTTAAAGCCAATTAAGATTTCTCTTTGGCAGATGTGTGCAGCAATTTCCCAGTGTTTTCATTTATTTTATTTTAATGACAAGCAGCTGCAGGAAGTCGCAACTGGGAACAGTATGTGTGGGAGCTGTTTAACCTCCTTCCCTTTTGGCCTGTTTTCCTTCCCAAAATCGCCTTGCAATTCAGCTGCTTTGCTGCTCAGGATACTACTTAAATGACTGTGTAACTTCACAACTTATTGATAAAGTACTAAATTGGGTCCTCCAAATCCTGCCCAGGCCTGCAAGAGAGAGGCAGCTATGGAGTTAGATGTGGAGGATTCATTCCCCCATCTTCCATTCATTTTGGGGAGGGAAGAAGTCCTGGGCTACAGAAGAATGAGCAGGAACAGGAAGAAGGTATCATTATGGCTACCTTGAAGAGAAATAGTTCTGATCTCACAAATGAAGCTGCCTGTAATTGAAATCCCAAAGCAAATTTTCCCACACATTCATGATTAAGGACGGGCCTTTCCTTTTCATTCTTGCATCTAAATCTTCCTGTGTGGGGGTTTATTGAGACCTTTTGAATCTGACATTTTTTTGCATCAGGAAAAAAGCAAATGGGACAGGTGGTTTGAGAAAAAAAGGGAGCACAATTCCCATTTTATTCCTTTATTTTCTTAAAATACACAGTTATAAGATTTAGATATGACTTCACTGCAGTCATATTATTTTGAATTAATGCTAAGGTATTCAATGGGCAAAATATACCTCTCTCCCTCCCCTGTGATTGACAGTTCATGAGTTTAAAGTCTGAGCACATAATCAGCAGCCTGCAAAAGATTCCAGTTTAGAAGGTTCTTTTCTAAAATGGCCATTAAGAGAATACCTGCTTCCCCCCCTTGTTTCTCTATTCCTGTCTGATTCTGAATAGCTTAATTATCTAATAGTTCATTACATGATTGCTGTCATGGCTCTTATTTCTGCAAAAGGTTTTCCCTTCTCCTGGCACCTCCACAGGAGCTGATCAAGTTAGAGAACTCTGAATCTGTACTTTCACTACCTGCACAATTATTTACACT
Organism: Aspidoscelis tigris stejnegeri; assembly: GCA_023333525.1. NCBI lineage: Eukaryota > Metazoa > Chordata > Lepidosauria > Squamata > Teiidae > Aspidoscelis > Aspidoscelis tigris. Next base: position 2,773,449 of record JALMGA010000010.1, read on the forward strand.
CATCTGCCAGGAGTCATTGTATAAATGGGGTAAAACATTTTCCCCTTGTTGTGACTGTGAAGCCACACAGGCCAGTTGTGAACTGAGGGCCTATTCAAGACTGATGTCAAACGTTTTTCAAATAACAAATACAGTCCTTCAATGGATGGGTGGCCTTGATATTGTTATATAAGGTCCCTTTAACTTACGAACTCTGCCTTCCTATTTTAACTTCCTATTTTAATAGTTCTTAATTCATGAAGAAAGAAGACACAGCCAGGAGCAGTGAAGCTATTTCAGCAGCACTAAGAATTGTTCCATGTGGGATGAAGTATGTTGCCTTACTGAAAAGTTCCACTTTAACCAGAATAGCTGCAACACGGTACTTAAACATAGATAAACACATAATAAAGTCCAGGGCGAGAGCCTGCTATGGGCTGTAGGTGCAGCAAGACTTGAAGTAATTCTGCCAGGTTACCCGTTACAAACCTGGAGCACCAGTTCAGCAGAGAGGCCACCCCACAGGTCTGAATGCCAGCCCATGTGTGAGGCTACCAAAAACCTCTTAAGGGCAGAATAAAAGGTTTACAGAAACTAAGCCAGTGCAGGGTGGAGGAGAGCATCAACCAGGGAGGAGAGCATCAACCAGGGAGGAGAGCATCAACCAGGGAGGAGAGCATCAACCATCAAACAACAAGAGCACCTGATCAAAAGAAAATCTGTGAGTCAGAGTCAGATTGCGAGCTGGCAAGCTTTCCAGCTGTGTAGGAGTCAACTGCTTCCCCTGTGTCTTAATGCAGTCCAGAAGCTCGGCCTGAATTGATATTTATATATTATCTTACATAAATAATATAGCATATCTATACTAACTGCACAGTTAGCAGGCAGAAGGGTGCAATGGGGTGGCCAGCATTGGAGATGGTTTGAGGTGCTTGGGTGGCACAGATTCTGTGACACTAGGGGCATGATCACACCTTGCTGAAATAGTCCATCCTGAATAGAAGCTGTCCTAATTCACACCCAACCCCTGATAATCAGTCCTCAGATCGCCCTCAATTCGGGCTGCTATGCTCACACCTTTTATGTTGTCTTCCCGAGTCTCCTTTACGTGCCTCTTTAGTTCTCCGCCCCTCTTGATTGCATCAACAACACCTGTATTCTGATAGGATAAAGTTCTGTCAATCAATAGTGGCAATGGGGTGTGTTTGGAGTTGGGTGGTGCTGAGGGAAAACTCAATGGTAACAGGGTACTGCTGTTGGAAGGGGAATGTATCCTCAAACAGATGCAGCTGAAGCATAACCCAACCAACATGCACCTCCACCTACACAGCCATTCTCGTAGAAAAATGAGAGGCAGTAATTTGCCATTTGCCCTAAAGCTTCTGAATAAGTCAAAGTCCTTAGAATTGAATCAATTATATTCTTGGTTCCATAGATTCTGGGCTTCCTATACGTATGGTAATGAAGACTGAGAAGCCCACCCTCCACCCTCCACCCTCACCCCAATCCTGCTCTGTCTGCACTAAATGGAGCAGGACCCCGAATAAGAGACCATCCCATACCCATCCCGTATTTATCCCATATGCATCCCGTTTTTGTCCTGTACATATGCGGGAAAGATGCATACTGTATCTGTACACATACAAATGTCACAAAAATTCAAATGAATAGATTAGAAATTTCAAAATTTGTTTGCATGTTTAAATTCGAATTTACAGACATTGTTTCAAATTCGAATGTCCAAATTCAAACGAATTCAATCAAATTTTGAATGTTTTAAATATTCGTGCAAATCCCTATAAGTGATGGCTGTAACACAGACTAAAATAATAATCCCTCAAAAGTACTTTCATAAACATTTTCCAAAGAAAAGCTACTAACTGGTGGATGCTGTTACAAAAAGAGCAAGCACAGTAGTTACACCCAAGTACTTCTGGGTATATAACCTGCATGAAAAAACAGAAGGTGCTACAAAGTCAAGCTTGTTCTCCAGTAAATGCTGCTGGTAAAGATTTTGCATGCAAATAAATTAAGTGTAAAATTGTGGAAAAATTAGATGCTTTAGAAGTATGTTTCAGTGCCAAGACATACTTGAGAAGTCAGGCCTGTAAAATCTATTTTTCCACATCAAACCTGTAGTTGCTGCTGATTTGGAAAAGAAAACAACAAACTCCCTAGAAAGCAACATCCATTTTAACTGCAACTCTAGATATGCAATATAGTCTGAGACTGGTGATGCTCAAATTCTGGCTGGTCAAATGATTCATATCAGCAGTAAGTTAAAACTACTTTTTAAGCCTCTTTTTAAGCCTTGTCCCTCCTCTCTCACTCCAAAAGCAGAGAGAGAGACAGAGAGACGCCCAGGCTCAAGCATGCCATATGCAGGGTTTGTGGTGGTGCTGGGAAGAACATGTGGACTTCTGGAATACACCTCACATTTAAAAGCGACATACTGTAGAGATGACATAATTAATCTTAGGCAGATTCCACCTGAAGTCTGTGTGTTTCATTTTCGTTAATTGTCTAATATTTCTATAATCTGAGGGCTTTTTCAGACTTTGGGAAAAGGGACACTCCAGGCATGCTCCCAGATGAAGCATATGCATTGAGCAGAGATACAGTACTTTTATTAACTAGAAGCATCTCTGCGTGTGCTGGGTTGTCCTGTGGCCAGAAGAAGCATGGAGCACATTTTTGTTCTCCACAACTTACTTAGCTGCCATGTTCCATTTGCTAGGAAGCTCTTCCATGTTCCATTTGCACCTCTACTGGGTGGAGGAAGTTTGAACAGACTGTCTGACCAAGGTACGCGGGCACAGTTACACACTGTGTCCCTCTCACCATTGCTGTGGTTACACACTGGCTAAGTTTCAAATGGCTGGGGCATCCCAAAGTGTGGACAGCCAAACCATCCCACAGCCTCAGTTCCCTGGAATGTGAACTCAATGGGATTAACTTCTAAATAAAAGTGCTTTGAGGGCTTTCTAATGTAAGCTGCACTCTGAAACTGTGAGTGATAAAGCTTAGTTGATTTTACTCTAATGTTAGACAACTCTGGAAGATGGCAAATACGTGGAGCAAAAGCAAGCCTGGTCCTTTAGAGTAGCTTGCTAGCACCCACAGCAGGTACCAACAGTTGCACCTTCAGGCTTCCTGGGGTCCATTTGCTGGAAGTGTTATGGTTCTGCTGCCCTGCCCCAATTTGCTGTTTAAAGCCAAAAGTTTTAAAAGGGAAAACCCCTCAGTGTAGTTTCAAATGTATTAGCCCTGGCTGGGTGGAGCTGTTCGAACATCCCTATAGCTGGATATGTTTTTGGTACATTCCAACTCCCTATACGAAAGGTTTACAGAGAGAGGAAAACGAAAGGCTTGTGTTTTCAGAGTAAAATACAGCATTTAGGCTATCCCTATTAATTTTTCCTTCTGTAAGGCAGCAGCAAAGTAACTGGCAATTGTCTGTGTGTTTTGCTTTAAAATAAATCCTGTTAATTCCTGTTTGAACAAAGACCCAGAGCATTTCTATGGGAATTTCTAAGGATAAGCCTCAGTGTTCCTTCAAGTACTAAAACACAAGCTAACCCCAAAAGACTTGAGCGGCCATCAGAGGAAGAGCCAAGAACACCATAGCAAAGCTGATATCTTTCATGCATGTAGCACTGCCCGTTGTGAAGCAAGCCTTAAAATGAAATCTAGCCATGTGAAAATTCCATTAAAATGTTGTTCTGTGCAGCAATAAAAAAGTTTACCTTTGGATAATTAAAAACTAATGTAGGCTGTGGGAACAGCAAGTTCTCCTACTGCCAGCAGCTCCTCTGCCCCACCCACCATATTTTCTAGGGTTGGGCAACCCCTCTATCAGCAGAGGGTGTGGCATGGCAAAGGCTGTAGTGCTGCTCTGTCACATTTGCAGAAAGAATCTCTTCCATATCCAGAGACATTCCTTCTTTTTATGCAAGGTCATGGGTCATGTTTGGATTCAATCCATTATCTCTAATTCCTGTGTCTAGAGAGAGGAAAAAGCATTTGACCCTTAGGATAAAAGTGTAGTAAGCCGTTTGGTACTCACTCGAGCTCCTTTTTCAGGGAAACATTCACAGCCGCCACTGCAGTCTCTTCCTCCACAAGGTCCTGTGTAGGACTTCCCGCCCTGAAATATAATACAGATAAAACATGAAGCAACAAACAAACAACATGACTGCACAGTGCAGTGAACCAAGTGAAGACTTGTGATTTAGATGTAACTCCATCGTCCTAAATTGTAGATTGTTTGACTATCTCAACTATCTTGACATCACCCATGTATCTTGGGTATCTTCTATTCATCAAGATAGCAATGAGCGTCTCGACAGTGTACTTGAAATCACTCTGTCACGTTTTTTTAAAATAATGTCGACAGTAAAAATGAAGCTTATTAACATGTATAAGAAGACAAATGAAAGAAACAGTACCAAACAAAAAGCATGCTCTGGAACAGAAAATCTTTCTGAAAATTTGGTTGACCGAAACAACATATATGCTGCAACCACTTCTGTCTAGATGTGAGTAAATCCTGTTAACACCAATATGATCAATATGTGTTTTAAAAGGAAGAATAAATCAAATGAGGATTGTTTTTGTACAGAGGGCAAAAGAGACACCAACCAAAAGAGGAATCAACCAAAATCAATTCCGATATAAAGCACTAATTTATTTACCCATGATATGCTCAATTTTAACTTCTTCATTATGCCAATTCATTAAAAGACACATACATAATCAAACTCTACTTTGATATAATACTGTATTCTAAATCATCTACCTTTAAACTAAATCCACTGTCGTTATTCTTCAAAGCCCAATAACATAATAAACTCTGACAAAATGGGGGTTTTGCATTATGACACCTGGGGCAACCTGTTGATGCTCCAGCTCAAAGCATCCACACACCATGGAACTTTTTCATTCTGGAGCGGCTGCAAGCGTGCATGGCCGTCCCTCATTGTTGATGGTGCTCCTAGTTCAGCCCTGGACAGAGCCTTCACACTTATTTCCATGCAAAGGCTGCATGGAGGTGGAGCAGTTTGGCAGTGCTTGCACTTAGCCTCAAGCACAGTAAGATCAAAGTAGGCTGGAGACAGGAAAAAAGCCGGCCTCGATCTCTGTCCCAGGGAAGTTAAGTACAAAAAAATCCCTATAATTAAATTTCTTGACACATTATATAGTTAACCTTTAGAACTGCACTTAATTCCAGCAACATTTGGTTCACTTATTCGTATATTCCTAGCAGGTTTCCTTGCTGCTGTATTTCTTCCTGCAGAAGATCAGAGACCTATTTGCCCTATAGGCCATTGTGCATAATCAGAGAACTTCTGGGGAAGAGCATCTGCTTACGTGGAGCATCCAGGCGGCAGCCATTCACACCTCTTCCAGTGCTCTGGGGTTGTCTGAGGTGCCACACAAGCAGGCTGGCACCTGGGATGACCATAGACACAACTGAGTGTGCACAGAGTGTCAGCGTAGTCATAGTGATGGCGCTGACATATGTGCGGATGCGGAGGGTGACGCCCAGAAGAGGACTGGCTCCGAGATCAATCACAGGTGAGTGCAAAACTGCCCCTGTACTTTGCTATTGATCCCAGAATCATACCAGTAAAATTTCCCCTTCTTTACCACTATTGGCTTTATAAAATTGTACCTGAAGCTAAACCAACAATGCAGAAGGACAGTCAGTTATCACCCAACACATGTTGGCAATATTTTCATTTGCAACATGTATTGGTAACATGATTAGGCTCAGCAGCTTTTCTGGCTTCTGAAGCTCTGCAGCTTTTAAGAAATGCATTAAAGAAATGAAGTTCAAGATTGTCCCATCTTGCCCAAACATTGGGAAGTTATTCCTTATATTATAATTTATTTGGACTTTCTTGTATCCTATAAAAAGCTTTTTATTTAGTTACTAGATCTTAAAATATTTATGTGATTGAAGCCAAGACTAAGACATCTAAATGTGAGTGACATAATGAAAGTAATGCCTCACTTAAACAATCCTTTTGGCAGTCTTCTATAATGCTTCCTTTCTGGAAGGAAGAAATGCTACATATTTTTCTAATATTTATATCTAGTTGAATTATAATACTGTATTTTAAATGAGTGACAGACAATGCAAGCAGGCAATCTGTGCTCTTTGTTAAAAAAGAGACTTATATCTTAACATGGAGAGATCAGTATGTGGCCCTCACAATAAAATAAAGACCTAGGATGTTTTTCCATGGTCACTTAGTACCCATTTTAGCACCCCTTAAGGACCCATTTGGGTGAGAGCCGGATGACCCCATTTCCACCACGGCACCCATTAGGGACACATTTGTTTCCACCGTGTCTCAGGAAATCCAGATCATATGGGTACTTTTTGGGTTTTAATCCAGATTTTCTGTAGACCCCCATTAATGGGGTCTACAATGGGGTCTTCAGGCAGAAAATCCGGATTAAAGGGAGCCTTTTTCCATGTTAGTTTGGCAATGGAGTCTAGAGAAGGCTAGGGGGAGGGGCACCCTTGGGGGGGAGCCCCAAAACCTAAGCTTCGAAGTCATTTTGAAGTCATTTCTAAGTCTGTGCAAAATAGCTCCGGAACGTCTTTGAAGTCTGTGCTGATCTTCAGAGTGAACTTCGAAGTGACTCCGAAGTCACTTCAAAATCGCTTTGAAGTTTACTCCGAAGATCAGCACAGACTTCAAAGACGCTCCAGAGCTATTTTGCACAGACTTTAAAGTGACTTTGAAATGACTTCTAAGTGACTTTGGAGCCACTTCGGAGATTGTACCGCCTGTCCCCCCAAACACCTGGGGTGACAGGCAGACCCTACATGGGTAGATCCGGATTTCCAAATGGGTGCTCCAGTGTTTCCACAGCAGGGAGGCTAGCACCCATTGCTATTGGGTGCTAGACCACCCATGGAAACACATTGGGTACTTCCCTTAATCCGGATCTACTAGATCTGGATTAAGGGAAGTCCCCATTCCCTAGATCTGGATCTTCTTAGATCTGGATTAAAGGAGCGCAATGGAAAAACACCCCAAGTCTGCTTAAAATGTGGATCTTTTAACAAATGCTGCAGTTTCCCTGAAATGTGGGGTGTGCTCTTTTAAGCTTCAAAGCCTGCTGCTCCCCTTCTTTTTCTCCTTTTTTTTTGCCATATGTGGGGAGCCCCTAGAAACTGTATTGGAAGAGCCCCACGATAGGTCCAGTCATCTGGCAACAGCCCAGAACATTAAAGAACATTTAACTTGTTTTTTGAGGGCACTAAGCCAGCATCTCCCCAAACGAAGCATGAAGTCTGACTGCTGGTCTCGGTAGGATGCTGACATTTTTAATAAGTCAGGAGACTCCCTGATTCACACTTCCATCATTTGAATGCATGGCTTCTGCCAATTTTGAACTGACACATCCAAAGGCAAGTGGTCATCATTTCTAGTTTTAAAAGCGTTGCCATTTTTCTTCTTCAGTTGGCTTGTACTTTTAACTACAAATTTTCTCAGACATACATACTTATCATAGAATCATAGAGTTGGAAGGGACTTCTAGGGTCATCTAGTCCAACGCCCTGCTCAATGCGGGATTTCCTAAACCATCCCACTCAGATGTAGGTCCTGCCTCTGCTTGAAGATATCCACCAAAGGACGACTTACTACTTCCCATGGCAATCTACTCCATTGACTGATCACCCTCACTGTCAGGAAGTTTTTCCTAATATCTAATCTGCACTGACTCCCTTGAAATTTCATCCCATTGTTTCTAGTCCTTCCATCTTGTGCAAGTGAGAATAGGGACAATCCCTCTGCACTGTGACAGCCCTTCAGATACTTGAAGACCGCTATCATGCCTTCTCTCAGTCTTCTCTTCTGTAGGCAAAACATTCCTAGATCCTCCAACTTTTCCTCATAGGACATGATTTCCAGACCACTAACCATTTTAGTAGCCCTCCTTTGGACTTGCTCTAGTTTGTCAATGTCTTTTTTGAATTGGGGCGCCCGGAACTGGACACAGTACTCTAGATGAGTAATTACTTTTTTTAAAAAAAAATTTCCTCCCCCCCTTTTCTCTTTTGTCATCTTTCTTCCACTCTTTATCTATGTAAAGATGAACTTTGCAGAACAGTATTTAGAGAGAAGTGAGGCTTAGAAGACCTGGTCAGTTCTGCACATTGGTGTGCACCATGCAACCAGATCTTTGGCTGGGTCCAGTGTCTCGGCCCAAGATTGGAGCAGCGGTTGGCAGCTGTGTGGGCCAAACGCTATTTGCACTGCAGCAGCCCAGCCTTGCCCAACATTAGAGGATGGGAACTAAAGTTGCCAGTCTGGGCTGTTTTGGTCAGGCATCCAAGAATGGCCTATTTCAGGATCATTTCCAAGAGCCCAGAAAAACAGCTCACACTTCCTGAGTTCCAAGCCTCAACTGCCTTTAGCAAACTCTTCGTTAAAGCCTCAGAATCAGACACAAACTCAAGTCTTTATTAGCATAGTGAAAAGCAGAAAGAATGTGCAACTGCCTGCAGGGATCTACGGTGTTAGGAGGCATCTATTCATCTTTTTTGTTTCATGTTTCTCGCATGTACAGATTTTTTACATTACGCACTTGTTGACCACATACGCCTTATGATATAATCTATCCTAAGACTTTTTTTTTGTAAGGTAGAAGCTATGAATGCATGAAATGAAGGGGCCATTTAGCCACTACGTCCTCCCTTTTCACACAAGAATTGACTTCAAATGGATCCCTGGCACCAATTAGGCACACACTTCTCTAGGCAGCTGGATTCCTTGTGACTCTGAGTGTGAGGTCGCCTGTGAGCTGCTTATTCAGTGTTATTGCTTTCTGTTGTGCACCTCCATTTTTTCCTCCTGTCCTTTGTGCTCCCCTTCCACAAGCGTATCAGAGCTACTGCAGAACCCAAGAAATGAGTTAATTCACAGACTTGACCTAGTTGAGCATACCACACAGAGTTCTTTATCCCACTTTGCCAAAATGGCAATTTTTCAGGTCCCTGGGATGGGTTTTGGGCACAACTGTAGCAGATCTGCCACTGCTCACCACCAGTGTTGCCTTGTTTCCAGTATGTAGCTGTAGGTTTTACATTATAAGGACAAAACCAGAACAGGATGTCAGCTGCAATTTTTAAGAAAGAGGAATTTCATGCCCACAGGCTCAATACTACACAAGCACACAAAGAAAATGTCTTTCTGGCTTCTTTTGTGACTCTGCATCTGAAGGAATTTACAGCAGGTGTAAAACTGCAAGGGCAAGAGATGCCTAAAGTAACCTGTCAGCATGCTGAGTACCAATGTCAAACAGTGTGCACTCCAATTAAGCTGAGAAAGACCTGGTACCTGGCAGCAGAGAAGACATCACCCAGAAGCATCATTACAAGCTGTCCAAAGGCCACGTGAACACAGAGACCCAAGTGCTGGCTCTCAAAGAGCAGCTTCTGCTTCAGAGAATGGTTCCAGCCCTGAGCTACACACGATGAGGTCTAAATATGTTAGCCCCTGTCTGGACACAGCTGGGGTTCGTCAACCCCACCAACACAGCAATTACTGTTGTGCAGTCCTGCCAAGAACCTTTGCTTTCTAAGCCAGTCTGGTACTCCTACATCGCCAAGCCTTCTGAGTCAGGACGGGTGCCAGATAGAGATGTTTTGGTCCACTGGACAAATTAGTAATTGATATCCCTGAGATCTCCCTGAAGACTAGTGGAAAGTTCTGCTTATATATAACAAAATCAAAATAATGATTAGAGATTTTTAATGTGTATCACCAATTACACTGCATATAAGAAAACCAGGAATTCAAAGAAAAACAAAAGAAAGAAAGAAAAGTTGACTTCTGATCACCTCTCTGATGACATACAGACCCTTGACAAAAAGGGACACTCTGGGTATGTTCCACAACAGAGTGTACACATTGCACAGAGAATGCTTCTAGACTAGGCATGCGTGCCAGCGTTCCACAGCCAGGATAGATATGGAACACATTTTCATGCTCACCAACTTACCACATCACCAGCCCGAAAACTCCTATACACTCCATTTCACCCCTTCCAGAATATGATGGATTAAACCTACTTCATGTTCTGACTGATGTAGGTATAATTAATAGTGGCAAAGAAATGATGAAGATCCAGAAGCAGCACTCTATATGAACAACAAGAAGGACAGGAAGGATATGCCTATCCCACTGCTACAAACTACTGACTGGTTATCAAGTGTGCTCCTTCTTTTGTGGGTATTACATCCAGCTTATAAGAATTAGGCTTGCAAAAGAGAGGGCACCTTTGGACAAGCAGTTGCAACAGTCGAAAAAAGTCAACGTTCTCCATCACTGAGAATGGTTGGTCCTCCAAAGCAAGCAATCGTTTGTAAAATGGAATGGAAGATGACACATTGTTATGCCATGCCAGAGACCACGCAGGGCCTCAGAAAAGAGTTTACTGCTATGCTAGGACATACACTGCAGTCACAAAGCTCTGATGCCCCCTTGTCCAATTTGTGGCAGGTTTATGTTGCCACCACCTCATCTTTCATGCAATTCCCTTCCACTGTCATATGATGCTCCATCCTAAGGCAGTCTACCTTGTTTCTCAGATACCTTAGGAAGGACTGTCCTTGAATACCCTGGCCTTGCTGGAGTGGCCTAACTGCTATCAAGGTTGCTGATACCTAGGAAATAGGATTCGGCAAGAACACATTCAAATAGCTGGGCAATAAGATCGCTGTCTATGCAACAGGGCCAGAGGCAGACTCCTTGCTACTAACCTTTACTTTACTTTACTTTACTTTACTCTGAAATTTATACCCCACCCACCCCACAAGTGGGCTCTGGGCGGCTTACAATATAAGCAATATAAATACCAAATAATACAATACAAAGCATAAATTGTACATCAAATACAAAACATCCATTCAGATTAGTCTTTAAAACCGTAATAACCCAAATCCCCCAACCCAAACCAATTCCCATCCACAGAGCAATATTATAAAAAAAATATGACCGAGAAACAGAGATCTCATGGCCAGCCTAAGGCTGATCTTCTGCTAGCCAAAAACCTGGCGAAACAGCTCTGCCTTGCACGCCTTTCGAAACCTAGACAGTTCTTGGATGGCTCGGGTGCTCACAGATAAGGTGTTCCACCAGGTAGGGGCAACACACGAGAAGGCCCTGTTTCTAGTGGCTGACAGGCGTATCTCAGTGATTGTAGGAATCTGTAACTGACTTTGGTCTGCTGACGACCGCAATGTTCTCCTAGGTGTATAAAGGGCCAGACGGTCCCGCAGATATGAAGGCCCCAGCCCCCGTAAGGCTTTAAATGTCACGACCAACACCTTAAACCGGATTCGGGACTCAATAGGCAGCCAATGTAATTCCCGTAAGACAGGCGTGATGTGGGCCCCACGAGGGGTGCCTGTTAATAAACGTGCTGCTGCATGTTGGACCAATTTCAACTTCCGGATCAGGCCCGAGGGAAGGCCGGCATAAAGGGAGTTACAATAATCTAGCCTAGGGATAACTGTCGCATGAATCACAGTGGCTAGATCAGCGTGGGAAAGGTAGGGGGCCAGCTGCCGGGCTTGCCTCAGATAGAAAAAGGCCATCTGGGCTGAGCGTACCACCTGGGTCTCCATAGAAAGATTAGAGTCCAGATGAACCCCTAAGCTCTTAACGGCAGGGAGTGTTGATAGGAGGCTTTCCTCAAAAAGAGGCAACTGTAAATTACTAGGTTCAGCCCCACGGCCCAGCCAAAGCACCTCTGTCTTTGATGGATTTAATTTCAACCTACTGCCTCTTAACCAGTTCGCAATGGCTTCTAGGCAGTGGGAGAGGGAGTCTGGGGCAGGGGCCGACCGACCCTCCATCAGTAAAAGAAGCTGCGTGTCATCAGCATACTGGTGGCAAACCAGACCATAATTCCGGATCAACTGAGCCAAGGGGCGCATGAAGATATTAAAGAGCATTGGGGAAAGTAGTGCACCCTGGGGAACTCCACATTGAAGGGGGAACCTCTGGGAGCTCTGATCCTCAAAAACTACTCGCTGCCCCCGGCCCTGGAGGAATGATGAAAACCAAGCAAGGGGTGTCCCCTGAATTCCAGCCTCTGTGAGGCGATGGACCAAGATGTCGTGATCTACAACATCGAAAGCAGCTGTTAAATCTAGCAATATCAGCAGCGCTGAGCCACCTCGGTCCATTTGCCTCCGGATATCATCCGTAAGAGCCAGAAGAACCGATTCAGTCCCATGACCCGGCCTAAACCCAGATTGAAAAGGATCTAGGACCGCAGCTGCATCTAGAAATAGTTGTAATTGTTCCGCCACCACTTTCTCAATTATTTTGCCCAGGAATGGAAGGTTAGATACTGGGCGATAGTTGGACAGATCACCAGGATCCAGACCAGGTCTTTTTAGTAGGGGGCGGACTACAGCTTCCTTTAAAATATCTGGGAATACTCCTTGTTCCAAGGAGGAATTGATGATCTCGCGCAGGTGGCCACCCAATGTCTCACTACTGGCCTTAATCAGCCATGAAGGGCATGGGTCAAGTGGGCAGGTGGTAGATCTCACCTTTATAAGTGCCTTCTCTACTTCTGCCTGATCAAGTAGGTGGAAGCGGTCCCACACAGGACCTATCAGCGGTCTACGAGCCCCAAGCTCCGTTGCTGTATCGGCTGTAGGTGGAAGATCAAGGCGGAGCACACCAAGGGCACACGAGGACTAGTGCTGCCAGCAGGAACCCCATGTAAAACTGCTGCTGCTGCATTGCTCCTGGTATGTACTGGGACTCAGGTGACTCAGCTCTCTGTCTCTCAGCAGCCAGATGTGAGCATTCCTCTTTCGTCCAAGCCACCAAATGAGCTTTGGAGGAGTGAAGCAACAGCAGCTTCTCTTGCAGGAATCCTGCTTTAGTGCCAGAGGAGCCAGAAACAGGGGAGGGGGCTTGGGAGAAGACGGGAAAAAAAACAGACAGAAGCCTCTCTGTATGTTTCTTTCTCACAGGCATATTCGCATTCTCTCTGGCCCACTCATTCTGTCTCTCACATCTGTTTATCTTTTCTGAGGCATTCCCTTTCATGCCTCTTTCTTACATCCCTACATGCTTTCCCACTTAGGAAGGCATTTTGGGCCAGCTGAGCACAGCAGAGAGCAAGCAAGAACACAAGCAAGTTCCAAAGCAGAGAAGCAAAAGAAAATGGTATAACAGAACACAAGACACAAAGCATACAAAAGAAATAGAGAGGAGCAGATAGGGACTCTGCGATCACAAGGGGCTGGGTGAAAATCCAAGATTTATTGTAACAGGGCCATGCCCAGGAATTACATGATCCAGCCTTACGGGACTTCCAAAGTGTCACATAGGATTGAGGTGGACATCAATCATGCTTGTAGCTGACACTCAGATCAACACAGAATAAAGTTTTATTGCTTTAAAAAAACACTACCCTTAATTTTCCATTGATACTCTGTTGATTCTTATAGACCACTCAGCAGCTTTTGACCATGGGCCTGTTCAGACTTGGAAGTATTCTGGAATATATCTCAGAATAGGGCATCTGCATGTCACCTGGGGCCTGCACTAGCATGTGGATAGCAAGCCCCTCAGTCTCGGATGTATTCCAGAATAAAGCCAAGTGTGAATAGGCACCATAATATCCTTGTGGAAAGGTTTTTAGGGTCAGGAATTAAGAGACCCTGATTGGCAGGGGTTCCACTTCTACTTGGATAGCTAATTCCAGAAGGTGATGCTGAGGGAACACTGTTGAATCACTGTTGGACATGCTGGGGGATATCTTCTTTCCCTCATGTAGGTTGACATCTACATGAAAGTGCTGGTGGATGGGTGTCATTCAAAGATGTCATCAGTATGGAAATAACAGCTGGTTTTCCTCTGCTTTACATTAGAAATGTGAAAGACAGTGGATGTCCAATATCAGTGCCTGCAAGTAGCAACGGACTGGATGAGAGTGAAGAAACTGAAGCTCAGTTCAGGCCAGACAAAAGCACTATTAGCTGGTGGTTCATAAATCAGGGGCTGAACGTCTCCTGAGAGAAGAGGGTAGCAGCCTTTCAGCTGGAGGTTCAGGAACCTTAGTTAGATCAGAACAGCTTTTATCTGATGCAGGTGATATAGCAATGGCATCCTTTCCAGGATGGGGTCATTTTGACCACAGTTATCCATATTCTAGTAATGTCTTGAACAGACTGCAAGTGTTACACGTGGGCCGTGTCTTCATGGCAACCTTATCTCGGATTCAAAACGTTTTCAATCCTTGGAGTCCGCACAGTAGTTTGGCTTAACACACTTTCCCAGTGTTAAACCACCCCAGAGCGTGGTGAATCTCAATCCTGATTTCAACAGGTCTCACTCCGGATCGTGCGCTTGAAACATTTTACTTTTTTTACTGTGTGGACAGTACCGTTTTAAGGGATGAGAATCCATGTTTAGGGTTTCCCTCTCCCTATAGCTTGCTTCCAAAGACAGTGATTTCCGTGTTAAAAATCCACCCTTAACAGCAGCGCTACACTGTAGCGATGGAACCACTTCAACCTGATAACAATGTTGCAATTTTGTGCAATTCTAAAAGTTCTGACTTTAGAAAGGGAAAGTAAGGGAGGAAAGCAGCTGAATGTGAATGTTTAAAGCAAAGGGGCTTTATTTGCCGCTGCTGCTGTGTGCCCTGAGCAATGGGGAGAGGAGGGGAAAGAATCGCTGGCTGGCTGCCTGCTGCCATTTTTCCTCCATCCATGGAAGCAGCAGCCACCCAGCCACCCAGTTAGGCTCGGTGAAGGGGTCCCTTATGGGTGGTGCATCCATTCCAGGAGGAAGAGGGCAGGGCAGCCCCGAAAAGTGGCTTTTAAAAAGTAGCCCCTTGAGTCCCACCTTGAGTCATGTACGATCCTCAGAATCCGGATCCAACGCGATTAAGTTAAAAGTAATGGGAACAGGCAAATTCGCGTTTGCATCCAGTTCTATTATTTCGGTTTAGGGAAAGCGAAATAAGCTTGCCGTGGGGATTCGCGAAATGGGGTTGCCTTAAAAGTGGTTTGCAAACTTCAGTTGCTCCAGTATAAAGTGGAAAGAATGCTAACAGGAACTGGGTGCTTTAAACATATTATTCTATTATTCTCCACTGCACCTGCTCCAAGTCCATTTCTGGACTCAGGATAAATTGCTGCTTTAAATCTTTAAAGCCCCAAGTAGCTTGGACCTGGTTACTTGAAAGAAGGCCTGAGATATGCAAAGCAAACCCTGATGCACGTGGCCCTGCTGAATGAAATAAGGGGCTTGGTATCATATGCTTTTTAATGCATCCAAGAGACTTTAAAAAAAACATTTTGTGAATAAAAAATTCTGGATGAACAATTTTTGGACTTATTTTGATCCCAATATTTTAATTTTTACTCTTTTTTCATATAGTTGTGTGAGCGTGTGCAAGCATATGCACATATGTCTTAAAATTTTATCTATGTTTTTTAATGGTTATTTTGGTGTTAGGATTACTATATAAATTTAGTAAACACTTTCTAGGAAATGCTGAAATCCATTTTATCTATCTATCTATCTATCTATCTATCTATCTATCTATCTATCTATCTATCTATCTATCATCTATCTATCTATCTATCTATCTATCTATCTATCTATCTATCTATCTATCTATCTATCTATCTATTATTTGTATTTCTATCCTGCCCTATACCTGAAGGTCTCAGGGTGGGTAATGTTTAAAATCAGACATATATTAAAATAACAATATATATTAAAACAAAGTGGGAAGAGACAGTATACTCCCATTCAACCAAAGACCAGGGGAAACTACACACAATGCAAACAGAGGAAACTTTCCCTTATTTCTCCTTATGTGCCACCAGAACATCAGAAAAGTGGGAGAGCAATGAGAAAGCATACAGGGAAAGGACGCAGTATTTGCCTGTGAAGTTTTACAGAAGAATTGTTAGAAGAAACAAAGAGGTTGAAGGTGCGATCACGCATGTGTTTACGGTTGCCTGGTGGGTGCACTGGAGGCTTGAAGGACACATAATAACTATCATAAATTATCTTCCCAATTTGCAGTTAGAAATTTATCACTCCCAGATACTCTGGGTTGAATTCACTGAAAGATTCTTGTAGTAACATAGTGGTAGAATATTCGTTACATTCAAAATTTATACGAATTTTTCCGAATTCGGACATTCAGTTAAAATCAAATGTTTCAATACATTCGTATGAAGTTTCGTATGGGATTCGTACAGGATTCGTATGGCGATAGTATGGGACTGAACATTTGTAGTGAATTCAAATCCCGCTACATTCGAAGTTTTATTCAAATAAATACAACTTTCTTGCATTCGATTCAATACGACTCAAATATAAAAATAAAATAAATTGTGCACATCCCTACTAATAGAGGCTCCAAAGAAAGCTGGGTGAGGTGCTGCAGTTGAGTGACCCTGAAGGAGGAAGCCTCTTTGCTGTACCAGCAGTCCATGTTGACCCATCAATGGGCCTTAATGTCCCTGTCCCTGCTCCTGCACTGGCGGATCATGGAAGTACAAACACAAAACTTAAAAAAAATATTTCACCTCCCCCAAATACTATAGAACTGACACCAAATGATTTGATCCTAGTAGCAAAAATCAAAGCATTACAATTGCTCCCTTCAATTCCTCTTTTCCAGCACTACAGCTCTCCAGGAAACTGCACAATCAAAGAGGCAGGGGAGGGGCTTCCCACCAAGTGGCCAATCAGGAAGTAGCACCCAATTAGTCAAAATAGACTGTGTGGATGGATGGATCCAAATAGACCCTGCAGTGGGAGCCATATATTTGGGTAAACATACTGGAAAGGCATTTCTTGGGGGGGGGCTCTGGTGATGGAGAGCCCATTCTTAAAAATATGGATTTAAAATGCTCTGTGCGATTGCATCTTAAGAAAAGACTGCAGTTGTGTGTCTTGCAATATACCTGTTCTTGGAAGATTACTCATGAAGGGGGGCATATAAAGCAGCTGATTTCAGAGAGTGAGCAGGTAGCCTAAACCAACACAAGAAGCTCCCTAACAAAATCCCTTCATAAGGATTATTTCATAGCTAGTAGGATCTACAAAAAATAAGTGGAAGTCAATAGAACGTAGAGCTGTCAATTGAAAATGGCTGTCAACTGTGATGACCTTTAGGGGACATTTGTCTTATAGAAAACAGTATAGCACAGTGTATCCATGCAGCCAAAAGCTCTTTGTACTTGAAAAAAAGGAAAGAGACCTAGAACACCCAATCCCCCTGCTCTAGCTCACCAGAGAAAAGGGAGCATACTCAGGGCAGACCAAGGAAAAGCCACGGCAGGGAAAGCCATAAAAGGAGCACCAAACTCAATAGGGATGACAGCCAAAAAGAAGATTCATTGGAGGCCCTTAGCACTACTGGAAGTGTGTGGGAGTCCAGTGCAGAAGCTAAACCATCCAGAGCCAGATGGGAGTTTGAAACTAGAACCCAAATGAGTGACTAGCATTAGAAGAATGAGAAATTTTTTGCTGACTCCCTGTATAGAGAATAGAAAAAATGCCAGTAGGTCAGACGCACTGGCCCTTCAAATATGTTGTCTGCTTTGAGAATCAATTAGAAAAGCAAGAAGATGGTTGCCAAGACTCATTGGTTCCACAATTCCTTCTTACAAACCCATGGCAGATTAATGCTGTTATTAAAAACAGCTTGACTTCAGATGTTTTACATTATTACTTTGTTTATTTTATTTAAGACTTTATATCCTGCTGTGGTGCCCACACTAAATTTTAGTGCTGGGAGGAGAAATTTTAAAAGTGTAATAAAAGTGTATTGAATGTGTTTTGAGGAAGAGTCTAAACTGACAGCTTAAACAGGTAAAGGAAGGGGCGAAGCCTCCCTAGTTAGCATAATGGGAGGGGGAGGAGCGCACTCCACCAATCAGGCGTCGAGTTTAGGCTAGTGAGGAGTATAAAACCTGCCTGCTAGAAGAAGATTTTGGTCCTTGCTTTTGGGTTTTGGGGGGGAGAAGACAGGTTAGACTGTCTCTTTACCTCAGGGAAGGAACCAAGCATTGGTCCCGAACTTCTGAGCTGTAGAATAGGCCAGAAGGGGTTGAAAGTAAAAGGAACTGTGAAGTTAAGACTTATGTGTGAAATCTAGGAACTAAAGGGTGTGGCTTTGAATTGACAGACGTGTATTCTTCCGTTCTTTTATTGTGTTGCCTGTTACTAAGAATAAAACCCTGTTATTTTTCCCTTTGAAAAGTCTAAGCATTGTTGGTGTCCGCTTGTGGGGTGCGAGGCTAAACCATTATAAAGACACGCTACCAGAACATATATATATACATAAACCCGAACACGCTACCAAGATTCTAAAATTATAAAAGCACCTTACTATGTTTACAGACAGGGGTGAAGAGAGTTAGGCAGCTCGCACTGGGAGATAGGCGGCGCCACACCTGCCCTTCACCAAAAGGTCCCAGGGCAGGTCCCAGGAAGTAAGATCAGGATTTGGGGATGCAGATGGTTCTCTTGTTCATTTCTCTTATCTGAAAAGGAGTCTTGAATGGGGAAAAAAAACCCTATCCTTCTGGTGAATGTAAATCTGTAAATGGAAGGAATTTGGTTTGGGGGACCACACTTTAAAGGTTTTTGTATGAAGAACACCTACCAGGAGGCACACTGGTGATGGAGAGCTGGTGACAGTACTACAAGTACTGTGAAGAAAGTATTTGGTTGAGGAATAGAAGGCTTGATTACAACGGTTTTAAGCTGAATCCCAGGAGGAAGATGTCAAGATGGACTTACTTATGCCTTTGGACTCCAACTGGACATCTGCTCCTTTGGGACTTGCTTTTCTGGTTTATTTGGGTTTCCCATGGTGGGGCAGGGACAGGGACAAGTGGGGTAATGGATGAGCATTTGGTATGCTGTTAGAAAGCTCAAGGCTAAGCAGCATCTGGGAAAATAAAAAAAACTTAGTGGAATTTTTGGGGTTTAACTATCTTTCAGAGAATGGCAGAGCTAGGATAGGAAGGGATGCCTCAGAAGTCAACAACTTGATGTTTTCAATTACTAAGCATGGTTTCTTATCAATAAACTGGCATGCTATTATGTTTAACAGGTCCCCTCTTAAACGCTGGTTTCCAGACTGAAGAGGCCAAGACGTTGCAAACCAGACCCTTAATCATTCTGGTTGCCCTTTTCTGCACCTTTTCGAGTTTCACGATATCCTTTTTGAGGTGTGGTGACCAGAATTGTACACAATATTCCAAATGTGGCCTCACCATAGATTTATAGAGATGCAAAATGACATTTGCTGATTTGTTTTCTATTCCCTAATTATTCCCAGCATTGAATTAGCTTTTTTTTGTTGCTGCTGCACACTGGGCTGACACCTTCATTGAACTGTCCACCAAAACCCCGAGTTCCCTTTCCTGGTGTGTTGCAGAAAGCTCAGACCCCATCAGTTTATAGACATAATTTGGATTTTTGGCCCCGATGCGCATTACTTTTCACTTATTAAGATTAAAGCACATTTGCCACTTGGTTGCCCACTCACCCAATGCTAAGAGATCCTTCTGGAGCTCTTGGCAATTTCTTTCAGTATTTAGTACCCTAGATAATTTAGTATCATCAGCAAACTTGGCTATTTTACTTTGTACCCCTTCTTCTAGATCATTGATGAATAAATTAAAAAGCATTGGTCCCAACACTGAACCTTGAGGGACTCCACTTTTTAGCTCTTTCCACCCTGAGAATTGGCCATTTATTACTACTCTTTGGTTCTTATGCTTGAGCCAGCCACAAACCCAGGACAGAACCTGTCCTTTTATACCATGGCTGATAAGTTTACTCAGTAGCCTTTGGTGTGGGACTTTGTCAAAAGCCTTCTGAAAGTCCAGATAGACAAGGTCTACTCGTTTGCCTTTATCCATGTGTTTATTGACACTCTCAAAGAATTCCAACAAATTTGTAATGCATGATTTACCTTTGAAGAAGCCATGCTGACTTTTGTTCAACAATACTTGCACCTCCATGTGCACGCTAATTTTATCTTTAATTATTGTTTCCATCACCTTACATGGAACCAGCATTAAGCTAACTGGTTTATAATTGCCTGGGTCACCCCTGAATCATTTTTTGAAGATGGGAGGGTAGCAAATGTAACACCAGTCTTCAGGTACAGAGCCTGATGTTAAGGAAAGATTATGTTAGGGAAAGGTTCAAAGTGAAACAGATGGGACTTCTAAGCAAGATGTACTGTTGGTGATTGGAGACTGGAATGCCGAGGCAGGGAAAGGTCAAGAGAGGAAGGCAATCTGACCAAATGGGGTCAGCAGTAGGAATGAGGCTGGAGAATGGCTCATTGATTTCTGTGAGTCCAGTGACTTCTTTCTAGAGCAAATACATTTTGCAATCACCATAGGTGGTGGCTGTACACTTGGACGTCACCGAATGGACTTTACAGGAATCAGACTGATGTCAATTAATACAGAGGAAGTAGCAATCAGGAGAAGGGTAGCAAAATGTCAGGTGAGTAGAGAGCACGGGAAAGAATTAATTAGAAAATTTCAGAGATCTAATAGAAGAAGAAAGGAGCAGTATTATAATAATAGAAAAACAGATATCAGGCAAAGATTAAAGGATTATACAAAAATGTGTATAAAATGAATATAAATTTCAAGATACTCTGAAAAAGGCTGATTTGTTGAAAGTACTAGTTAGATCTTCAGGAAGGAGGGCTGCAGGAATTATAGGCAGTGGAAGAAGAGGAATACGTACCAATACCCAAGAGAGGGAATCTGATTGTACGGGTTACCACATTGTCTCTTATCTTACATGCTAGAAATGTTATGTTAAAGGTCATTCAACATCCCCAGTGCACACAGTTTCTGCCAGCTCACTGTTTTTATTGGTTTTGTTAGATATTGTTTAATCATAGTGCCTAATTAACCTAGGGTTTGTGGTGCTCGGTGGTACTTGTCCTTCTGTTTTCTCTTTTGTTTTTGCTTGCAAAAGATTTGAAATCCAAACACAGGGAAGAGCAAAATGTTTTAAAGAAATATATAACCATAAGTCTCCTCTTACTACATGTGTTTGAGAGAACACTGAATAGCCATCTGCTGGAGATGCTGTGAAATTCTGCTTGGAGCTGGAAGGGCTGTTCCCTTCCTGCTTGAGAATACAGGTAAAGATGTTTTAAATTGTAAGACTTTCTGCCTTAGTTGGCCCCATCCAGGTGGAATATAGTGCCAGTATAGCACCAATATGGTGGAACTGCTTCATGCAGCTGAGTCAAACCCATTATAGCCCCACTGTTTCCCCTCTAGAAAGAACTGGAAACTATTACTGGAAAATAAAGCACTGGTTTTTTAATTCAGTTCCTCATACAGTACAAAGGAATCAAAACCTTTGTCTTTGTAGCTTCTTGCTTCTTTCAGCTATTATACGTATTTTCCTTGGACTGCAGTGAATCAGGATCTTCTTTGCAAATTGAAAATGTCCTTATCAAAGTACAAACAGCTAGTGTATTGATATATAAACATCCAAGCAGCGGATTTCCTTCACCAGATTTAAACAATGGCATCTGGTCTGTTGTTCACATCCTCTTTCATTATACCTCAGGCTTAAGTGTTCAACAATATTCAGGAAATGTCTGTGTCTTGGGAACAAAGAGGAGAATCTGAAGATATACATTCTAGTAAAACAAAGCACTTTTATTTGCTTGTAAAGATGGGGCTACTCTTAAAACATTATTGTGGATTTTTGTTAATATTTCAAAATGGTTAAGCAACATCCATTAATAAATATCTGAAATGTTTCTACTTCCTAAGCGTTTTTTCCAATTATGACACATCCTAACATGATTAGTTTGCATCATTCAAGAACAATTAGAGGGAGAAAATTAGAAAAGTATTATGTTTCTTTACAGGCATATAGCATGACATTATACAGCTCTCACAAAGTTTAAGACAATCTGAAACTGAGGTTAATTCCTTGTAAGAACACACCCATGGTTATGTAGTCTTCCTTGCAAAATTACTGAAGTGTTTTGCCCCTTACTCCATCCTGGATGATTTTTGGCTGCCCAATCTAGCCTACTGCCCTGAGGTCCTAGAATCATAGAGTCCTAGAATCATAGAGTTGGAAGGGACCTCTCTAGAGTCATCAAGTCCAACTTCCTGCTCAGGATTTCCTAGACCATCCCACTCAGATGTAGGTCCAGCCGCTGTTTGAAGACCTCCAGAGAAGGAGAACTCACTACCTCCTGTGGTTGACTAATCACCCTGGTCCCATCTTCATGGCATCGTTATCTCGAATTCAAAACGATTTGAGTCCTCACAGTTCAGACGGCAGTTCGGCTTAACACGCTTCTTCCGTGTTAAACCACGTTATACCGATTTGAAATAAATCCTGATTTCAACAGGTCTCACTCCGGAACGTGCCCTTGATGCGTGTTTCATTTTTTACTGTGTGGACAGTATCGTTTTCTGGGATGAGATTCCATGTCCAGGCTGTCCCGCCCCCAATCGCACTGTAACCAATGGCTTGTCCGTATTCGAGGCACGTCATGTTTAGGATTCCCTCCCCCAATAGCTCGCTTCCAAAGAGTGATTTCATTGAAAGAATCCAGTCTCGAGGCACTACCTCCAAAGCTACACTGTAGCGATGTAGCTTAATAACAATGTTGCAGTTTTGCGCAGTTCTGAACTTTAAAAAGGAAAGGAAAGGGGAGTCCCCGCGGAACTTTCCCAGCCCACTCTCCCCGCTCTCCGAGTTCCCTCCCGGCCCCCAGGGGAAGAGCGAGCGAGGAGCCCCCTTCGCCCTCCCCCGCGGCGGGCACGCTGAGCCCGCCCGCCCTCTCGCCCACCTCTCGGCTCTCCTCCTTTTCCAGCAGCGGTGGCCAGCACCGAGGAGCCCCAGGGCAAAGCTGCCCGCGCCGCAGCACCAGGATGGGTGGATGGATGGATGGATGGAGCCGCCGGTGGGGGAGGCAGGGGCGGCCCGGGTTGCGAGCGCGCTCCGGCCAGCGGGGCGAAAGGCGCTGAGAACGCGGCGGCGGCAGCGGTGGAGTGGGGCAAAGCGGCGGCGGGCACCAAGGAGCCCCAGGGCGAAGCTGCCCGTGCCGCAGCGCCAGGATGGATGGATGGATGGATGGATGGATGGATGGATGGATGGATGGATGGATGGATGGATGGATGGATGGATGGATGCTGCTGCTGCTGCTGCTGCTGCTGCTGGTGGGAAGGGGGAGGGGAGAGAATGGGAATCCCCGGCGGAGCATGGATGACGCAAAGGGAAGGGAGGGTGGGATCCTGGGATGGAACACCAATGAGAGAGAGGGGATGGGCAATGGGTGGGAGGACAGGGCTGCCGTCTGGACTCCCAGGATTGATTCCAATTTAAGGCTGAAATCGGAATGCCACTGAACCGGGTTAACTTGCAAGTCGTGTAAACAGGATTAACCCGGTTCACTTTATTTCGGTTTCCTTAAACCGAATTAAGGCATCCCATGTGGATGCAGCCCCTCACTGTCAGGAAGGTTTTCCTAATATCTAATCTGTATTGACTCCCTTGAAGTTTCATACCATTGTTTCTAGTCGTCCTATCTTGTGTAAGTGAGAATAGGGACAATCCCTCTGTACTGTGACAGCCCTTCAGATACTTGAAGACTGTGATCATGTCTCCTCTCAGTCTTTTCTTCTGTAGGCTAAACATTCCTAGATCCTTCAACCGTCCCTCGTAGGACATGGTCCTTCCAGACCACTAACCATTTTGGTAGCTCTCCTTTGGACATGTTTTAGTTTGTCAATGTCTTTTTTAAATTGGGGTGCCCAGAACTGGACACAGTACTCTAGACAAGGTCTGACCAAGGTAAAGAGAAATAATTACTTCTCATGATCTAGACTCTATACCCCTCTTGATGCATCCTAGGCTGGCATTTGCCTTTTTAGCAGCTGCATCACACTGTTGATTCATGTTCATCCTGTGATCAACCAGTACTCCCGGATCCTTTTCACTTGTACTAATTCTCAGCCAAATTCTTCCCATTCTGTATTCATTTTTACCATTTCGTATTAGTGTCCCATCAGATACTAAGTAACTAAGTGGTGTGACCTTTCAATCAGGCTGTCCTAGACAACTACAAGCTTGTATGATCAATACAGGTTGTTGATGGAGAGAAAGTGAGGTATACATTCACTGCAAGGTATGTAAGATTCCCCACATAAAAAGTTATTAAAACAAAACTTCTCTCCAGTTCCCAGACAATTTTCTAGGTCTTGTCCCACCAGTTAATAGTCCTGTTTGTGATAACAGATATTTCACTGAAGTAGACATGCTGGGCAATTCAGGCGCTGAGCTGTTTCTTGGTTCCTCCCTCACTTTAAGACTTCTTTTCTCCTCCCTTTCACTTGTGGGGGGGGGAGCTGGGGGGGTGACCTATGTCTCACAGGCCCACTAGGTTCTCCTTCCCCGACGGGCTCAAGTATCAGCTACTAAGAAGGGAGCAGATGATGGAGACCAGCAAATTTAGACATTGGTGATAAGATCTCCCTCCCTTCCTTTGTTATACTTCAGGAAGGGCTAGTGTCAAACTCTGTTTTAAGTAAAGCTTATTTAGGTCAGGCCAGTCTTGATATAAGACAGGAAATATTGGCAGAGGGGTCAGGCCACCAAATCTGTCTGCCTACCTGCCCTCGTGCAGAGTCGTTTTCTTCATATTAAGGCCTCTTGCTCTGTGAAGCCCACTTGAGGATGCCTGGGGTGACTTTCATTTATCTAGCTTATATAGCACCATGCTATAGCACTGTATGTCAGATATAGGGATGTACACAGATTTTTTAGGGGCATTCAATTCAAAATGAATCAAATGTTCAAAACTTTGTATCCATACAAACAGATTGCATTCAAATGTAAAATACTGCACACAAAAATCCCAATAGACACAACTAGGTCAAGTCTGCTCTGCTTAGCTCCTGCACCTAGGTTTCATTGACACACACATTGGGTGTTTTTCCACTGTCACTAAGTACTCATTTGAGCATCCATTAAGGACCCATTTGGCTGAGATCCAGATAACCCCATTTCCACCACAGACCCCATTAAGGACACATTTGTTTCCACCACAGCTAGGGAAATCCGGATTGTAATGGGTCCTTCAGGACCTATAATCTGGAATTCATGTAGACCCCATTAAAGGGGTCTACAATGGGATCTTCAGCCTGAAAATCCGGATTGTATGGAGCCTGTTTCCACTACAATCTGGCAATGGGGTCTAGAGGAGGCTCAGGGGGGAGGCACCCATGGAGGGGTGCTCCAAAGTCAAGACTTCAGGGTCCCTCCGAAAGCAGCTCTGAAATCCCTCCAAAGTTGCCTTTGGAGATTAGCAAAGGCTACGAAGTCCCTCTGAAGGCAAGTTTGGAGATTAGCAAAGGCTCCGCAGAGAAACCCCTTGTGAGAGCAATGCTGCTGGGAGCTGCCTCTTACCTTCAGGCATGGGAAAAGGTGCATATTAGTGAGGCTGACTCATCCTGTTACCTTCAGGCATGGAAAGAGGTGCATATTAATGAGGGTGATTCACAAGGAGCTAATTAATATGCATCTCTCTTGCATTGCTGCCTGCACTAATCTCTGAAGTTGCCTTTCGGAGCTTTTGCTAACCTCCAAAGGCAACTTCAGAGATTAGCGCAGGCTCCAAAGACAAATCCCTTGGGAGAGCAATGCAAGAGGCAACTTTGGAGATTGCACCCCCTGTCCCCCCAAACACCTTGTGGGTAGATCCGGATTTGCAAATGGGTGCTCCAGTGTTTTCACAGCAGGGAGGCTAGCACCCATTGCTATCAGGTGTTAGACCACCCATGGAAACACACTGAGTACTTCCCTTAATCCAGATCTACTAGATCCGGATTAAGGGAAGTACCCATTCCTTAGATCCAGATCTTCTTAGATCCGGATTAAAGGAGGGAGGTGGAAAAACACCCCATATCTGCACTTCCATGTATGATCTAGTAATGAATGAAGCTCAGAAGCCAGGCCACCAGGTATCTAGGGACAGAAGGACCAGAGTAGAAGATAATGTTCTCTCTTCCTCCTGACCTCACGCCATCCCTGTTTTGTGATTACTGTGAAAGGAGCATCCCCTTATTCCATCCCATTTTCCTTCTGCTCCAGGCACATTCACAAGACACATGTACACAGAATCACACTAAAATAAAAGCAAACTGCCAACCCCAAGAAAAAAAGCTCACTCACAAAATAACTGAGATCTAACTGAAATGAAAAAAAGCATAAGAGCAGGCAAGACAATATCAACCTTGTTCCCCCTGAAGTGGCTCCCCAAAAGACTGCCCCCTTTCACATTGTCCCTGGCAATGGTGACACAAGCAGTGTTCCTCTATAGGTCCGAAACAGCCAGTAAGCTGATCCTTTGTAAGGTACTGCAAAGAGCTGCTCACAGTCCAAAGCAAAGTCAGAAACAACAGGTGGCAGTCCTTCAGGTCCAATGCAACTTTGCTGGAGGAACTGCTGCAGATCCCAGACAGCAAGGCAAACCTCTCACATTGGTAAGTCTGCCTGGGCTGGAGATGATCTTCTTCCCTGCAGCAAAGCAACAGAAGGCACTTGCTGCTGGGCTCTTCCCGTAGAAAGCTGGCTGTATACTCTAAGAAAAGGCTGATTTCCTAAACGGCCTTTGGATCAGTCCAGGATGGCATCTGTCAGGCCTTAAGAAAAGCCTAAAAGCTTTAAAGTGAATAAGCCTATTATTTCTGGCTTGAAATGCAGTTCTACTCTCTCTTAAGTCCCAGTTCTGCTTGCTAAATATCACTGTGGAGTTTTTTGTTTTTTTGTTTCTTTACTAATCATGATACTGACCAGATTTTCCAAACCACTGGATTGTTCTGTCTCTCACGACTACTTTCTGGGGACTCTTATAATCCTTCCCCTTAGGAGTATTTCTTTATGCACTCTATTCCTTGGTTTTTGAGCCACAAGTATATGACAATGCTGAATCTCTCATTAGTCATTGTCACTTTTGTCATTGTTTGGATGTTCATTATTGTTGTCATCACAGAGCAGACACAGCACACATTCTGCAAACATACAGCACAGATACTATAAAAGGAAAGCAACAATGTACTTTGCTCCATGGGCAGCCAAACGACAAGGATTCAAGCAAAAGGAAGATCACATAGTGGAAACGAATCTCTCCTCAAGCCAGCCAGGCCAAATAAGGTAAGGATGGGATGAACGGCTGCCCTTATTTTATCAGCCTGATGGAAGCTAACCAGTCATTCAGATATGCAGAGAATCTTAACTGCAGACTGCACAATAACTGCATTGTGCCCATTGAACACAGAAAAGAAACCAATTATTTTGTTTCTAAAAGGTATCCAAAATATAATCTCCATGACTGGAACATTTAAGACTAGTAGAGCTTTTCAGTGAATTAAAGAACATAGCGGGCATACACTGTAGGCTAAATTTGACCCTAAAATAACTTAGAACCATTGGGATTCAATATGGCATGACGTAATCTCTTGAAACTCAGGAGGATTTTTTTCGCTCACAAATTCTGTGACTGAAATTGTACAGGTTGTCTACATTAAAAACTTTTATATATACAGTTTTTCATAAAATTGTATGCAACTTCCTTTATTTTCCCTCCCATATCACACCAAAAATAGTACAGTTTTGGATGGTGAGTGGAAGAAAGCAGTGCAAAATAGAGATGTGCACAGTTCAGTCTGATTTTGAATGTTTTTGGTTCAATTTAAACACCTTTAAACCATAGCCGAACGCCCCTTTGTTCATTTCAAGCTCGAACCATTTTGGCACAGCTGTAATGCAAAGCTTTCTGTCATACTCCTCCCACCAGAGACAAGCCTCAGGGCTGCTCCCAAAGTGTTTACAAAGTTCTCTGTTCTTCTCAAGCCAAGTCCATCCATTTTGGCCTGCAGATTCTCCACTTCACTCCAGCACTGGGGCAGCGTTCTCTCTACCCCAGTGGACTCTAAACCTTTTTATTGACAAATCTGGAAATTTTGTAGGTACATAACCCTTATGAATAAGATACTCCTATGCTTTCTAAAATGTTACTCCCGCTCTTTCCTCAAATCTATGCTCAGCCAGGTACATTTGCTTCAATTTAATTTAACTGATTTCATTGGATTATAGATGGGATTGGAAAGCGATAGGTAACATGTGAATTGTGCTGATCTAGTAGTTGCTTCATGCAACAAGCGTCAGGATGTGTACAAATTGGTTTTTTGCATTCAGTTCATATCAAATCAAATGTAAGAAAATTCATATCCATCCGAATAGATTCCCTTTGAATGTGGTAGGATTCTATTCGATACAAATGAATATCGTATGACTCTGATATGAACACATATGTATCCCGTAACATATCCATTCTGAACGTGTCAAATCTGCCCTGAATCCACTTTGAATCCGTTCTCAATCCATGTCGAATGCACTCTGGATCCATTGCAGATGGGACTGGCGCAGCCGCGTTCCGAAACATTCATACGAATACAAATGTCAATGTATGAATATAGTAACATTTGATTCGTATACAAATGTCCAAAATCGTACAAATCTGTACAAATAACAAATGTTACACATATTCATGGATATCCCTGCTCAGGATTAGTCTTAAAATGAAAGAGCCACCAAACCAGACTGGAACAAACAATCTATGCAGTCCTCCTGGCATCATTACAAAAGTGATTAAGCACTGTTGTATTCTGGGAAATTTTGTTGGCTTTGTGTGTCCAGGATGGCTATCCTGATTGGTTCTAGCTGTGGAGCAGTGAAAACTGAAGTAAAAAACTGCTCCACAGTCTCATCAGGAACATCCAGAGCACTCTCAGTAAACCCTGGATGCAGCATTCACACTACTTCCTAGTGCAAACGCTGCATGAGGATGCAGAGTCACATGTGGTGTTGCAATTGCCATAGCAATGGCCTGCACTGGTCCCCACATAAGTTGGGGGTGGTGCTAGTGCTGGTCACCATCTCTGAACATAACTTATCCCACAGACATTAAGGGTGCGTTCCCATGGTACTTATTTGCCTCTCTATTGCCCCTCTACTGAAGTGGATTTAAGAAAAGCGTGTTCAATTCGGAATTAAGTGTCCCCATGGGGCTCAGCAAAACGCGCATTTAAAATGCACTGACCATCCCCAAGGAAGCGTCTTTTGCTTACCCGCATCTTTTTCTCCCCGCCCCTCGCTGTTCATTGGGTGCTTGTGCAATCGTGCACACATTCAGAAGTCCAAAAGAAAAATTTACAAGTTCTCTCTTCGTCTCCCCTGCTTCTGAAGGCAGCGGGGCTGCAGCCAGCGCTATTTACAAGATCTCCAGCTGCTGAAACACCTCCCCCCATCCAGCAATTGTGTGCTAATTCACATGTCCCAAAAAATTTTTTACAAGTTCTCTCTTCGTCTCCCCTGCTTCTGAAGGCAGCGGGGCTGCAGCCAGCGCTATTTACAAGATCTCCAGCTGATGAAACGCCTCCTCCCATCCAGCAATTGTGTGCTAATTCACATGTCCAAAAGAAAAATTTACAAGTTCTCTCTTCGTCTCCCCTGCTTGCGAAGGCAGCGGGGCTGCAGCCAGCTCATACACTTTCACTTGCAGGGGAAGTAATTCATTACAATGTATCTTTCTCTTTATGATTAGAATGCCTGCCTACTGTTTTCATATCGTGAATGCTGGCTGTGGATGAGAGGCAAAAAAAAAAAAAAGAGAGAGAGAGAGAGAGCTTGCCGCCTCGGAGAGAAGCCCTGCCCCTTTTGCCCCTTTTGCCAAGGAGCGTCTCCATGCAAAATGTTGCTCTGAATACCCGTGTCTTCCAGGAAAGTGCGCTTGCAGTCTTCTTTAAAGGGCTGTTTTTTTGCAGCGCATTTTCCTAATTAGCGGCACTGGAAGCCCGGATAAAAGCCGTGCTTGGGGGTGCTCCGAGCCAAAAGAAGATTTTAATCGGACTTTAAATTGCATGGGGATGCACCCTAAGTGTGAAAAAAAAACATCTCTATGATAACGGCCACCAAGAAAACGTTGTATAAAAAAAGAAAATGTTGTATGATTTCCTCAGTTTAGTTTTTTAAATGACACATATCAAGAGCTGTCTGAAAGATTCAGAGATACACCAGACTGGTATACCTGGAGATAGAAACATTCTAAGGCCGTTTCCGCACTGACCTCCCTTGGAGTGTTTAACAAGCCTGTTCCAGCCTATTCCAGTCTAAGCTCAGGCAGATGCTATCTTTCCACATTTCAAGGGTGAAACACCATTGTCCTAGACCAACAGCAATGCAGATGCGCCTTTCCTGCAAGAACCTCCCACCCTTCACTGCATTTGGTCCATACACCCACTGCTTATGCATTGTGTTCAGAGCACACATGCAGAGCTGAACAGGGCTGTCTCTACAGTCTTGCAAACATCCAGCTGCTGTGTTTGAAAGCACGATGCCCATCTCTGTTACAAGGTTTCAAAAGCAGAGATGTGCTAAATTGACTACCATCTGGCCCTTTTTATAATGTATTTCACCTCTACCTTTCCTTTTTCTAAAAAAAAGGGGGGGAGTTTTGCAATATTACACAAATCTACAACTTCAAAAACAGGAACTTGTGAGGCTGCAGTTTTGTGCAATTGTGTGAAAGCTCCCTTTTAAAAAAACTCTGCCCCAAAGAGGCTTTTGGAAAAGGTGTGTAGATGTGAAAATGGGGCAGTGGCAGTGATGCATAGAGTCTGTGATGTTATGCCAAGTACAGAATGCCCCATTCTCATTGTTCTGAACTGCCAACACCTGGACCAGAACAGGTGTACTCAGGGATCTCCTCCACTTGTGAAGCCCCCGTGTGGAGTTTTCAAAATAGAACTGACACTAACGAGAACACAGAATGGAAGGAGAAAGAGAGCCAACCTGAACAGAGGAGGCATTGAAAGATGAAGGAAGTGAAGAGTGAGGAAGGGCTGGGATACAAAGGTGGAGCAAAGCACAGGGCATACAGCCTGGTCTTGCTCAGTGGGATGCAAGCTACTGAATGCAGATTTAATATTGTAATGTATGCAGCTTATACTGCATAGAAGAAAACACACATTTTATGTGCATGACCAATATCGAAGGCAGGTGTGACCTTCTTCCGTGCACCACCGAAGAAATGGGTAGGCTGATTTTTTTCCTGGTTGATCTACACTGCAGTTTTGGATCAACTATCTGTCAAATCCAGATCTGTCAACCATTCCAGGGAGAGACAAATTCTTCTCCTTGGCCCCCATCCCCCTTCCCCCTCTCCCGCATTGAACATGGGAAAGCAGACAGAGATGGTGAGCATGGTGTCTGTCTGAAGAAAGGGTGAATTTGCATAAAAATCTGGTCTTAGAAACCTCAATGTATTTTATGATCATGAGCTATAGAGTTGGGCAGTATTTATTGCCAGATTAGACGATGTTTTGCATCACTGCTATCTAATATGCATAGAATGAATGCCAGGCAAGGAGAGTTTTGTTTTTTAAATCCCAATTTCTCATATTGTAATGTTGGCCAGTAAGCTGGCTGCCTCCTTGTTCTGACCTGATTTGTGGAAAGAAGTTTTTCACAATGAAGTTTTCCTCTGTGCAATAACAACATGCCCTGCACTGGTACCCTCCAGACTTAAGGGTTAGATAAAAATGCCAGAGCACAGATCCACAAGTATGTCTTGAGTCTTACTTCTAGGCACTGAAATAATTGATTTTAGGTTGGATACACGGCTATGAGGGATAGTAAATCATAAAAGAGCAGGAAATACAGATAATTTGAAGGAAACTTCCCTCAAGCAAACCTTGTTATCCTACTTAAAATTATGTCTGCAATAATAAAAGATTGTCTTGCTTTTCCCTCATTTCATTCCAAATTGTTTTAAGTCAATGGCAAAGTTTTAAAACATATTTCAGTTAAATCTCCTAAATTTAGTTCAGCACAAGGGAAACATCCAGCAACGTCTTAGTAAGCAGTTCAAGGAAGAGCTAAAGATTTCCCAGGCTCTAAAACCCCAGTTGCCAAAGGGGAATAAGACATTCCAATCTGCCCACACTCCCCTCATATGGCTTAGACTAAACCACATTAACCAGGAGGATGCTGACTAATAACTCAACACTTGTATCCTTTTTCCTATTTACAGAAATGCCTTTATGGGCTCCTTTCTGCCTTAACCCAGCTGCTAAAGCTGCAATTCAGACTTCTGTATACTAACTACTAATTACCACTATGCTCTGTAAAAGAAAACAAATTAATGTATTTTCACTTTAAGTAAACAATATAAATGCACAAATAATAAATCAAATGATCCAGGAAGGCCCCTCCCCAGGCAATGAGGAAACGGATCTCTTGGATCATTTTCAAACAACTTGGGGTCTTCCTTTGTGCATTTTTAAGTCTGAATTCTTACAGTGAACAGCTGGATTGTGAATTCTGAATGAATTATTTTCTAACTTTTTCTCTTTCTAGAGTTCCTGGCGGGGGAGATGTTAAAATAACCCAAAGAAAAACAACAGAGAAATTGGGATTTAGCTCAGTTACAGCTGGGTAGAAGAAAGCAGCAGATTCAAAGGCAGGAGGGTTTTATTTTCTACAGCTAATTTATTACCATACATTTTGCTCTTTCTGAGTAGGCATTTAAAAGTTACTCTACAAATGTAGATGTGCATGCTTCAGACCACAGAAAGAATTCAGATGCATTCCATGTTCTGCATTTTTAATTCCCCCATAAATATTGAATTAAAAAAAACCAAGTTCCATACACTTTGGTACCCCATAAAGCTTAAAGCATGGTATTTAAGTAACCCACCCTAGTGCACCCATAGGGTTCAGACAGCCCTGCCCCACCCCACCCCTGGCTTTGCATTGTTGTATTAAAACCAACTGTGTTGAAAAACCTAAAGTAACTTAACAATATTCTTAAATCTGAGTTCCTTCGGTCTGGTCTTGAGGAAAGACACAACTTCAGTTCACTTATTCAGCCTTGAAAGGTCACTGGGCAGCCTTGGGTTGAACACCTCATCTACTGTACTGCACAAGACTGTCATGAAAAGGAGAAAAGTGACGAAAATGGTACATACTGCCTTGAGATGGGGAGCACAAATGTGATAATTATAATGAACAGATGCATAGGTGGTTGAAATTCTAGTAAAGTATTGTATATGTATTAAAGCTGTGTTTGATGGTTATTTTCACCACTCCCCATCTTGCCTTTTGACTTCCTGGAATTTCTTGGGCCGTGATCACACCTACAGTTGAAGGCATCTGCAGGCCATCTTCTAGTCACAGAGTTCACACTCCCCCCCCCCCCTCAGTTAGTCTTAGATGTAGACTGTTTCTCCTCCATTCGGCTTCTTTCCACAGGACTCAGTCTGCCTTGGGGAGCCAGTCTGTTCTCATTTGTCCTGTATGAGCAGGGAAGCAAGCTAGAGAGGGTGGAACCGCACTGGGGTGGGTAGATCCAGCCTTCCCTCCCACCCAACGCCTGGCTGTGGGTGGCACACAGACAATTTTTCTGCATACCTCCCCCTTTGTTACATCCATTTGTACTCCTCTGCTGAACAACTAGGAGGTTCATATTTGCAATGGAGACGAGGCTTAGGAGAAAGGTGTGGTCACGGGGGAAGTTTCTTCTTTGCTTGCCAAGCAGTTTGTACTTTGCTCGTCAGCATTCCTAGGATAGTCCCTTCTCCCATCCTGCCCCGATTCCCCTTTGTTCCAATCACACGCTGGAAGACTCTGTCCGTCTTTTTTTAAAAATAGAAATTAATCTTGTGCTAGACTGATAAAGCAATAGATCATAGGTTTTCACTTACTCTCTAGAGGTTTTGCAGAAAAGTTAGAATGATATTTTTAAATGGTCAGAAAAGCACTGCTGGGAGGGTGGCAAGGAAAAGAGTGGAACCAAGAATATAATTGATTAAGTTATACAATGTGTCTTCCATTTTCCTTCAGCAACAGAAACAATGCTTTGTTTCAGTAAAGGGGGCTTTTACTGAGAAGCAAAAGTACTTCAGCAGTAGGGATGTGCACAATTTTTTTGTGTGTGTTCAATTTCTATGGAACTGAGTGCAAGAAAATTCATATTCAATTGAATATATCCCCTTTGAATATAGTAGGATTTGAATTCGATATGAGTGTTCAATACCATACGAATACCATACCTTCATACAAATGCATTGAAACTTTGATTCAAATTTGAATGTCAGTCTTTGAATGTGTCAACATTTTATGCAAATTCAAATGTCTGAATTTGGCTGAATTTGGCTGAATTTTGAATGTTATAAATATTCGTGCACTTCCCTATTCAGCAGCTTTAGGGCAGAATACAGCCTCTCATTTTTCTTCAGGAACGGTTGGGGGGTGAGGGTACATGCCGGTTGGGCTATGCCTCAGCTGCATCTGCTTGGGGGCACAATTCCCTTACCCCAATAGTATCCTGTATTACCACTGAGTTTACCATCAGCACCATACAACTCCAAACACAACTCATTGTCACCGTTGATTGACAGAACTTTATCCTATCAGAATGCAGGTAGTGTTGATGCAACCTAGAGAGGTGGAGAACTAAAGAGTCACGTAAGGAGACATGGGGAAATAGCATAAAAGGTGTGAGCATAGCAGCCTAAACTGAGGATGCTCTGGGGATGGATTCTCAGGAATTGGATTTGAACTGGATTAGGACATCTTCAGTTTAACATCTGAACAAGATAGACTATTTCAGCAAGGTGTGATCACCTCAGTAGTGCTCTCTTATCTAAGAACCAACCAGGTCTGATCAAGTTCAGATCCCAACAGTCGCTTGGTGCAGTTTGGGTTTTGTGCTCCAATTAATACCTTCTTAGTGTGGCATAGGAATGGGCCCAGGGCCCTCCCTTCCACACACTGGTGCAGGATAAGGGAGACCCCCTCCCCTACTACTACAGGATGGAGTGTAGAATGGGCTAGGGCACACAAACTGGCATCCTACCATTGTTTACTGGTAATCAGTGTCAAAATCTGCCAGCATTCTAAGGAGTGGTGTACCAGACTGTGAACGCATGCCATAAGGCATACCACTGAAATAGACCACTAGGAGCCCTGATGTTCCTGGCCTCTGGAGCATTCGGAGGCTGCTCATGCCAACTCCAAAGCTAGCACAAGCTTTATAGCCAGCACAAGAACTGCTGAAGAATAAGCTATCCATAAGAACATAAGAGAAGCCTTGCTGGATCAGGCATCCTGTCTCATAAAGTGGCGTACCATTTGCTCCTGGGCATTCTCAGTCAAAAGACAAAGGCGAAACCTTCATCTGCTCTCAACTCCCTGCAAATGGCCTTGCCCAATACGCACAGCTCTGTTTCAAGCTAGGAGCAATCTATCCTAAAATGCAAAACTCTCCTCTTGGCATCATCCATGCACTGAGGCTTCTGACCCCTTCCTTCCCATCTGGCTCTGCATGTGGAAAAAGTAGCATTTCAGAGAATACCTCTTTGGAGATCCTGGTTTTCATCCCTATGCCTATCAATCTAACTGGATCTTTCTTCTTTTGCCTTTTTAAATTTTTAAATGTAATTTTTTGTGTTTTCTTAAATTGCTATAAAATATTTTAACATTTTTTTTAGTATTGTTTTTAGTCTATATTATTTCCATATCTTTTGCAGTCCAAAAATAGCACTATCCAAGTTCATCCTCTCTGTGTCATGAAAGAGGGGTGGAGGATTTTGGGAGCATAAAGACTACACTACCTCTGTTCAGACATAACAAAAGAGGCACCCCAAGAGAGACAGAGTATGTCCCGTGTTCCCAACCCTTCTCTAATCCACCTTTTCTAGCACAGAATGTTCATGAAAGGGGGGAGGGGCAGACTGCTGTGTGAACCGACCCACATCAAAGCCTTCCCCAAGTGCCTCAGAGGTGCCTTTTTTCTATGCATCATCACATCCTCCATCTCTTCTCATTTTTGCACAAGATCACTTGCCTCTCCTCATTCATGTTCAGTGACTTCTCCCACATTTGCTTCATATGTTTGAAAATGAAGGATTAAGCAGCATGACTTAGAAAGATTCAGGCTCTCTTTCAGCATTAGCGCTCAGAAGTACAGCGTATGTTTAGGAAAGGACAGCAGCTGAAAGAACTGCTCCTTCTCACAAAACTCACAGAACCTACAGAGATACTTTGGTGGCAGCTGTACCCTTCTTTCCACTAGCAGCACATGTTTCTTTATGAAATCCCGCTTATTGCCATCTGTTCAGTAAATTTCAGACAGTTTTGAATCACTTTTGCATCCACCTCTCCAGCAATTCTAGGCAACATAGCTCTCCTTAACCGCTTCCAATAAAAACATCTTGAAGCAATTTACAACATACAAACATACTATAAACATTGTTTTAACATAAAGCAATGCTAAAAACAGTACTCAAATAGTACTAAAACACAAAGTGGGATAGGAAATGCTGTCAGCTTCTGCATTTTGCATGTTAGTGAAGAATATACAGAATGCTTCTGACCAAAATCAAGCAATTTTGCCCCAAAATTAGGAACCAGACCAACAGCCGTCCATACAACAAAGTTCTGGTCTAACTTTGGAGGTTCTAACTCCCACCTAAGCCCGTCCAGCTGTCTGCATGGACCAACCCACGGCAGTCCAGCCAGGGACACTCAGGAGACAATTTTACATTGACCTCCCCCTTAGAGCATTCTCCAGGGCAACCTTTGCACTAGAGAACACTCCAAGCTTCAGCCCCTTGAAGCATTTCCCAAGAGATGTGACCTTCCGGTAACTGATTTACTAAGAAGATGCCAGATTTCCCTGTGGCAGCTGGCTCAGTAGTTATCTTCATGCAAAGCTCCTAAACAATCAATTACAGCTTTAAAACTGTAAAAGTGAGAGCATGCCAGAGGGTAGATGCAGCCACAAGTAATCATAAAATTACACTTAGTAAGATGGCACCGTCCAGAAAAATCTGATTCGGAAAACTTCTGATTGGGAAAGTGATCCATCAAGCACATTGATCCCAAGTTGCTGAGGGTCTTAAATTCCAAAGACAGAGTCTTCAGTCAGTCCTTGTAGTTAAGTTGCAACCAGTGTTATTGTGTCAGCAAGGGCATAACATATGCTTAAGCAGACAGCCTGTTCAGCAGCCAGAACAACGATAAGCACAGCCTCCCATAAGGTGTATAGACAATAGTGATCAAGCTACTACTATCCACGTAGGGGTCCAAGTTACCAGCTGAGACTGATAATAAATGTATCAAGCCAAGGGCCTTCACTGAGGGTCCTAACAGAACCCTAAGCAATTTATTTGTTCCTTTCCAGAAAGTTCAGCTCCCCATTGACTGAATTCTTGCCCCAATGCTTCTTCAGTTTTGGACTCCGAGGGCAGGAATTCAGACTGGTAGCTGAGCAAACTCAACTTTTTTTTCTGTTCACATTCAGCCACTGTTTGATTTTGAGCTCCTGGCTTACATACAGATTTGGCTTCTTAGCTTAGCCCTGAAAAAAACCTGTCTTTCTCTTGAGGAGACTTAAGTCTGATTCAACCTCAATCTGTGTCTTGATTGGCCTAATGGTCTTAAGCTGCCCAGCGCGGACCTTGCTGCTCCTGGCATGGGGAGATTTCGCACTTCCTGTCCCATCCGCTGGACAGGAAAGGGATGTAATCACCCAATGTTAACTAGTGCTTGCACTTGCGAGTGCTAGGTAACTACAGCCCACTCACCTGTGACCGATCCTGGGGCTGGGCCTTTTCAGGATGCCACCGTTTTGTTTGAGGTGCCCTCCGCAACAGCACATGTGTCAACACCGTTGCTATGATGACAATGATGCTTTGGCAAGCAGAGCTGCATCTATGGTTGTCTGAGGTGTCAGCACACTTGCGCAGCACCGCAGACAACTCTGGAGTGCCAGAAATGGTGCAGGTAAGTAATTAGTTCAGGTTAGTAAAGGTGTGGAGCATGATTAGGAAACTTCTGGGAAGGCAGGGGACGCCTGGAGGCTGTAACAGCCTCCTCAAGATGCAGATGCTCTTGGATTGTAGTGCAAATAGGCCCATGTACTGCTAGATGCCTATGTCTCTACTAGCCTGCTGTTGCCACCAGCCTCTTGCTCCTGTGCTACACTGCCATTGCTCCCACGTCCTGTGCCCACGTCTGCTACCCAATCACAATTGGCTACCTGGTACTAATATCCTCAGAGCCACCCTGGAGAGAAGCAATCATTTTAGACTGACTTAAAAAAGCATTTCTTGCCAGAGCATGCAAGAAAATACTAAAAGGTTATGGTCTTATATATATAATATAAAATTAGCCTCTTCTGTCAAAGGTTGGGTCCATCTATAGCTATGCAAGACCACAACCCTTTAGTATTTTCACTGCACCGCAACAAAGGAAAGTTGTAATCCCACTTAGATACAGCATTGCTGAATAAAGGCTTTGATTCAATGAAACATCATACACAAGGATGCTCATATTTCTTCTTCCACACTACTATGAAACTAGCTGTACAAGGATAGGGCTGCTCTGTGCAGTTCAGAACCCTGGATTTTTCAGCATTAAAAACAATGAACAAAGCTGCAGAGAAACATAGGTCTTTCCACACTTGGCATCAGTGGACAGGTGTTTGGGAGTGACCCAGGCTAATGTCACATGATGTCCTTCAGTCTGGGATTTCAGAATTGCGCCAAAGTCTTACAAAATGAAATGAAATCCCAACCATGAATGGGCTGAGTACAAGTGTTGCCAACAGACAATCTGTGTCAACCATAACTATCCATATTATTACACCAAGAAAATCTCCAAATGCAGGCTACCCTGATTATTTTAGAGGCCAACCTGAAGCAAAGTACAAGCCATTGTTGTTGTTTTCAGTTTAAGCTTTTTGACATAAAAAGAATATTTTAGACTTTGTAACAGAAGACACACTAAACAAGGGGGAGGAAGCAGCTCTTTGGGGGGGATTTAGAATCAAACTTTCCAAGTAAAGAAGTAGCAAGTTACTCACAGCTTCCACTTTGCTACTGAGAAGCACCGTCAAAATCAGGACTATCATAATTCGCAAAGGCCTGTACAAAAAAGAAAGAAAAAGATAGCTGGTGTAATGACCATGGAGAGGGCAATAACAGGCAGAGAAAGGACAACATTTTCAGCAGCAGCAGCAGCAGGAGCATGTGGGAAAGCGATCGCAGTACTTACTGCCTAATCCGTCGGTGGAGGCACTGCGATCTCTCCATGTTTGGACCCTTTCCTCAGGACCTCATCCCTAGGAATGAGAGAAGCGCAGACACACGTTTCCAAGCGCCATCAAAGGCGGCAGCCAAGCAGCAGCAGCAGCAGCTGCTGCTGCTCCAAGCGCTCGCCTCCCTCCTCCAAGGAGCATCGCCTCAGGGCTGCCGTTCCGGTGGCGGTCTGCGCCTTTGCCCCTTGCCCGTCTCCCTGCCTCCCCCCCCTCCTCGCTCGCTCGCCCACCCACCCACCCCGCGCCCCGTGACGGCTGGGGATAATGTGGACAGACAGAGAAGAGACGCGCGCCACAGGGGGGGCACGAGCCCCTCCTCAGACTCCCCAGCGGCCGGAGAAATAAGTCGCTCCACAGCTCCTCTACGGCCCGCCGCGCGCCCACCCACCCGTCGGCCGCCTCCTCACGGTCCCCTCAGGAAGCGCCCGCGGTGTGTCTCGGTGGTCGTCGGAGGGTCCCGGGAAGCAGCGGGGACCGCCGCCGGCTCTGGGCTTCGTCGTCGGCAGCCTGAGGAGCGGCCGCTTCCGACCTTGGCGCCCTTTCGGGTGGGGTCGCGGCGAGAGAGAGGCGTGGTCCTGCCTGCCGCCCACGAGCGCCGGGCGGCGGCTGAGGGAGGTCGCCGTTGCTCGCATTTGCTGGTCCTTCGCGCCTCGCTCCGGGCTCTCGAGGCGGCGGCGGCGGCGGCGGCGGCGGGACCCGTCCCGACAGCAGCAGCAGCAGCAGCAGCCGCGAGGGCAGGGGTCGGGGCCGCAGGCTGAGGAGAGCGGAGGAGAGCGGAGCCCCTTCCCTCCCCGGCGGCCGACCTGAGCAGGGATGGGCTGCCTCAGGCGGCGGCGGCGGCGGCCGGACGTCGAGCTCCTGCTGGTTCTTGCGCTGCTCCTCGTCGCAGAGCAGCGCTGGAGTGCGGACGCGGCGGCGGTGAGTCTGTCCCATAGCCAGGGTGGTGGTCGGCGGGTGGGGCGGGGTGGGGCGGGGGGCTTTGCCCGGGCTTCGCTGGGACCACCTAGTCGTCATGGAGAGACCTGCTCTCGGTTAGAACCCGCGAAGCGCCACCCGGACTCCGAGACTGTCAAGTTTCCCCCAGCCGTGGAAGTTTCTCCGCGGTCTCTTCCTCAAAGTCTCGCTCCGGTGAGACCCAGAGCGAGGCGTGAGGAGCAGCCCCGGCTCTGCTCTGGAGCCGCTGCTGAGGGAGGGCGCGCGAAGTGCCTTCCCAAGGCTGCCCTCAGCCTCGCGCACCTTCCAGGAGGCAGCAGACCAGGCGCCGCTCTGAGGCTCGGATCCTGCGAGGGGGCGCCTGGATTCTGGGTTAAGGCGCATATTCTCCATATGAACCACCATCGGGGGTGGTAGCGAGGGCCGTTTTGGAGACATTTGGCACCTGACCTGCAGATCCAGCTACTGACACAGTACAGTTTTATTCACACCTTACATTTGCATGATGCCATCCATCCATCCATCCATCCATCCTTCCATCCATCCATGTGTCCTTTGTGGTGCGCCTGTATCATAGCAAACACCTTTGTTAGTGTTCGAAGGAAGTGGCGGATTTTTATCCTTGTTTCAGCATTGGATGTTTTTCCACTGTCACTAGAAGTACCCATTAAGTACCCATTAATGGGTACAAAAATGCCATTACGTACCCATTAATGGGTACTTAACGGGTACTTTTAGTGACAGTGGGAAAACACCCATTATTTGGTCAGGTGACCTGTCAGTTCACAAGGAGTCAATTATTTTTTGTTGGCTTTGCTATTCTGATGGGATAAACCAAACCAAGGTACACACAAAAGCATGGACTGAATTGGGACAGAGTACCTGGATTTTCTTTAAGTCAGGGCAGAGCTTCTGTTGGTGATTTTCTGCCATGGAGAAGTGATGCCACCAGAGTTGTGGGTGGGGTTGCCCTTGTTGTTCTCCAGTGTTCCTAGTGTTCTTTGCCCCCAGGGACCACCATCCTGCCTGGGCCACAGATCACCCATTCCTTACCAAAGGCCCAGGACATTCTGGTCAGTTGAACATGGTAGCAGGGTCTGTGGTAGGCTGAATGTCACTTTTGGTCTTCAGGCCTTGGTTGATGAAAACTCATGGGAGCCACTTTTCTGAAAATTTCTCTTAAATTTCAGCTGAAATACAGTTAAACCCTAGACATTATATTTTAACTGGTTTTCAGAAAACCTTGACGATGGTTCTATTTCCAACCAAAAAGAATACCTGGATACCTTAAGGTACTACCATCGGTGTGCTGAATTTGTTTGTTATTGGAGACCTTCCTTTGAGCCCCCTTAAGTCTGAATGTAGGCGGATGAGTACTGGGACTTCTCAGTGGTGCTGGGCAAAATGCTGTCCATGGGAAAACTCACTCAGGCCAGATTTGAAAACCTTCTGACACTATTTGACTCAACATGTCACAGTTGTTTTATTGGTTTTTCAGTGCTCTTATTTCCCACATATTTTAACAATGAATTTACTTCTTGTCAGTGTGGGTGAGAAGCCATGTGACAGTGGGTGGTGGAGTTACGTGCATTTAATCTCTGCAGACAAACTATATATAGTATTGATCTAACTTCAGCAGGCATTTTCTTGCAGGGGGAGTATCCTAAAATTGTGCTGTATAATCATTTTTTATGAACTGTATATAAATTAATCTTCACACATCAACTTCTTTTGGGTACACTGTCTCCCCCCTTGGTGGTACAAGTGTTGATTAAGGAAATATCTACTTTGTGCAGATTGGAGTATCAAAACCATATTAATAACTAAAAAAGTATAATTCATTTATTGTCAGTAATTCCTTAAATGTTTTGCATGCAAGTAGTAGTTTTCTAATTTTGACTGATGGTTCTGAAAGGACAGATAAAGGCTTTTCCTTGCTACTAGCATCAGTAGGGCATCAGTTCAGCCTGCTGCTGTTGTCTATGCACTAATAGGTTCCCCTTTAAATTCCTATAATGTAGTCTATATGGAGCTATCTTTGCATCTGCTCCAAAAGTTGCAACTAGCAGCCTGGTTGCTTAGTTGGGCATCTCACCATGTCCATATTTTATTTATTTACTTACATTTTTATCCTACTGTCTCCGAGTGGGTAACAACATTTAAAACCAAACATTATATATTGAAACAATAGTGGGAATAGTACAAGTGGGAAGGGAAAAGTATATCTCCATTTAACCAAAGGCCACGTCAAAGAGGTGCATCTTCACTACCCTCTGAAATGTGTACAATGAAGGTGATTGAAAGGGAAGACTATTCCATAGCCTAGGGGCCATCACTGAAAAGGCCCTCTTCCAGGTGCCCATCGCTTTTGCTGCTGAGGTGGTGGGGCAACCAAGAGGGCCACCGCTCCAGATCTTCTACCAGGCCACATTTATAGTTTTTTCTTTGGCTTACAATGTCCATAATAACTTGGCTCAGATTGTTTAGCAAACTGCCTCCCATGTTTTAGGCACCTGATATCATTAA
This sequence comes from Aspidoscelis tigris stejnegeri, assembly GCA_023333525.1. Taxonomy (NCBI): domain Eukaryota; kingdom Metazoa; phylum Chordata; class Lepidosauria; order Squamata; family Teiidae; genus Aspidoscelis; species Aspidoscelis tigris. The sequence goes on from JALMGA010000010.1 coordinate 2,816,157, forward strand.
GATTGTCAATGGAGGCCCTATTATATGCCTGAATGCCACCTTCTCTTTGCTTTCAGCTGTGCTTTCTCTTTTGGAATCCCACCCTCTGGGACTGTCCCCCTTCTGATAGTCATGGGACACTTGCAGGCGTGGTTCTTGGGTACCTACTCAAAGGTCTGTCTTTTCACCCAGGCCTTCCCAGTGTGAATATTTCCCTTTCATGTGTTATTTCTGATTTTATTAATGTGTTTATATAATTAATGTTTTGATCTGTTTTTATTTTTTAATGGAAAGTGATACAGAAAATTAGTTTTTAAAAAAGGTTCTTGCAAAACGGGCACAAGTAATTCTTGGAAGTTTTTCTTTTTTTGAGAGTTGTGGAAGGGGTATCACTATTAATAATTTCATAATAAATTATATTAATGAGATGTTCTTTAACCATGTACAGTAATACACAATTTCCAAACAACTGTTTTTCATGGTTGGTGCCTGAATGTGAGCTTGTTTGAGGTATAAAGCTGCCTATATGCCACTTAGGCCATGATCACACGAGTCTGAAACAGGTCTGCCTGTTAATGAATTTGAATTGAATTCGTATCAGTGCTGGTCAGATGTGGATTGATAGAAGTCGTCTCCTTCTTGGGCTGCTGCAGTTAATTTTTAAAATAATAATAAAAATAAATTTGTGTAAAAACACTAGAAAGAGGAATCATACCCCTAAACTGAGGAGACATGGAGGTGCTTCACGAACTCCACATGTGCTGATTGGCTGAAGGGGAGATGCCTCACAAACACTGCATGTGCCGATTGGCTGAAGGAAATACTGGGGTCCACACACCACAGCACAGTTCTGTCTGCTTTAGGCCATCCCACCATTCATACCTGAGGAAGTGGAAGTTGGACTGGAATTCCAGGACGGCCTCAGTCCATATGAGTGCTGTTTAAAGACGACTACATTTTAGGATGGTCCAATGGTTGTAGGCTGGCTTGCAATTTGGATTAGCTTAAACTAGTGTGAATTACACATCCTGCTGGACGAATCAGATTGTCCTAAAACTTTCCGCAATGTCTGTGGTGCATCTGTAGACTTACCAGCTCTGGCACCAGTTCAGATGTGGAGCACACCTCTCCAACTTGCAGGGAGCTCCAGCATGTGCAGAGCTGTTTCTAGTGAGGAAATGACTCTGTGAGGTGTGGATGCACTGTCTCAGAGCTCCTGCCACTTTAGGGGTGATTAAATATTAAGCTACATTCCTCATCCATTATTGCTATCCATAGCAATTTCATGAGCAAAATCCTGAACTCATTTTTTCAAGAGCAGAATCTGATGAACTAGAGGAAATTGTTGAGATAACAGAAGAAATTAGCAAAAAAATTGATCTTGCCTTTGAGTTCTGTCATAACCTTTGGAGAATGTCACCAGGGCCTAACAATTGATTGATTTTTAATTTCAGTTCCTTGAGCAGCACTGGAATTTGACCAGCAGAGGAAGAACTAGACTGGAAGTGTGCAGAAAAAGACATACCAAAAATCATTATTAGCTACCCACAACTTCTTAGCTATGAAAGCATAAAGAATATTGCATTCTCTGCTTCAGAGTTTCAGTCCACATTCAGAATGAGAGAATTCAACAGCAAAGTGACAAGCTGCTTTCTTTTAGCGTTATCTAACTCAGAAAATCCTTCACTTTGCTGATATGTTATTCCATTCTGAAGGTGGACTGAAGCTGGATTAAAACTTAGGTGTGAACACACCCTAGACTAGTTCTGATTGGACCCAGTGAGAAATAAAGATGGGCTGCACTTTCTCATTTTAATGTCCAAGTATAATTTTCCGATGCCTTGCTAAGAGATAAAATTGTTAACCACAAAAACTGAGGTAAGCTCTCACGGCTGCCCAGGGATCTTTTAAGAGAAGGTGCCAGACCTGGTCCAGACTTGGGCTCTAGCATAATTGCTAGCACAATCAGTAGACTGGTAAAATAGCACAGACCCAGCAAAGCAAAGCCAGCCACAAAGTAGTAGTGGGCAGATAATCAGCCCAACACTGATACACTATACTCTCAAGTCTTTTAATGCAACAATTTTAACAACAAAGGGAGATACTTGTTGCCCCTCCTGCTAGGTACTATAATCTTGCAAAATCTTTAGGGCAATCCTGATCAAACAGGTAAAATCTTCTGTCATCCCACAGTGCCTGGCATTTGAACACTATTAAATAAGCCCTGCCCGCGGAGAAGAACCTTGCCATCTCTCCTGGGGGTGGTATAGTGGTGGTAGTCTAGACCACTCTGCCCTCTGGGTGACTCTTCAGCATGGCTGGGCTTGGACATCTTGGAGGAGGTGATTCTTTGTGGGACTGGAGCCTTTGGTCAGCTGCTCTGGACTCCACTTTATCTTAGCTGACTCAATGTGTGTGTTGTTTGGTTTATTTTGCAGTGTTTTGTATGATGTGCAATTTTTATAATGTATTTTTATTATAATGTTTTGATTATTATTTTGCATTGTGTATTATCTGTTTGTGGTAAACTGCCTTGGAAATGAAATATACCTATCTGTTAACTTTTAGAAGTTACTAACATTTTAGATCTAATGCTATAGAAAATTAATAACATGGGGGAGAGAAGGATAGTGTTGAAAAGGAGGTCTGATTTCACCACAGTGAACTGGAGGACCTTTCTGTAATTCAGATCTCTTGCAGGTGTATATTAATCTCAGGGGATAAGTAGGGGAAAGTTGGATTAATGGTGTGGTGCCTCAAAGTAATGTTTTATTGTGTTAAAATTAAGCTTATTACGTTTTGAAAACTGATTGAAGTCTACACCAGTAAATGGAATCAAAGTGCTTTTGGTGATACTTGTAGGAAAGCAGGGGTGGGACTCACTCAGTTCACCAGGAGGGAGGGGGAGAGAGTCACCTGCAGCTCCAGCCAATCAGCAAGGACACACGCTGAAGGGGAGAGTATAAAAGGCTAGCCCAATCGTGACCAGATGTTCTATGTTTTGGGTCTTTTCGAGGTGGGTGGTTCGTGTGTGGCGTGCAACATCCTGATGGTCAGATCTAACATAGTTCCAGGGATTGAAGCTCTAGGTAAATAGGCAAGGTGATCCCTTTAGAAGATAGGTTAAGAAGGCTGAGCGAATTCCTTGCTAAAGTTATATGTTGAAACTTACTTGATGTTCTATCCAGAGTTGTGAATCAATAAACTTGTTCTTGTTATTTATAAAGAGAATGGAGTCCAAGGAAATTATTACTTAAAGCCGCAGCCAAGAAAGCCAACAAGTTTAGGCTGTAGCAGCTTTGCGGGAAGAGAGAGTGGGGAGGAAGCACAGCGCCGCTATTGGTGATGCTGAGAACCACTTCACGCCTTGTTAAGGGATTATAAAGGGAAAGCGATGAGCCTTACACCAGGGAGCCGATTAGCAGCTAGGCCAACAATACATTTAACGCTACCAACAAAACCAAGGCAAACCGTTGAGTTTAAGAGGACAAGACTTATTTATTTATTTAATATATTTAAAACATTAATAGTTATAAGCCTGTGTGGTAGGCATCTCAAATGTCAATTTCTAAACTTGCAAAAATCAAAATGATGAAACTGGCAGTTTTAACTGATGTAATTTAACTTCAGTTAGAGGTAGGGCTATATGCAGAATATGTATTAAGGGTTAATGTGGATCATGGAGGCCCATGCTGGCCTGGCTCCCTATGTATCCAGCCCTAATCCAGATCGCCGGTAGTATCATTTAATCAGTATTATTAGTGGGTCGTAGAATATGTTTTATGCAGGCCATGGACAATGAGAAAATCCAGAAAATGGCAATGATGTGGGTACCACTAGGTGGTCACAGGAAAAGAGGAAGGCCATTTAACATCTGGTGTCAAACATTTCTAAAAGATCTTGAACAAATGAATGTAAAATGGGACAAAGCCACAAATATGGTTGCTGGCTGGAATTGCTGGAATTATCTCATTGCCCGATATGCTACTTACCATGAGAGGACCTAACTAACTATTAGTGGGTCTCATCCACTAGTGGCATGGAAATGTGGCTTTGAAGCTTGCATGACCTTCAAGGCTGCATGCTGTGGGCGATCAGATCAGCAGCATCAGTGTAGATGGTGTTGATCCTACCCACCTGTTCCAGACCCTGGATCAGTTGGCCAGACTAAGCCAGATTTACTGATCTGGAACTACTATAGGCAAGTGCAGAAAGGGTCTATGACAGGATGAGTGTTGTCAGACCATAGGACAAAACAGGGACACTCTCATCAAGCAAATCAACTGAGAATGAAGATTTAGTTGGTTAGTGGCTATAGGGAATGTTTGTCTATAAAAACTTAATGCTTATTTTGGTTTTTATATTATATCATTGTTTTGTCCCAAGAGCAATGCTATGGACTTTGGGTGTAGTAAGGCCTCTGGCGCTTGGGAACACAGCCTAAACAAAAGACTTGTCCACAAACTTCTTAAGTTTTCAAAAGTTTTACTGGTTACAAACACAAATAACATAAAACTGATCTCTTCTCTCTCAATAATCTTTCTTAAATACCTTACTCTCTCTTCTTTGTGGGTTAACTTTCTGTTATAGACTATGTTTTCTCTGTTTTCTGTTTCTTCTGTGGACTTTATCTTTGTCAAAGGAAAATACTCTCTCCAGGTCTGACTTGGCTGAAATCTTACTACACACTAACTAGAACTGACTGGAGAGAGAGTATATGACCCTGGACCTTTCCCACAATCCCTTTGTTTCTTAAAGGTACAGCTCTCAATGTCCCCTCCTGCTCTAATACATAGAAAAGCCTATAATAACTTCAACTAAATATATGTCTCAAGAGCATCAAAGATGCTCTGAAGGCATGACAATCATAGTAAAATTGGAAAAGAGAAAAAAATTATATAGTTAAATAATTTAATTACCTCGTATAATGTCAAAGGTTTAAAGGATAATATAAAAGAATTAAAAGTCCAGAATGCCCTCATTCTCATTTTTATGAACCAAATGTGGAAGCACCAACACCTGGATCAGAATTGATGATGTTAATATGGTTGTAGACCTATTCAAACAGGTCACCTGCATAACTGGGATAGGGATCCCCTAGAATGGTTGCAGCATGAGCTGTCATCAGTCTTGTGTGAAAGAAGTGTACTAGCAAGGAACTTGTTCTGGGATAAAATGAGTGTGTAAATAGACCAGTTCTTAGGATATTTAAGGTCATACAAATGCTTCTTTATGGCACTGAGGGCACATCTCCATGGTCTCTTTTTGTTTCCTCTTGTGTTGGATTTTAAAAATGTGGGTTGTAATTAAAAATAAAGCATCCCCATGTGGTTTGGGTCAACGCGGATTTAAAACGTTCTTTCCTGTCTCCATGCAAACCGCTTTTTGTGAGCCCGCATCTTTTTCTCCCCACCCCCACCCACTGCAGGATGACAGGCAAAAACCTCAATTGAACCTCCAGAACACAGCACTGATCAGTCCTTTACTTGGCTGCCAAGAGTTAAAAGTACTTACAAGCATAACTGAAAGCAGCTCACTCTCTCCAGAACTAATGCTTGCAACATAGTTACAAGCAGAACTGAAAGCAGGCTCCCTTCAGCTGTCAAATTCAGCTGCCTGCATTCAGGTAATGGCTGCTGATTAGCACACTTCGGAGGCTGCATTATTAGGAGGGGGAGGGAGAGATTTGCTTGCTGAGAAACAATCTCCTTGGTAATGATAATGATAATTAGTATCACCTTTCTCTGTTAGCAAGCACAAAATCTCTCTCCCCCTCCGAAGTGAAACAATGTGACAGTTCAGAGATCTGCTTGCTCACTGAAAGAGCTGAATGCAGCTAATTCTAGCAGCCAATTCTTCTGCAGAGATCAAAAATGCCTAAAAATTCAGTGGAATATGGGAGAAGATGTGGAGAAAACGTCTCCATGCTCCCAGGAAAACCTACAGCTTCCCAAAAGTGCAGAGGTAGTCTTGTTTAAAGGGTTTTTTTTCTGCCACGGATTTTCCTCCTTTGTGGCTCTGGAAGCCCGGAGTAAAGCTCTGAAAAAAAAAAGCTTTTTAACTGATTTTATTTTGCATGTAGATGGGGCCTGAAATCTGCAAGCTTTCTAATATTAAAAAAGGACGTTTTTAGGAATAGCTCAGTCTACCTCAATCTACTCTTTCCCGGGCAGCAGGAGCAGAGCTGGGATAGAGCCCAAGAAATAACCATTGGTATATATCATTACTAGTATAGAATCACTACTATAGACTCTGGAAACACAGCCCGGAAGAATAGGGCATTTTTAAATGGCTAGCAAATTTGATAAGTATTATTAATCAGCATGGTTTTGAACCTCAAGAATAAAATCCAAATCAATTTTTAAGCAGAAGGTGTTAGATACAGGGACTTAAAAATCTACCCATCATTGTTGGTTCAAAATCTATGTTATGTTTGGCTAGGTCTAACACCTAAAATTAGAAAAATACTTACTTTGGAATATGATTGTGAGCCTCTATATAGCTTCCATGCACTTACAGTTTGAATGGTTACATATCATGGTGAAACGTGGATGTTCTTGAGGAGAATTTTCTTCCCAACCATCAGCTACATATAGTAATTTTTGTTAGGGGCTGGTTGTTAGCTTTATTATTTAAAAAATAATAATTTTATGGATAATAAAGAAGAAATGACCTTTCTACTACTGTCAGTAAAGTGTGAGAAAAGTGGCCCCACATATCATTAAAGCTAGTAAGCTAATCAGCCTACATGGACTATATCAGAGATTTGGAGTGTTTCCGCACTGGCCGTGGAAACCCATTTAAACACACATTGGAGACACATTAGAGGCACTTAGGAACTTACCTTCTGCACTGGAAAATGGATCCGGGAACCTTTGAGGTAGCTGCTTCTGCACACCAGCACATGAGATCCAACCCTAATGGAGTCTCACTGCCGAAAAATCCGGCCTCCGTGAAGACCTGGAAAATTAGGACTTCAGTCCGTCTCCTCGCCTCGATCCGTTTGGAAACAGGATGCTTCTGCACATGGAGAGGTGAGGGGATGGATGTGCTGATGGCCGCCATCTTGGGAAGGGTGGAAACAGGCTGGTCTGCCTCCAGAGCCCCTCCTCGCATGCTGCACGCCGGCAGAAATGTGCGGTGACTGGCAGCTGAATGCTTCAGTCCTGCGGCTCTGGGGGCAGCGCTGCCGGCACGGGAGACTGGCTGCCTTGGGGAATGGGTGCTGCAGCCTCCATGGATGCACCCTTATTAGAATGTCTGAATTTGTACGAATAGAGAAAAAATGAATGTATTAGAATTTGAACCGATTTTAATACATTTGTATCTATTCATAGAATATTCAATATTTGTATGTATTCAAATGCATCTGTACACATCCCGTACGTATCCATACAGATGCGAATAAGATGCATATGCATACGTATGTAATGTATATATATACCATTGGTATACATCATTACTAGTATAGAATCACTACTATAGACTCTGGAAACACAGCCTGGAAGAATAGGGCAGGGGGCAAAATTACAAATGGCAAAATTATTTGAATGATTCAGAATATTCGTATTCAAAAGTTAAAAAACAAATGTCTGGACATTCTATGCGAATTCAAATGTCTGAATTCAATCAAATAATAAATATTTTGAATATTCTTGCACATCCCTAACTAGAATGGATGCCTAAGTACAAGCAGGAAGCCTCTAAAGGCATTTGCCGGGATCTGAGAGCAGGAGAAGGTTTGCCCTTGTCTCTGCTTGAGATGCCCATGGGCAATTGGTGGGCCACTGTGTGAGACAGGATGCTAGACTAGATGGGCTGTGGCCTGATCCAGCAGGGTTCCTCTTAGGTTCTTAGGTAGGCATTCTCCTGTGTTACAACTCCACCCTTCAACTTGAGGTTCTTTTAAACAAGCTTATCCTTATCTAACCTCTGCTTCTCTGCCAGAACTGAAGGGAGACTTTGCCTGTAATTGTTCTGAGTGTGGCCAATGATCTAGCTTGTCTTAATTTGTTTTGTTTTTTCCCTTTTGTTTCCCCTTCCTGGGAGGTGTATCTTGGCTTGTTTCTGGGCTCTCAATGCAAAGATGATCTACATAGCTCATGATTAGTACATAATGATGAAGGAAATGATTTGGCCATAATGCTAGAATTACCATCATTCTTCTAATATGACTTGGAGATACTGTAGGCAAATTCCACTGACAGTTTGGAAGATCCAGGTATTCCTGGATGCTGAAACTTAGTGAAAATTCTGAAAACTACTTCAACATTTGTCACAGTGGTAATACTTGTAGGGAAAGGCCAGTCAAAGCAGAGGGAGGAAGAATTTAAGCAAGGATCTGTGTGTTCTTCAGGCAGTTCAGATAAAGGAAGCCCAGTGACTAAACCCAAATACAACAACTAGTCCTAAAGGAAGCTGGACAATGTCAGGATGGCAGTTAGAGCCCTCATGTACATAGGAATTTAATAGTCTGACAGTCTGTTGAAACTTTCTGGGAATTTTTGTTTTTGTTATACATTCTTCATGAAGCAGAATGTTTCTCTGCTTTAAAATTCTTTGAAAGGATGCTGGGTGGATTAGTGTCGGCTGTAATTTTCGGGGTGGTGCCAGGAGCAAAGACCTCTAGATACAGCTACTTGCAGTTGTCTTGATTGAGTTTAAGACTGCATTATTTTAAATTCACCCTAAGAAGTGATACAGCATTACATTGTAGATAATCTCACAATACTCTGCTTAATGCAGGCCAACATGCATTGAAAAATACCTGATGTTAGTGAAAATGGAAAATAAACTAGTGGGGTCCTACAGTTTATGACATATGGAGACTGTATCATGTTTTGATGATCATTCTGCAAGGAATTACTTACCATTAATAAAACCTAAAAGAATTAGATGCCAGTGTTAAAAGACAGTCTTTAGAAAGTATATAGAGATTCATCTAGTCCAGTTATTTATGAGAAGCTTAAATTATTGGTATTAAATGCTTTAAATACATAACAAATTCTGTATCACTTCACATTAAAGATACTAAAGTGCATTATGATAGAACTTAAAAGCAAAGTTAAATATCAATTAAAATAGACCATGAATTGGGCAGGGTAAGGAAACAGATACCCATTCACACAAGGAATGCCTGAAGCCCTTTTGGCAGATACCTGTAATCCTGGAACAAAGTATTCCTTGGTACACTTTATCCACATGGGACTAGGGCTGTTTTGTTCCACAATCACCCTAAGGTCTCCCTATTCCAGAACAGTGGTAGATTCCAAGAGCTCTATAACTGTACTAATGACATCTGTTCCTGTCAGCACTTCTGCGCCTGGTATGGAACAAGGAGAACGGAGGTAGACTCAGCAAAAACGTCACAGCATACTTGTATTAATGCCACCACTCCATCTTTGCAGCCTGCACCCCTTTATTAAAGATTGCTCAGCTCTGCACTTGTGCTCCGAACATGCCACTTGAGAAACAGGGCTTGGGCCAGTCTCTAACTGGGGTGCATGGCGCCTTGGGCAATTAGTCAGTTCCCTGGAATAGAACAGCTATCAGGTCAACTCATGGATAAGAGATGTATAATGAACTGACCTTCAAACCAACAGCAGATTCAGCTAGCAAGAGGGCCCAGAAGCCATTCCACGAGGTACTTGTGGAAGGAGGGATGAGAGAGGGTAATAGCAGGTAACAACTTAAAATCTGATCATACAATATCACTTATTTCTCCTAGTCTTATGCCACTCCTGACCTGTGACAACTCAGATGGGGTGATACCATTCTCTTCCTTTCTGTTTCTCACCCTCACTCATTTTTCCCTTTCACACATAGTGCAGTAACACAGAACAACAGGGTTAAAAACAAATAAGAAACCTTCATATCTATATGAAATTAGTGAAACCTCAAGTCAGGTGGTCTGTGAGTGTTTACTGATGACACCAACTCTATCTTTTCATTCTTTTAAGAGACAGTTCAGGGCTGCGCCCAGACGCTTTTATACTGTGCAGTGGAAGATGCAGTCTTGATCAAGGCATCACACACGACGATTGATGGATCGTCAAGGCGTCACATTATCCAGTCAGGACTGTGCATTTACCTTAATGCTGGATCACGTACACTCACTGTGCAGTATAAACAAAATCCAAAGTTTTCCTCCAGTGAAGGCAGAACTGTGAGAACAGGAAGACGAGAGCAAGAAGGGCAGCTCCGATTTGACTGACTGCCTCAACCTGTGTGATGACGTGTGCCAACCCACCTCTCACAGTTCCAATGGGGAAGCTATGGAGCTGCCTTTTGAGTCAGGACACCCGGTCATTGCTGCACTGTAAGTATACTGCGCTTTTACATTTAACTGTGGATTTATTCCACTAGTCTGGAGGCAGTCCAGGTATTGGATTGTTGCTCGGAAGTGGGAGAAGGTTGCTTCTGGACCAGTACACTGAATTCGGACAAGAAAGGAGACCTATGTATTATAGGATTGCAGGTATGGCAAGTAGGAAAGCAACCTGTTCCTGATGGAAGGAAGAGGGTACAGCCTGATATTTTTCTGGATTCATGGTTATCACTGGAGGCTCAGTGGTTCCTACATCCAGTTATGGTTGGTCTAGCAACTGAAATTCTTTGTAGATCACTTAGCCACAGTGATCCATGGTAATCTTGGACTTCACTATTGTAACACACTCCATGTATTAACTATGTTTACATATTTAATGTTTCTTAGCACTTACTGTATACATTTTTCTTATTATTTTTCCTGCATTTTTGAAATGAAATATCAAGTTTTTGCATTAGAGATATGAAAATGTTTGCAATAGTAAGAGTGGCAGGGAAAGGATTTTCCTTGACTGAAGGAGGGATGGAATTTTAGGAGTGTGGCGGCCCACTCTCCCAGCCCAAGGCGGGTTTTCCCCTGCCCCCTTCTCCTGTTAAGAGGCCTGAATATATTTAGATTTGGTAGCAAAAAGAACAGTGCTGGCCATGCCTTTCCAGCCTCGTGCAAGAGAGCACATCGCCCTCCTTCTCCTTTCTCTATTGAAGCCAGTGGACAGCGTTTCTAACCGGCTTCCCTGCAGTTCACTTTCTCTGGCTCCTGCTTTCATTGCTTCTTAAAGCTATAGTAGCCCTTCTAAAGTAGTGTTCTCTTTAGCTTTCTAATAAATCACTGTAGGCAATACTCTTCTTTGTGAAAATAGAAGTCTCAAGCTTTATTGTTACAATGGTTTCCAAAGGTAAAATAAAACAAATTAGTTGCAAAGTATATCAGTGTTCACAGAAAGACCATGCTCATACACTCCTGGTTCCCTAGTGACCTCTAGTGGTTAGGAAGCTGGACTCTTATCTGGGAATACTGGGTCCAATTCTGTCCTGCCCCATGAAGCCAGCTGGGTGACCTTGGCCTAGTCACAGCTCTTTTCTAAGCTGTCACAGCCCCACCTATCTCACAGGGTGTTCTGTTGTGGGGAGAATAGAAAGCTTTGTCAGCCACTTTGAGTCCCCTTAAGTGGATGAGAAAAGCGGGGTAGAACAGCCAACTCTTCTTATTCTTCTTCATTGACCAAATACTAGCTTTCCCACTCATTGCCCTCAGATGCAACTTTGCTTCATCCCCTAGAAAATGTGAAAAAGAGAAAGCAAGAAATTGTGGTGGTATCTTGCTCTAGAGTTGTTCTTTTATTTATTAACAGTAAGGATTGCATGAAGTATAGGGCCTATTGGTTTGTGTCTCTATTCTAATGATCTCTGGAAGTGATCTCTCTACTCTTGTTACTGTGATATAGACTCCAGTCCTAAACACTTGTTCTTAAACAACAGATGTACTTAAGGGTTGGCAGAGAAAATCATTTAAAGCACAGACAGGTCCTGCAAAAGTCCTTGAACTGCTCTGAGTCTATTCACTATTCTTTCTCTTCCGTCATATTCTGGTTTTGGCGTCTGCTTCACTTTTGTCTATAATATTCATGGAATTTCCTTCCTTTGGACTGAACACTGTTCCTTTGACCTCAATTTCCAAAAGCTTCCCAGACTGCAGCTTCAAGCTGCTTGAAGAGACAGAGTCTAATATTGGAACTGTGCATCTTTCTACCAAAAAAAAAAAAAGACTTTGTTGCCATGATTCCAAAGCTTCCTCATTGCTGAGTTCTCTGAATGTTTCCCTGATAAACTAAGTGAGATTTGTTCACCTCCTGAATATGTAGCTCTCCTTGGGCTATGCTGCGTAGTTTGAAGACTTTCTATAGAAGGTTCCTGACCAGGATAATTGGCAGATAGGAATCTTACGTGATTCTGCCCATGCCTTAAGATCTGGAAAGGAAGCCTTCCTGGTTGTCCCACCACTCTCAGTAGCAAAAGCAGTTGGCACCCAGGATAGGGCCTTTTCAGTGGTGGCTCCCAGATTGTGGAACAGATTCCCTCCTGAAGTGCATCAGGCATCTTCACTTTATGCATTTAGGAGAACTGTGAAGATGCACCTCTTTGTCCTGAACTTTGGCTAAAGAAAAAAATGGTTTTCCTCCCCACATTCAGGCACTGTCATGGTTTTAATCCTCATTTTATATGCTCACTGGTTTGTAATGTTGTAACCCGCCCTGAGGCCTTTGGGTATAGGGCAGGATAAAAAAATTCAAATAAATAAATGAATGAATGTCACATACTAGATCAAACTTCCATCCTGGATGATATTTACACTTTGAGCATGTGGACAGAAACCCTCGAAAGCGTGAACTAATAATCACACAGTATGCTTGAAGTTATACAAATATAGCAAAACTAATTTGCAATAATCATACTATTTATAAATTATTTCAAAATTCTGATTTTAATCCAAGCTGGAGGACTTTGATTTAATGAGGGTGAAAATTAAGATAAAGGATCATCAGTGGGAAATAGTATGATTTATGGAGATATTTTTAATCTCTACTACCAGAGATGGGCAGAATACTTCTGTGAAGTACCCCAGCAGATGTATTTCAGATATAAGATACTTGGTAAATCTTGAAATACAAAATACACTATCTGGAAAAAAGAAGCAATCTGAGTGGTTCATTTTAAAACTTATTTTCATTTATTGTAAGTAATACATGTTTTTCAAAGATTAAATCACTAAATTATCCCCTCCAGGCTACATGAAAAACAAATGACTGGCTTCCTGAGTGGGACAGTAGATGGAGCAACAAGTTGGTTCTAAATTTCCTACCACACCCATTTTAAGAAAAATAAATTTGACTGTTACGTATGGTTTTAAAATTACTTGTTTAATGTTATTTTTCTCATCATTGTTAAGGTTGTCAAACAAATCACTGTACTCATTTGTTCATTTAAGTTAGGCTCGTCTTACCGCTACATTACTAAGAACTGCATTTACTTCTCCATAATCCTACATCATGTTATTGGAGTGCTCTGAGAACATATGTCTTGAGAACAGCATCTGTTCCCCTGTAATCAAGGAGAAGTGGTACATCTCCTTTTGGTCCCTATGGATGTTTCTGCATTTGCCACTGGAAAACGGATCAAAGAAGATCCATTTTTCTGTGATCTAACCTCCTGAGGATCCGTCCCAAGTAGGGACGGATCTGAAGGGCCCTTGCATGTCCACACACACGTGGGGAGGCCGGATCTGGCAGGATGGATGGTCTGGGTGCAGTGCGGAAGCTGCAGCACCCATTCCAAAAGTCAGCTGGATTCCTGTGCCACCAACACCACCCCCGGAGCCGTGGGACTGGAGCAGTCAGCTGCCAGTCACCGCATGTTTCCAGCGGCATGCAGCACGCAGGGGAGGGCAGAAGGAGGCAAACCATCCTGTTTCCGCCCTCCCCAAGATGGCGGCCTCAGGGACATCTGTCCCTTCGCCTGTCCATGTGCAGAAGCATTCTGCTTCCACAAGGATCCAGGCAAAGGGATGGATTGAAGCCCTCATTTTTGAGGTCTTCGTTTAGATCCATTTTTTGGCGGCAAGACCTGATTTGCACGCCAAGATGCGGAAGCGGCTACCAGGAAGGATCCCTAAAGAGGTCTCTAGTGTGGAAGGTAAGTACCAAGGGGTCTTCTATGTGTGTTAAATCTCGCATAGAACCAGTTTCTGCGGCCAGTGCGGAAATACCCTATGACTACTGAGAAATTGTGGTTGGGAACAATGATGACTTTTTTAGTTCTGATCTGGATTTCAGTTCTTATCCAATCTGGTAGAAGCTTCTCATATGTACATTTTTGAAGAACCTTACCTTTTTCATCTGAAAGTTTTGTTTGGTTCTTGCTAAATAACCACAACTAAGTATTCATTTTTTGTTAGTAATGTTTATATAAGAGCCTTAATTTAATACTAGTTGACCAAGTTTATCTAAAAACATACTCATTTAGCATGACAGATGGCTTTTGCATGTTATTTTAATTTAATTTGGGGGAATTCTGAGATGTAATACTTGCAATTTGTGGTTTGTTCCTCTTGGCAACAGCTTGAACCTTAATTTTGATTATGCAGCGGAGGAATGCATTGACACTCTGCTACGCAAATACCATATCTTTCGTACACGATCACAAAACAAGCCTGAGAGTGACCACTGCAGAGATTTCCTTCCTTCTTGCTGTATTGGGATACAGGATGTACTGTTTTAGTACATTAGACATCTGTAACATAACGTTCCTTGTGCTGTTATCCCATGAGAGTTGAGCAGACAATCTGGCAGTGTGCAGCTGCTAAATCACAGACGCAAATGTTGTGCAACACAATGCGAAAACTTCCTGCAAGCTGGGTAATAATCTCCATGTTGGCCTGGCTATTGCAGATAAGGGTTGAAGGATGAGCTGATGACTGAAGCACTGGTAGTGTGGGACTTTCTAGCGTATCCTGATAACTGTTGCACGTGCATTTATTTAGGCATGTGCCATATTCCTCTCTAATCTTGTAACTATTCTGAGCTCCAGTTTAGAAGATTGGAGCTGGAGCTTCTGTCCCTCATATAACCTTTGGGATGCAGGTGTAATATTTTAAATTTTGCATTTGGTAGAGGTCTTCCACAATAATCCATTACTGTATCATATCCATTGAACCATTGTCAAATCCAGTAGTAAAAACTGTCCTATACCAGTAGTTTTTGTCTATCAGCTTTGCTAGCTTTCAACATTTATCACAAGACCTCACTCATTATCACTCGTTATCTGATCTCACTCAAGCAATCCAAAAGAAGAATTAATTTGTTTGCAGAATCTCTAGAGGAAAATAGAATTGGGTCTGTTTTCAACAACCTGCTATATGCTACTCAGTTTGTTACTTCCCACATTCTGGCACAGTCAGAAAGGAAAAGATGCCTCAGCTTAATCTTTGATCACTTAAAACCTGTGTTGCTAGATTTTTCCTAAAGAGATGCCAGAACCTGACCTTCCTCATGCAAAGCAAAACTCTAGCATTGAACTATGACAGTTTCTACTGATTAAAAATAAATAAATAAAAATCAAAGGCAAGCTCAGCTTAATCAATTTTGTTTTAAGTTACTGTTTCTCCCGGGCTATTTTATGGCTGATAAGCATTCTAGACATGAGCGACTTGGCAAGGGGCAAGGTTGCTATGTTCTTTTTGGCCTTTTCCCAAGCTTGGGGTATCAAGGACCCATTTCAACATTTCAGAACAGGGACTAGATTGAAAGAAGGCAAGGAAGCAGTCTGGTCGGAGGCAGCTAAAAGCTGATTGTGGAACGTCCCTTCTTAAATGCAGTTGATAATCTGCAAGATGTGGATGTTCTGGGGAAAAACCTTTTAATAAAAGTATGGAATAATTATACATAGTACAATTCAAACCTCCTCTGTTGTAATTATACCTCAGGGTGAAGGGGAGGGGAGGGTTTTAAGGGCTCACATGAATTAATTATTAGGCTAAGATTATGTACTTTTCAATACTGAACACAAGTTTGTATTGTTTGCTTTGGAAAACAGTTTTTTAAAAATAGATTTTAACATGCTACAGAGAATCACTAGGTTCTCTGATTTCCTTCCTGCATTGAAGGGCATAAGCAAATTTGTTCCTTTAAACAAGTTATTCTGCTGGTTGTTGTTGTTTGCTAACAGACATCTGTTGCAGAGGTTTACTGCCAAGAGAGACTAAAGTGCTCATTAGGGAAAGTAACCCTTATCAATATAGGTAAAAAAAGATAATGAAATTTGTGGACAGTAGAGATGTTTTGTATCCCACTTGTTTTTAATTCCTGCTGCCAATCTATAAATGTTATAGATCTGATTTCTGTATAGATTTTCCCCTTAGGTGTTCTAATATTGTGATATTGTACCACATAATCATATTTTTTAAATCCACATATGATTACATTTAACTTGACTTCAAGTATTCCCACCCATACGGTTAAATGTTGACTAGGGATGTCCAGGATGGATTTTCTTGCATTCAGTTCATATTGAATTGAACCAAATAGCAGATTTAAATTTGTGTACATCTCTACTTTAAAAGTCAGCAACAGAAACCTGAATTGGATCTGGAAGTGAAGTGGTATATAGTACAGTACTTTGAGAACTAGTGTTACATGGACCCTGCTGGAAACATCTGATAACTATCTACCCACTGTATTTTGATCCAATTTTAACTTCCAAATTGTCCCCAGGAGTAGCCCTACATAAAATGAACAGCTGTACTCTATGGAGAACACAATTGCCTGGGTCACTGTGTCCAAATACTCCCTGTCAAGGAAGGATTTCAGTCGTTTAATGATCCTCAAATGGGAGACGTTCCTACTGGTCTTAGTACAAAGGCTTTTTTAGCTGAAATGTAAAAGACACACAGGAAATAACTTTACTACAGTGCAAGTGGTAACTAAGCAAGGGATAATAGTAAGTGGAAACAAAACACTTTCAAGTTGGGGCAGATTAGTCAAATAGTAGGAGGCAACTCAAATTGTAACTTATCAAAGAAAGGAAGACTTGGTAGCACTTTAAAAAGATAGAAGTGGGAGATAAGCAATATAGAGGGAGGAGAAAGAAAGGAGTTTTAAAAGGTTATAAGAGCAGGAAAAAGAAATAACATTAAATGTGAATTGAGGATTCCAAGTTCTTCTCTGTGCTCTTTCCCATAACAAAATATAGAAAGAAGCCAATCAGAAGCTTACTTAGCTCTGGCCAACTTGGAACACAATGGCTCAATCTGTCCTGCCCCCTTCATTCCCTTTTCTATAACACTGTTGCCCAGCCAGATTAGCAGACTGATGCCGATCTCATGTTCAGTACTGTACCAAATGTGCATGGGGATACTGCCTAAGAGTAACTTTCAGACAGAGACTAAAGTTATTCCTGAGGTTTAAATTTTGAAGCTTTCAGATACTGCCTACTTCATTTATATTTTTATGCCAAAGCTTTTCATTTGTTGGTGTGCATTTAAAATAATTTGTATCGCTCTACAATGTATTTAATAAAATGATTATTTTGGTTATCAAAAATCAGAGTGGTTCCAAGTCCCCCTTTCTCATTTTCCCTTGGACTCACCTGAGCTATTAGATACCTGTGAGTTCAAATTCTCAGTTAAAAGATCCTTGCATGTGGAAACTTGGATACATTATAGAATCATAGAATCATAGAGTTGAGTCCAACCCCCTGCTCAATGCAGGATTTCCTAAGCCATCCCAGACAGATGGAATACATACACATAAACTACACCTGCTCTTTCCAGAGGAGTGGAGCCCTGTTTAGAAGAGGATTTCTTTCCACTTCCTTCACCTAGGAGCGAAGAAGAAGAAAAGAAGAAGAGTTGGCTTTTTTATCCCACTTTTCTCACCCCTTTAAGGGTACTCAAAGCGGCTGACCAAATAGTCTGTTCTTCTCCCCACAACAGAACACCCTGTGAAGTAGGTGGGGCTGTGAGAGCTCGTAAGAGACCTGCGATTTGCCCAGGTGGCTTCATGGAGGAGTGTGGAATCAAACTTGGTATTTCCAGATAAGGGGTCAGCTCCCTAAGTGCTAGACCAAACTGGTTCACAAACTAGAACACATAGGAGTTCTGTCTAGTTGGGATTCATTCTGTTTATTGGACTCCAATTAGCCCATCACTGCTTCCAAGCAAAAATGCATGGCATGGACTGCTTCATCTGATTAAGATGGAATGGAGATACAGTTGAGTTTCACCAGCACACTGGTGGCCTAATAACTCCCGTGGCCTAATGACCCTCCCAGTGGTCTGGTAACAGCTTCATCCAGTGGACACTAGTTTCTGGAATAGCTTTCCCTTAGAGATTTGCCAAACAACAACGTTTCAACACCCAGTGAAGTTATCTTTAGGCCCTGAGTGTTAGAGGGAAAGTGGGGTGTGTTTGTATATATAGTTTACGGTAAATTCCCATACTAACTAATAGATGGATGTGGATGTTTGTTTTATCTGAATGAATTTGACAATGATGAGAATTATCTTTTATATACAATTTATATAGAGGCTTTGTATTGTGTATTCTTGGTCAGGTTCACCTCACTGTGTAATCCTTTGCAAGCTTCTCACATATCTGAAGAAAGTCCCAGTGAACATGGTAGAATTTACAATTGGGGAAACGGACAGAAGAGTGGGAGGGAATCAACTTATATACATAGATGCCTCAGTTTGCTTGTTAGCTACTTAGCATTGCCTTTTTCTACAGTGACATATTGGACTGAAAAATGTTTTCTATATCTGATATGAAAATGTAATCATAATTCCTGGTAGCTGGTAGTTTTATATCGCCAACAATATTTGTGACTCTTTTGCAGCAAATTTGTACCCCAATACCATTTCTTTTATAGAGCAGCTAGAAAAGAAATTAGTAATCCTGGAAATTACAGTCTGTGTCCACACCTACTAGGTTTGACACCATACTGCCATCTATATGAAATCTCATTTTTCACTCCTCACATCTGCATGTGCATCACCTTAATGCACTCAGGATACTCCGACAGCCATTGCAAAGACTGGGCCATCAAATCTCTTCTGGTTACCTCAGTAGCAAGAAGTAGCTGCTGCTGAAGATGCCATTGACATACCTGAGGCGATTTCACACTTCCCTTCCTGTCCGCTGGAGTGATTTCAGTGTAATGATGGGTTGGCTGGAGGACCCAAGTTTATGGCACCCCCAGGACGGACTTTCTCCTTTACTCGCTTGCTTGCCTTATTTATTTATTTATTTACATTTCTATCCTGCCCCATACCCGAAAGTCTCTGGGCAGGTAACAACCATTAAAACAACAGATTAAAAATAGAATATACATTTAAAGCACTTTTTAAAAATCAACAAATCTAAAACAATACACAGCATGTTTAAAATGATGGTATCTGTGCTGGGATGGGAAAATATAATCATCTTAGCCAAAGGCCAGGGTAAAGAGGTATGTCTTCACTGCCTTCCTAAATATATGTAAGGAAGTGGCATGACGCACCTCGAGAGGGAAACTATTCCATAGTCTGGGGGCCATCACTGAAAAGGCTCTCTCCCGGGTGCCCACCAACCTCACTACTGAAGGTGGTGGGATGACAAGGAAGGCCACATCGCTTGATCTTAAGGCATGGGCAGGTCGGTATGGGAAAAGGTGTTCCTTTAGATATTTGGATATTTGGGGCCCAAGTCCTGTAGGGCCTTATAAGTCAGAGTCAGTACCTTGAATTGGGCTCGTTAGTAAATTGGCAGCCAATGCAGCCCTTTTAAAACTGGTGTGATATGCATCTGGCTAGCTGTTCCAGTTAGCACTCTAGCAGCTGCATTTTGCACTAGCCGCAACGTCCGGACCATCTTCAAGGGCAGCCCCATGTAGAGTGCACTACAGTAGTTCAGTCTAGCGGTTACTAGAGCATGCATGATTGTGGCCAAGTCGTTATATGGTATGGTTTGTGAGTAGTTTGCATATTTGTTTATTAAATTTAGATCCTACCATTTTCCCATCTTTTCTTTCCCACACCCTCAGAGATAGCTCTGTGGTAGATTTCCCCCCTTTTATTATTATCATTATAATGACGCATATATTGACATTTATAATATTTATATATTCCTTCCCATTACCAGCTCTTCCCCCCTGAGCGTCAACCATACGCTGAATAATGTTAATGTTAATCTAATTACAATAATGTTCTGTTGAATCTTATGATTTCATCTTTGAAATATATTGGTATATAAAATATTTTAGCATAATTTTCAAAATAGTTCCATTCTCATGCACTGTCCCCAATACATTATAATCCATATACAATAAATGAAGAGATCTGAAGATATCAAATTGATGTTAATCTATAACATATTTGTACAGATTTTTAAAAGACAATTTGTTGACATCCTTCCAGCCCAAAAATAACCTAGCTTGAACTGCTAATAATAATTTATTTAAGATATATTAACATTTTGGTTTCTGTACACTTGTAATAGGTCAACTTCTGGGCCCCTTATTATGGATAGTTAAATAGGTAGAATATTTTTTAAGGGCTTAACAGTGGATTACAAAAATTCAGTCAGACACTGTTAAACCAATGAGTAAATTGCTCAATTGGTGAAATCCCCCTGATAAACTGGAAGTGAATAAATTTTCTCTGCCAGAAAATCATAACTTCCAAATGGCATAATCAGCAGAATTATATTCTCCTCTATAGACATTTGATTGATTTTCAGTGTGTTGCTAGCAACAAGAGTAGAGTTTTTTATATGTTTTGGTTGTCCCATAAATTCAGTATTGCTCCATTTAGAATACTGCAGGTCAGGAGGTTGTTTTAATTTATGCCTCAACAGGGTTACTAGGGAAAATACACAGCAGGCCCTTCTGTTTCAGTTTTTGAATATTTTTGAATATAAGTGAATGATTGTTTCATATTTTTAAAGAATGAAGATAACTTTGTATTTTACATAATTACTAGTTTGGAATTCTGTTTTATTTTAAGATTTCTCAGTATCTGCAAGAAGCATTTCGCTTTTGACCTTTCCTTGGAATTCATTGATGTTCTTTATGGCAGAATTCTGGGTGGATGGACGAACTTCCTTGTTGAGTACAAAGCCTAGCTCTGTATGAAAGGATGAGATAATGGGAAATGACTTTCAAAGTGCGTTTAAAATCCTTCTTGCTAGAAATGACATTTAATCTATCCTTGTAGTAGATTTGTACATTTTAAAAAATGGAAATAGCTTCAGCTAAAGCAGCTGAATTTTTTTCTAGTAGTGGTAACAGTAGCAATTGCAGCAGATATGAAGAGAGAAATGCAGCTCTTTCCTTCCTTGGTGTACCCCTGAGAGAAAGCTTTCTTCTAAATTCTGTGGTTGGTTTTGAGGCAAATTTTGCATTGGTAACAATATTCATATCAGGCCTTGGGAACTCAGATGCACCGCTGAAGGATACTGATCTATAAGAATGCTGCACTATTAGCCATTAAGTCCAGAGTGCAGAAGGGTTGTACGAGTCCCAGGCCTGTGTGGCCAAATGCAAAATGCTGTTCAGGTGCCTAGACTTCAGAAAAGCAGCACAGAGGGTGTAGTCACACCTTCACTTTAAACTTTGTTCAGTCCATCTTCATCATATTTCTATTCGTTTTTTTTTTTTTTTTTGTGGACTTTCCACCCTCCATTTGGACTTCCCTGAATGGAAAGTCCACAAATAAAACAGAAATGAAGTGGCCTGAGCAGACAGATCTGGAGGTGGACTGAAGAAGGTTTAAAGTGAAGGTGTGACCGTGGCCTGGGTTCCTTTGAGAATCCCAAAAGGAAGAAGTTAAACAGTGGGAAAGAAATGCAAGTAGCTATGCCTGGCCCTTAGTCTGGGAGGAGAGCATCCTTCCTTCTCTCTCATCTTCTGTGCCAGAGACAGTGTCATTGCCTGGTGTGTCTTTCAATTCACCATGCAGCACAGCAAGGGGGAAAATAGCTAGAGGTGTTACTTTATAAGGCAAGAATAAATCCTGGTTCATGTCAGGTGGATTTTAAAAATCTAGTCTCAGAGCCTGAGCTGCCTTCATGTCTTGGAGTACCAACAAGTCTTTATGTGTGTGTGTGAATGAGAGAGAGTCAGAGACAGAGTAGTATGAAGGATGAATAAACACCACAAGGCATCTGTCTTGTCTTTTTCTGTGTTGCTAAGAAAATCCCATCACTTTTCTCTGTCACATCTGCTAGTTTTGGGTAGTTTTGGAATGGAAGAAAGAATAAAACCATGTGCCAAGCTTAGTCTGTGGAAGGAGTGGGACTGCATGTTTACTATGGACTACTGCCAAGTGTGGACTGCTGGCGAGCAAGACTCAGAGTGTTCTTTCCAGATGAATTTGGAATGGACTCTGGTAAATATGCAAAAAACCAAAAAATTATTTAAGAGTAAACAAATAAAAATTCTAAGTGTTGAGATGTCTGAATAGAATACATGTTTTAAATAGGCAATACTGATAAGTAATGAAGACTATCCCAAGTAAGACCATTTAGTTGACAAAGTCCCTTATCAAAGATTCCTGAATAAGCTAATCAGTCATGGAAGTGGTGACTGGCTTAAGGACAGGAAACAGAGAGTAGTAATAAATGGCCAATTCTTGGGATGGAAAGAGGTGAAAAGTGGGGTCCCCCAAGGTTCAGTATTGAGACCCATGTTTTTTAACTTATCCATACATGATCTAGAAATAGGCAAAAGTAGTGAAGTAGCAAAGTTTGATGACACTCAATTGTTAAGGGTAATGAAAACTGAAGATGAGTGTAAAGAACACCAAGGGGATCACTTGACGTTGGGTGAGTGGGCAACAAAGTGTCAAATGCACTGCAGTCTTAGCAAGTGCAAAGTGATGTGCATTGGGGCAAAGAACCCCAATGAGTTACATCTGTGAACTGATGGGAGTTGAGATTTCTGTGACAGACCAGGAAAGATATCTTGGGGTTCTGGTGGACAGCTCAGTGAAGGTGTCAAATTCAGTGCTAGAGATAATTATGAAGCAAATAGAAATCAAGCTGGCTAGCATCATTGTTCCTCTTGATAAATCAGTGGTAATACTACATTTGGGAATATTGTATACCGTTATAGGTCTGGAAGAGGTGTAGAAAGGGGCAACCAGAATGAACAAGGGGTAGGAACAGCTTCATTGCAAAATCAGGCTGCAACATCTAGGCCAGAATTGAAAGACAGAATTGACTGAAGTGTATAAAATCATGCATGATGTGGAAAAGGTGGGTAGAGGAAAATTTATCTATTGCACAACCCTAGAACTCTAGGAACACTCTATGAAGGAGAGTAAAGTCCAACAAGGGGAAAAAAGGGTGCATCCCCATGTAGCTTTTTAAGCCCTGATTTAGTCCTGCTTGGACTATATTTTGGGACTATTTTGAATCTGAATAGAGTGGCTGTCAATTAATCTGAATATAGCCATCCCCACATAAATAGGACTTTTAAATCCCCCCACTTGTCCAATCAAAGCAGCAAATCCTTCACTCTCTAGAGCTGAAGCCGGAGAGTTTACAGTAAAAGCTGGTACTTAAAAAAAATCTTCTAAACACAAGTACTTTATCCTTTCACAACTTTTAACTTTACTGGGAATTGTGCACTCAGACAGATAAGCAAAAGCAGCAATCTGAGCTGTTTTGCTGCCTTTTTGCTAAAATGTATCTTTGAAAAGCCTTTCTGCTTCTACAATGTATGTTTCTGTTAGCAAGTATCAGAAAACATACAAATGTTTCCAGCAAAAATGTTTCAAAGGCAAATCCGCATCCAGCAGCTGTCACCCCTTTTTGCCTTTTTTGAATGGGGCTCTAGCATTGTGAGCCTGGCAAGGGAGGGGGGAGGTTTGCATCTGTGAAATCCCACCCACAGCTGGCTGCCACTGGCCAGAAGACTAGACCTCCACCCCAAATAGCCCAGTACCATCTCCATGTGGGGAGAAATAAGCGGATTCTGTTCCAAAAAGGCGACGGAGTCCTGTTTTCATCAGTACGTTTTTTCCTCCAGATTTCGGAAGAATAGTCCTCATAAAATCCAGGAATAAGAAATTGCAAAAGGACCCCTGGATGCCGAATTTGGATTAATTACATAAATCATGGGGACCGTCCTTCCTGAATTCTGATTCAATTCAGATTAAAATGAACATGGGGACGCACCTGGGGATGGTCCTTCCCGAATTCTAATTCAATTTGGATTAAAATAAACATTGGGACACACCCCCAGAGGGTTATTGGTCTATGGAATTTACTACTAGAAGAAGTGGTGACAACAACCATACTGGATAGCTTTAAGGAAGGCTTAGACAAATTCATGGAGGTCAGGTGCATCGATGGCTACTAAAATGGAAGCCTGGGTACTTTAATGGCCATTTGGAGGGATTTGAGAGCAGGTGAAGAGTTTGCCTTTATCTTCTGCTTGAGATGCCCATGGGCAATTGGTGGGCCACTGGGTGAGACAATATGCTGGACTAGATGGCCTGTGGCCTGATCTAGCAGGGCTCCTATTGAGTTCTCATGACCTTACATTAAGCTAGGAAGAGCCAGGTAGGATCCTCAGCATCCTCAGTGATTCCCTAGCACCATCACAGAATCTTAAACAACAAAGGACCAATATAAGAACAGAGTAAGTGCCCCACTGGATTGGACCCATGCCCTTTCTAGTCCACCAGTCTGCTCTCACAGTGGCCAATGAGTTGCATTAGGAAGCCCACCAGTAGGACATGATGAAGGTAAATGCTAGTTCATCTTCCATATTATAAATTGTCTGTGGAGAACCTGCTGCAGGTATCAACAAGTATGATACAACACGACATGCTCCTTTAATGCAGTCAAACACAGCCAAGAAGACTTAGAATTATGTCAGAATTTCTTATGTCAATTAAGAATGTAGCAGTAGAGTTACCAAGTAGATTACTAATAATTATGGAATATCATCTTGCAGTGTTGTTCAGCAGAGCCTTTTATGTGGTGGCACATGCACACTGCAGTATTCTTCCACAGAGTTTCATGAGGCACCTCTATGGGCCACTACTGCAACCTTCAAGGTTCTTCAGCACTATCAGTATTTGGGGTCTTCCAGGTGGCCAGCCACATGTCAGCCTTTCTGCTGCCCCAAGAAGGACAGTAGGAACTCAGCCAGGTGTCAGAATGCAATGCACTGTTTCTCTCTCTCTGTACATGGTGTGCGTGCATATGTGGAATATCAAGATCTGCACACTATGTTGACTTCTCTTCTTGTGAAGAAGTGAGATAATTTATTTAGCGAACAGTAATTCTGGAGCAGGAACCAAGCTGGAAATCATCCAGAGAAGCCTTCCCAAAGGCCTCCTACCTTTGCAGAAACTCTACTCAGGCTTCAGGCACTCCACTGGAAAACTCTCCAAATTTAAGCTGTTCAAGATCAAGCCACAAATCAGGATGGTACCTGGAACGATGGTCACTCTAGTCCTGCTAGTCAGCGTTAAATGGTCTTCCTATGGCCATGTTATACCCTCTCAAGCTGAAATTAACATATTTGATGACAAAATATCACCAATGCTCAGTAGGAAATGCTTGGGTTTACTACATAAAGGAAAGCAGCCACAGTTCAGGACGCTCCATTTGCTAACCAGAATCATATCAAAGAAGCCACAAATTTTAGATGTGAAACCCAATATGACAAGCATTTCCCTAATAGGAATATTGCCCTCCTGCACTGCTAAAATTAAGCTAAAATTACATTAAAATGCATAGACAGTAGAAATCCTGGGTTTTGCAGTGGGATCTTGCAGTCCTGGCTCTGGACAAGAGGCATGTTGTGTTCATTTGTAGGCTATCTCATAGGCTTCAAAGCCATGATTTCCGAGGCTCTGAATTTTCCATTTAGGCCATTTTAGCACTGGACAGAACATGATCACAGAAGTTGTCCATTTTCCATACAGCACTATATTGTTCCGGGTAGAAATCACCTCCCTCATGTCAGGGCAAATGAATCAGCACTATATTGTTCTGGGAGGTAAATCACCTCCCTCAGTGTCCTCTCTCTAGATATCTGTGATGAAAAATACCCTACTAGAGGATGAAAAATGTCCTAAGAATTCTTCGCTGAGGATTAGAAGCAGGTTGCTTCCAAGAGTGGTTATCCACCTCTAGGGTTGACTTCAAGCCCAATGGGGACAGTGTTGTGAAGTTGTCCATCTGCGTGCAGCCCAAGTATTTTGAATTCCAGAATTACAAGTGTGTAAAGTTCTCATGCTAAGAGCTAGAACACAGACTATTTTGCATTGAGCTTCAGTTCATTAGGCAAGCACGTTCAAAATGTAACCTAGGTTAGGTTAGACCTAAGCATTTTCAAAAGATAAACTTACCACTCTGAAAGGAACTGTCTTCCTTTGAGCTGTGTCAGGCCTCTTTGGCCTGTATTGAAATACACTGAAATGCAGGATGAAGACCAAACTGTAGCATTACAGGCCTAAAGGATACTTATGGTCAGTGAAGTGCCAGACTAATCCATCAGTTTTCAACAGTCTGGGTTGACATTGCATAATATGCTGTTTAAAAAGTGGATCAGTTGTTTCAAACAAGTTATACTCCACTTTTCCCATGCCCTCGAGGTTTAGCCAAATGGTTGTAGGTGTTAAAATGACATTTTAACTGAAGCTTCCCTAACTATTTTTATGTGCTTCCTTGTTGAATAAATGATTAATTTATTGTTTTATGGTGGCGGCTTGCTGATCTAGAGTTGGATTTTGGAAGAACATAGGAAGTGTAAACCATCAACGTTATGGAACATTATCAGAAAAAGAGAATTTCTTATTTCAGATGGGCAGAAATAAAAGTAAATTGGACTCCTTTGTTGATCAGTGGATCAGATTTATCAATCAAATAAATTATTACAAAAATCCGCTTTCCAAAATATGGAAAATGTAAGAGTGTTTCTGCTGTAAAAAGTTGCACTCTTCTACAATGGCATTTTTAAAAGCATGCAAATTTTATAGAAACAATAATCTCTTATGGCCACAAGATGTCACTATAGGGTTTTTAAAATATGGTTTTTAATACAGTTTTTAATTGTATTCAATACAGTTCTTAATACACAGTGCTTTTGACAAATGGAACAGTCACATTATATGAGGGGCTGCTGTATTAGGTAAGGAGAGCGTTCCCTTGGGTGAAATGAGTACTCTGGAGAAGCCTGCAAGTTTCAGAGTTATCAAAAAAGAACAGACATCTTTCTTGTTAAAATGCTATAGGGATTTAAAGGTTTTATTAATTAAGACTGTATTATATAAAATGAATTCATGATTGCTGTGAGATTGGATGATTACTATGAACTTCTATGAAATCAATGAATGGATGGATTTATTGACTAGTCTACAGACAATAACAATACAAGATACAACTGCAAAAGTGCTCTGAGGGGGGAGGTAACTTTCAAACCGAGTTACAATCAAGGGGACAAAAGACACACCAACCCATTTTGAAACACAATAGCTATCATCCCCCCAAACAAAATAAAACAGCAGTGTGGAAAGTGTGACTTGTCTTGTCTTGTGGCTGTTGAATCAGTTTTCAAACAAAACTCACCCAGACCATGTTGTGTGGGTTTTCTTAAGCCAACACATCTGTAAACTTGCACTAAATTATCCATCTAGTACATGATGTTACAAAATGTTACATTTGGCACCTTTGCCAGTTCACCAGATGTATTCCCAATTTGCCTCCTGAAATCAACAAAATTTTAACTACATTTCCAGTAGATGTCTTAAACATTAGGACGAAACCTTGTGGTTAATATTATAGGAGAATTGCAAGTAAAAAGGATATAGGGCAGAAAATATAGATTTTTTTTTTTTGAACCCTGGAAATATGAATGGGAATTTGAGAAAGGATACATTTCGACATCCCCTTTTTGTGATGTTTAGCTAGGAAGCCAAAAATCCCATAAACAAAATGACAATCTGTTCTTCTCAGTTGCTCAACAGCAAATGCAGGCATAGGCCCAATCTAGAAAAGGAAAACATGAATGCTGGATTGTTCCCTGTGTGTTCCTCGACTCAGTTTGTTCTAATAAATAGACATTTTGTGTTCCTACTGAAACATGATATTTCAAAATCACACAGTATAAGATATCATGTTGACTCTCCCCAGACCCACTCTTTGCTTTTCCAGCCCTCATCACTGTGGCAGCTGGTGGCCTCCTCAGATGTAGCAGGGAATAAAGGCTGATAGTTTTACTCTGACCCAACTTTCTCACGTCCTTGGGTGCTGCACATGTGTTTATGGCAGATCATGTTAGTCCGAGGCATGTGTGAACATTGACATGGCAGAACAAATGTCATCATAACAAAGAGGTAGAGGAAGTGTGGTTGAAATATGCCACTACCAAGTTTACTCATCAAATAAGGGCAAAGTCCTTTTGGCAGCTAGGGAGGCCAGAGAGAGAGAAGTGTAACTTCAGGGGGGAAGCCTGAGCCCCTGACAGGTCCAGAGTGCATCAGAATGCCCCATAAGAAACCGCAGTGGTATTGGTGGCCATGGCAGGAAGTTTCCAAGTGCATGCAACTGTGGGCAGGAGCTTCCTATGCTGTCAACTTCTGTATCTTCTTCAGATTAATTGGCTTGTATCTTATTTGTATTAAATACTTCAATATTCTTAAGATATCCTACCCAGTAAAATAAAAACTCAGACCAGCTTTGACCAACAAACAACTTCCGAGTGGAGGCTGGTTGTGGTGGGTAATACTGATAAGAACTTAAGAGGAGTCTTGCTGAATCAGACCTCAGCTCACCTAGTCCAGCATCCTGTCTCACACCGAGTATTCTCATAAAAGCAAACCCTTCACCTGCTCTCGACCAGAATTGTACATAATATTCAAAGTATGGCCTCACCGTGGATTTACAAAGAGGCACAATGATGCTTGCAGATTTATTTTCTAATCCGTTCCTTTGTAAAAAGCCTTTTGATACAATTTTCATACTTCTGTGAGAGCAGTGGCCATTTTGATACAAAGCAATAAAACTACATAGAGGAATAAACATATTAATGTGAACTATCATTTGGTAACAGTTGTGAGAAATGCATTGTTTATATAAAATACTGTCCTTCTGAAAGTACAGTGATTTATATACTAGGAAAGAGGTGATAGTTAGAATTACAACTTGAGAAACAGGCCAGTGGGGGAGAAGAAGAGTTGGCTTTTCTACCCTGCTTTTCTCACCCATTTAAGGGGACTCAAAGCTTCTGACAAAGCTTTCTGTTCTCTCTGCAACAATACACACTGTGAGGACGGTGCTGAGGTGTGGCAAATAGAAAGGACTTCCATTCTGAATGAGGGGCTATGCTCTAATGAAGAACAAATGTCAAGGCAGGAGACTTAGGTGGGAAGGAAGGTTGATGGGGCAGATGGGATGCATTGTGGGAGGAAGAGGCTAAGGGTGGGGTACTGCTGGTGCCATGGTAGCAGAAGGAGGGAGTAGTGTATATATTGTAGAGTTTTAGTAGTTATCCTCATTCCTGGCAAAGTTTAGCTTTTTGAAGACTATATTAAATCCTCCTTTTGTTTGACAAAGGAAGCATTTAGTGACTGCTTCATTTCTAGCAGGATATTACACTTTCCTGGGAATTAAGATCTTAATAGTGATACATGGAGGCACATGGCCCAGTTTCATTTCTTACGGTATATTATCTCCTAGTGAAGCAGATTTAATGGAGTTCTTGGGCATCACCCTTAGGCTTAGGGTCTGCTAGCAATTAGCAGATGCCCACTGACGCTTTGCCCACTGACGCTATGTTTGGTTGTTGGGGAGAAAGTTCCATGGAAAGCCAAACACAATGCAGAGGACAGATGAGACTGTTTTTTCTTTCTTGATCTCACTGCCTGTTAGTGGAAATAATTGTCTTCATTGCGCCTTCTTGTGAGGGAATTATTTATTGCTGTGAGAAAGAATCGGTTCGGGGCAAAAACCCAAAAACCTAATACAATAAGTTGTTTTGCACTTGAAAAAGTTGTTTTGATACATTTATGATACAACAGTTATGAAACACATTTCTGTTTTCCAAATATACCACCCAGCTGGAGGAATGTAATTTTTAATAATCATGTTTTATTTTGAAAGGACAAGTTTCAATTTTTGCTAGTTTCCTGTCTAGTCAGCGCAAAACTAAAAGAGCAGGTATTGACTAATTGCTTTTCCTTAACTTCTGGGAATTGTTTAACACAATACAATTTCTTATAACTTTTACATTCTGCCATAGTTAAAAGATCAATAATGCAGAAAAAGCATCTGTTTGAGCCAGTTTGGTCTGGTGGTTATGAAGCTGGACTCTTATCTGGGAATACTGGGTTTGATTCCGTCCTCACCCATGAAGCCAGCTGGGTGACCTTCTGAGCTCTCCCAGGGTGTCTGTTGTGGGGAGAAGTTGTCAGCTGCCTTGAGTCCCCTTAAGTGGGTGAGAAAAGTGGGATAGAAAAACCAACTCTTCTTCTTCTTATCTGGTAGGGTCCTGGTTTGATTGTGCACTCCTCCATGAAGCCAGCTGGGTGACCTTGGACTAGTCACAGCTCTCTTCTGAGCTCTGACAGCCCCATCTACCTCACAGGGTGTTCTGTTGTGGGAAGAATAGAAAGCTTTGTTAGCCACTTTGAGTCCCCTTTAATGGATGAGAAAAGTAGGGTAGAAAAGCCAACTCTTCTCCTTCTCCTCCCCCTTTCTATGTCCAGGGAAACAGTAAATTTGCCCCTCACTTCATGCCCTTGGCTGAAGCAATCCTTTACCTTCCCTCCTTCACTGTCATTTTATGTTTTCTTTTTATTGCTATAAGAGAACCCTCAGGCCTTCTGATAAAGGGTGAGATAAAAATCCAGATAAAGAATAAAAATACAGATGGTTTTAATTTGGCAAAAAACCAAATACTGTCAGAATCAGTGGTGCATATGCGTAAACAGGCAGAATATACAAAGCAGGAATACATAAGTGCTAAAACAAAGTAATCAACAGCATGCTTGATTAGAAAACATCTTCACTTTTTTTCAAAAATCCCAAAGAAATGGATATTTGTGGTTCATCACAGGTGTGCCCAGTTCCCTCCTGCTCCTTTGGAGAATTGGATGCAGGATTCTCTTAGTGGAGTAGCAGACAGCGTTTAAGAGGAGACCTGATTGAAGTATATAAAATTATGCATGGTATAGAAAAGGTGGATAGAGAACATTTCTCTATCACACAACACTAGAACCAGGGGGCACTCTATGAAGCTGATGGGTAGGAGAGTCAGATCCGACAAGGGGAAGTAGTTCTTCACCCAGAGGGTCATCAGCTTATGGAATGTGCTGCTGGAAGAGGTGGTGACAGCTGCCAGTCTAGATGGCTTTAAGTTAGGGTTAGACAAATTTATGTATGACAGATGTATCAATGGCTACTAGAATGAATGCCTCAGTACATCTTTCAGGTTGGTGGGGGGAGGAAGCAGGATACTTTGAAGCCATTGCTGGGATTCAAGAGCATGCTTGAGATGCCGATGAGCATTTGGTGGGCCAATGTGTGCGACGTGATGGGCTAAATGGGCTGTGGCCTGTGGCCTGATCCAGCAGGGCTACTCTTATGTTCTCTTATGTTCTTATGAGTGTCCCCAGCACTGTTCCCTCAGCAAAACTGATGTTCAAAGGGCAATTCAAATATCTGTGTAGTTACCAAATCCAGGAATCCGCAATGCATATAGCCTTCAACATCGGTAGATTCAGTTTCAGTTTGGTGGCCCACATCCAAAGCGTTATCACCACCCATCTAGACAACACCCCTTTATGAACCATTAATGGGGGGAAATTAAAATTATGCCTTCCACCACTTCAGGTTGATTGTCTACATCATCAGGATGCAACAGTTTTGTTGACATGATCCTGTATAATTTATTTGGACATTTCCATTAGAGTAATCTGAATAGTGCCAGTCAGTTCTATGTAAGACGTTTGTCTGACTTTGCTTTCCTAGCTATAAGCACTTTTTGATAAATGATTAATTTATCTTTGGTATGTATATTATTTATGTATTTATTTAGAAAACATATCCTGCCCTTCACCAAATGGTCCCAGGGCGGGTTACAATGAGATTCAAACATATCAAATGGTAAAACATAATTAAAAATGTAACCCCATATACAAGTGACCCATTTTACTTGAAGCTATTCAGCTAGTTCTTTCACTGTATTATACTTTTTTGAAAAAAAATAAAATTTATTTTTATAAATCAAACAGTTGTGTAGCAAAGTTCAAACAATTACAGTGACAAACTACAAACATACCTATACCCTGTATTGGCTATGTTCAAAACATCTGGAGATGGTATTAACACTTAAGATCCATTACTGCTTAGGTTGGTATTAGCTTCTACTCTGCCTATCCAGATCTGTAATAGATGGTGGTGTAGGATGATGAAACCCGCTCTTGAGGGGGAAGTGTTGCAGAAAGGCTATCCGTATGGAATAAAAAGAGGTGTCTTTTATAATCCCTTGTTCTTACCATTTTGCTGTAATCTGGAATCTTTTGTAATAATTTTGTTATACAGTTCACATTAAATGTTTTATGTATGTTTGTATGTTGAATATGTTTTCTCAATATTTTGGTTTTTATATGTTAGTAAAGATATAGGCCCCGTCTACATGCAAAGAAAAATCCATTAAAAAGCATCTTTTGCTTCTGAGCGTCTGCATGCAGAGCTTTACTCCAGGCTTCCAAAGCCACAAAGGAGGAAAATTCGTGGCAGAAACCCCCCCCCCCTTTAAACAAGACTTCCTCCGCACTTTTGGGAAGCCATGGGTTTTCCTGAGAGCATGGAGACATTTTCTCCACATCTTCTTCCATATTCCACTGAATTTTTAGGCATTTTTGATCTCTGCAGAAGAACTGGCTGTCAGAATCAGATGCATTCAGCTCTTTCAGCAGGCAAGCAGAGCTGTGAACTGTCACATTGTTTCACTTTGGAGGGGGAGAGAGATTTTGTGCTTGCTAACAGGGAAAGGTGATACTAATTATCATTACCACAGAGATTGTTTCTCAGCAAGTAAATCTCTCCCTCACTCTCCTAATAAGTTTCACTTCACAGGTCTGTTTTTGCGCTAATCAGTAGCCATTACGTGAATGCAGGCAGCTGAATCTGACAGCTGAAGGGAGCCTGCTTTCAATTATGCTTGTAACTATGTTGCAAGCATTAGTTCTGGAGAGAATGAGCTGCTTTCAGTAACTGCTTTTAACTCTTGGCAGCCAAGTAAACGGATGATTTTGTGTTCTGGAGGTTCAATTGAGGTTTTTGCCTTTCATCTCTGCAACGGGCAGGGGTGGGGAGAAAAAGATGCGGGCTCACAAAAAGCAGTTTGCATGGAGACAGGAAAGTACGTTTTAAATCCGCGTTGCCCCAAACCACATGGGGATGTTTTATTTCGAATTACACCCCGCATTTTTAAAATCCGACACAAGAGTAGTAGTAGTTTTATTGTTTTAATTGTATTGTACTTTGAAATGGTCACATGACTAGTCAAATAAATTTTCTACTACTACTACCAATGGAACACAATATGTCAAATTACACCTTTGTCGAGGTATATTTTTCCACAAGATGTTGGAGTATTAGATCTTGATCAATGGTTGATTGCTTACCCTTAAATCCTTCTTGTGCTTCAGCTACAATGTCTTTTGACTTAAACTATCAACTAATTTGTTGCAAAGATGTGCTGCATATACTACTCTAAATACTAATAGGTCTACAATTTGCTGGATTGGATCTATTCCCTTTCTTGTATAGTGGTATAATAATTGCTCTTAAGGAACAGTAGCAGAATTATCTAAGCTAAGCCCTAGTGCAGTTCAATCTTATTACATCTTCATTCTCATCATCAATGGATCCCTAAACCCTGAAACACATTACATTGGAAGTGGTAGTAAAGAGGCAGCTTCAATTAGATCAAAGTTTTGGAGATAAAGAAAAACTACATTCTTGTTTTGATGCAAATGTGAAATAGTCAATTGAATTTGCA
This sequence comes from Aspidoscelis tigris stejnegeri, assembly GCA_023333525.1. Lineage (NCBI taxonomy): Eukaryota > Metazoa > Chordata > Lepidosauria > Squamata > Teiidae > Aspidoscelis > Aspidoscelis tigris. The sequence continues at coordinate 2,850,018 of JALMGA010000010.1, forward strand.
AACATGAATTGAATTTTGCCCTACTCTACAGATAAACCTAAATCTTAAATGTTTCCATTAAACCATGTATAATAGCAGAGAAACAATGAGGTGGTTGAATGGCCTTCGTTGCCCCATGAGACTCTTTTATACAAGTATTCCACTGCCCTTCCCTGATCACCAAGGCAGGCAGGATAATGGCTGATTTTTCTCCCTTTTACATTGAAAATATTCCACTCCAGTTTCCTGATTGCCAAGGCAGGCATGATAATGATTTGACTTTCTGCTTGCTGGGTGTTCTTGCAGTTCTTGGGAAGAGCAGAGGTGAGCAAAACTGCTCAACTGCTCAACTGCTGCCAAACCTCATAGTGGCTTTGCTCAAATAGCTGGGGTTTTTTCATTACTAATTTTGCAATTCAATCCTGGCTTCTCTGTGCCACTAAGGGGGGGGGGGATGCGGCATTTGCAGCAGGCGGCATAGGGGATTGGGTGACATCAATCCGGCTTCCAATGATGAGAAAGGGGATGGAGGGGTGCTGCTCCCCCATGCCGGGGTTTGGCATGGTTTGCATGAGGACGGCTATATCCACATCCAGCCAGCACCCAGCCCACATTGCTGTGAAGGCAGCATCCAATCTCAGTCCCGCACCTGGTCACATGCATGCCCAACCAGAGCCAAACAGCTTGCATGGGGATGCAGCCTTAAAGAGCTTGTTTCTTTGAAAAACTAGTACTAAAGCATCTGCCAGAAGTTGTTCAAATATGAAATTAATTTGTGTTTCAAAATGAACAACATTGCAAGGTAATATTAAAATTCTGTTAAGGGATGAAAAGTTCTCAGTGTTTAACAGAATTAATTTTATGGTGTTTAAAGACTCCCAGAAGTTCCTCAGGATAATTTTTAAAATGGCAAAGGACAATGTGCCTCCTTTGTGATCTCATCAGTCAAAATAGCTGGGTCATCTTAGGACAGAAAAAAATTCTAATTAGTTCAGGAAGTAATAAATATTATTTGTTTTCTAACTCTGTTGACAGCATGCTAGAGTGTTCTAGTTCCTGCCTTGGTATTTATACAAGTATTGTTAATGGAATTGGGAAGTTTTACATACAGCTGCTTGATCTAGAAAATACTGGAACTAAAACTGCATGGAAAATCTGTATGTCTATTAAAATATATGCAGCTGCCCAGAAAAGTTTGCCAGAGAGGGATTTGAATAGGGAAATAACTACTGTACATTACTCCATGGAGGAATATCAGCTGCATATCCAGTCCCCTAGCAGAGCAAGCTATTACACATCTGCTAGAACAGATTCCCACAGAGGAATTCTTTCTGTACAAATTGATGTCATGGCCTGGACCAAAATAGTGTCATGATTTCTTTCTATAATATGGTGCCTACATTCAGTAAGCTTTGCTTCTCTGTGTTCTGTTGCATTGCATGTGTTTGAAGTTATGAAGCTGAGGTGATCGCCAGAACAAATTCTTTGTAGCAACAGATCCATAGGTTTTTGGCTAGTTAGATCTAAGCTTAGATTAATCAGGCAAAAGACAGCAGCACTTTGGGGTTTACTTGTAATTTTTAAATGATCCAATTTCATTGCTCAAAATATGTGTCAAAGTACAAACAGATTTGTTCAGGATTTGAGCGCTTAAGTTTCCTCTACTCAGTCGTTTGTCATGCATTGCACCTGTTACCCACATTCAATTAAATGGCTGAGTATTAAGATCACAAGGTGAGAGTTTCTAGTAGTTCTACCACTCTCATATTTGTTAGGGGCAGTGACACACAAGAACCTTTTCTGTGTTGCCCCCCCCCCCAGACTTTGGAACAGCCACCCTCTGAAGGCAATAGGGTGCCAACTTCCTCTGATAGTTTTCTTGGTAAGGAAGGGAAGAGGGCTATATTTTAAGTATGTTTAGGGTACTTTGGGATTTTTATCTTTTTATTGATGTTGACCAGCCCTGGGACCTTCAGGTGAAGTTCAGGATAAGATGATAAAATAAAATAATAATAACTTCTCCCCTCTCTTTTTAGGCTTGTAGCGGCTGTGGAAAATGTGACTGTAGTGGAATAAAAGGGGCAAAGGTAAGTTCCCAGTATCTATAATCTCACTTTCTGTGCTGGCTGATTTTGTTAACTTTATGAAAATACTGGAACAAAATTAACTGTTGGAAGAATATGGATAAGCATGGAATGCAGATGAATTAATATTTCAAAAAACTCTTTTGTTTGATTCTTTAAAAATCTGTCTATAGAGTGCATTATTGCCCATTGTCATGGCACTACATCAAATAATTTCTGTACTCGAAAAAGTGCCTAAGTTCAAAAGCCATCCTATACAGTTGTAATTTCACTCTGAGGTCTACATAACTTTTATCAGTAGTTGCTGTGTGTTAAAGCTGAGGTCCCTGAACCACCCCTGTTGGCTTGCTGGGATGGAGGAAGGAGCAAGATGCTGATTGGTAGCCTGCCTTGGAATGTTCTCAAGCTGTTCTTTGGTCTCCTGTAAGATCCAAGGGTGGTTCAGTTCTTTTGAAGGTGATGGACCAATTGCAACCTCAGCCCTCTCCTCTGGTTACCAGCTGCCACTGGGTGCCCCCTTCTCTTCACTAATCACACTTTTATTTTTCTTAGAGTCCTGAAAAAACTTAGGACCTTTGCAGCATAGAGCCTAAGTGGTCTGGCTAAAACTTTGAAATCCAGACTGTTATGGATCCAAAGCAATAAAATCATGTTTTGTGTATGTGCCTACTTTAACCCTTTGTCATCTAAGTTATTTGCCACATTCATGCCTTCTCAATGTTTTTTTTGTTTTTTTGTTTTTTTACTGGACAAACACATGTTACAAATAAATCATTAAACATAATAAACAACAACCATAATAACCATATGAAATAACAACAGAAAGTGGATACCTGTACAACCATAACTAACCATATCTATATGGGCCAGCTTTACCATGTTAAGATGAATAACTCCAGATGAGAAAACAAAGACAATCACTTGATTTTTATAAAGTTGAGAGAATATGAGGGAGTATGACAGAAAGAATTATCTTGCACTTTGATAATTAAAGACGGCCATTTCTTTTTCAGATTTAACCATAGAGTTCAGTTATTCAAAACATGTATGGGAAGAACATTCTTCTTAAATATTGGTTTATATTGAATGTCAAATATAATCTGATGGGAAACCAGGACGTGCCAATCAAAGGTGTCCTGTCCCTGAGAAAGGATTTGTCATCTCATACGCATGAGTAGATCTATCCTTGAATATTGTCCTGAGGGATGGTAGCCAGTGAAGAAGCTAAGACCACGCTCCAAAATTTTAAAACCAGAATTTAACCTGTTTATCATATCTGCCCTCCTTTTCTGAAATATTTCTGTATATTTCTTGCAGCTTCAGGAACTCCCTTTAGAGACTACAATATTCATATATAAAAAGCAACTAGCTACTTCAGGTTCTTTCTGCATTTACATGCAGTAATTCTGGATCAATGGATCTGGAATAGGCATATGCACAAATGCAATTTTTGACATTCGATTTCAAATTGAATATTTGAATATCCAAATTCATACGAATAAAGAAAAATGAATGTCAGGTTATTTGAACAGATATGAATGTATTTGGAATAACCAGGGCCACTAATCCAGATCAGCTCTGTCTGCACTGAGGTCCCTGTGACTGCGAAGCCTGCACCAGCTTTGCAGCCTCCTTCTCCCCTACACCTCTGAATGCTAGGAACAAATAGCTATGGTGTGCCACTGAAAAGCATCCCCTCCCCAATAGTCCTATAACCAAGAGGCATACCATCTGTAGACCTCATGGGTGTTTTTCCATGGTCACTTGATACCCATTTTAGCACCCATTAAAGACCCATATGAGTGAGAGACGGATGACCACGGCACCCATTACGGACACATTTGTTTCCACCGTGCCTCAGGAAATCCAGGTCATATGGGTACTTTTTGGCCTTTAATCCAGATTTTCTGTAGACCCCATTAATGGGGTCTAAAATGGGGTCTACAGCCAGAAAAACTGGATTAAAGGGAGCCTGTTTCCATGTTAGTTTGGCAATGGGGTCTAGAAGAGGCTAGGGGGAGGGGCCACACTTGGGGGGGAGCCCTAAAACCTAAACTTTGAAGTCACTCCGAAGTCACTTCGAAGTCACTCCGAAGTCACTTCGAAGTTTACTCTGAAGATCAGCACAGACTTCAAAGACGCTCCAGAGCTATTTTGCACAGACTTCGAAGTGACTTCGAAATGACTTCGGAGCTGCTTCAGAGATTGTGCCCCCTGTCACCCCAAATACCTGGGGTGACAGGCAGACTCTTCGTGCGTAGATCCGATTTCCAAATGGGTGGTCTGGTGTTTCCATGGCAGGGAGTCTAGCACCCATTGCTGTTGGGTGCTAGACCACCCACGGAAACACATTGGGTACTTCCCTTAATCTGGATCTACTAGATCCGGATTAAGGGAAGTACTCATTCCCTAGATCCAGATCTTCTTAGATCTGGATTAAAGGAGTGTGGTGGAAAAATACCCCATGTGTCTCAGAACAAGGCCCTTAGTCCCTCTGGTTGCATCAGTTAAGCTATTAAGGGATTCAACAAAGTAAATCAACCAAAGTGAAGGACAACTGAGTGGTCTGTTGCAGAAGTTTTTTTTAAAGTCCCTTGACAAGCTACTGTTCCACCTTTTGTTATTCTGTGTGTCTTTTGCTGTGGCTTCATTGGCCTGTTTGGGTGAAGAAGGGAATAATTGCCAAGGATATTTTTGTTCTGATTCTACTAAATGGACACTGTCTTGATTTTCACAGGGTGAAAGAGGTTTGCCAGGTTTACAAGGTTTGGTTGGATTTCCTGGAGTACAAGGACCTGAAGGACACCCTGGGAACCCAGGAGAGAAGGTAAGGTTATTGTGTACCTTATATGAACCTGAAGAATAGAATAGTAACTTCAAGCCATGCTGAAGTGAAAGACTTCATTCTTTCCCCCATATTTTTAATAGGGTGATACTGGAGAACCAGGACTGCCAGGAACAAAAGGCACAAGAGTAAGTTTGCTTAAAATTGTTTTGACCTTTTCTGTGCCCTTTTCACAGTTATTTTTGGTATCTTGGATCATGCTGGGAGGCCCTAGCCCAGGATATACAACCTGTCTCAGACTGGGAAAGATTGCCAGTGGTTTAGCATAGGACAATCCACGTTGGGATACCCCAGTCCCTGCCACCACTTCTGAGGGTTGTACCAACTTTGGAGTTGGTGCTAGAGTCTCCAAAGGTCAGGAGGAAAAGTTCTTGATCTTCATAGTTCAGTGGAGTTCTCTGTTTCATCATCAAAATGCTTCCTCCATACTGGAACAGGGGGGCATGTGCCTTTCATGTGTGACTCACTGTTCCAGGCCAGGACTTTGTGAAACTGCATTAGGGCCCTGTTTTGTGCTCCCTAACTTGGTGGAAGGGAAGCCCCTAGACCCTTTTCTGTACTGCGTAGGAGTGCATACTTAAAAGGGCCTTGAAGTTAGTTCTTAAGCCATGGTATCATCATCAATATTATTTTGGGACCACCATCCCATTCAAAAAACAATGAAACTCATTTATTTAAAAATTGCATGGACATTGTATCGTATACTGAACATTTTTGTGCTAGTATGGCCATTACAAAAAGGGAAATCATGCTCCTGCATCTTTAATACTTGCACAGAAAGAGAGGATTTTAGCAGGTGTAGCAAATAATGCACATTTACTGTGAAGTTATTAGAAGTGCAGATGTTGTGCCCTCTTTTATAAGGCCACCTTATCTGCAGGTGGAGTGGAGAAGTACACCCACCTAACAGGTTCAGCTTCAAGAGGTACAGTTTCTTGTAATTGTGATGCCTTGTGAGAATAATAGTAAAATGCAAAATTCCTCCCTGTTAAATCAGCTCTTTGAGACACAAGAACCCCAGGAGAAGAGGAAAAATCATAGCTCTGAATTGCCAACAATCTATTTAAATTCCCCCAAATCATTAAAAGCAGATGATCTTGAAATGTAAAGAAAATAGGTAATCACATATTCAACAAAAGTCAATCCAAACAAGAAGGAATTAAATATACAATTATATCATGCTTCAAAAGACTTTAAAACATAGGGTTACATCATTATGCATAAAATGATAGATAGAATCATAGAGTTGGGAGGAACCTCTAGGGTCACTGAGTCCAGCCCCCTGCTCAATGCAGGATTTCCTAAATCATCTGAGACAGATGTAGATCCACCCTCTGCTTGATGACCTCCAGTGAAGGAGAACCCACTACCTCCCGTGAATGATTGCTCTCACTGTCAAGACCGTTTTCCTAATACCTAATCTGTATTGACTCCCTTGAAGATTCATACTGTTGTTTCTAGTGCTCCCATCTTGTGCAAGTGAGAATATGGACAATCCCTCTGCATTGTGACAGCTATCATGTCTCCTCTCAGTCTTCTGTTGGCTAAACATTCCTAGATTGTTCAACCGTTCCTTGCAGGACATGGTTTTCAGACCACTAACCATTTTGGTAGCCCTCCAAAAGCAGATTTCTTACCTTCTCTACAGGACTTTGATTTAGCAAAGCTTCTTGTTTTAAGAGGAAGGGGAGCGTTTTTAAGAATTCCCAGTTCATTGTACAGACCTAAAAACATTTATCTTATAGTTCTATGGAGCTCCCCAACTATTCTGATGAGGCTATTTAGGGCTGCAGGTAAAGTGACCTCATTTCACTTCAAACGTAGGAGAATTCTAGTCAAGGGATTGTATAAACCAAACTATAGTGCAGTCTTTTTATCATCTTATTTATCATGCATCTAACTTTGTTTCCTAACAGTATTCTTATTGAAAAAAATGGTATTCAGAAGTAATCCTTTAACTGTGGAATACTTGGGATGGGCTTTTCCTTCATGCTTTCACTACCTGGTTGTATCCCCTAATTCTGGGGAACTAGATATTCCCAGAAGTACTGCTCATGAATTTTTAAAAGCACTGCCTTTCTGAGCTCCCCCCCGCCCCGCCCCCCGCCCCCGCCCCCCCGGGGGCACAGTTAACTATGCACAGCCGTTAATTTCTACTGAATGCATTTTATTTTTGATACTGATGTTTTTAAAAGTATAATTTATTCAATTCTAGGGTCCACCAGGTCCAGCAGGCTTCCCAGGAAATCCAGGCATCCCTGTATGTATGAGGTTCAATTTTTATAGCTTAAATACTGTGAAGTTTTCAACACTTACATCACCTGGAAATTAATCTCCCACTTTGCTTTGTTTCCCTGCCCTCATCCCCAATTTCAGGGCATCCCTGGAGGGGATGGTCCACCAGGTCTTCCTGGTATCCCAGGATGCAATGGAACAAAGGTGAACGTTTTAAAATGTGTTCTTGAGATAATTTTCTATAGCCTGCTATTTACAGTTTAAAAAAGTACATATATCTATAACTGCATTTTATAAGAAAAAATAACTTCCTTTTTTCTCTTCCATTAGGGTGAAAGAGGTCCTCTTGGTCCCCCAGGTTTACCTGGATTACCTGGCAATCCAGTAAGCATTTTATTGTCATTTGAAATAAAATCAGTGCAAGTTTTAAACAAATATCTGAATTAAAAATAAAATCATTTACTATGAATTCCAAATGATTTATTTTAGAGCGTGATGTTTCGTGCTCACTTTGGCAGCACGTATACTAATACTGGAATGATATAGAGAAGATTAGCATGGCCTCTGAGCAAGGATGACATACAAAATACAGACAGACAGAGAGACAGACAGATTGATAGATGATAGATAGATCTAAAATATAGTGTTATGTTTCAGACATAATTTCTCAGAAAATGACATATTTTCTTTTTTCAGGGGTCTTCAGGACCACCAGGAATAAAGGTAAACAAAAATTATTGTTTATGGTAACAAATTTAAATATGAGCATTACAAAAACAGGTTAGGCAGAAAGAAAAATATCCAAGAAAACTGTTAAGAAGAAAATTCTTTTTCATAAGTATAACCTAGTTGTGATCTTTATTTTAGAAGAATAGCATGTGTGACTCCAGTTCTAGATATGCTTCTAGACTGGGATGCTCTCTCACTTTCCTGCCAAAAATATTCCAGAGTGCCCTTTTCTGTAAACAGGGAGATGGAGCTGTTTGCAAAAAATGTGGGGCAAAGGCATAATTGATGGGAAACTAATGTTGGGGAATAGCTCATAGGTAGGTCATTGGTCGGAAGCGAATCTCACACAAAAAGGTTTAGCAGGGCAAACTAAGGTGTAAATTGATCAAGCCCTTTAAGCCTGCACTTATCTTAGAATCATAGAATCATAGAATCATAGAATGGTAGAGTTGGAGGGGACCTCCTGGGTCATCGAGTCCAACCCCCTGCTCAAGGCAGGATCTCCTAAACCATCTCAGACAGATGGCCGTCCAGTCTCTGCTTGAAGACCTCCAACGAAGGGGAACCAACCACCTCCCGTGGCAGCCTGTTCCACTGGTTGATCACTCTTACTGTTAGAAATTTTTTCCTAACATCTAAACTAAATCTTTTCCCCTGCAGTTTCACCCCATTGTTTCTAGTCCTTCCTTGAGAGAGTGAGAACAGGGCTGATCCCTCTGCCTTGTGACAACCCTTGAGGTATTTGTAGACAGCTATCATGTCTCCTCTCAGTCTTCTTTTTGTTAGACTAAACATTCCTTGCCTGCACCTCTCCCTCTTTTGGACTTCTGAAATCTCTTAAAAGTCTGTTTCCCTGATCATGAGCATCTTTACACTCCATGAGTTTCATCTCATAAGGCTTCCAGTGCTCTCAGACCGTCTCTGAAGTTGCAACAACTGTTAGGGGAAGAGCTCATGAAGCTCCATTGGACCAGGAGCTTTGCCAAAGTCAGGCCAGTTTAATTTTTAGACTTCTGTAATCTCTAGTGTATATTGCTGCTTCTTAGATAGGTTTCTGCACACTTTGCCCTGGGGATCTGCGTGTCTCTTCTTCTGTGAAAATGAAAGTGACCAGCTTAAGCATACACAACATGGGAAGAATAATATGTGAGCTACACCCTCTGGTTCTTCCTGCCAAAGATGCAGCTCGATTTAGGCCTACCAAATAAAATGACCTTTAAAAATAATAATGAAATACATATTTACAAATTAGAATCAGACACTAGTACTTTCCATTAGTTTTTTTCAAGTAAAACAACACAAATGAAACTGCTGGCATTGGTCAGATCATATTCTGGCACTTTTTATAGCATTGAGATCTGGCATTTTTGTCATGGCTTATTTTGGTCTCCTCTGAGTTTAAAGACTGTTGACTTTGGCACTTCTGAGGGAATCTGGGAGATCTGCAAGACAGTTACATCTATTAGGCAATATTTCCTGCTGCCTTGGGAAACCCTGTAAGCAAGCTGTGTCTTCCTTTCAGTTTTTAAAAACTGAATTTGAGGTGTAGGTCTCCAAGCCCCATTTCCCAATAGCACAAGGATCTAATATTTGTGAATCTGAAATTTGCAATGTTTCTTAATCTTATCAAGTGAATGGTGAAATATGTTTATAAAAGGTTATTTTAAATGTGAATAGAACAAATAATGCAAAAGACTCCGCCGGTCCCCATGGGCTCCAATTACCTCGCTGCTGATTTGGGGCATTTTAAATCTGCATTGTAGTTCAGATTAAGATGTTCCCATGCGGTGGAGGAGAGCGCGGGTTCAGATTGAATTCACCAGTCCACAAGCAAACGCAGTAAACCGCATCCTTTTTTCTACACCCCCTTTGCCCTGATTGGAAGCTTTTAGCGGAAGTGCGCACTCCCCCTCCCCCCTTGAAGAATGACAGCCAGCCAGAGAACGAGAGGGGAGCCAGACAACCAGCCTGAAACAGTGAGAGGCAGCTTTTGCTTCCCAGCGCCAGTAAGCTCGGATCACCAGCCTGGCCGGCAAGGAGCTAATTAATATGCACCTCTTTCTAAGGCTCGGAGGCAACAGGCAGCTTGAATCCTTTAGTTCTCAGTTCTGCAGCCCCGTGACTGCTCATGTCTGAATGTGTATGTGTGTTTGTGTGTAGGAGAAGGCAAATGACAATGCAAATGACAGTGATTTGATCCCTTCAGCACAGTTTAAGCGAGCACGGCAGAAACAGCGAGCACAGACAAAACCCTGCCCACTAATGACATGATTGCCAACCTCCTCCCCCAATAACCCGGAGTGTCCCCATGAATCAGAATAATACGTGCTTGCCTCCTAATTTGATGTGAAAACAGTTGTAAGGGAGTATTGTTTTGGTTTTGAGGATTTTGTCCCTCATGCAGCACGAATTAGGGCTTTGCATGGGGATCCTCACGAGGTAAACTCACTTTTGCCTCGCAGTATCTTTGCCATGGGGACATGGACTAGAGTCAATTTAAACTGACAATCTTTTCCCCAGAAGCCCAAATTTACTTTTGCCATTCCAGTCCCTCAAGAAAATTAAACAAGCAATATATATATATATTCTCACTCAAAAATCTCTATTATAATTTGTGTAAAAGTGGGTTGTGGAAGTGCGGGTAGGCATAGGATACTATAAATATATTCTCAGGACTGTCATAACTGAGAACAAAGGAAAAAACACATTCTTATTATATTAGTAGAAATTGTGCTAACTAATAACAGTAGCAGTCTTTGAAGCAAAAATCTAAAGCTAGTTTACTAGGTATGTGTTTGCACTAAATATATGTTTTATTTCTCTGCATAACATTTAAAAACAAAATAAAATATACAATATATTTAACATAAAATAAAATCTAAAAAATTCATAAGGACACAGGGATAGAATACCCTCAGCCTCATATAAATAGTGTTAAATTACACTATTGACTGAGAAAAAAAAGACAGGTCTTTACTCAGGTGGTTTTTGCACTAGCAACGAAGTCCCCATTAGGAACCTGATAGATAATTGGGATGGATCAGTCAGGCACTGTCCGCCCACAAGTCCCCTTTAGGAGGCCTCATTTGTACCCATGAGCACCAGTGAACTCTGGATTTAATGGGGTCTTCAGGCCCTTAATTCTGGATTAATGGTAGTCCCTTTTAATGGTGTCTTCAATCTGGTCTTCTGCCATGAAGACTGGATCAGAGGACACATGTCTTCCAGGACAATGGGGTCCAGGGGTGGGTTTAGAGGCAGCCATTTGCTCCACCCCTCAACCCACACTCTACTTAGGCCTGGACATCCTTTGTCTACAAAGCTGAGCACAAGCTTTGTAGTGGCTACGTAGGCAGCTATAAAGCTGTGTCTCTCCGCCACTGTGTAACTGGAAGTGACCTCTGATCGACAGCTACGCAGACCAGCCTCAGGATATGTGTTCTAGCGTCCGTACGGCAGCCTTGTGTAGCACCCATCGCCATCAGGTGCTAGATGGCCCATATAGACGTATGGGGCCCTCACCAAGATGTGGATCTTTGAGGACTGGATTCAACGAGGATCGAATTTCAAAGTGCAAGAATAGCCTCAGTATCTGAAAGTTGTTACCATTCAAAATACCTGGATTCAAGAACCTCCTTGTAGTTTCACATTAGTGGAGAGATGCATGCAAATGAATCAGATACTGGGTGCAGCATCTGTTGTTGTTTGTATAGCAATAGGTATTTCATTGGATACTTTGATTCCAAACAGTATAGCTTAAGTACAGTCAGTCTAGGTGGACCAGTATCATATCTTCTAGTCCTATAGCACCTAATAAACCGCTTTGCTACTGCACTCTGTACTGATTCCAGTTTCTTGTTTCAATGATTTTCCCATGGAAAGTGGCACTACAGTGATCTAGATAAGGTATTTACTAGGGAATAAATCACTAATGTTTTGTTTCTGTATGGGTTTTTACTGTAAGCTGCCCGGAGATCTTAGGATATGGAGCAGGAAATGGATGGATGGGTGGATGCATGCATGCATGGATGCCCGGCTATGTTCATCCAGATAGGGTTGCAGCCAGTCTATTACCCAAAGTTCCTTTGGTGCACTTAATGCAAGGAATTCTGTGCCACTTGGTGTTCCAATAAGTATGCTGGATCAAAAACTACTCTTAATTGTTGTGTTCAGGAAGAATGCAACCTCAACCAGAACAGAATAAAACTGTGAATAAAATCCAGCCCTTTCACCCTTATACAGCGATAAATAAACAAATAAATAAATGTCTATGTATGTTTTCCTAATTCATGTCCTATAGGGAGACCCAGGAGCTATTGGACTTGCTCCAGATGGTGTACTGAAAGGTGAAAGGGGGTTTCCCGGCCAACCTGGATTACCGGTAAGACTCTTTATAATTAGAGCAGAATTTGCTTTGGATGGGATGCATAAGAGGGGCAGGAGGCCAGAAAAAGGATCTTCAGAAGGCAGTCATATCCTGTATAACACAATCTTGCTTTTACATGATTGGCAAAGTATAACTTGCTTCATGCAAAATATGGGGAATTTTCAATAATGTCAGATACCATTGGCTAACACTGATAGACTACTGACACACTAGTAGACTTGGTCTCTGTTCTACAGTACCCTTGACTTATTCTGGGCTTCCCCTCTGCGATGCCATTAATGTACATTGGTAGACTGAGCCTCCATAATTACTCTGACCTGCTGTTGTTCAGCAATGATAGTTACATGCATAACATGGCTTTGCATTATGTAGCAATATGTGGGAGCAAAGCCATAGCATTGTACAAAAGATGGCTATGCATATTTATTTAAAACATTTCTAGACACTATTCATTATAAGTTTTGAAAACGTGTTAGTAGTTTCCAACACCAAGAATAAAACCAATGTATACTCTTCAGTCTCCAGCACTAACCTCAATTATTGACAGATCCTCATCTGAAGTTGAAACCAGTTTAAATATGATTTTAGACCTAAATAAGGGACGTGTTTCTATGTTATATGGGCTTATGATTGAAGGAAATTATAAAGATATAAGTCATTTTCAAAACATTTGATCTTTGGATTTTTTAGCACAACTCTCTTCTGAAAATTGGACAATTATCTGGAGAAATAAATTCCCTGGCTTCAACCAACAATATACAAGAGAGTCTTATCTTAAAATTTTGTCTAGACGGTATAATACCCTGCTTTGGTTACCTCACATATCCACCCCTATCTCCAGATTATGCTTCCATGGCTGTAATGAGATAGGGACTTATTTTCACCTATGGTCAGAATGTAGACACCTTAAGGGCTACTGCATAACAATAGAAAAAAATACAAGTAATTACACAGATGCAATTAAACCTTAAACCAGAGATAGCTTTATTACATATTTTTGTAAATATAGACATTTCCTCCAGTATCTTCCTCCTAATAAATTTCATGTTGTTAGCAGCAAAAATAATAATAGCCAAAAACTGGGAACAGCATCAATCACTTAACATAGAAGAACGGTACATTGAATTAGCTGAGATGGCCGCTACTGAATTAATTTCTGTGCAATTTAGAAGAATGTACATTGTATTATTTTAATGAGGTTTGGTCCCCCTTAATCTTGTAGATAATTTGATCACATCATTCTTTGTCTATCCCTTTGTATGTAATCCATTTCTTGACCTCATAGTATGTTAAAATGATTCACTGTTAAAGCAATGTTGAAGATAACAAACTTTTGCACTATGTTCACTGCACTGTATATAATTGAACCTTGTTCCTTGTTATTGCTATATTTTGTACAATTCTGTTTTGTTAAAACTTTTATTGTTAATTCTCAAGAGTTATTCAAATGTATGTTTTGACATTCTTTAATAAATAAAGAATAAAAACAACATATAAAAACAAATACTTGAAATAAACGTCCCATTTTCACCAAATATTTACCTATTACATAATATTACTGAACTAAATTTGGATATAAATACTCAAAGAAGAATATATTATTTGATAGCTGCAGCTCAACAAATATTGGTGAAAAATTGGAATTATGCAGATAATCTAACAATAAGGAAGTGGCAAAATGAATTATGGAAAATTATGATAAACAAATTTATCACGTGTAAACAGTGTCATCTAGAAGATTACAACTCTAATGAGTATTTTTGCCAAATATTGGGACTGGTTCTCTAAAAAAAAAATTATTATTAGGTGCTGTTTCTCTAATGCAAATTACCCTGAAGATACAGAGTAGAAAAATATGGGTACAGTATAGATGCCTCTGTCTTTTCTAATTAGTGTATCTCTATTGGGTGTATTAATCTAACTCAGAAGGGTTATGGCAGGAAGAAAGACTCACTAGTACTTGGTTAGGGATAAAAGCAGAAGGCTTGCTATTTGCAAAGCAAAACAAAGATGGTGCTGACCTTGAATCATAGTGGAATATAGGGGTGTGCACAAATGCAGTTTTTGGGATTTGATTTAATTCAAATTGAATACTCAAAAATTTGATTCAGTTTGAATCTTTTAAATTTGAATTTAACCAAATTTGATTCGAATTAAGCAAATTTGAATCTGTTCATTTGAATTTTTCATTCAAATTTGCACTTTCGAAAGTTGACAAATTCATAGATGCCTGTACATATCTTCCCCAGGTCTGTATACATCTGTACATACTGTACACATCTGCATGCATCCTGTAATTATCCAGTATATAACCTGTTTTCATCCTGTACGGATCTGTACAAATGCACATGGATACGGAAAAGATCCCATACACATGCGAAAGTCTGAATGACTTGAAATAATAGATCTGAAATTTAGATTCAAACTGAAAGACATTCGATTTGAATTCAAATGTCGAAATTTGCTCGATTCAATTGAATTTCAAATGCATTCAAATATTCTTGCACATCCCTAGTGGAATATAGGGAAAAATTGAATAGCTGTTACACAGGGGGAGATATTTCATTATTATTAAACTATTTACTTATTTATACATTCAGGGGCCACCTGGATTACCCGGAATTGAAGGTCCTGTTGGTCCCCCCGGACCTCCTGGAACCCCAGTAAGTGTCAGCTTTCTTTGTTTTGTGCAATAATTATTTGTCTATTAATGTACTGTGACAATAAATATGCAGTTGTCTGACTTTGCTCAGAAGGTTTCAGGAGGAAAAATGGTCAAAAAATGGCTAGAGGGAATAGGACCAAAACCTTGTGAATAAATGGAGATGGTTATAATTGGTGAATTCCAACTGTGAACACATTCAAAGAAACTCATTTTCTCACTGTGTCCTTGGAATGGGGAGTCTCTAGATAGATATTGAAAATCCTGTCTGTTTTAGCATTAGAAGAAATCAAGAAAGTAACATTTTAATATTTATCAGATTGGATGATACAATGAAGTTATAAAACTGTTTAGATTAAGGTTCATATTTATTAACATCTCTGAACCTTTTTGCACTTGGTGCAGTGGGACAGCTGAAGGAACATCCACTTCATGCAGAGTCACTTCTGAAGCAACTCCAGGTGTCCTGGACCATCCCCTGGGTGTATAGCTGTGGAGCACTAGTCTTCATATTTCTTTAGTGAAGTGCTGAATAAGTTTAGGATGCATAGACTGTCCTAAAATGCAGACGCCTGATGCATCACATTTGTGTACTATTTTTCATGCCTAACCTAGGTGTGACAACATCTCTCTTTAGAACACATTTTTTGCATGAATTCCAATTTCTGTAGGACAATTTAGACAGAACCACTGTGTTGCAATTTGCGCTCTGCAACCTGAAATCTTGGCTCTGGGAAACCTGGTTGGAGGCAGCCTATGGCTACCTTGATCTTGGCTGCAGTTCTGAAAACCACAGCGATGCTTGGTTACAACCCAAGGGCTACAACGATACTTGGTACCAGTGGTTACTGGTACGATCCACCGGGTGTTGCAGAAGTAAATCCCTTATTCGCCACCGGCAAGCTATAAGAGATCACCATGTGCTCCTATGGTGAGTTAAAGACAGAGAACACAGGGGAAAGAAGTCAGGCGGGAGACAGGAGGAGCTGGAAAGAGACAGAGTTTAATTTTCCTGGGCTTAAATACAGCAGTCAGTGGAGGTGTGTCAGGAATGATGTAAAGGGAGGTGATAGGTGGAGCCATGTCAGGTGAGCAGGTTAGAAGTCCTTCTGATGTCACATCCTGTGGCAAGAGGTGGGGAGGATCCTCAAACAGGAAGAGAACGGTTGTTCTCTATGGGGAACATGCAGCCAGGGAGCCATTATGCCCCAAGGCTAAGAGTCCAGCACCCTGCTGGTGCCGAGTGTGTACTGCAAGCTTATGGGACAGAAAATTAGTTGTTGCTCTTAAGGCTTGTCTTCTTGGTCAGCAAGGGGCTTGGAGGCTGGAAGGGAAACTTAGGGAAACTTGAACAGCTTTTTGTGATTACAACAGATATGTGTACATTAGCACCCAATGCAACATGTGTGCTGACAATTTAAAATCTTGTAAACAGAAGATGTAAAAATCAATGTATGTTCTAAAGATGAAAAATTCCATCAAGAACCCACCCCAGTTTGTGTTTTTCTGTTTCTGTTTTTTCTTATTAGTGCCAGTTGTGATCCATTAACATTATTATTCCATCCTCAGCTTCCTTGCCATCTAGTACATCCCAGAGAGATATCAGATGATAGATTTTCCAAAGGTTATTTAAATTGATCAAAGCAAAACATCTAGCAAGTGGGTGGGATCTGATTTACTGAGCAATGCGGAATAGTAGTGATAAAACAATGTACAAATTCCAAAATGTGTTGTCTGGTTCTGAAAGAACTCATGCAAAGTTATCAGTGGCTACTAGCTGTGACAGCAGTGTCATTACCTATTTCTTATTTCTTATTAGTGTAATCACCAAGGTGTATTCATGATAAAATTGGAAGGTCCATAAATCAATCAAAAGAAGATAATAGCTGACAGCATCCAAGCGCAGAAGACCCTTAGACTTCATGATGCTTAAGGTTCCTCTGGGTCCCTCTGGTGGCGCAGTGATGAATAGCCTCTAGGATACAATCTAGGAGTCCTTCAGTTTGAATTCCTGATTTACAATGGATCTTCCCAGCTATGGGTAAAATAGCTTCACTACCTTGTGATTGCCTTTGGAAAACAAATGCTAAGGGTATAAACCCTGACAGAAAATATGCAGCGGAGCCCCTATTTATTTAGCGTATTGCAAATTCACATTGCTGTACATTAATAAAACAGCTAAACACAAGATAGAAAGCAGGAAACATCTATAAAGACCACATGGTAAGATCACAGAACGTATATCTAAATCACAGACATAGTCTATTGCGCCTTTTGTCATTGTCAGGAAATCACAAAACTTCCCACTATATGCTCGATTTTGACAGTCTTCCACAATATTCTGGATTGTTTGTATTTCTGTTCTATAGTCACATGTCAGGTTTGGAATTATTCCCCACTTATGAAGAGTATCTGCACTACACATCTACAATGTCCCACACATATGTGATTTATAGTTGTCCATACTGCATGGGGATTTCTAAACATCTGTTAATTATAACTGCCTACTTAACCAAAAAACAGCCATCTACCTGGACAAATCTTATTCTATATAACATCTAAAGAGGTAGGCAAGCTTATGATAAAAAAATGAAGAACGTAAGGAACATTATTAAAACCTTTTTAGCAGCTGGGCCAAAGAAAGGCCTGTTCCACTGATTCTCCTTCCCTGCCTAAACTGTCAACTGACAACCAGAAGCATCCTTAAATCACATATGTTCCCTGGGTGGTGCTAAAGAGCAGTCACTTTGAGGCCACTATTTAAGACCTCGAAGGTGTGGCAACCAGACAATCTTAGTGATCTCCTGGTTCAACCACAGTGTTTAAACTATGCAAGTGGAGGCCCTGAGGCCCTTGGATAAACACAGAGAGCCCCTGAGGAAGTTGGATACATCTCTCCGGCAGTTCTTGCAGACAAAACAATAGTTCTACTTGGAGAAAAATGTTCTTCTGTGTGCTATGGTAGGAAGGCAAATTCTGTGTGTCCTCTGTTCAGGTACACAGTTGGGTCAGCAACATGTACTGCAAAAACTGGCATTCAGAACAATATTAATAAAATTGTATTTCAACAGGGTGTTCCAGGACCACCAGGCCCTCCAGGTCAGAAGGTAAGACAGTCCCTGTCCATCTGTCTCTTTCTAGCTGGGACACAGTCAAATGCTGATAAGATCAAATCAAACAAGACCTAGCGTCATGGATTATTTTAAAAAGCCTATCTTTATTGGTAACTAAACATTCTACAATGCTGGAACAGCCATAGATAATGCCTGAAAACATATCTTGGTCTTTTGAGGGTGGAACTGACTACTGATCACTCTCTGAAAATCTTATTTGCCATGACCAGGACTAGGTAAGACAGTAGTTAAAATATCTCAGCCCTCAACTCTGTAGGATTTTATGAACAGGTATGCTTTTATTGCAGTTCTAGTAAACATGTAATCAAAGCAGACATTTTGCACGGGTTATTGACACTGACTGCATTTGCAAAGCTTTAAAAGCAAGCTTCCTGGGTTCCTACTCAATATATGCAGGAGTTATATGGTCCCTTCTGTGAAGGTCAACACCCCAGCTATTTATTCTACACTACTTTTGAGAGTAGTTTTATGTATTACCAAACTAGGTGGTCTCTATTATTGTTATTATAGTTTATTTCTAAAGCGCTGCACATGTAATCAGCACTGTAGCACTGGACATAAGTGCCTCTACTCATCGAAGCCATATAAGCGTCACATGATAGCAGGCTCACAGCAGGATCCTTCGTCTTGAGCACAGTCCATCGAGGATAAGTGCAACCAGTTGCTAGACTCAAGAAGAATCTAGTTAAAGGATTTACTTCTTACCAAGATGCAGCTGTGTAAGAGGATGAGCACTAATATTTGTAACATTTGAAATTCGTACGAATTTGGCCAAATTTGGGCGTTTGTATTCAAATCGAGTGTAGGCACATTTAAAGATTGACATTCAAATTTGAGTTGAATGTTTTGATACGTTCATATGAAGCTTTGTTTGTGATTTTTCTGCATTTGAATATTCATATCAAACTCAAATCCCACTACATTTGAAGGGGATCTACTTGAATGAATATGAATTTTCTTGCATTGATTCAATACGAATGGCATGCAAAACAAAATTGTGTACATCCTCTTGGTGAACCCTCCTTGGCATAAGTTGCACAGAAGTTATCACTCCTAGTTATCTTCTCACAAACAGTATCACGAGGATTGCTAAAAACTTTGAGTGATTGAGTTCCTGTGTAAAAGAAAAATATTTTTTGAAGAGTGTGTCTGTGCAGTGTGCTTTTTAGTGTGGGAGGGTGTGTTGGTGTGCCTTTTTCTGCACACAACCTTTCTTTGTTGTGCACATAGTTTTTTGGCAGCTGCATGGGGAACCATGTTTTTTGGGGTTCCAGGCCTGGTAGGTATTTTTCCTACCAGATTTTGGTACTGAAACCCTTTTTAAGGTGTGCAGGGAGCAAGTAGAGTACTTCAGGTAAGTATATATTTTTATCCAGTGTGAGGGAGCAGTACTCTGCTGGATTTCTCATGCTGTTTGAAGTCAAGAAAATAAGTTCCCTCCATGCAAGCAGCACCTGCCAAATGCCGTGTTGTGTTCCATTAGAAAAGAAAGAGTTGGCTTTTCAACACCACTTTTCTCAGCCATTTAAGGGGACTCAAAGCAGCAGACAAAGCTTTCTGTTCTCCCCGCATCAGACACCCTGTGAGGTAGGAGGGACTGTGAGAGCTCAGAAGAGAGCTGTGACTAGCCCAAGGTCACCCAGCTGGCTTCATGATGGAGTTCAGAATCAAACCCAATATTCCCTGATAGGAGACAGTCTCCCTAACCACTAGACAAAACTGGTGCAAGAACCCTGTGCCCCCATTCATCAAGCTGCATTAAATGCATGTATTGTCCTAACAGATTGAGAGACACCATCTCAAGGAGCTCTCTCTATAGATCTATATATTTATTTATGAGTGTTTACTTGTCTCTTAAAATATACGTCTTTTTGCATTAACAGGGTCACATGGGTTTGAGTTTCCAAGGGCCAAAAGGTGATAAGGTAAGTTAGTTAAATCTGGGATAGAACAAAATGGGAGGCAACGCTGGGCTTGGGGAGGGGCAAACAGGCAAGCTAGGGGGCTGTAGGGTCTGAGGTGTCTAAGGCCTGCAGCCACAATGGCAGTGCCCACAGGAGGACTGGGCCCCAGATCATATAAGGTTAGTATTTGATTCTGGGGAGGAGAGGGGTCAACAACCAAAGTTGACTAGTGCTCCAAATGCAAGCACTTGTTAACGTTGGTTAATCGCGCTTCTTTCCTGTTTGGCGAACGGGACGGGAAGTGCGAAAACGCCCCAGGTAGGCCTATTGCTCTCATAAACTAGGTGTGTTTTGCATTAGCTTACAATACTTTGCTCAATTGTATTTTTTAATGTTTTTTTCTTTAAGCATCTCCCAGATGGAAAATTCTATCAAAACAGGCACCCACAAATTTTGTGATTTTATTTATCTGAGCAGAAGTATAATTTGTTGTATTTTTCCCCCTTAAATTTTTTTTTAAAGTAACGTGATGGGATGAAACGAAAGTTTGGAGCCTTGATTGGAAGACAATTGTAAATAATTTTTGTGGAACTATACTTTTGTAGCAGTTGAGTGTTCTTTATCCATAGTGGAACATTTTATTTTATTTGTCTTTTTGTTTAAATTGTATTTGTTATTAACATAATTCTAAAAGATTGCATTCCCTTGAATCAATTATTACCCAGGGCTACGTCTCAATGGATAGGGTTTGATAAACTGAATCTCATCCTTAAAACTGTTGATATCTGTAATACTCAGTAATGAAGTTAAGAAACTATGTAGTTTTTAAACTGAAGGAAATTTTAAAATTGCCTGTTCCCCAATCTTTCCTTTCTGCCTAACTCTCTTGCATAGTCCTCTGTTGACTTTGTTTTGTTTATCTCTAGGGTGAACGGGGTGTCATGGGCCCTCCAGGTCCCCAAGGGGCAGCTCAACAGCAAGAGAAAGGGACGGTAGTCATACATGGAGAAAGGGTAGGCATATGCATCATTATGCTGGATATTATTTTCAATAATAATGAAATATACAGGAAACAGTAGCATGAAACAAGTTTATGAACTCTGTTTTCCCCTTGTTTTTCCTTCATAAAACAAATGACTTACTAGTCCTATGTTTTTGTAACTTCATAGCCACTTCCACCCATGACCTGTGTGAGGAACTACAGTTCAAACTGTACTACCTCAGTCCAGCCAGATCCATTCCCTAGATGAGCAGTCAGTTCCTCACCTACATAGCTCTCTGAACACCCTTCTGGGCAACAAAGTGCATTCAGAGTCTGTAAGCCCATACTTTGATTTTCACCTCAGCCCTGAAGAGACCCCAAAGTTGGTCCTAATGCTGCATGTAGAAGTGATGTAGAAGGTAGTACATGTGGATTTTGAAGGTCCAACAAATGGTTTATTAATGGGTTCTGCTTTATCATTCTATTAGGGTGATCCTGGTGAAAAGGGTGATCGTGGCTTCCCAGTAAGTTTAATATGACATGTATTTCATTTGATTGAAGAGCTAAAAGTAAATCTTGATGAATTAATACTGGTTGACTTACTGAACAGTTTTGCATTCTAGTTAAGGAGTGGGAGGGAGAGGGTGGTGCCACTACAACTGCATTCATCTGTGGTACCTTCTCTCCACTTTGAAAAAAGAAGAGAACCCTGTTAAGCCCCAAATCCATGAAAGTATCATAAGTACACAGCAGTTAGGCTAAGCTGGCAGTTTGTTCACATGTCCCTATCCCTCTTGAGCATTTTGATGGGTCTGTCATCTTACAAAACAAAGCGAAGATAACCTTCTAGCCAACTCCATCCATACCTGGGATCTGTGGCAACTCACCAAAAGTTGATGCTGCTTCCTCTGGATTGATGCAGCTATGGACTGCTAAAAAACAGTCCACACATGGTGAGATTACTCCTGGATGCTGTGTATGAACCCTCTTCTAGGTGCAGCATGGTGCATGGGCTTGGTCCAGATCACCATGGCATCATTTCGAGAGCACACTGGGGCCGTGTCTTCATGGCAACCTAATGTCGGATTCAAAATGTTTTGAATCCTCGGAGTCCAGACGGCAGTTTGGCTTAACACGATTTCCCCGTGGTAAACCACCCCAAAATGTGATGAATCTCAATCCTGATTTCAACAGGTCTCACTCCGGTTCGTGCGCTTGAAACGTTTTACATTTTTTACTGTGGGAACCCTTCCATGTTAAGGGATGAGAGTTTCCCTCCCCCAATAGCTTGCTTCCAAAGCAAGCTGTAAAAGCGCAGCAGCCCGAATAGCAATCCAAGCAATCCACTGTAGCAAACAAGCAATTCACACCTGATAACCATCTTGCTATTGAAAGTGCTGACCTTCTAATAAGGGAAAAGAAACAAAAGCAACTGCCGTTTGGAGAGATGTATGAATGTTTAGCTGTGACGGACGAAAGGGGCTTGACTTGCCGCCGCTGCTGCACGCCCTGAGCAATCGGGAGAGGAGGGAAAAGAATCGCTGCCTGCCTGGTGCCATTTTTCCTCCATCCAGGCAAGGCAGCCACCCAGCTAGGCTCCGTGAAGGGGTCTGTTATGGGTGGTACGTTCACGCCAGGAGGAAGAGGACAGGGCAGCCCCAAAAAGCGGCTTTTAAAAGGTAGCCACTGGAGTCCCTCCTTGAGTCACGTACGTCCTCAGAATCCGGATTGAACGCGATGAAAGTAATGGGAACAGGCAAATTCGCGTTTGCATCCGGTTCTGTTATCTCGGTTTAGGGAAAGCAAAATAAGGTTGCCGTGAAGACATGGCCTGGATGTCGCCTCGGCTGTTGGCACCTCAAGTGCTTCCAGCTAAGGTATGGGGCTAGTTTAGTGCTTGTGGTATAAATGCCCACCACCATGCTGGATCCTTACTGGCCTGGTATGGTATTGTTATATCTTACCAGACCAGCAAGTGCAAACAGGCCCTGCAGAAAATAATTGGTTTGTCACTTCTGTCTAACCAGTCTGAGAGTTAAACTGGCCAGTTTTAATTGTTATGCCAGTATTTTTTCACCATTAGCTCCCCTGGTGGGTTCACAGGCACAGTATTTCTTATGGTACTGTTGTGCTGGTATAGTGGAACTATCCTATAGCCTCTAATATGTCA
The DNA here is from genome assembly GCA_023333525.1 of Aspidoscelis tigris stejnegeri. Classification (NCBI taxonomy): domain Eukaryota; kingdom Metazoa; phylum Chordata; class Lepidosauria; order Squamata; family Teiidae; genus Aspidoscelis; species Aspidoscelis tigris. The sequence goes on from JALMGA010000010.1 coordinate 2,873,129, forward strand.
TATTTTAAACTTTGAACCCTTGGAACTGGTACTAAAAACTGACTTTGCAAAATATCATTTTTTTAGGGATCACCAGGCTTAAGCATCAAAGGAGAGAAAGGTGAACCTGGAAAACCGGGTCCATGGGTATGTATCTGGAATATTAATTTTCAAATTCGCCTTTGCTTATCGAGTTATGTAAATTTTAGCAGTATTTAATCATCCATCTGGTCATTCTTTCTGATTTCTGCCTCAACTTTTCCAGAAGAGAGTCGCGCACAGCAAAAATTTTAAAAACTTGAAAATTTAAAATAACTGTGGCGTACAACTAAACAGCGTAACATAAACTACCTCTTAGAATTCATTTTTCAAGTGCTAGAACATCAAAAGAAGATTTTTAAAGAATATTTATTTTTATAGCAGAAAAAGACCTATCTGAAGTTCCTTCCATACGCGTCTTCCACTGTGGTGACCATTAACTGGTCTTTCCTCATTGAGTTCAGATCACAGGCAACAATAAGTGGTCTCTGAACCAATGGATCTGGAGTTGCTCTGCCTACTGATCTGTACCTCAAGAAGGTACTGTCTACACCATCAGGGCTGATCCAGATCAGCCCACACAACAGCCACACATTTTGTAATTTCCCCCAAAAATGGAATCATGCCATTTGCGTGCCTCCTGTGTTCTGGCATAGGGCTGTGCTAGTCCACTGGGAGATCTGATTAATGCTAACATTAATGTCTAATGTTTTACCTTGTTGACTTGTCCCCACGTCTAAGAGAGGCAAGGTCATTTCAAATGCTTTGGAATTTAATCTCTAACAGCATGTCTGGCCTCACAGCAATCAGATGACACCATTTTCTGTTAGCTCCTGTTTTTGCACTGGTTTCAAGACCCAAACTGAAAATTTACAAAAGTACATTAATGTTTAATCTTAAATTGTAACTGCATTACACTTCTCATAAACAGATGTTTAAAGAGTCAATTTGGCATGTTTCACAATGGCTTATGAAGTTGCACCTTCTTGAATAGGTCTTCTGAATTGGCCAGAAAAGTTTATTTTGGGCTGAAGAAGCTTGAGGGAGACTTCAGTATTAGTGGCCACTGGGGTTGCTTTGTGTCCCATATATTTTAAATCCTTGTGATATGAGCCTAATTTCTGCAGGGTGGAAACTGCGAAACTCCTGAAACTGTACAATTATACTCATCATATTTTTCAACCTGTGTGCAAAAACACATGTATACTTTCACTTGGCTGGTCTTCTTGCTGTGGAATAGCATTTGAGCTAGTAGAGACTTCTGTACCTCATTTCCATGGGGCTGCAGTGCATGAGGAGTCATGACGGAAGACATGACTCTTGCCTGAACAAAGAAAGCACCAGTACCTTGTTCACTGCAGTGGGGATTTAGAAAAGTCACTAACGCCACTGCCCTGAGCCAAATCAAACGAAAATATTTAATTTGCATAGGGATGTACAAAATCCTAACTGAAAAGATTTCTTTCTCCTGTCTTTCCTTCCTCTTATTTCCCCATGCTGCAAAGATCCAGTGATGCCTTCAGATAGTGAGAGGAGGAAATGCTGGTATCTCGCTGCCCTTGCTGAGTAGCTGGGGGCAGTTATTGGCGAAACCCATCCTCTTATCTTGCCTGTTGTTTCAGGGTGGTTTAGCCACCTTTGCAAAACCTTTGGGTTTTTTGCACACTTCCTACATCTGGGTACTTTTGCAAGAGCAGTGATGATTCTGTGAAGAAATGATAGGCAAGGTAAGCAATCCAGCATGACAGAAAACCTGGAGTCAGAGCTAGATTTTCCATCATGCTTGTGTTGCGCTTTTTCAGTGCATTATCCTAGGAGTATGGGTATGTGTGGCAATTCCCAATATAGCCTGGGGAAAATCAGTTTTTAACCACATCTGAAGGCACCTGAGGAGTCCATAAATGGATAGCAAGGGTAAATAGGAAGATTGAATCCTTAGTAATTTGTGGTATATATGGGAGAGCTACTTCCTACAATTGTCCTTCACTATTTTCAAGAGTTCTGTTGGAGAAGTTCCTACAGATAGGGGGAACTCATGGGTGATGAAAAAGAAGGAAACCAACTATTTCTGGCACCTGCTTGTTTAGAGAGCCCCCTGGAGAAACAAACCAGGTCCAGGCAATGAGTTGTGGATATACGAGTTTTCTGCTCATGATTTGCTATGGAGCTTCCCAATACTGTTCTTGCAAATATGAAAAACCAGTGGTTATAAAAACTGCTTATAACGAGGGGACTGTTGCTGTGTGAATGGGCGAAGGAGGAACTAATGGTGGTAGAAGACGGTTTCCCAGCTTTATTGTTTTTTTCAAGCTTAGCCTAAGAATGCCTGAACAAACTTGCAAAAACTAAAACCTTCCAGGTTCAAGGTAGGAAGGAAGAGCATGCATGCCCTTCATTTTGTTGCTTCAACATTTCATGTGAAACACCTACGACTGTCTGCCTTAACTAAATGAAGTGAAATTAATATTTCAGGGACTACCTGGGAAGGATGGCGAGAAGGGAAGAGCCGTATGTATTTTCTTGTATCACTTTGCTAAGTTTATAAAAGCTTTATTTCAGGACATTTTTAAAGTAAAAATCTAAATTAATTCTTCTTGTTTGCCATTTTGACCAAAGCAGATGTTGGGAATTCAAATTTATATTTACCTTAATATTAAAAACAATTTTAAAGATGTGAATTTTTAAAATAATGTTACTGTTTCTCCTTTGATATGTGCAGGGAGAACCTGGCAAGCCAGGATTTCCGGGACTGCCTGGTGTAGATGGCCCTAAAGTAAGTAGGCCTATTGAAATATTTGTCCTTAAATTAGAAAAGCTGTCAGATGCTTGTAAGCTTGGACATGACACACTTATTTCAAAGAGGTGAACTATGCACATACAGATTTTTCTCCATCTTGTAGTAAAATGCACATAATCCATCAAAGAAAAGATCTGTTCCTTACTTAGTGGAGCTAAATACTCAGTAGCTTCCACTGAGTAACATTTCCCCCATGTAGTATCTCTTCTTGGTTTATATGTACATATGAAAGAACTGACTCTTTCATTGTAAGGTGGAATAAAAGTCAAACTTCGTCTGAAAATACTTCTCTGTCCCTGCCATAAAGCAGTAAGAAGAATCAAGTACTGGTAGCTCCTAGGTGCACTCTTCTTCTTGTGAGCCAGTTTGGTCGAGTGGTTAGGGAGCTGGACTCTTATCTGGGAATACCGGGTTTGATTCCACACTCCTCCATGAAGCCAGCTGGGTGACCTTGGGCTAGTCACAGCTCTCTTCTGGGCTCTCACAGCCCTCCCCCCCCCACCTCACAGGGTGTCTGTTATGGGAGAAGAACAGAAGATTTATTAGCCACTTTCAGTCCCCTTAAAAGGATGAGAAAAACGGGATAGAAAAGCCAACTCTTCTTCAGAAGAGGAGGCAGTATGGGTTCTCCAAACCATCCACCAAAAAGCCCTTTCTCCTTCAAATCATGAGACCAGTAGAGATGCGCCAAACAGGTTCAGATAAAATGCTGTTCACATTGAACAAGGGATGTTTGATAGTTTCAGGTCCAAACTGAGCACCCGGCCTGTTCAAAGATAAAAGTCTGATTTCAAACTGAATAAAGGGGTTTTCAACCTAACCTGTGAAACACACCCTGTTCAAGTTCAGATAGAGTTTGAAATGTGATTAGGGGGTGTTCTGTAGTTTTGAATTTGAACTGAACACCCTGCCTATTAGAATTTGAACCCAACAAAGGGATGTTCGGTTTGATTTAAACTGAGCAGCACATCTCTAGGGTGCAGCACTGAAGGCGGCGGGAGATCAAAACATGGTTTGGAGAGATCAGAAGCATTATCAGTGGTGCCATAGATATTACTGGTATATTAGTGCATGGAGGAAAGGGGGAGAGAAGGATATGAGATGGCTATTCAGTTATGAAGGAAATGGAAAGGGGTAGGATATGGGGAAGGAACCCAGTGGAAGAGAAACAGAAAAAGATAAAACAGGTTCAAGTTGCTGTTATTTAAAGAAGATAATTTTTATTAGTGGGGTTGGAGGGAAAAAGAGAGAGGGAGGAAATGCATGTTACAAAGAAGAGTGGGTGGTTTGATGAGGAAAAGAGAAAGTGAGAGAGATGTGAATCAAATGTTACAACATTCGTATATTAACATTTGTACAAATAGCCAGAAATCCATTAAACTGGGGGGGGGGAGTGTCTCAGCAGTCACATCTGCAGTGGGTCCAGAGTACATTCAACACAGATCAAGAGAGGATTAAAAGTGGATTCAGGTCAGATTTGACGCTTTCAGAGTGGATATGTTATGGGATACGTATGGGATACGTATTTGTTTATTTCAGATATTTGTCCGAATTCGTATGAATACGTTCGTATCAAATAGAATCCTACCACATTTGAAGGGGATCTTTTCAGATGAATACTAATTTTCTAACATTCAGTTCATTACAAATTGTATGCCAAAAAACTCTGCTGCTAACTACTGCTAACTATTTGTTAGTTGTCCTGTTGTAATGAAGTTGATACATATTTACAATTATACATTTCACTTGGTGAGACTTTTGAATATAAATAATTTCTTTTTAAAGGGAGACAAGGGTGATCAAGGGCTTCCAGGACCTCCAGGAGTAGTAAGTATTCTTCTATCCCATAATAAGGGGCACATTTTTCCCAAGGTAATACCTAATAAGTACAGAAGTACCTCCTAAGTACAGAAACCTGTTTGTGAGAAACAAGATGGAATGCTTTATATAATGCCATCTATTACGCTTGCTACTGTAGCATTACATAGGAGTGCTGCTATTTGTGTTATCCATCAAGATTATTGTCAGAAACTATCAGGCCTTTATTTAAGGCATTTTCCAGGAAGTCATAGCCAATAGTATCTAGCCCTGTTCTTAGCAGGAACAAACAAGTAACTGGGCAACAACTGAATTCTGTTCACAGTATGTGACTAATTTTTAATGATATGGTCTTACGTAATATGAGCTTTATTATCCCCCCCATTTCATTTTTCTTGTATATTTGTACCATCCTATGATCATATAATAATTAATTTGACTCTTCAAACCAAAATAAATGCTTAATGATGCAATGTCTTCTAACTGCACCTTCTTCTCTTCCTTGAGTTTTCATGAGGCCTGTTTTCAGTTGGTGCGTCTTAGTGATAAGCAAAACTCTTAAGTTGTTTGGTTTCATGATGAAAATAAATTCTTGAAGGCTTCAGGTTTGGATTTTTGTCTGTATCATGTCATTTCACTTGTTGTTAAGGTTATAGGTGAAAGAGATCAAGAAATAATAGGCGAAAAAGGAGATCCAGGTCTTCAAGGATTCCCTGGACCAAAAGGAAATCCAGGACCAAAAGGTAAATCTTGTGGGGTTTGCTTCCTTTTTAAAATTCAAGTGACAAGACATTCCTACTACACAGCTGCCCTACAACTTCTTGGCAGTAATGTTGTTAAAAAAATAAGCAACTTAGCTACACCTTCCGTTTTGCTAGATGGTGGTGTCTAAAAGTTTGGTGAGATCGCCTGCACCATGTTGGGCTGTGTCTACATTCTGCCACTCCCCACTGGTGCCTATTGCTGCTACCTGAGCCATCAGAGAGCACAGTTCCCACTGTGGGAGGGACATAATCCCTATTGCAAAAGCTTATTTGTATCATGTGTTTAAAAAGAATTGAATCTATGCTCAGCTTAAGGAAAGCAGTGTTTCAACTGCTCCGTAAGATTGTATATGATTTACTAAAGTTCTCCATAGGATTGTAAATATTGACTTTTTTCTCTGTTCCTGTCTTTTTCTTTCTTATTTAAAAAGCAGTATTTACAGATTCCACCCAGTTATTATAAAGCCTCATTTATTTTTATATACTAACATTCCGTTTTGAAAGCAATCCAGTCCTACTCTCTCAGCTTAAGAGCCACCTAAACTAACATTGGTCCTTTCTGAACTTGCCTTTAGTCAGGAACAAGGGCCCACACAGTAGGTTTCCAGTCTTTGTAGATATCCATCCTGGTGTGGATTCACAAGGCACTGCCCTCTGCTACAATAATCCATGTGCATTAGACAAAGGGGGGGGGGGCGTTTGGTATTATGGTGTACCAGACGGCCTGATCCAGAACAGGAGGTACGCAGAAGTCACACCACTGAAATATGTCCCCCAGGAGCTCTGAGGCTAGGAATTTCTGTTCCATGCTTTTGTTCTAAGTTTATAAGGTGTAACTAAAACCTGGTAGACCAGTGAAAACCAATGGGATACAGTCATCCCAGGTGACAAACTGTACAGAGACGACAAGGAAGGGCGACATGGAGGTGGTGTAGCCTTGTATATTAAGGAAGAGATAGAATCTTACAAAATGAAATGTCTAGGTGAGTCTGACTCTTCCACAGAAGCAGTGTGGGTAAAAATATCCAGCCAAAAAGGAAGCCTAACAATAGGGACATGCTATTGTCCTCCCAACCAAATGCCTGAAGGAGATCAACAACTGGAAAATGAGGTAAAGGAGATCAGCTGAGCAAATATTCAAGGCTAGTTCTATTGTTGATTGAAAATGCATTTCCCTTTGTAGGTGTCCCAGGGCTACCAGGTCTTCCAGGTCCTCCAGGTGAGAATGACTCTTTATTTGTTTTCGTAGTTGATATTTTGAAGAGTCTTAACTTTCTACCCAAAATCTAGCAAGACATAGCCAGCAATCTAAATTCAGTGCATTTTGTTTCACCTTAAAATATCAGAAGCTGTGTCCAGACAGGATTAAATTTCTTCATGGAATATGCAGCAGCTTTCATGTTGCCAGACAGGTTTTATAATTCTCTGTAGTAGCTCCGATAATCCAGAGTAAAAAAAAACTGTGCAAAGTCCATTCCTCTGCATTTTTTAGGGTGTTTGGGCAAATTGTGCAAGAACTCAGGAGAACCTGTGTTCACCCAAGAATTGGCAGACCTATCAGACAGGGAAGGGTTGAACATGTGAACAGAAGAATTTGAGTATGTGAGGGTGAACCGTTTTCCTACCGGAAGGATTTTACTTCAAAGTAAAAGTAAACTCCGCATTTTTAATGTTATGTGGAGGCACCCTGAGAACTAGTTCATGCAAATAAGATATGAAGTAGTGATCACCTGATTTCTAGAGCAGCAGCAGCAGCAAGAGAAGCAGCACCAACCTGGTCTCTGGGTGTGTCCGCACAGGGGCTTTAACACCCATTAAGTACAGATTGGGAAACGCGTGTCTGCATTCGTGTGCATTTTTAGCACACTTCCGGCCACGCGTGTCCGCATTTAGCGTCCCTCTTTAATGCAGATTTCAGCAGCAAAACCGCATTAGAGGGGGCTATTAAGCACACTTCCGGTAGGTGCGTCCGCACCTATCCGTGCTTAATGTGTGCTTAATGGGTGTTAGTTACACACCACTTCCCAAGCAGTTTTGCACCATGAAAACGCATCCATTTAGGATGCGTCCGCACGGCGCAAGTGTAACTAACACGCGCCCGCCCCTGGCTCGCCTCCTGTGAGGGCAAGGGCTGATCCTGGCAGCCCCAGCCATTCAGGAGACACCCAGGACGCAGGCGCGCTGCATCCTGGGAGAAGACCCTCACAAAGAAGACAACCACGGCGAGGTAAGGAGGGGTTTCGCCGCGGTCCCAGCAGGGTGGGTTAGGGTGGGCTTTTGTGAAGCTCGCCTTGGCCCCAGAAGCGGCGATTTGCCGCTTCTGGGGCCAGGGCGAGCCGCGGCAACAGGGTCCCCCAGCTCGGCATGCTTGGCTCCGGTGAGCCAATCATGGCGGGCGGGGGGAGGGCCCTCCGCCCCGGATAGGAGCCGGGTGCTGTGTGTCCACACAGCACCCATCTCCAAGCCGGATTCGCACCACATGTGCGGCGGCAGGGGTGCGGGGTAGATCCGGATCTCTTAGATCCGGATCTACCCCGTTAATCCGGATCTTCTGTGCACCCGGAGCTATTAAACCGGTTCCCCTGTCTCTCACTCTGTGTTGACTGGACCCAAGTGAAAAATGCTCTTCAAGATGTAACATCAGAATTCATATGATGAATCATGCACATGAGTGGGTCATCAAACACTCTCTAGTCAGGGTGTGCAAAACGTCTTTTTGAATGTTCTGTGAAGCACACCTCAAAGTGGGGATTGCAGCTTACTAGGAGGAACTCCTTCCAACTCCTCTGGAAGGTAGCTAAACCCAACCTTGGCACATCTGCTCATTCATTCCCCTCCCAATCAGTGCAACCCTGAAGTCATTAAGCCAAGCAATAGTAATACATGTTTTGGGGTCTAGGCTTGTTCAGGGCAAAGCCTTCTAAAACTATGTAACTATTTATTTAACCTTTAGACTGTTGGCACAGTCTCAAAGCAAAATAATATGAGGTTATGTGATGGGTTTTTGCTCGGTCTCAGGCTTGGTCTCAGGCTCCAAGCTGTCCAGCAGAGAGAAAGAGAAAGACACAAGTCCAAGTGGGACACTTTCATTTGTTCTGGATGTTTTTTCTGGTTTGTGTTTTGCTTTGTGTATTTGTTTGTTGTTAAATATTTGTACAAATACTTATAAAAATAATAAAAAGCAAGCCAAGGGGAGTTTTTAAGGCATTGCACATAGCAAACTCCAATAACGTTCAAAGCTATGTTATACACACCTGTAGTTTCTAAATCCTTAATCTTAAAGTAGCCTCATGCCAGGTGGGCTTTAACTTAGGCCCATGTTTGACTCTGATATATCACTATAGCTTGAATTCATTTGGTAGAGTCCGAGGCTGCATTCCCATTACAAGCTTAATACAGTTTTTCTAAACTGAAATAATAGAACCAGATGCAAACGCGAATTTGCCTGATCCCATTACTTTCAACTTAATCGCGTTCGATCCAGATTCTGAGGATCGTACGTGGCGTATGTGATTCAAGGGGGGACTCAAGTGGCTACTTTCTAAAAGCTGCTTTTCAGGTCTGACCTGCCCTTTTCCTCCTGGCGTGAACGCACCACCCATAAGGGACCCCTTCAGGGAGCCTGGCTGGGTGGCTGCCGCTTGCCTGGATGGAGGAAAAAGGGCACCAGGCAGCCAGTGATTCTTTCCCCTCCTCTCCCCATTGCCCAGGGCACACAGCAGCAGTGGCAACTCAAGCCCCCTTCGCCCGCTCACCACCACAGCCTTAAAAACATTCACACATCTCCAGAACCCGCAGCTGTTTTCCTTTCTTTTCCCTTTCTAAAGGTCAGAACTTTCAGAATTGCACAAAATTGCAACATTGTTATCAGGTGTGAAGTGGGTGGATTGCTACAGTGTAGAGGCTGCTTTAAGGGGTGGATTTTTACAGTAAAATCACTATCTTTGAAAGCAAGCTATTGGGGGAGGGAAACCCAAAACATGCATTCTCATCCCACTAAAACTGTACCATTCCCACAGCAAGAAATGTAAAACATTTCAAGCGCACAAACCGGAGCGAGACCTGTTGAAATGAGTGTTAACATCTACAACGCTTTGGGGCGATTTAACACACGGAAAGCATGTTAAGCCAACCTGATGTGGGGACTGCGAGGATCAAAACTGTTTTGAAACCGTTTTAAGCTTGTAATGGGAATTCACCCTGACAGTGTTAGAAAGGCTTATCAGGCACTTTTCTTGTCATCGTTACTTATTATAATTAAATAACTGGTTAATTCTTTCCCCTGTTGATTTTTATTGACAATGGTTTCCTTGTGCTCTTGTGTTCTAGGGCTACCTAGCCCAGGGATAATAGGTCCACCCGGCTTTCCTGGTGAGAAAGGAGAAAAGGGTGACCTTGGCCCTCCTGGACTTTCCTTGCCTGGGCCAAAAGGAAGAGATGGATTTCCAGGACCTCGTGGTTTACCCGGTTTGCCAGGCCCACCTGGTAAAATTGGTAAGTCAATATGCAGCCTAAAGTACCACAGTTTTTAAATGTACAAAGTGTCAAGGTTGTGGTTAAAGTAACAGCAAAAATAACTTTTCCTAGAAAAGCGTAACTTTAGAATAAATCAGATGGGTGTTTCCAAGTTGAGTTCCTATCCTGTTGCCTGATTTAGAACAATCATTTTGTTTGGGTTGAATTTAATAGGTGACTTCTAACAAAATGTATAGAGCCTTGCTCATTTTTTCTATGGAAAAAACATTGCCTGTTTAAAGCTTGCTGGCTAGAGATGGGGCTCCCCCACGTGTGCTCCCTCTTTTCCCTCAAGCAAATTGTCAATTTACCTACTTTTCAAATAGCAGGTGACTTCAAGCACGCAGTGGTAACTCCCCCATCCCATGTTGGATGAATATGAAATCCTACTACTAGAAAAGTGATTGTACTTTGCAAAAAGTAAGAAGAAAGTCTTTGGGTGAAGTGAAGCCTGATTAGTATCATTTTAAGCTGAGTTCAGAGGGAAAGCAGAAATTCTAAAGATTACAGATAAGGCCTTTTGCACTGTAACAACTGGAGGAATGTGTAGTAAAGAGGGTTTTTTGTATGTGATTCGTATTGAATCAGTGCAAGAAAATTCATATTTGTTCAAATAGATCCCCTTCGAAGGTAGTGGGATTTTAATTTGATATGAATATTCAGATGCATACAAATCACATATGAAGCTTCATATGAATGTATCAAAACATTTGATTCAAATTCGAATGTCAATCTTTAAATATGACATTTTGATTAAAATGTTCCTATACAGATGCCCATTATAAAATAAATTTGAAGCAGTTTATAGTAAAAACAAACAAAAACACATCATTAAAAGCAGTTGACAGAAAAAGAAAAGAAATATACTTGGAAGGCCTAGATGAAGAGGCAATTCTTCAACAGGCAAAGAAGTGAAGTTAGGGGAGAAGGTTCCAGAAGGTAGGCACCAGTAGCCACAAGATGGCCATGCCCGATGATCTTAGTCATCTTGCAGGTCCGTTAACGGGAGAGGCAATCTACTAAGTAATTGAGGCAGAATCCCACGGGACCTTGCTGTTGTGGAATTGCTGCGAAGGCACGCTGGCTGTCCGTCTTGCCTCTCACGAACATCTCTAAGATGCTCCAGAGATGCTTTTTTGGATGCATATGAACACAGCCATGACATAAAAACAGATAGTAACTGCTTCTTGATTTTCTAGCTATGGTGTTCATTGGAACTGATGGCCACAACACCTGTGCCCTACCACTTCATTTGGGTACAGTTCTGTGAAATGTTGGAATTATTTGCACTATTTTACCACCATCTCGAGCAGTACACAGTATAAGACAAATTAAAACAAAAATGTAAAAGTTAAGAGAAGTGAAAGTAAAAGTAAAGAAATAGATTGGTGTGACATTAATCTCTTTCTCACTCTGACTTCTGATAATATTATAGTTTCTTAGAACTGACTTCACCTGTACAAACCTTGCTCTATTCCAATGGCAGATGGAGTTCTAGATTGTCAGCCAGGGGAACCTGGGGAACCTGGTCCTACAGGCCTTCCAGGGCAGCCTGGTTTCTCAGGAGAAAGAGGAGAAAAAGGTAATAATATTGTGCATTATTTTTATTCTTGTTCACCTGAAACCTGTTTTACAAAGATAAGCTTTCATTTCAGTTGATTAAGATCTGGGTGCATAATGCATTTATTTTTATTTTATTGTTGTATATACAAAAATTAAAACACTATAATTATCTACAATTCAAAATTACCCAAACTCCATCCTCCCATCTCTCTTACAGGCCCCATTCTCCAATTATTTCGGCTTTTTTTTTTTTTTTTAGAAATCTTCCGTTATGGCTTCCATTTCCCCCTTCACCCCCTCCATGGTCTCTCTGACCCCTGATTTGCCCTGTTTTTTCTTCCTGTTCTTCCCCTTCTTATTTTTTTATTACTTAATATGCCAAATATACATTTTTACAGTTCTCTTTTGTCCAGTTCTTTTTATCTCTCTGTCCAAAGGAGCTGGACTTTTATTTTATCCCACACTCCTCCACGAAGCCAGCTGGGTACCCTTGGGCTAGTCACAGCCCCACCTACCTCACAGGGTGTTCTGTTTTGGGGGGAGAAGCTTTGTCAGCCACTTTGGGTCCCCTTAAATGGGTGAGAAAAGCAGGGTAGAAAGCCACCTCTTCTTGACAGTGGAAGTATGTTTATGCAAAATACATGTTAGATGGGTGAAAGTAACTCAAAATACCCCCCCAAAAAAAATATTTATTTTCCACCCTATTTGAAACAAAGGATGTGTTACATAATAAAATAAAGTACCAATATAAGATAGCACATTTGGAATGTTAGTGGGAGGGTACACAATGTAACTGTAAGATAGAACAAAAGATTTTTATCTTGGCCAAAATCCAGCAGAGGTTTTCCAAAGGATCTCAGGACATGAACAGGTGTATTTCTGTGAAAAATTCCCTCCAATATTTTGGGTTCAAGGTGTTTTTTTTTTTTTTAGAGTTTTGTCAGTCAAAAATTAATACCCTAAATTGAACGTATTAGCAAATTAGCAGCCAGGAAGTCTGATTAGCAAATGCTTTCAGTTTATACATAGAAATACAGTTAAATACTATTCACTTCAGTGCGTTAAATTTGAGAAAATATTGGTATCAAGAATGTTTATAGGTTAATAAAAGATGCAGAATTTATTTGATCATCAAAAAAGCATGGAAAATGCAAATTGTTTGATTTTGTAGTATAGAAATACATTTGTCAATGTATTGGTCAAGGAAAGCTGAAGACAATGAAACAGATCAAGCTACACTCTTGCCGTAAAAATAATGCTGCTATAGAGAAAGAGGAGATTTGGATATCTGAACCAGAAGAACAAAGAAGGAAGCATGTATCCTGCCAAATTGGTGAAGTTTGGCACCTAGCTAAAACTACCCTACTGCGCACCCCTCATCTAGAGAGAGTTTTCATTTCAACAATGTGGTTATTGATATTTTAGACTTGTCCCCATGCAATTTTTACTTGGATGGTCCTCTAGTTTGGGCTCCATGAGGGGCAAACGAGACAAATCCACGGCAGAACTCCCCCCCCCTTTCCAACAGTTTTCACAGCAAATTAGGAGTCAAGTACATATTATTCTAATTTATGAGGACACTCCAGGGGTTATTGGGGGAGGAGGTTGGTGATCGTGTCATTAGCGGTCGGGTTTTTGTCTGTGCTATCTGTTCCTGCTTTGCTTGCTTAAATTGCGCTGAAGGGAAGTGATGAGGGGGTCAAATTTGCCTTTTCCCACATGCATGCATGCCCGCAAGCACAGACACAAGTGCTCAGGGGCTGCATAACCTAGGACTAAAGGATTCAAGCTTCCTGTTGCCTCCAAGCCTTAAAGAAGTGCATACAGTGGTACCTCGACATACAAGTGCCCTGACATACAAGTGTTTTGTGATACAAGCCGCCGAGCAAGTGATATTTTGCTTTGAGATGAGAGCAAGATTTGAGATACGAGTATGTAAATACAGTACAGTACATAACAAAAACAACTGAGGTGATGTTTTGGGAGCTGGAATGGATTAATGGGAAAATTGCTTTGAGATACGAGCGATTTGACATAAGAGCAAGGTTACGGAACGAATTAAACTCGTATGTCAAGGTACTACTGTATTAGCTACTTGCTGGCCAGGCTGCTTGGAGGCTGACTCATTGGAGCTCACAGACAGAGGTGCATATTAATTAGCTCCTTGCCTGAGCTCACAGTTGAGTTAGAAAGAGGTGCATATTAATTAGCTGCTTGCTTACTGGTGCTGGGAAGCAAAAGCTGCCTCGACATTTTAGGTTGGTTGTCTGGCTTCCCTCTCCTTCACTGGCTGGCTGTCATTCTTCAAGGGGGGAGAGGGAGGGGTTTATCCCTCCAGCCCCTGAGACCTCCTTCTCCAAGCACACATCTGTGTTTGCTGTCATGCAGATGTGCGTACGTCTGCTAAAAGCTTCCAGTCAGGGCAAAGGGGGTAGAGAAAAAAGGACACCGTTTCCCTGATGCCGGGGTTTACCACGCTTGCTTGGGGACGGGTGAATTTGAACTGAACCCACACTTTCCTCCACCTCATGGTGACATCTTAATCTGAACTACAATTTGGATTAAGGATGCCCTGATTCTACAGCGCAGTAATTGGAGACCATGGGGATGAGCCCTTTCTGTTTTATCAGTGACATTTCCCAAATAATAACTGTGTAGAATTATAATTGTTTTCCCCAGAGATTTTGCTCCACAAAGAATAAATAACCCTTCTCGCCGCCTCTTGAACTGAATACTGTTTGAGCTAAATATAACCAAAGTTGTCTTAGTCTGACTGAAATAGGTCAAAACAATCAGCTAAACCAAGCATTTCTGGAGTTGATAGGGGACATTTGGGATGCAGCAGCAGTTGGCTAATGTCAGATCACAGAGCAAGCCTCCATATCGGTGTCCCTATAAAAGCTGCTATTGCCATTTCTCTCAGGTAGTTTTGAGTTTAGAGTGTTTTTTTCTCTCTCTCTCTCTGTTTATAATTAGGGAAATGGTTCAATGGATTTCAGTAATCATAAAGGCTTTGTGAGGGAGTTCTACTGAAAAGGCAGTACACAAGTCTTTTAATTAGAGATATGATTCTCCAACGTCAAGGGGTTTGTTACTTGAAGCAGCCTATGTCAAAAATCTACAATTTCATTAAGACTAGCACTTAATAAAAATGGTCCCCATAATTTGTTCTTGTGTATTGCCTCTTGCCTCATAGGTCTTTTGCTTTCATTTGGAACCCTTAATTCTAGTGTGGTGGGGAACGTTAAATTATCCACAAATACGGATGTTTTTCTGTAAAAATTACCGTACAATGTGTAGAGGGTTTTGAACCTACTCATCTTTTCCTATTTCTGTTGCAGGTGAAAAAGGTGAAGGCTGTCTTGCCTGTGATGCATCTGGCCTTCCAGGACTTCCAGGCCCTCAGGGATTTCCAGGGGAACCAGGTGAGTTATTCTTGTTTTTAAGCATTTAATTTTGCTGCAGACAATTTGCACTGGATTTCTGTTTTTTCGTTAGTAAGTTTCCTTTTTGTATAAAATCCTGCACAGAGTAAATGTCATATATTTTAGTATAATACAATCACTTGTGAAATTTTACAGATTTCATCCCTAATGAAATTTTTATTTTAGGGTGTTGCCTAAGAAATATGTTGGCATAGCTGTTCGTCAGTTCACTGCGTTGCCTTTTTTTCTATATCTCAGTCCAAATTTCTGAGTTCTTTCCAACCTGTGTTAAGTTTTCTGTTTAGTGTGGAAGAAAAGAAACACCTTTGCTAATAAAGCAGTCACTGAATGTCACCCAGTTGTGAGCAAAGAAGAGCATTTTACTTGAGGTTGTGGGTCACTGTGAACTAGGCTAGCACAGGACTTGTTCAGATATAACATGCATTTGAGTGGAAATTGTTCACAGTCGTGTAGTGAAAGTGTACCTTGTGAGTACCTCTCAAGAACAGGATTTTTTTGTTTTGTAAGATTTCTTAATTTTGAATTTTGTTCTGACTGAGAAAGTTTCAGATCCACTGGAGCATCTGAGCTACTCCAAGAAGACTCTTGAAACATTTACAGTAGGGATTTGCTGAACTTCAGTTTGTTAAAGACAAGCCACGCAAAGTGGTTGAGGAACTGAGGAAATTCCACCACAATATCTCATTTCATCAGAGGAAGGCAATACTTAAACCATTGAGGGTTCAGCCTTGAGGGAGAGCCTATACAGCATTGGCATGATAATGTAGTTGAATAAGTGATTGGATTAATGAAACTTACTTACATAACTTGGAAAGCCTGAATATGGCCCGTTCCTTTCCCCACCTTTAAAAATGATATATGCCAACATGGTTTATTGAAACAGTATACTGTAGATCTTGTTCTTTTAGAAATAGGTCTTGTCTTATATTTTTGAAATAAATGTTTTAAAATGACTAAGACTAGAAAATCATAGATATGTGGGAACTGTGAAAAGCATTCATGCTCTATTTGACTTATCCTGCATTTCACTAGGAATTCCGGGACCACCAGGACCGAAAGGTGATAGAGGTGTCCCAGGATTGGATGGCATTGCAGGAGTGACAGTAAGTAGATAAATACTTTGTAGACATTTGGTGGACATAGAAGAAACAGAGTATCAATAGTCTTCATAATGTGGTAGCTTTAGACCAGTGGTTCTCAACCTTCCTAATGCTGTGACCCCTTAATGGAGTTCCTCATGTTGTGGAGACCCCCAACCACGGGGGTGGGGCAGCTGGGAGGTGGGAGGGAAGGGCGGTGGGAGACTTGTCGTGACCCCTCTGAAAGGGTAGTTCAACCCCCAAAGGGGTCCCGACCCCCAGGTTGAGAACCACTGCTTTAGACAATATCACCTCAATAAATGAACTAAACATATGGTATTAAATTCCTTTCTTTAAGAGACTATGGGAGCAGTATTGCTCCATGATGGTATAAAATGCTTGTTTTGCCACCTAAAATGACAGTTTTGTTGTTTTGTGCAATTTTATTGGGCTTTGAATGTGACAATAAATTCTATTCTAAGAGGTAATAGCATGTTTAGTTTTAGTATTAAACTGAAAATGATACTGCTGATATTTTAACACTGCAGCACGAAGCAGTGATATGACCTCATCTGGAGGATTACATATAGTTTAGTTGCTACATCTCAAAGGGCACATATCAGAATAGGAAAGAATACAGAGGAGGTCCACTAAAATGGTAAAAGAACAAAAGGGACTATCACAAGGAAATGTTGAAATGATTGGGCTTTCTAGTGTAGAAAGACTATAAGGCAAGAGGGGACACTACAGAACTATAGAACACTTTGGGGAAAGAATCCCTTCCCCATAGACAAAATCTTTGACAAGGAGAACAGGCAAAAATAACCTTCTTTTCAACATTAAACTTCAGAATTCTCCATCACAAGGTGTGCTATAGGCCACTAGCCTGGGTGGTTTCAAAATGGTTTGGGCAAACTCATGGAAAATGGGGGGACTGCAGGTTCCTGGCTCTGACCGCTGTGTGACTTCATGGAGGACCACTTAGCAGCCAGGAACCACTGAAGGCCAGCTGACAAGGGACACGAAAGGAGCTAAGATGTCCTGCTAGTAGGCTTCTCTGTGCAGCTGGTTGACCACTATGAGAACAGGTTGCTGGACTATATGTTCAACAGGTCCAATGACATTTTATATTCCTGAGGAATCAGAGGGCATGTCTTTCTTTGGACTTGTACAGTGTTCAAAAGAGCAGAAAGTGAAGCAAGTAATAAATCCAGATCTGTTGGCAGCTCAGGGTTTTAACAGATCACTGGAAATGCTCAAATGAGGACTTTCAAAAATTCTGAACAAAGGCAGTTTTAACATTTTTCATCCACCACTTGAACATCAGAATTAAAATCTAAGAAAGTTTTGCTCTTCGTAATTATTTCTGTTTTAGTTTGCAAAGTATTTATTAATGCTATAAAGAAATTTAATTTCAGGGACCTCCAGGTACACCTGGACTGCCGGGGATCCCAGGAGCAAAAGGGGAACCTGGAGACATTTTCTTTGACTCTGATTTAAAAGGAGAAAAAGGAAGCCCAGGTTTTCATGGGCTTCCAGGTTTACCTGGCAGAGAAGGAAGGCCAGGACGGGATGGATTGCCAGGTGCTCCAGGCCCTAAAGGTACATCGGTAGGTATATGCCTGGCTTTAACTATTATACTTCACGAATTTTAAGGAATTATTCTATCACTGTCTTCTTGGTTTTCTTTAGGTATCTAAATTTTATGTTATAATTTTCAGTCATTTTTGTAAATTTGTAGCGCTAAAACCTGAAGTTTCCATTAATATGTGTTATACTGGATAACAGTCTACCTTCAGACAAGTAAATTATGCAATCCCAAATCACCATATATTTGTTCATGTGTATTAATAAAAAATGTATACAGTACCCAGTGAATTTCCTAGATTAAATGTTCTTGCTTCCTTTATTCTGCATTAGGGAATTGCTGGGCTGAAGGGAGAACGTGGACCACCAGGGATCAGAGGTTTCCCAGGACCTCGTGGAGAGAGAGGCCTTCCTGGTCCTCCAGGGGTCGGGCTCACTGGCCTACCTGGGGACAAGGGTGATAAGGGGGCATCAGGGATCCCTGGCACACCAGGATATCCAGGTAGGATTCCTAATTCGGATCAAGTGTTACATCCAAGTAGTAATGGAATATGATCATCTGTTTTTGTTATTGCGAAAGATAACATCGTGTAGTTGAAATTAAGGTGGATAATGGGGTAGAAATCCCATTTCTATTTGAAATGTTCTAATGTGTAAACAGTTAACACAACTTTGAACATAGGGACACCACTGGTTAATTGGCACCATCCTGCCAGTTGGTGAATGCCTTAGGAGTGTTCAGAACAAGAGATAGACGGCTCAAAGAAAAGAGCAAACTTTATGAAACATCAACTTTAATTTCATGGATTTTAAATATAGCTTGTGCCAATTGTCTCATCGTGTAGTTGTCTCTTGCTATCTTGTCAAATAAAACAAAGTTGAGTGTGGTTCATGAACAATAAATGAAAGCAGTAGGATACAGAAGGCATAGCATGTTTCAGTTGTAAGCAACAACTTCTGAATTTCCTTCTGCTAGTAAATAGAAATTTATAACAAGTCAGAATGATCTGGAGCAGATTATAGGAGTGGCATTACCAGAGTATTACATATTCATATCTAAAATGTGCAGTTTAATATCATATAGTCTAATGCTTCCAGCCCAAACTACAAGGTCGTCTTCATGTGGAATATAGTTGGACCACCTCTATCCGCAGGGGATATGTTCCACGCCCCACCGTGTATAATGCAAACTGCAGATAATAACAAATGCTGGGAAATGTACTTTATTTCCCATAATTCCAGTGAACTCCCACAGGATTTCAAAGGCATTATGGGAAATCACACACATTTTGGGGCCATTTCCATCTGTCCCAGGCCTCAGAAGAGTTTAAAGTAGGCTAATGGTGCCCATGAGGGGTGGGCTGATCCAGTCACTATAGGAAACTGAAACTCTGCTGACTGGTCAGTGGATACAGGGGCGACTGCAAAATACTGTTAAGGGCAGGACATGTTGGTAAACCAGAATAAATACCCGCATATTAACCAGGTGTGCTAGTGGCTCAAACTAAGTGTTTATCAAACATTATTGATCTTAACAATTGGAATAATGAGGGAAATCCTGAACTGTTTCTCATTGTCAAACTGACATTTGTATAAATTTGTTACGTTTGCAAGTCCTCACTCATGAATACTGTATATGAAACTCACAAGTTGGGGGACAGCAGTATATTGCAGACACTGTTAACTGAATTTAAAAACAATGAACTACAGTCTTACATACGTTTATTAGTAAATAGGAATCACTGTATTCTGTCGCAATTTTGTTCTGTTAAATATTCTTAGAGTTGTGAAATGCAACTGTTTTCTTGCCTTCACCTATTAAGATTATGATAGCAAAGCATATTGTAGTGTTGTTTGTTCTGAAAATAAAATGGATGAGAATATGCTAAATTAACAGGTACATGTTATCTTTTTCTTGCATAATAAGGTCCCAAAGGTGAAGCTGGGCGTGTCATTTCAATCCATGGACCACCTGGGTCAGATGGCCTACCCGGGCCACCTGGATTTCCAGGCATTCAAGGTACTTTTTCTTATTATAATGGATGCTCTTTTTTATACATTTTTAAAACATTTCAATACATAGAGTAAAAAGTCTTCCATAAAGTAAAGTAGGTGACTATTATTTGTATAAAAAAATATACCAACCGGCCCACTGCTCTGGTAGTGCTGCTTTTGAATGCCTGGTCAGTCCAAACTAAAACATCAGTCATCCATGACTTGATTCTGGACAAAGGGGCTGATCTGGCATGTATTACTGGGTGGATGAACTGAGTGAACCTAGTCTTACCCAGCTTTGTCCCCCAGGCTACTCGGTGCCTCACTGTTCTAGACCAGTGGGGAGGGGTGTCACTGTAGTCCATCAGACTTTCATTTCGCTTATGGGGTTTGAGGGCCTGTTTTTGTTGTTGGGCCAGAGAAACAGAATACGGATGTTGCTGGTGTACCGCCCACCCTGCTGCTGGCAACCTCCCTATCTGAGCTGGCTGAGATAATTTCGTAGGTGGTGCTCATAGCCCCTGCCATGGTGATATTGGGGGATTTCAACATCCATGCTGAGGCTACGTTCAGTGGGCCAGCTCAGTATGTAACAGGTCCATCTCATACAGCAGGTCATACCCTTGATCTGGTTTATGCCTCGGAGGCAATTGGTGAGATTTCGTTGATAGGAGGGTTGGTTGTCAGCCCATTGTCATGGGTGGACCATTCCCAGATCAGATTTGGACTTACAGTGGCAGAACCGCTCTGTGGGGATGTGGGGCCTATTGAGATGGTCCACTCCTGGAGACTTATGAAATCTGAGTGATTCCTGAATGCCCTGGGAGATTTTCCAGTTGGCATGGCCGGTGCTCCTGTCAAAGTTCTGGTCTCTCTTTGGAATTGGGAGATGAGCAGGATAGAGCACACTATTTTGCCTATGATGTTGTGGTAGTAGTGGCTACAAAGAGTTCTTTTTCTTCACCACCATTGTATCCTCGAGTAGTTATTGAGCAGAGTTCTTCAGAGTGGTGAATGGCCTAATAAGATCTAGCCTTATGAAGTGTGGGCAGGGGCCATATAGTATCTGCTGTGACAAATTTGCAAAGCACTTGTGGGGATTCACCTGACAACACAGTCTGGGGACCCTTGCCCTTCCTGGTTGAAAGCTAGCCGGCTAGAATAAGGCCAAGCGTGGAAAGGCCCTGTGTCAGGAATTGTCAAGAAAAAGGGGTAGGTCACTGAAAAGGAAGTCAGAACATTGAGCAGTTCCATGAACTTAATTAAGATATTAATTTTCTCCTAAATTTGGGACAGATTGATTTTATAAGTGGTACTTTGTCCTGAGCTCAGGAACCATGGAATTCTGAGCTCAAAATGTTTTGTTTTGTTCCACTTTTTAATTTTATGGTGTTCATTTTTTTAAGTTTTTCTTCATTCTTTTTATTAACACTATTTTATTCTACACTGTTGTGGGCTTGTACAAGTTGTGTTGTTAATTATTGCATTATATTATTTCTAAATACACTTTTAACTCCAAGAGGTAATACATTTAATACATATAGTTTTATTTAAAATGTTTTAAGCACTTGTGTTCCATAATTTCTCATTCTAGCAGAAATTGTGATCTTTCTTTAAAAATTTGCACAGGTGATAAGGGAGATCCAGGGATCCCAGGAAGACCTGGACTGCCAGGTGAAAAAGGATTGGTTGGACCACCAGGAATTGGAATTCCTGGCTCCCCAGGGCCTCCAGGTATTTTGTATTACAAATTTATGATTTCCATATTTTATGCTGAAGAAAGAGCAATATCCCTGATTGGCACCTTTGGAGGTGTGGAACTTGTTCCCTATTTCCAAAGTTGGGTTGTATTGGGCCACCATAATGTAGACACTGGTGTGTGCCACTGGCAACCTTTCAGATCTTGGCCTGGATAACTTGGTCCAGCACAAGGCCAGCCTAGAATGGCACAGAATAATGTATCATGTGTGGAAATAGTTAAAGAGTAGCCACTGCACTGGACAAAAAGTCAATTTAATCAGCAGGATGTTCTGGCAGTGGTGGACCAGCTACCTAAGGTAAATCCTGAAATGCATCATGAGTTCAGCAACATATTCTTCATTTGGGGTTCTCAAAATTGGCCCTTAGAGACAGATGTACTACTTGCAGTATTGGAGGTCATTACCAGTTCGACTGACAGTCATGCGCAGTCATGTCCTTCATGAGTTTTCTATTCCTTGTGTTAATGAATTACCTAGCTATGTGCTATGTAAATCATTATTACTTTCTCTCCTGAATTTCCCATCATTTTTATTGAATTATTCTTGGTTCTAGTATGTTGCAAGAAGGAACATCATTTACTATAACAAGTGAATACATCTTAAAGTTTATCCTAGAGAGCTTAAAAAATAAATGGACAAGATTAGTAAGGGAGTAGAAAGTCCTTCCTGTATTGTTTGGTTGCTATTACTGAGTTACCAGTCACCAGCAGCTTTTTCTAATGTTATCTATAAGCAGGGTTGTTTTCATTAGCATGGTTGATTTTGTAGGTTTCCCTGGTCAACCAGGCCCACCAGGTATACCTGGAGAGAAGGGAGATCTTGGTTCTCAGGGGTTACCAGGTACACCAGGATTGCAAGGCCCAAAGGTAAGTGACATCAGGCCAGGCTAACTTCTGATACTTACACTTACTTGCACTGAATAGTTTGCAATGGCAAAAAGTTGAAAGGAAGATAACGTCAAACTATTTTTCCCAAATTAAACAGCCAAAGCTCTAGGTTATTAATTTGGATTAGTTTATGAAGTTTGCATTTTTCTACCTCCTCACAGGCCTTTCTGTACCTGATATCTTGGGGATTTCCCCCCAATTACCCATTATTAGTTCTCTTTCCTGAATTCTGCATAATTTCCCTTTTACTTATGTCCCACTTTACTCAGCTCCTCAGTGGTTTGTAGTCCCGTTATACGTTTCCCATTTGTCACTTTACTCTTCTTAGCATTCCACAGAGTCACGGTTCCCTGCCAAGAGTTAAGAGACTTAAGTGTTAAGAGTGAAAGGTTGCAGAAAATTTCCACAGTCTGACCCAACCTTACTGTTAATCTGTTCATATGTCAGCATGTCTTCTGTACCATATGTATGGCAGCTCAGGCACTGCTCTGAACTTGGTGGAGTGTTGATTTTTTAACTTGTTAAGTGTATTCAAATTTTAATAGTATCTTAAATGAATGTATAATTGAAGATATTACGTATACTGATATTGCCAATAATGTTCTGCTTTTCCTGCATATTAAGGGTGAACCTGGATTAGGTCTCCCAGGCCCTAGAGGTACTCCTGGACCACCTGGACGAGATGGTCTTCCAGGAGAGAAAGGTGATCAAGGGTTGCCTGGTATACCGGGAGAAAAGGGATTTCCAGGTTTGGCTGGCCAGTTAGGACCTCCAGGTAAGGTTTTGCCTAAATAATGTACGAGATGCTTTTTCTCATGTCAATGAAAAGCAAATATTATGACTTTGCCAACACAACATCTAAAAAGAAATCCCTTGCTCTATTTTCATTTTGTTATTTTTTTTCACCTAACAAATAACATTTCCGGACCTCTTTCAAATATACATGAGATAACAAATCAAACACTTTGTTATCTCATGTATATTTGAAAGAGGTCCGGAAATGTTATTTGTTAGGTGAAAAAATAAAGGATTTAGGATGTTTTTCCACTGTCACTAAAAGTACCCATTAAGTACCCATTAATGAGTACGAAATGGCATTTTTGTACCCATTAATGGGTACTTAATGGGTACTTCTAATGACAGTGGAAAAATACCCCTAATTGACTCAGTTTATTCTGAAAGTAAAATGAGACTAGTAGTAAATGGAGAGAGGACAGATGAAATTATGATTAAAACATGAACTAGGCAAGCAGCCATCTGCCATCTTTGATATTTAATTTGGCAATTGAACCAATAGTAGTGAAGACTGAAGGAAGGTGCTACAGATTAATTTAGATAAACATACTACGTGCAGTGTATTTAAATATAAAATCCCAAGAAATCTTAGATTTTGAACAGTTTTTTAATCAAGAGGGCAAAATGGGCTATAAAATACCTAGGGTGGTTGTTGTTAGCAAAGAATCCAGTACTTTTAGGCTTAATTTTCTGGGGGGAGGCTGGACCCTTCCAGGTGGGAACAGCTTCAGCTGGTGTGATTCCAACTGGAGCAGTCTAGCAAAGGTGAGTGCAGATGTGATAATAGGTAATGAAGATTGGGATAAAATCAAACAGTTGACATTTAAACTCCTCAAATTTAGAGAAAACTGGCTGAAAGTCATTTATCAATGGTACAGGATAGTAGTCCAGTTATTCCATATGGGCACTACTTTATCATCAAAATGCTGGCATGAGCGTCAGGAGAAAGCACCTATTTTTATTTACAACAGAATTGTGAATCAGTTACATGTTGGGGGTAGTAAATAAAGATATTGTTTTGTTGATGGCAACACTGGTGGTATTAAATTTTATGGAGATGTCTGAGAAAATACATGAAAAACAAAGATTCCTTATAGTATTGTTAATTATTACAAAAAAACAAATTGGAAAAGGAAGGAAAGATACAAAAGTTTGAAATATAGCTAATTGGTACAAGGAATTATCAAATTTAGTTTCAGAGGAGCTTATTGTATATTTGAAAATATGATGATGTTTTGATTACAAAGAAATTCATTCAGTGAACTTTAGAAAAGTTTGTTACTTATAGTGAAAGACCAGAGTCACCAATGTACCTGCTAGATTTTTGGATGAAGAATTTAAAATGAGAAGGAAGTGAGTGCAATTGATGAGGGTTTATTTAATGTGGTAAGGAGAACATATTTGAAGAAAGTCTGGTAGTTGCTGGAAAAATAATAAGTTGTAAGGATGCAAATACTTTGTAATGGTTTGCTTGTGGGATTCAAGGAAGGAAGGAAGGAAGGAGAAAGAGGAGGAGGAGAAGGAGAAGAAAGAGTTTACAATCAGTGATTTTTTAAAACTAGTAATCAAATAGCTGCTTTTGTTCCTTTTTTTTTCCCATGTAGGTGATCCTGGTCCTGCTGGATTGCCAGGCCTACAAGGCTCCCCTGGTGCACCAGGAATAGGACCTCCAGGACCACCAGGACCTTTAGGACAACCTGGGCCTCCAGGTCCAATAGGTAACTGAATTCTTAGATGTTTGAATCTGTTACCATTTATAAGCAAAGCAGATACGTTATTCTTCTTTTAAAAGACCTGTTCTAACTTGCACAGAAACTAATAGTATTCACTGGGATTTGTACTGTATGAATACATTTTGTTTTTTTAACTTTTTTTTTTCAAATTGTGTAGTATTAAGCTCATAGAAGAAAGTCTAATATACAGACCATTTTTATTACAGTGCCTTCTCAAAAATGAAACTCCAGTAGTCCAGTAGAAATAGAACTACTATATGAAAAAGAGGACAAGATTCCTGCTCCTGTTCTGTAAGAGTTGCATAGAAGGCTGAATTTCAACAGGTGTAGCTTGTCACGCAGACAGCACTCTCCTAAAATTCCCTCAGCTGTGCAACTATTAAAGGAACATATGATAACACTAAGCAGGAATTATCCCCAATGAATGTATACTTAGAATTGTATGTACTTTTTGTGCTAAACCTGTTGTATTATAGGTGTCATTAGTTCACTAATAAGTAATCTTATATGAGTAGGAAAGGGGAAAATGCATAGGGAATAACAATTACATCCCATGACATTTTTGGAACTATAGGCTTTTTTCATACAGCTTATTAGGCCATTCCAGCAGGAGTGACACAGGAGCAGGAATTGCTCCAAAGTCCTAGGATAAACCTCCCCCATTTGGAATGCTGTCCCAAGACAGTCTCTCCTGCTGGCTGCAGAGATTGCAAAATCTCCAGTCACTTATGGGGCTCTTTTGCATGTACTTCACTTAATCTGGATTAAGAAGATCTGGATCTTTGGTATCCGGTCCTCGTGGAATCTGGTCCAAGTAGTTCCACATCATCACGAGGACCCCAGGCATCCGCATGGGCCATCCAGCACCCGATGGCAATGGGTTATAAACAGTGCTGTTGTGTGGACACCGTAGCACCCATTCCAAGGCTCCAGTTAGGCCCATGCAGGAAGGTCTGCCAGTGGCTTGGTGCGATTGGCCCGTGTAGATGTCAGTCGGGTAACTTCCGTTTACAGTGGGTGTGCCTACGTAGCCACTATGAAGCTTGTTCTCAGCTTTGTAGACCGCTACAAAGGATGTGGGGGCCTACATAGTGTGAGTGTTGAGGGGTGGAGTTGGAGCCACACTGCTGCAAAAGGCTACCTCTGGGTCTACCCCTGGACCCCATTGCCCTGGTATACAGGTGGAAGTGTGGTCTTCATGGCAGAAGACTGGACTGAAGACATGGTTCAAGGAATCGTACATTAATCTGGATTTAAGGGCCTGAAAACCTTAAGGCATTGTTTGTGCAGAAGGTACGTAACTGGTCCATACCAATTGTGTACCTATCAGAATCTTATTGGGATCTTCGTTGCATGTGCAAAAAGGGCCATGGTTTTGTGAGTGCTAGGAACTGAAGTTCCTAGTTTGGGTTGTCCTTGGAGACTCAGTTTAGCAGTGCAATTTGGTGTGTTGCCAAAATGTGCCTTCTTGTTAAACTGAAACAGGGAAGGAAGTATGCACCCTCCAGCACACCTCACTGGAGCAGTCCAGCTGCCCCAGAATGCTGGTCAGCCTGTAAAAACAGGTCTACTGGTGTCCTGGTTTAAGCAGCCATTTTGGCCACCTAGATTAGGCTTTCTTCCATCCAAATGCAGATAGAGCAGGTCAGGGAGGGAAAGTGCCCTATAGTAAACACATCTTTGGACATTTAATTTTTAATCATTACTTTGTATTTTTTTCTCTCTCACTCTAATTACCCCAGGGCCTCCAGGAATCAAAGGAGAAAAAGGCTTCCCTGGTGTCCCTGGATTAGACATGCCAGGGCCAAAAGGAGATAAAGGGAGCCAGGGACTACCAGGGCTTCCGGGACTGAAAGGCCTGCCAGGCTTACCTGGTCCTCATGGGCGAGAAGGCCTGCCTGGCATTCCAGGTACATATTCTCTTCTTGTGAATAATAATCATGCATTGTATTAATACTTGTTAGTAACATTAACTGTATTATTCTGATCTCAGAAAAAAGGAAATGACTGAGTACTAGGGATGTGCACAAATGGGGTTTTTTTGCATTCAATTTGTAACAAATCAAATGTTAGAAAAATTTTATTCTTTTGAATAGATCCCCTTACGTGGTAGGATTCTATTTGATACAAATGTATTTGTACGAATACACTTCACTGGTCTCCAGAAAGCAACAGAAGGACTGCAGATTTAGACGCCAAGCAACAGTATTTATAGCTTGGTGTGCCATCTGTTGCTTCCTGTAGAGTAGCTGAAGACACACCCACTGGTAGGCATTCCTTCTCTCTTCACCTCAAGGTAAGTACCAGTGTTCCTTTTTTTGGTTTTATTTCTGATTTTAATCTGAATACCCATAATTATCACAGAGTCACTTGGCCAGCCATATCCAAATGAATATGAGAGCATTTTCTTGATGTTCTGGAACTAAAAGTACATATTTCAATAATTATCCAATTCCTTGCTCCAGTTTCCTTCTAAGATAATCAAAGTTGACTATACCCTTTGGATGTAAGTACATTTTTAAAAAACAAACAAATAAACTCTTCTACAAAATTTTTCAAAAACTGTAATTAAATACTTTTTTCAATAAACTATGGGAGGTTCAGTATACATCACGCAATGGGTATAATTAAAACCAATTAATTAAAAAAGAAATGAAACAAAGATCCAGAAAATTATAACATGGATTTTTAATCATGAACATAAAATTAGCCAGTTTACTGCCACTGCATAAATGATTTTATGTTAAGATGATATTAAAAGGAAATAAATGAGATATTTGGAGCCATTGTGCCATGGTTTGTTTTAGAAGGGATGCAAATAGTGATGTTCATGAAAGGTTTTTTTGGGATTCAATTAGTATCAAATCGAATGTAAGAAAACTCATATTCATTTGAACAGAACCCCTTCGAATGTGGTAGGATTCGATTCAATATAAATACAATACAATATAAATACAAATACAAATTCAATATAAATACAAATATCTGATACGAACACAAACGTATCCGATGCATATCCAGTAACATATCCACTCTGAACATGCTAAATCCACCCTGAATGCAGTTTGAATCCACTCTTAAACCATGTCAAATGCACTCTGGATCCATTGTAGATGTGATCGGCGTAGCCACTTTCCCACCTCTCCGAATTCACCCAATTTCGTACGAATATTCGTGCATATCCCTAGACACAAATCATGGGAACTTGTGGATTCTCTGCTGATGCTTGAAACTCAGGTGGAGGTGGTGGCCAGGACTGCCTTCTGTTATCTCGTATCGACATTTCTGGACAGAGACACCTTGCTCCAGTGATCCATTCCCTGGTAATTTCCAGACTGGACTATTGTAATGTGCTCTGCACAATGCTTTCTTTGATGATGGTGCAGAAGGTGCCGCTGGTACAGAATTCAGCTGTGAGATCGCTGGCTTGAATTGCTGGCTGAATACACATCACACTGGTTCTAAAAGAACTGCATTGGTAGATAGTTCACTACTGAACCCAATTGAAGGTGTTACCATTCACTTATTGGCCTAAGTGTAAGGCTCTCTAGAAATGGGAACTATTTAGATTTTATCATACCACCATTATCTCACTACATGAGTAGTGAGCTTCATCCAGACATCACTTACTTATTCCACATTATTTGAATAATCCAGAATAAAATGTATCTGGATGTTCTTTATTCTGGATTATCCAACTAATGCGGAATAAGTAAGTGATGTCCAGATGAAGCGAAAAGATTCGTTCATTGTTCAGTGTTACTATTTTATCAGTTTTCAACAAACTGGAAAAAAACTAAAGCAACCAAAGAACTAACTGAAAATATCAACAACCCTTTATTCTTTCAGAATGTCAAAAAAGCCAATAGAAATTCTTTGTAGACCTGCTGTTACTCATATTGTTTGCCATGCTACTAGTGGAAAACCTATTACAATTGGAATTGAATATTTGATATTCTAAACTTTGGAACAAATGGATATGTTTACCCTTAAACTGGGTATCAACACACAGATGTTGAGTAATTCATGTGGAGTGGCAAGCATTTATTATGTATTTTAACACAAATTACAAACAGAGGACAAACCCAATTGCAGTTCAGAATAGTCTAAAACATGACATAAAGGAGCACAATTTAAAACTTTGATTTCTTCTACTGAAAACAATATTTTAAAAAATCATTTATGTATTAGCACCATGCCTTCAAACTCCTTAGTGCTTCCAAATGTATGGCTGTTTTGCATTTTGTGAGATAGTATAACAATACCCACTGAAGTGTGCTTGCTTCGCCAGCACATATACTAAAATTGGAACAATACGGAGAAGATTAGCATGGCATTTGTGCAAGGATGACATGCAAATTCATGAAGCATTCCATAATTTAAAAAAGCAAACAATACCCACTGACAAAGTGGGATGCATGCACACTTCAAGTGCTGGGGCAGTCCCAGATCTGACCATCAGCTGTTCAGGCCCGTCCAGCCAGATCACCATGGCAACATCCAGTGCGTGTAGGGATGTTGCTATGACAATTGTGACATGCCACACAGTTGCATGGCCGCAGCCACCCTGTTCCACCCACTTGCAGCATTCGTAGCCAAGAGAGTGCAAGCGCTGTGTCCAGTTGCTCATCAGCTGCTCCTAGTGAAGCTGTGAAGCTGTTTACTTCTCTGCAGCTCACAATGATCAGGGCAGCTGTTGGATTCTCCTGGACATTCCAGATCAGCGAAGGTGACATAGCAAGCGTATGCACTTCCCTGGGACGGGAGTGGCTGCACCTGCACTAGACAGGCAGGTGTGAACAGGCCCTTTGTCTTAATTTAACCGATAATTTCTGTGGCTTCCAATGTACTTTTGATAAAGACATTCTTGATGGAAGGCAACCCCTTTTGTTAAGTTCATATTGCTTATTCGTAACCCCAAGATTTGTGGATTAATACGATAGTAGGTACTAGGAAGAATAGAACACGATTAATGTGACTAGACGGTCAATAGTAACATAAGGTCTGTAGATACAAATAATCAGAGAAAATAGAGCTGTATAATATAAAACTAACACAAACATTATTCCATTTTGGTTTTAGGAATCAAAGGAGATATGGGAGTTATGGGTCCTCCTGGCCTCCAGGGTCCTCCAGGTCTTGCAGGCTCCACTGGAGCTCCAGGTGAAAAAGGTAAGAGGAAGCAAATACAGGTTAAATTTGACCAAAATGAAGCTTTTGCTTTAATTCAGTTATTTAGCAACATGTGTTCAGTGTTGTTTGTAGGGTTTGATAAAGGTTTAATTTTTTTGTCTTTGCTTTCATTATGGCATGTAAATGTTTAAATAAATAATATAATGTATGATGCAGACTGAGTGTTAAGTGAAAACTGTCTGTGGCTCTTTGCTTTCTTGAGAGCTTTTCCTAGCACATGTTTTTTGCAGGTGACCGAGGCTTCCCTGGTGTGTCAGGGCTCAGGGGTGAACCCGGTTTCAAAGGCGAAAAGGGAGAAGCTGGTCTGCCAGGAGAGCCAGGCTCCATGGATGATGTTCACATGGGAAGCATGAAAGGCCAGAAAGGAGAGCAAGGAGAAAAAGGTTGGAAACATGAAATCATCTCTCCCCTCTCTGTTTTCCTTCAGTTTCCACTCAGTTTTGATTATATTCTCAAGCAAGCTGAAGTGGAAGCCTTTTCCATATGTACACCTGCCCATTAGTGGTTTGTTCAATAACTATTACTATTCCTGCTTCTTGGCTTGCCTTAAAAATTGTCTCGGAGGCTTATGAACATTCCTTCAGAATAAAAAGGGGGATCCTCAAGGAGTCTGTAAGTGTTCAACAAGTGTCTGCTCCTTTACATATTATACCAGAACAAAAGAACTACAGCAACCTTTTCACCTCCTTGCAGATAAATGGAGGTAGAAAGAGTCCCGTAGGTAAGCCTGTTTGCAACCAAATCCTGGGCTTGAAGTGATGCCTCTGAAAATCATCATCGGTGCTGTTTTAATTCTAGAATCATACTTCTAGAATTCTAGAATAGCGGAGTTTGTCTCCATGCGGCTGTAGAGATGGTGGCTGCAACCAGACACTGCTTAGTTATTCTGCTATATTTGGATATTCTGGAATAAAGTATGGTATATTATTCCAGAACAGGGATGTGCATGAATTTTTTTTGACATTCTATTCAAATTGAATCAAATTCCCAAAAATCCTATTCGATTCAAATCTTTTAAATTCAAATTTAACAAGATTCAATTCGAATTTACAAAATTTGAATCTCTTCATTTGAATTTTTTATTCAGATCTGCACGTAGGAATGTTGACAACATTCATAGATGCCCATATGCATCTTCCTCACATCTGTATGTGTCCGTACATGTCTGTATGCATCCCGTAGTTATCCCATATGCAACCTGTATGTATATTTCTCTTTCCAGGAGACCATGGGCCAGTAGGAGAGAGGGGAATGCCAGGGATTCCTGGTGAACCAGGAATACCAGGGAAGGATGGTGATCGTGGTTTGCCTGGTGAAAAAGGTATAAAACACTCAGTTTTCTTATTCTTAGATGGGGTGGGCAAAATGGGGAGCACCCCACAACTCCCCAGTCCACACTCTCTTTTTCCTCCTTGCACATTCCAATTCCCAATGGCCTAAATTGTGCATAATGCACCATGCTCAATGAGACCAATTTCAGTGCCTTATCTTACCCTTGATGATATTTATTGTTATCACTCTTTGCCCTACCGGTCATAATAGGCACCAGGTATCCCCTGTTTTTTAACAGTGTGGTATAGTTTGAAGCCAGAATCTTTTGCACAACCTCCCACGTCCAACCTAGCTTCCCTTTTTCCTTTTGGCAGTGTTGTATAGGTCATGCTTTCACAATGAATAAGCCATATAGCTGCACCTAATTTTTGTTGTTGTTGTTTCCTTTTCGCATTAGGCACAAAAGGGGATCAGGGCTTACCAGGACATCAGGGTGAGCCAGGACCACCTGGGCAAAAGGGGTCTATGGGAGAAATGGGCTTACCAGGTAACCTTAGCTGTTTCACTCTTACACATACTACCTTGCCCCTTGCTTTCCTTAACTAAAAATATATTATTTTTATGAACTGTATTATGTTTAATGAAGGAAACGTTGAACATGATATCATATGAACTTAAAATTTTAGGATCATCTGGAGAAAAAGGTCTGCATGGTTTCCCAGGTGATCCAGGTCAGCCTGGATTTCCTGGTGCGAAAGGTGTGAAAGGCGAAAAAGGAGAGCCTGGATTTCCAGGAATTGGTTTCCCTGGTGCTCCTGGTGAAAAGGTATCAAAACCCTCATGAACTATATGAAATGCCATAAGCTAGTGCATCTGTCTTTCCCCGCTGTAGAACACTTTTCATTGCCAGACAGATTATGATTCATTGCTGTGGTGTTGTGATAATTATTATACAAAGTTTGTCTTGATGTTCCATCCAAAAAATAACATCAGAAACCTTAGAAAGATTGCAATGAGTCCTTTAACTCTTTTAAACACATACATTCTGAGGTAGCTTTTGGGAGATGACATTCAAATCATTAATATCAAATGACTAAATCCCAGGAAGAAGGCTGAGGCCCTTTCTGCACTGGGATGAAGTCTAGTGTGGAAAGGGCCTGAGTTGGGTACTTTCACTGATTCCTCCCTCAAGAAAAGTGGCTTGGAAATACACAGATTCTCCATTCTGCATTTTGAGGGGGGTGGGGGGAAAAAAGACATCTTCCAAGTCTGACAAAAGAGCTCATTTTACAGGAAAAAATGTGGATAGGGACACTTCAGCTGTTATTGTGCTCCAGTCATCTGTGTTTGATAAAGATGGTGCCTAAGATGGTATTAAAACACTATTAACATTTGCAAAATTTGCTATTAATTTTCTGTCACTCAGGGAGAGTCAGGAAGAACAGGTAGCCCAGGGCTACCTGGAGAAAAAGGTGACAAGGGTGCGCAAGGAATTCCAGGTATCCCTGGCCCTCCAGGGCCCAAAGGGCAGCCAGGCTTTCCAGGTTCTCCAGGTAAGAGATTGAATATCTTTTGTGTGATAACTGAAACTACTAGTTGCTCAGATTTTTTTTTTAAAAAAAACTGTTGTTGTTTTTTAAGGTATTCCGGGATTCCCAGGTGAAAAAGGTGAAAAGGGATTCCCAGGCTTGGATGGTTTCCCTGGTTTAAAAGGACAAACAGGTAGAGGAACCATCTTTTAAAGTCATGTATGAGTTTGTTGTTATTATTTACAGTGCATATTTAAGAACATAAACTACTTCTTTTTAAGACATACAAGCAGTTTCATAAGTAAAAGGTTTGCAAACCAGCTTGTAAAGCTTCCTAAAGTTGTAAAACATCTAAAAGGCAAAGATGAAAATGGAAGCAGGAGTTTTACAAACATATTTGCACACCTTTTACTTGCCAAATTACTTTCACAAATTTAGATCTCAGTAAGCACATAGTAAGATGAATTAGTATCACCCTTTAAGCCTAGAGGAAGATGGTCTTCATATGACCTTCAAACTCTAATAGGATTAGTATAGCAAGATACAACTTTAGAACTATTTATGCTTTGTTTTGTTAAAACTTTTGTTTTTTAAAAAAAATAGCATATATTTTAATTACAAGTAAAAAACCAGTGAAACTCCACGATCACCCAGGCACCCATCCATCTCTTGACCAAGATGACCAACTTAAGATTACATCCCCTTATATAATGAGTGTTAAGAGGGAATATAAAAGTCAACTCTTTCTGACATTCTCTGCAACAGGAATTGCCAGATGGCAAAATATTGCTCTTCCAATCACATATCTTGCATCCTATGGCATTGTGAGGAAATTCCTTCTTCTGTCTCTATATCCCAGATGTGACCATACCAGGTGCTTACACTTCAAGTTTTGTAGGCTTTGCAATTTTGAACAATTTGCATCTTGGCAGCCAAGAGAAAGAGGATCAGTAGGAATTTTGCCTTAATGACCGTGTTCTCGGTTTATGTAATAGGCATAGAACAGGTCTGAAGATGGTGAGATCTTTTATTATTCTCTGCATTTCCTTTTGTACGATAAACCAGAAGGATGGCACTTTCTCACAGGCTCACTAGAGATGCAGATACAGCCCTTTGAGACTGACAGTGCCAACAGTAGGTGGTAGTAAGCCCATCTCCCATTTCTATTATCTTTGAAGGCTATTATTTGTTGAGATGAAGTGCCAATCTTTCTTGGCCATTAAAGTATTGAGTGATGCTGTGAGGAGGTATGAAACTCATCCTCTCGTTTGTTGGATTCCTGGCTGGTTTTCTCTTTGTTCACTCTTAAATTGTTTCCTATGAATGTTATAAAGAAGGCCTAGAGGGAAATGGACAGAAGTATAAATGCTTTTTTTATAAATTCCTTAACTCTACACCAGCAGTTCTCAACCTTCCTAATGCCGCAACCCCTTAATGGAGTTCCTCATGTTGTAGGGACCCCCCAACCACAGGGGTGGAGCAGCTGGGAGGTGGGAGGGAAGGGCAGTGGGAGGCTGGTCGCGACCCCTCTGAAAGGGTAATTTGACCCCCAAAGGGGTCCCGACCCCCAGGTTGAGAACCACTGCTCTACACCAAAAGAAAGTATACACATGTTGAAAACAAGAAGTTAATGTTGACCTTTTTTCAGGTGATCCTGGATCTCAGGGCCCACCAGGTACACCTGGAGAAAAAGGTGAGCCAGGTCATGATGGAATCCCAGGCCCATCTGGTCCAAAGGGTGAGCCAGGTAAGCTAGTTCATCTTTCATTCTTCTGGCTTGTAAGATATTTTAGAAAATGGTTGAGTGGAGATTCTCTGCATTTCTAGATATTGGTGGACTGCAGAAGTCCTCAATGACTATTAGTGATGCAGGTTGGGTCTTGTGCTCCTTCTAAAGTGTGCAGTCCGTGAAATGGGGAGGTGGGAAAGTGGCTGAGCCAGTCACATCATCAACAGATCCAGAGTGGATTTGACATGGTTTGAGAGTGGATTCAAAGTGGATTCAGGGCAGATTTGACGCTTTCAGAGTGGATATGTTACAGGATATGTATCAGATATGTATGCATTCGTATCGGATACGTGTGCATTTGTATCAGATATCCATATGAATTCATATGAATACATTCATAATGAATAAAATCCTACCACATTTGAAGGGGATCTATTTGAACAAATATGAATTTTCTTATATTTGATTTGTTATGAATTGAATGGAAAAAACTATTTGTGCACATCCCTAGTAAAAGGCTTTTAAGATTTGCTGGTAGACTGATCCAAGAGCCAGTCTGCAGACAACCCTTCTGGTCTAGGGGAGGCCATGCCCCCTCCAAAATAGTGTCCTGGTCTAGTTTATCAAAAGTCATCTTAAAGAACCCTACCAGCATACTTGGGGTGGAATACTGGACCATGGAAGTATGCCGATAACCAGTACACTACACTTCCTGGCCTTCAGAGCTTTCAGAGGTCCACTGTACCAGCTCTAAAACTGCCACAAGCTTTGGAGCCGACACAAGGGTTGGAGTGGAACATGCTATCCCAATACAAACAGTCTTGTTCCAGTCCGGGTGCAATCCATTCCAGCTTCGGATGGATGCTGTAGGCTAGACACACACAACCAGAACACTATGGAAAACGCAGAAGCAGCCTTAGTTTATGAAAATAATTACGGATGCATTTTCTCAGTATCAATGTATTGATTTTACAGGCATTCCAGGCAGAGGACTTCCTGGACTCCCAGGATCAAAGGGAGAAAGAGGTAAGATAAAGGGTATTCAATATCAGGCAAAAATGCAGTACTATGAAAAACTGAAATTCAATATCCTGATTAAACTGAAGATCTTTAAACTAAGAAGCAGGCCCACCTAGGTGTGGTGTTTAATACTTTTGAAGATACAACTCTCACAGCAGCAGCAGCAGCAGCAGCAGCAGTAGTAGTAGTAGTAGTAGTAGTAGTAAGTTTTATTTATAGCTTGTATTTCAGCCAGCCTTTGGTCTACCTTCTGATATTATCATTTGAATATCTTTTTCCTGACTTGTGACAAGACCTGGATAGCTTTAAGAAACAATTAGACCCATTCATGGAGATCTACTAGAATGGCTGCCGAAGTACCACCTTCAGGTTGTAGAAACAGGGAGGATGCTTCTCAGCACCATTTACAAGAAGCTGAGAGCAGGTGAAGGTTTTGCCTTTGTCTTCTGCTTAAGAATGTCCACAGGCTACAGGTGGGCCCTGTGTGAAATGAGCTGTGACCCAATCCAGCAGAGTTCCTCTTATGTCCTTAACGTCCTTTTGATAATTTAATAAAAGGAAATAGCAAGAGGGAATAAGAACCATTCCACACATAGGTATGCAAAATCTAAATGGCTTACACAGTAAAACTTTGACCTGCCATGCCCATGGCTAGCTTACCAACTAAAAACACAGAGCACCAAAGATGAAAAGAAATAGAAAACTCCAAAATATTGTAAGGAAAACTTGAACTGATAGCAAAGTTCTTCCGCACCAAAGACTCAAAATGAACAAGAAAACCCATTCTCATCTAGGATAGATAGGTTACTATTGTAACCAGAGTTTATAACACAAAGTAAATAAATTGCTTTAAACAATTATACACCAATAACCTGAAAACTTTTACAGTGAGTTTGGGTGGATATTTATATTATTGGTCATCCTTGAGGTTATTCTTGGAAATTCACTTCCTATAGTATATGTCTGCTGATGAGATTTAACAAGGTTAAATCTAAACAGTAAGCTGTTCATTCAGTTAAACTGGGGCTTGTGCTTTGCCACCTCAGCAGTTACTACTAATTCTGAAATTGCAGAGACTGGAGAGGTACCACATTTATTCATCAGTCCTCCCATTTTCATAGAGCACTCTGGGAAATGTAGATAACTAAGAGTAAGGCTAACTATACAGTTGGCAAATGTTCTGAGTTCTCCTTTCCTTCTTCGCTTTCTGATTCTGCAGTGATAGAGTATGTCCAGTTAGAAACTGGTCCTCTGTTCTTGTGCTGAACAAGGAATAGTATCAGTGAAAGAAAGACAATTCTTGGGCAATTTTCCAGCCCCTCTTGCCTTGATGCCTCTGGGGAAAATGCCCTTCCAGGTTTCCTAGGATGGATACAATAGCAAATACAAAAGTAAATTCAGAGGAAGTTCACTCATTTTCCTATCTAGAAACTAGCAGTTGGTCCTGCTGTTATCAGAGGAGAGGCAACTGCTACCAAAGTGCTGGTATTTTTTAATGAATTCAGAAAGTCTCACAGATAGTAAATCCTTTCACTGCGATGGCAAAACTACAAATACTATAGCAGAGATAACCTGAAGAATGGTGTAACCTGAGACCTTTGGGTATAGGGCAGGATAAAAATTCAAATAAATAAATAATAAATGAAGAAGACTGACCCAATCAGAAGTAAAGGTAAGCATATAAGCAATAAATTACTTACTGCCTGACCCAGGCATGTTAGAAGACAACCAAAGGATACTGCACCCTTGAAACCTATGTCACTAGTGAATAGCATCCCAAAACTGATGAGATATTGTTAGGGCTGGAAACAGGGCAGACCATTACATCTAATGGTGAGCTCTTGTTCTCCTGTTTCCTTTTCAATGACTAAGTCAGAGTCTATGTCAAAATTATTCTGGAATTGATGAACTACAGCCACTAGAGGTGTTTGAAATAGATCAGTGGTAAGCTAAAGTTTCCTTTTAGTGAACCTCCCAAAGACTTCTGGGACGGTTGGGTTCTTCATCTTGCAAGCCCATCACCCTTCGACAACAAAGGCCAAGTGAGGGGCAGGTGAGCATGAGGTAAATTGAATATTGACTTCACTCATCCACTCCTTCCCATTTCCCAGCTGAGCATGCAGCCAAGAGCAGGGTTTTGAAACAACACAGTTATGGCCTCAGTTTGTCAAATGTTGTTTAACCACAATTATAATTATTTTAAATCTTAGGTCAAAAAGGAGATGTGGGCTTTCCAGGACCCTCAGGAAGCCCAGGTATTCCTGGTGTAAAAGGAGAGCCAGGATCTACTGGTCCCCAAGGCCCTCCAGGTCAGCCAGGCTTTCCTGGATTACCAGGCAAATCTGTTGAAGGGCCAAAGGGTGACCGGGGACCCCAAGGACGGCCTGGAATTCAAGGTAACCATTATTGTGAAACCTTAAAATGTGTGGCATCATATAAAGTTAATTGGTATTCTTGGTAGATCTGTTGGAATCCATGGTTTTGAGTTGGCCACAACCAAATGTACTGATTCCATACGTTTAATATTAATAAGACTTCCATTTTACCCATTTTAAGACTTAAGAAGTGATTTATCAAACCCTTTGCCTTGAGTTTACCAGTTGCAAAAACTGTACAGTTCAACAGTTGCATTAGCCAAGTATTTGAGAGACTTTGTTTCCAAATAAAGAATATAGGTGTAGAAAGTGATAGTAAACAATAGTATTTCCAGGTTCCACATGTCTGTTGAAAGGAATAGTGAAAGCTCTTACATGTATTTTGTATGCTATTGCTTCTGAGCTTTAATTACTTAAGTTGAGAGAAATGATGAATCTCAGGTAGGCTTTCTTTGCCCATGTACTTCTATTTTGTCATAAAACCAATGATGTCAACAAATCACTTTCTTATTTTAGGACAACCTGGGCCACCAGGATCTCCAGGTATTCCAGGAACATTTGGAGAGAAAGGAGAAAAAGGAAGCCCAGGCTGGCCTGGACCACCTGGAAGGGGAGGTCTGAAAGGTGACCCGGGGCCTCCAGGAGTCCCTGTAAGTTAATTTTAGGAGCATGAACGCAATAGCAGAATACAGTTGCATCACAAAATGGAACATAGTGGAATTTGTTCTCATGCAGATAAAACCTTTTTTAAAGTATTTTTTGCAATATGTCTCAAGTAGTGTAAACAATTCATGTTGATTTATGTTTTGAAATCAGTGCCTCTCTTTTCCTAACAGCATTTTGGTATCTTGAGATATCGCTTCCAACATGAGTTAGCAAGAAAAGATCTTCTCCAAGAGAAAGAACTTTCCTCAGTTAAAATTGGTTAGCTACCAGAGCAGAATGTTGGGTCTAACTAGTGCTCTCAAGGCACAACTGAACACTCGGGAGCCATAGTTAGTCATCTCAGGGATATTAAAGCTCCAAAGAACGCAATAATCCAGTGAGACTCTGGGCCAGTTCGCACTTGGAGTCCTAGTGCATAAGTAGTGAACATCTGGGAAGGTGCGTTCACACCTGCAGGAGGCGTTCACAACCTGCAAGCATCGTCTGCCTCCCCAGAGGTTCTCTAATCATGCACTAGTGGTGGAGCACAGCAGGTTGGCTGTTAGTGACTAGCACTCAAAAGTGCAAGCGCTAGTCAACGTTAGTTGATTGCACACATTTCCTGTCCACAGGAAGGGAGGTATGAAAACACCCACTGTTAGGAACATCGACTGTTTAAACCAGCAGCTGAAAGGTGATAATGCAGAAGGCTGCAAAAAGTAAAATATGATCCCTTCCTTGTTTTCTCAAATTCCCTTTTATTTTAGTTTTATTATTATTCTCTTCTTGCTTCAGGCAGGATCTTCTTATACTCTCACATGGTTAAAAATGCATGAAGCCAGGTAACCTTTTTTCTGAGGTCCCTTTGAAGGTCCTTGGAACAAATTGCTAAAATGTTATTATGCATTATTTCTGATATAATTCCAAAATGTCCAAAGAAGAGAGATATTAAAAAGATCTTTCCCGCTAGTGCCTATGTTTAGCTTATCAATAAAATTTTTGATTAGCATTTCACAGTACTGCAACTGGCCTAATACTGGCTTCTCCCAGCCCATCTGTGGCAGTTTTTCCCAAATGTCTGTGCAGATCCTTTTCCTTTACCTTGATTTCAGCCACCTTACAAATTTATGACAAGGTGTTTTTGTTTTTTTGTTTTTTCTTAGCACAGGAGCCACATTAAAGACAAACCTTCCAGCGGCTGCATCCTGAAATGGATGTGACTAAAAGGGCATACACACATATATTGTTGCTCTGGGCTAGAAGAGAGGAGGGGAAATGCAAAATGTTGTGATATAAAAGTCTGCTCCTTCCCTTGGGAAACAGACTTGTTAAATGACAAGGTTGTTTCACTTAAGAAAAAAGCCTAAAATTTCTAATAGATATTCCCAACTGTGAAAACCACCTCTGCACCTAGTTCTAGTATAGTACCGTCCAACTTGGTACCTTCTAAAAGTTTTCAAGTAGTCCCCATTGTGCTTAGTCAACACCAGGGTTAGGAAAGTCTGATGTTGTGTAACTTCTGCATTAAATTCAAGAACATCCCCAAAATAGAAGTTTAAACTAGCCCACAGGCTAGATTCTTCTCCTTGAATTTTTGAAACTTGCTTGTGCTCACCAGCCCATAAGCTATTCCAAAAGTTAGGGAATTCAAGGATTAGATGGAAAGGATGGAAGGGAAAATTGGCTGTGCTGTACACCCTAGATTCCTGGATAACCTCCTAGTGACCTAAATAGGGAGGTGAAGTCTGTGGCATGCTACCAGCTAGAAGCCATGTTTGGAAATTATACACCATACATCACTGTAACAAAAAAGACCTTGGCCAGACCTCATCTAGCCTACAGATGAGAAGACTGTGAGGAGACATGATAGTTGTTTGAAGGGCTGTCACAGCCTTACTCTGACTTGTACAAAAGGAAAGGACTAGAAACAATGGGATGAAACTGCAAGGAAGTAGATACAGATTAGACAATAGAAAAAACTCTCTGACAGTAAGGACAATAAGCCGCTGGAGTAGGTTGTCACAGGAAGCAGTGAGGTCTCCTTCACTGGAGGTTTTCAAGTAAAGTCTGAATAGTAATCTGTCTGGGATGGTTTAGTGAATCTGCATTAAGCAGGGGGTTGGATTTGATGCCTTTATGGCCTTGGAGGTACATTCCAGTGCTGTGGTTCTATGATTCTATGAAA
Organism: Aspidoscelis tigris stejnegeri; assembly: GCA_023333525.1. Classification (NCBI taxonomy): domain Eukaryota; kingdom Metazoa; phylum Chordata; class Lepidosauria; order Squamata; family Teiidae; genus Aspidoscelis; species Aspidoscelis tigris. The sequence goes on from JALMGA010000010.1 coordinate 2,913,834, forward strand.
ACAGTAGCTGCTAGTCCTGTCTAGGCAGGATGACTCAAAACTCAAGCCAGATGAATGGTAGATGGATCCAGATCATTAATATAATCCAGAAACTTTGGAAATTGTGTATCTGCAGTTTAAAGTCGTTTGGCAAATAATCTGAGGTGTTTCTTATTCTCTTTTCTTTGGTGGGTGGTATAACCCAAAGGGTTTCCATTTCCTTGGAATTTTAAAAATTGTCTATAATGTTGAGGATATTATCTTCCTCCAGTGCCACGTGAGTCTCAAAGTGACAGCTATTTCACCCTTATACAGGGCAGTGCTGGCTTTCCTGGAGCTGCTGGCCAGAAAGGTGACATGGGTCCTCCTGGAATTCCAGGCCCTGCAGGTAGGTGGAGAAAAATATGTAATTAGTAATTTTAGTCAGTTCTGCTTAGGCTTTTAAAGTATGTACAATAGTAAAGGACAGCATTTTATTAATTATAAAAATTATTTCTCAATTCACTTCACTTTCCCAATTCAGTGTTCACTTCTACCTCTGACTGGTTTGTCAGCTTTGGTCTTTCTTGGATAGAGACAACTTGCCCATGGTGAGCCATGCTCAAGGCTAGGCTACAGTAATGCACACTGCATGGAGCTATCCTTGAAGACAGTCTGGAAGCTGGAACTAGTGCAAAAGTATTTCTGGCTGGACGCACATCATGCCAGTACTGAAAGAGCTTCACTGGTTGCCATTTCACTAACAAGTCCCAATCAAGGTGTTGGTATTGACAAATGAAGCCCAAATACCTGAAGCACTATACAGACTTCACAAAGTGAAACCTTCTTGTAGTTCTGGTATCCTAAGAGGGTCAAGGGGTTGCAGCATGCAAGAGGGTGTTTTCTGGGCAGCCTCCCCCACCCGTAGGCTTCGCAATGGTCTTCTGGTGGAGATATTCCAGGCTCCAGTTTTATACGATCTTCAGCACCTCATGAAAACATACTTCTTGACCCAGGCCCCTGATGCATAGTTTCTTCTGAATGGAGTCCTTCCAGGTTGGGAGGATGTATTTTAAATGTGTTTTATGTTTTGCTTTTTTATTGCATGCTTTGACCTCCACACGCACCCAGGACCTTCACGTTAAGGGTGGGATACAAATATAACAAAGAAACAAACATTATATAATTGAGTAAACTCACATTCTCTTTGATATGTTGACTATTACAATGGAATCACAGAAAACATAAGCAATTGTTTTCTCATAAACACCATGATTAATTGTACCTGTTTTATTCTTGTATCTACTGTATTTTCTGGCGTATAAGACTACTTTTTAACCCAGGAATATCTTCTCAAAAGTCGGGGGTCGTCTTATACGCCGGGTGTTGTCTTCTTATACAGCGAGTATATCCCAAACTCTATATTTTAACTGGAATGTTGGGGGTCGTCTTATACGCCCAGTCGTCTTATACGCCGGAAAATACGGTATTCTGAGTTTGTTTTACTTGTACACCATATAGCATTTTTATGAAATCTGTGGTATGCAAGTCGAATAAATAAATAAATAGTTCAAAGTTTCATATTTTTTAAATTTTCTGTGCTGGAAGCTGACCAGATACGTTTGGTAAATGGAATGAATCAGTGGAATGAATCAAATGAATGGAATTGGCAACGCATTTTTAAAAAAGTCTTATGACTAGATTGAAAGATATACTTTATCATATCTCCCATTCTGCACTGTAATATCGTCAAAAGAAAAGAAAAAAGAAAATCAGCCAATAGAAGTACCTGCTATTTAGGAAAGCAATTCCCCACCATATATCATTTTGCTCTAAACCATATACATAGATGCATAGACAGAAACTCCTGTGTACATAAGCGTGTGGATTGGTCTGATACAATCAATACCTGGGGTTTAGAATAATAGTTCAGGACAAATGAATAAAGGAAGAACTGCTTACCTTAATTATTAAAACTTCCTTCTCCAGGGGCAAAAGGTTCTGCAGGCTTCCCTGGACTCAAAGGAGAGCAAGGTGATCAAGGATTTCCTGGAGCTAAAGGTATGTTGTGATACTAAAGCTTTAGTTTCTTATTTGAGAATTTGGGGTGGGGGGGAATTTGTTAACTCAGGGAATGGAATGAAATTTCTTAGTGAAATCAGTAGAACCACATTTTTATAGTACGATCTCGAAGAGAATTTCATATACAACACTGAATAAGGTTCTCCTCCATCTCTGGGTTGTCCCATAAGCATAAGCACCACACTGCAGACCACCAGTCTGGGAGGCTGCTAGTCAACAGGGTTACGGTACCCCAACAACACCCTCAAACTTGCCTACCCAACTGTGCCATCCACCCTCAGCTGATACTGCAGTGAAAGTCTAGTGGACAATATCAGAAGCCTTGGCACCAATTTCTAGTTAAGCAAAGGAGAAACCAAAGGATCTGATAGCAAATAAATACCTAAGTCCTCTGGTGCTCTTGTGTCCCATCTAGGGATGTGCATGAATTTTATTTATTTATTTATTTATTGCATTCAATTAATATTAATATATCCACTATGAAAGCATCAAATCCATCCTGAATCTGCTCTGAATCCATTCTCAAACCATGTCGAATTCACTCCGGATCCATTGCAGATGTGACTGGTGCAGCTGCTTTCCCACCTGCCCATTTCACGAATGTTCCAAAACAGTTGTATGCCTTTGTCTGTACTTTCGCCACTCACTCTTTTACTTACATTCCTTTTAAAACAGATACCCCGAAATTACTTTTTAAAAGTACTTCTTTCTCTTGGACAGGTCTCCCAGGGCCCCCGGGGCCCCCAGGCTCTTTCCAGCTTTTAAAGGGTGAACCAGGTGTACCTGGTCCTGTAGGTCCACCAGGCCTCAAAGGATTTCCTGGTCCTCCAGGCCCAAAAGGCCAACAAGGTGAGAGACTTTGTGGTCAGAACTTCTAGATGGTAAAAGACAGCCTGGGTATAGCCAGTGACAGTACTGAGCAGTGACAGTACTTTCCATGCTGTTGTGCTGCACTGCACTAGTTTTTAAACATTTTTATGCGTCTTTTTTAATATGTATTTTAATAATCTATTGGTTCTTACTCTATTTTTGTTTATTTTTGCTTTGTTACTTCCATTAGAATTATTTGGTGAAGTGTATCAGTATTTTCAATCATTATAAATGTATATATCTTCTCCTCCTTAAGGTATGTAGCTTTGAAGATACATCCACAAACTTTTTTAAAAACTTTCTCAGAAGCAGCTTCAAGATGGCAGCATGTGGCAGCTAGCATTCCTATCCCACCGCTAATCCCCATAGAAAGTCATAAACTAGTGTCTGGCAATGTCCCCCTGTAATCCATTTTAGATCCACTTTTTTTTTACTAGGGCCTTTCTGCATGGACCCTTAATGAGGATTAAGGGCCTGCACAGAAGGATTGTAGTCCACATAGTTTAGATCTAGGTGGCCAGGCCTCTGTCTGGACTATGCCATCTGCTTTACAGAGAGTGTGATCCCAATCAAGGAGGCCTTGATCAGGATCACTGGTAGTCACAATTAATTCTGATTACTGGGTGAACCAGCTGGCCCTAATACTGAACAATGAGACAAGCCATGCAGAGGCATACCTTTATGTTCAAGACTATGGAGGTGTGATTTTGGCAGAGTGCCAAATTGAACCACAAAATGCCATCCCAGAGGCTCCCAGAGCTAAGTGTTCCTAGCTCTTGGAAGCCTCCATGTCCAGCATCAAAGACTGTGTGTACTTTGAGGCCATGGCATTGCATTGTGGATCCAGATCAATGGTATTGGTGACGACAGTGCTAATCCCACCCATGTCTTCCCATGGTAGGGATCAGTGGGCCAGGCTATTCCAGACCCACTGATCCTGCCTTAACTCAGGCAAGTGCAGAAAGGGCCTATGTTTGGATGGAAGCTTAGATATATTGCTTAAAAATATATTAACAAATAGCAAAAAAACCTCCATTACACATAGTTGCTTGTATACGTGGCATCCTAGGAATTTGTGGGTTTGAAATGTTGATTTGTCTTTTCTCTCTACCATGATAGCAGTGAGAAACTCTAGCTTCTGTTTTGCTGAGTTTTGTTGTTCGTTCTATCGTACACATGCAGTGTTCATCTTCTAGGAAATCATACTTGATGATCTCTTGCAAGCAATAAATTTCCTTTGGCTAATGTGCACACTTCTTGTAGCACATGGAATTTGTGTTTGTGGACATGTAGATATGTTGCTTAAGATACAAAGCAGAGATTTGCCCACTATGTACTATTTCTTTGAAATGACAGCAATTTCTTACAGCATCTTTTATTTCTGCAGGTGTGACAGGTGCTGTGGGCTTGATTGGCCCACCAGGCAGTCCAGGGTTTGATGGAAAACCTGGTCAGAAAGGAGAAAGTGGCCCTCCTGGACCTCCAGGCAAGTCCAGTTATTGGGATACTGTGTGCTGAGCCTAAAATTCTCTTAGAGAAATTACCAGTTTCCAAGTTGTTATGGGGTGTTTTTCCACTGTCACTAGAAGTACCCATTAAGTACCCAATTAATCGGTACTTAACGGCATTAATGTACCCATTAATGGGTACTTAATGGGTACTTATAGTGACAGTGGAAAATCACCCATGGAGGGACTTCAGAGAGTCCTGATGAGGAACAGGAGAAAAAATCTTAAGAGGTATATGTATACCAGGGAGAGGGCCTTCTCAGTGGTGGCCCCTGGCCTATGGAATAATCACCGCCTTGAGGTGCATCAGGCTCCCTCACTGTATATGTTCAGGAGGGCAGTGAAGACATACCTCTTTGCCCTGGTCTTTAGTTAAAGGGGGACACCTTTCCCTTCTCACTTGTAGCCACTGGCAGTTATTTGCAGATGTCATTTTTTTAATTGAGATTGTTTATTGTTTTAATGTATTGCATTTTAAATGCTGTTACCTGCCCTGAGACCTTCGGGTATAGGGCGGAATAGAAATCTAAATAATAAATAAATAAATGTAGGGAGTGGGGAGAGCTGATTCCTGATGATGACTACATTGATGCCATCTTCCTAGCCTATCCCCACAGAGAATGAAAAACAGGGAGAGCTTTATTGAAAACGAAAATACTGCAGATCCTCAGCATTTGCAAAGAATCTATTTTGGAAAGCCACAGAAATGATGAAACACAAATGTGAAAACAGAAACACATACATGCACCTCCCAGAATACTGATTTCCATTTAAAAACACACACCCTGCTTCTTCCGTAGTCGGCACACATAGTCCCAGATCAGTTGTTTAAAAATCTGTAATATTGCTATTATAGGAAATCCAGCAATAAAACTAGATTTCTTATAATATCTGTTCCAATCACGGGTTCTTAGCCTGTCTGCTGGCTCTGCTGGTTATTTTGTTGTTTAAAAATTCACAGATACTAGCAAGTGCAGGGGGATAAAAGGGAACTGGGTGGGCATTTTCTAACATTTGCAGGTGTTTTTGAACAGACATAAAATCTGAAGAGTTGAAAGCAGAAGGTCAGGATTGCCTCATCCTGTCTGACAGGGCAGTAAGAAGCAATTGTGGGATCCAAAGAAGATCCCACAATTTCCTCTTGCCATCTAGAGGCACTCTTACTGACACAAAGGATCCAGAATTCACTGCTGTTTTATTTGGTTGTTATTTTTCCTTCTTTGTGCAGTTTTGTATTACTTGCTTTGTCTGTGCTGATTTTTTGATCATAATAAAGTTTGCTATTATTAATAAAACACTGTCTAGACATGTCCCTGAATCTTAAAATTTAGAATACAAAAAGGGTCTTGGCTTGCACAGGGTCAACAAAACATGCATTCTACTCACTGAGACCTTGTTTCTGTATTAAGCAGTATTAAGTGCTCCTGTTTCACTTGAACATGTTTTACCAACAAGGAAAGGCAGAAGGGAAGGTTTCACTTTAACATGGTTTTCAAAAACAGAATGGAATAGAAATTTTGTCTTAAACAGGGCCCTCCTGTATTTAAATAGTATTTTTAGAATGACAACAGGAAAGGATGCAAGTAAAATATAACTGATTGAATATATCTTGCCTATGTTCAAGGGTTTTCCACCTTTCACCCCTTTATCTAAGTTCTTTAACACTTGATCATGGTAAGGCTTTTAATATTTTAAATCCTGTACGCAAATAGATGGTGTTAATGCTTAGCCAATGACAATAACAAATGATATCTATACTGTTTATTTATTATACTTATGCTTAAATATTCATGGAATTATTGAATGTATTCAGACATGAAGCTGAATTTATTTGCTAGTTCTTACTTCCAAGAAGCATATGTAGATTTGCAGCTAAGCAGCACAATACTATGTATGTTTACAAAGTATTTTACAGTGTATGTTTACAGATATTTAAAATATTGAATATACTGAAGCCATTTTGAATTAAATGAAAGTTGGCTGTGCATGAAGTTAGATATCTAGCACATTATTTACAATGTCAATCGTTGCATTTAAAAATATGTATTCTTTCTCCTAGGTCCTAGAGGATTTCCTGGCCCGCCTGGTCCTGAAGGCATGCCAGGATCAATGGGCCCACCAGGTAGTCCTTCCGTAGCTCACGGCTTCCTTGTAACCAGGCACAGTCAAACCACAGAAGAGCCATTGTGCCCACGTGGTACAAGATTGATCTTCCATGGCTATTCGTTGCTTTACGTACAAGGAAATGAACGGGCCCATGGCCAAGACTTGGGTAAGAGAACATGGAACAAGCAGAGTAAATCAAAAAAGTTTGGAAGGATGAAAAACCAGTTTTGTGTGTGCTTGATTTAAGAAGTAGAAGTGATAGTAAACATACAGCTTCCCCTTTCATCTCTCTCGTCCTCAGTCCTTTCCCTCCAGGCTAGTAGCATTTAAAGTGAAATAAATTTAATCATGGTTGTTGGGCTGGGTTGGGGAGCTTCTGTGCTCACAACTGTGCTCTCACCCAGGTGACTGAAGAATCTTGAGCATAACATTATTAGTGTGTGAAATTTGCACAATTATTCAGTAATCTGAACATTCTTTGGGATTGAAATGTAAACTGAACTTTTCCAACCCTGTGGTGATTGCTTAGTTTTCCATATTTGCCAGCGTGTTGAGTGCAGTAGTTCAGTAGCATCATCTTTTAGGTTTCTGAATAATTGTCCAGGTTTCCTAAGGCCACTTGACTTCAGTCTCCAGGATGTCTGGCTCTAAATCAGTGGCAACACAAGGTGGATATCAGTGATATTAAGATTTTTCTTACCTAGTTCTTCTGTGTATTCTTGCCACCTCTTCTTAGTCTCTTCTACTTCTATTAGATCCCTACCATTTTTGTCTTTTATCATTCTCAGTTTTGCATGAAATCTCTTGGTATCTCCAACTTTTTTTAAAGAGATCTCTTGTTTTTCCCATTTCATTGTTCTCTTTGGATTAAGATGGATAGATCTTTCCCTTCCTCCCTTGCCTTTTACTTCTTCCTCAGCTATTTCCAAAATCTCACCATGAAGCCCTACTTTTTCCCTAGCCCAGTCTGGCAGCCTCTTGTTGCCCTGCTATAGGAAAGCACTGTCATTCGAAAAAATAAATACCAATGTTTTCCCACACCTAAACTTCACTGATTTCAATGTAGCCTAGAAAGAAGGTTGCAAATCAGGTTTTTTTTACTCCTCTAGGCACAGCGGGAAGCTGTTTACGTAAATTCAGCACAATGCCTTTTCTCTTTTGCAACATAAACAATGTGTGCAATTTTGCCTCAAGGAATGATTATTCCTATTGGTTGTCTACCCCTGAACCAATGCCAATGAGTATGGCCCCCATTACTGGAGAGAACATCAAGCCATTTATCAGTAGGTAAGTCTTGGAGGTATAAATTTTTTTTCTAATGCCTATATGAAGCAAACATACCAGAATTTTGTTGTCCACCAAATGCAGCAGTAAAATGTAGATGTTGCAATAAGTAGTTTAAGCATGCCTTTTGAGAAGTTTACTATATATAGGAAAGTGCAGAAACTGATCAAAATAAGAAATATTGTCCCAATCTAGTGTGGGAACATCCTATCCTAAACTGTTTTGCAGTAGGTGTTCCTTAGTATTTTCCATTGTTCTCGATGGAGCAAAGAAATGAAAATATTTTTTAGGAGAAACTATATTTCATTGACTATTGGAACTCTGATCCACTCTGCCTGATTTCAGTTTAAGATAAAGATTTACAGCTGACGTTGTTACTCTTGAATAATTGACTAACTGAAGCTTCATCACCGCAGAATTGCAAAGACCAGAAATAGATTTACTCATTCGTAGTAATTTGAATATACTGACCGATCTATAAACCTATAATTACTGGCCTGTCAAATGACTGGCTGTGTGCAAAGCAGACCCATTTCTGGGCTTATCTTAAGGCTCCAACTAAGAAGGGGATTAAAACAGAAGTTTGGATGCTAGAGGAGGTGGAACAGAAGTTTGGCAACTGGGAAAGTGAGGATGGGCAAAATGGAGGAAAAGGGGGAACAGATTTGGAGGTTATGGGGCTGAGGCGAAAGAAAGAGAAAACAATACTCAAACCTGGAATGGAAAACAAAGGAGGCCAGAGTGAGCAACAGAAAGCTGGCTGGCAGGAAACCTAACTGTAAAGTAATCACACCTGGAAGAGTAATCAGAGTGGGGGGAGGAGATGAAGGAATGGGCCAGTCATTTCCCCCTCTGCTTTCTCTTCTGACTGCAACCACAGGAGGGTGCTCTCAGAGGGCTGAAAAAGGAAATAAAAGAATGGGCGTGCTTAGCTCTGCACTAACTGGTTGGGACTTCATGAAGAACAGCATTTGGGGTACAAAATTTAATTTTTGCAACATCTATGTCATTCCTTTCTCAGGTGTTCTGTGTGTGAGGCTCCTGCAATGGTGATAGCAGTTCATAGTCAAACAATCCAAATTCCTCCATGTCCTGAAGGCTGGGCTTCCCTCTGGATTGGCTACTCCTTTGTGATGGTAAATTCAGAGTTAGACTTCCATCAAGACAATTGCTCTAGTGCTGAATGTATATTATATTATTTATTTATTTGCTTGCTTGCTTGCTTGAGTATCAAAGCATACATAGAGAGATTCAGCCTTTGAGGCTCACATGCACTGATTTTGCTTTATTGAAAAAGAGAGAGAGAGAAGGCACATTGAGGAGGAGGAGGACAGCCTGCAAGGTATGCCTCATTCCAAAGGATGGGATGACTGTTAGCAGACATTGAGCTGCACCGGGCAGTTTGCACCAAAGAAGGGAGAAAACACATCCTCCTCCTTCTGAGTCTCAGTGCTCCAGCAGTGTCTGTTGCTGCTTTCTTTACTACCACTTTTCCCCCAGAGGAAGGTGTGCTGGGAGAGGAAGGCTGCTGATCAGCGTCCCCTTTGCCATTGCATTTTCTTCTCTACACTTGCCACCACTTCCCTCTTGGTTGTCATCAACCGTGTAGCAAGGGCCATTAGTTTGCGTTGGAGTGGGAAGAAAAACAACAACAGTCAAGTAAGACTTCATTTGCAGGGTCTTCTCATTAAGCAGACGCCAAGTTTCGTTGATTAGGAGGATTGTCTCATTCCTGCTATTTCCCACTTCAACAAGAATCTCCAACCCTGGAGAGTACCTCAAAGTGCATGCAAAGGGGCTGATTTTAGTCCTCCTTTGGTAGTCCTAGGCAGACTTCCATCAGCAGAGCCCACTTATGCTCATTCAGCTCTAGAAAGACTGATTGAATTTATGGCCAGCCACCTCGTTTTTGTAATGCCCCCCGCCGTGTCTCCTGACTCCAGCTCCTCGGAAGGGGAGGAGGAGGAGGAGGAGGCAGGCACACCCACACCCACGCCTGCACCCCCGACATTGACAGGGGCAGACGATGCCGGCCCAAGCACCAAGGACCCTGCCCGTGAGGAGCGTGTGAACTCCTCCCCAGGTGAGAGCGATGAGGGAGCGGCTCGCCCCCTCCCACAGGTGTTGCGCCGGGAGAAGCAAGTCACGCGCCGCTCATCTAGGCTTAGACACCTGCAGAGGAGAGGGCGTGACACAGCTTCCCCTTCTTAAGGAATCGGGCGGCGCCCAGACTCTGTTGCAGACAACGCCGTGCAACCCCGCCGTGTTTCCCTGAGCTGTGTTTGACCCTGGACTGACCGGACTTCCCCGACCTCTGGACCGCCTCACCGACCTGCCGAAATCTGTACTCCCCTGAACTTGGACCGGACATTGACCCTGAGTAAGCCATTCCCGTAGGGCAGAGCTGCGGGCCTGTGTCTGCCTCCGCACCCTGGCCCCCCAGGACACGACATTTTGTCTGCAACCACTCTCCAAGCAGACGCACGTCGCCGCTGCAGAATGGCTGATTTACCAGACCAGGTCAAACTCCTGATGGAGCAAATGAGCCATCTGGCTGCCGCTGTGCTTGACCTGCAGAAGCGACTCCCGTTGCCGGGGGAAGAGGCTCCCGTGCCAGTTGCTCCAACAGTTCCTCCCGCAAGAGCTGAGAAATGCCCGCTGCCCCTTCCCGACCGCTTCGCAGGAGACGCGAAGCAACTTCCTGCTTTCTTAGCCCAAGCCCAGCTTTATATGACAGTCCGTGCGGGGGCTTTGCCAGATGAGAAGACGCAAGTGGCTTTTCTCATCAGCTTGCTGTCGGGACCTGCTGCGCGCTGGGCGACGCCCCTCCTCCTGGGAAACAGCCCCCTCCTCCAAAACCAAGCAGCGTTTGTGCACGCAATGCAACAGACTTGGGGGGATCCTGTTCAGGCTGAGACTTCCAACAGGGAGATCAGGGCTCTGCGCCAGGGGAGGGGCAGTGTGCGTGAGTACACGACCTCCTTTCGCCTTCTTGCTCACGATCTGGCCTGGAATGACGCAGCGCTTCAGTCCCAATACAAGGAGGGACTGTCAGCAGAGGTTTTGGATCAGCTTGCGCTGCATGATGCTCCCCCCTCCCTGGAGCGGCTTATTGAAATATGCCTTCGCATCGACGGGCGCCTGGAAGCCCGCCGCCGAGTGCGCCACCTGCCGAATGTCGACGCCAGACCCGCTGGGCCGCCAAACCTGGAGTGGGTTCCCACTGCCCCTGCGCCTGTGAACCCGCAGGGTGCAGAGGAGCCGATGCAGCTTGGTGGGGCGCGCCCACGCCTGTCAACACAAGAGAAGGACCGGCGGCGACAGGCAGGCCTGTGTCTGTACTGTGGGGCCGCAGGGCATTTCGCCAGAGCTTGTCCTGCAAAGCAGCGCGCCCCCCCGCCAGCGGGAAATGGCCGGCCCTTGGCCTGAAGGGGCTCCAGGTCAAGGGGGAGCCGCAACCCAACCCCGAGCCCAGACCGGGCGCCCTGTTGGTGGCTGCCACTCTTTCGATGGGACCTAGCCAGGCAGTGCCCGTAGGGGCTCTTGTGGATTCCGGAGTCTCCAGCAATTTCATGGACCTTGCGTTCGCCAGACGCCACCAGGTCCCCATTCTGGACCTACCCACACCCCGCACTGTGGAAACCATTGATGGCCGCCTCCTCCGATCGGGCCCGGTGCGTCAGCAGACAGGGCCAGTGCGCATGGAGATCCAGGGACACTCGGAGACCCTGCAATTTTACCTGGCCACAGTACCTCACTTCCCAGTAGTCTTGGGGATGCCATGGTTGGCCCAGCATGACCCGCGGATCTCGTGGAGGCGGCATGAGGTGCTGTTCGCGTCCGCATACTGCCAGGAGCACTGCTGGCCGGACCGACTAGCCGGGTCGGTACTGTCTGAACCGGCAGTGGTGCTGCCCGCCAAATACCGGGACTATGCGGACGTATTTGACAAGAAGGAGGCTGACCGCCTCCCCCCGCACCGTGAGTATGACTGCACCATCGACCTGGTCCCCGGGGCCCCTATACCGGCGGGGCTCCTGTACTCTCTTGCGGAACCGGAACTTGCTGCCCTCAGGGAGTTCTTGGAGACCAACCTGCGGCGGGGGTTTATTCGACCTTCCACGTCCCCAGCAGGGGCGCCAGTCTTCTTCGTGCGCAAGAAGAATGGGGAGCTTCGGCTGTGTACCGACTACCGGGCCCTGAACCGGGTCACGATCCGAAACCGGTACCCCCTACCGCTCATTCCCGAGCTTCTGGAGCGCCTGCGCACTGCACGGGTGTTCACGAAACTCGACCTTCGAGGTGCGTACAATTTACTCAGAGTTCGAGCAGGGGATGAGTGGAAGACCAGTTTTGTAACCAGATATGGTGCTTATGAGACGCTCGTGATGAATCTTGGGTTGGCTAACGCCCCAGCGGTTTTCCAGCGCTTTGTAAATGAGGTCTTTCGGGACTATTTGGACAAGTTTGTTATCATTTTTTTGGATGATTTCCTGATTTACTCACCTAACCAGCAGGCCCATGATTCTCATGTCCGCGCGGTGCTCCAACGGCTACGGGAACACCACCTCTACGCCAAGTTGGAGAAATGCGCCTTCGACCTCAATGAGGTCGAATTCCTGGGCTACCGGGTGTCAGCCCAGGGGATCCGCATGGACCCGGCCAAAATAGAGGCCGTGACCTCCTGGCACCCCCCAGCCAGCCGGAAGGATGTGCAGCGATTCTTGGGGTTCGCTAACTTCTACCGGCGGTTCATCCCCAGTTTTGCAACTGTAGCTGCCCCAATCAGCCACCTGCTTCGGGGCAAAGCACCCTTCCGCTGGACTCCAGAGGCCCAACGGGCGTTTCAGCACCTCAAGCAGCTGTTCACCTCTGGCCCTATCCTGAAGTACCCCGACCCTAGCAAACCGTTCACCCTACAGGCTGATGCCTCCAACGTCGCCATCGGGGCTGTCTTACTACAGCCAGATGCCACTGAGACCCACCTCCACCCCTGCGCGTACTATTCGCGCCAACTCTCCCCACCCGAGCAGAACTATCCAATATGGGAGCGCGAGCTGTTGGCCGTCAAGGCGGCGTTCGAGACATGGCGACACCTCTTGGAGAGGGCCGCTCACCCCATCGAAGTACATACTGACCACCGCAACCTCGAATACCTCCAGACGGCCCGAAGGTTGACCCAGCGGCAGCTGCGCTGGTCGGTCTTCTTCTCGCGTTTCAACTTCCGCCTCGTCTATATTCCCCAGTCCCAGAACCGGCAGGCGGACGCCTTATCCCGCAAGCCAGAGTATACCCCCTCCGCGGAGCGGGAACCCCTCGGTACTATCCTGCGCCCCGAGCACTGGGCCGCCGCACCGGAACCCGGGCCCTTGCGCGCACAGATCCAGAACGCTCAGCAGCAGGATCCCCTGGTAACCTTGCACGCCCACGACCGGCCACCGTCACCGTACTCTGTCCAGAATGGGCTGCTCCACCACCGTGGCCGCCTGTATGTCCCCACCGGGGAGTGTCGGAACACCGTTCTCCAGCAGTGCCATGACAGCCCGACGGCGGGCCATTTCGGCCTCTTCAAGACCCTACATGCGGTGCTCCGTGACTTCTGGTGGCCACGGGTACGGGCGGATATAGAACAGTATGTCACCACGTGCCCCACCTGCAGACGTGCAAAAGACCCCCCTGGGAAACCGTCGGGCCTACTCCATCCGCTGCCCACTCCTTCTGGCCCCTGAAAGGTCATCTCCACCGACTTTATCACGGACCTGCCACCTTCCCAGGGACACACAACGATCCTAGTATTCGTAGACCTGTTTACCAAGATGGCCCACTTTGTCCCAAGACCACGGCCCAACTCTTCCTTCATCATGTATTCCGTCTTCATGGGCTGCCCGACGGCGTCATTTCTGACCAAGGGGCCCAGTTCACCGCCCGCTTTTGGAAGCACCTACTACAGCAGCTCCGCATCCACCCGCACTTGTCCTCTGCGCACCACCCCCAGACCGACGGCCAGACAGAACGGACCAACGCCACCCTGGAGCAGTACCTACGGTGCTACACGAACTTTCAGCAAGACAATTGGGCAGAACTCCTGCCATTGGCGGAGTTTGCCTACAACAATGCCCTCCACACCTCCACTCAGCAGACCCCCTTTTGGGCGAACCATGGCTTCCACCCCCGGACATTCCCGGCGCTGACCCCACAGTCTACGGTGCCAGCAGCGGACCAGTGGCTCCAGGAACTACACGCTGCCCAGGCCCTGCTGGCTGAGCAACTGAACCGGGCCAAGGAGGACTACAAGCGGTCTGCGGATGCCAAGCGGGTGCCGGGGCCTCCGTTGGCAGTGGGGGACCGTGTGTGGCTCTCATCCCGGCACCTGCCACAGAGCCAGGCGTGTCGAAAACTGGCATCCCGTTTTGTCGGCCCATACACGATCACGGCCCAGGTGAACCCCGTGGCTTTCTGTCTCCGCCTGCCGCCGGGCCTCAAGGTCCACCCGGTGTTCCATCGTTCCCTCCTCATCCCGGCCAACGATGCTCGTCCAGATGCCCAGGCGCCCCCGCCCCCGCCGGTGCTGGTCGATGGTCAGGAGGAGTGTGAAGTCGCCCAGGTCCTTGACTCCCGGGTCCGCCGGGGCCAGATGAGTACCTGATTGACTGGCTCGGTTACGGGCCCGAGGAGCGGTCCTGGGAGCCTGCGTCAGACGTCCACGCCCCGGCCCTCGTGGCCGAATTCCACCGCTGCTATCCCTGCAAGCCCGCCCCCCCTGGTGGGGACGGGGGGCATCTTGGGGAGGGGCATGGTGTAATGCCCCCCGCCGTGTCTCCTGACTCCAGCTCCTCGGAAGGGGAGGAGGAGGAGGAGGAGGCAGGCACACCCACACCCACGCCTGCACCCCCGACATTGACAGGGGCAGACGATGCCGGCCCAAGCACCAAGGACCCTGCCCATGAGGAGCGTGTGAACTCCTCCCCAGGTGAGAGCGATGAGGGAGCGGCTCGCCCCCTCCCACAGGTGTTGCGCAGGGAGAAGCAAGTCACGCACCGCTCATCTAGGCTTAGACACCTGCAGAGGAGAGGGCGTGACACAGCTTCCCCTTCTTAAGGAATCGGGCGGCGCCCAGACTCTGTTGCAGACACCGCCGTGCAACCCCACCGTGTTTCCCTGAGCTGTGTTTGACCCTGGACTGACCGGACTTCCCCGACCTCTGGACCGCCTCACCGACCTGCCGAAATCTGTACTCCCCTGAACTTGGACTGGACATTGACCCTGAGTAAGCCATTCCCGTAGGGCAGAGCTGCGTGCGTGTGTCTGCCTCCGCACCCTGGCCCCCCAGGACACGACAGTTTTCCCCAAGAATCTGTCAGCAGAACTCTTGGGTATGATCTGCCCCAGTTGACACCAGCAGGTCACAAAGGTCACCAGCCCACCTATCCTACCCATGGATGCTGTGATGTTTTCTCCACAAAGTAGCCTATGCAACAAGCATCGGGCTCCCACAGGAATCCAAGAATATTGTCAAGTTTCTTTCTTTAGCAGGGGAAAGAGCTGCATATCTCAAGATTCTCCCAGTTAGGTTGCAGAAGGCAGCCTAAAGCTGCATTTAAATGCTGCGTATTTGCATTTGCTCTGCTTCTTAGCCAAAATGTAGGGGCTATAGCATTATTCATATTTAGCAGTTAAGATGTTAACCTGCATTTTTTTCATATGCTCATGCATCTGCTCAGCATTTTTCCATGCATATTATTAGTCAATGCTTACTCTGCAACTGTCAAGCAATAAAAACCTTCCTTCTTGGAATGCAACCAGCATCCTGTCTACTTCTGTTTACGGGTACCAGGAACCATACGCTGCCTCTGAGCGCTTGCCATGTGCAAGCTCTGTTTCCTCATCAATAAATTCTCTAACAGAAATGTTTATAGGAAAATCATTGAGACAATGGAAAGTTGGGAATCTGCAAGGGGAGGCTGAGTAAAGCTAAAGTGTGTAAAGACAGTTCCTCCAGAGCTGAATATTATTCTTATCACTTTATTTTTGATTGGATCTCTAATCCAAAGAAGAATGTAAAGAGAAGTGGGTAATGTATTTAGTTTGCATTTCCTCTTCACAGCAAGGAACTTGCAGAGGATAAACAACAAGGTAGAGCAAGCAACAGCAGACAAAATATTCTGAGCTCAACTTTTCCCTTTTCTTCCCTTCTGTAGCAAGTCAGGAACTCAGTGTTAAAGATTTCTCCCCCCCCCCCCCGTGACCTCATTTGCTTTAGCTGTGCCTAAGTTAACATTTTAGTTAACTTAGTGGGGGTGGGTGGGTGATAGAATTTAAATTGTTAAGCAGTAACAAAACCAGTAATTTGTTCTCGTAAACTGGATAAGGGATGTGCACAAATATTTCTAACGTTTGATATTTGGATGAATTTGGACAAATTTGGACAAATTCAGAATGTACACTGACATTTGTACATTGGCATTCATACGAATACAAATGTTTCAGAACATTTGTAAAACGGGGAGGTGTGAAAGCGCCTGTGCCAGTCACGTCGGTAACAGAGCCAGAGTGAATCTGACATGGTTTGAGAGTGGATTCAGGGTGGATTTGACACTTTCAGAGCAGATATGTTACTGGATACACATCAGATATGTATGCTTTTGTATTGGATATTTGTATAATTACATTTGTATCGAATAGAATCCTATCACATTCGAAGGGGATCTGTTTGCATGAATATGAATCTTCTTACATTCTATTCAATACGAATCAAATGCAAGAAGAAAAAAACCTTTTCTGCACATCCCTAAAATGGATGTAACTTGTATTTTTGCAGCACACGAGTGCTGGAGCAGAGGGTTCTGGGCAAGCTCTAGCATCTCCTGGTTCCTGTCTTGAAGAATTCCGCAGTGCTCCATTCGTTGAATGTCATGGCAGGGGTACCTGCAACTACTATGCCAACGCCTACAGCTTCTGGCTTGCCACGATTGAGAGAAGTGACATGTTCAAGTAAGTGGCTCTGACAGTAGTCCTATAGGAATAAAGCAAATTAAAGTTTTTAAGTTAAATTATTTACACAATATACCGTATTATTTATTATATTTTTTCCTGATTATCCTCCTTCAGTCAGATTCATATGGTACTGTATAAATTCAAAGAGGCTCATGTTCAGATATCTTCACGGCCACACAAACTATTGTCAGATAAATGCAACTGACTTCTAAGTGTCTCAAGCCCTGCCAGAAGTGGCAGAATTCATAAATGTCACAAGTCAAAAAGGCAAAATATGCACATAAACAAAGCAGCTTCAAACCCCACCTGCAAAAAGTGTGGGAAGTTGTGGCTCTTGTGCTAACTTGTGAAAATGTGAGTTGGAAATACCAGTACCTTGTAATAGTTCTGCAGTCACAGATATACAAAAAGTGGCAGATACTGTATTAAAATTGTGAATAATGAAATTTTGAATGCATGTTGATAACACTGTTACTTTGGACTTTGTACAGACTCTAGCCAAGGGGAAAATGCAGCAAAATCAGTTTTGAGTCAACAACCCAAAGCATGCTATTACTCTGCCTAAATCCACTTTAGTGTGACAACATTACACTAAAGTTGGTAGCTGTTATGGGAAATGGAAGCTTCTTTCCTGTTTGATTGTATATTACAGAGCCAAGTCTTGCATTAAAGAAATGAAGTTTACTGCATCCATGTTTAGGATTGGAAAGATTACTGCTGTAATTTATTTCAAGGGCAGGATCTGGGCCCAGAGATGACCTAGACCTGTGCCTTTGGAACAGGCTTTCCACCTGGTCGTGAGGCAGTGTTTGCTTCTGCTTTTCTAATCAGTATATTGCATGGAATAACGTCCAGTTAGGTCCTACCAATATCAGCTTGTGGGAAGGCTCCTACACTAGCTGTCACACCATGCCTATTAAACACCTTCCATCACCATTTACTACTGTTTATCTTCTTTCTTATATATATTTTCAGGAAACCTGTTCCTTCCACATTGAAAGCAGGGGAACTGCACTCCAATGTTAGCCGCTGCCAAGTCTGTATGAGGAAAACATGATGACTGTCCAGTTGTAACTAATGTCAGATGTGGTGCTATTTTGTAAACAACGTGGAGCTTAGGCATATATGCTATTTACCTCATTGCTGCCCAGTATGATGAAGGCAGTAGAGTGCCTTACCAGAACTCTCTAACTAAGCTCTGTACTTTCTTGGCCTTTTACTTGCTGATGGTGAAAGAGAAGCAATGAAGATGTACTTCAAATGGCACTTTTGAGTAAATATGTTCATATAAAATATGATGCACTGATACTTCAATCTTTTTTAAAAACCCTCAAAGGTGCTAGGACAAATACAGCTCTGCCTCATGTGTGTAACTCCCATTTTCATTTGTGTGCATTAGGTATACAAGATTAACCCCTCCTATCTTGAACCCCCAAGCTCTTTGTTATGCACTTGTGATTGTTGTACAGATTAATTCTAGCGTAAAGAACAGTTCTGGAAAAATGGTATGATTAAATTTCAAGACTGACTCAACAGAGGGTGCTGACATAAAAATGCTTGCTCTGTGCTGAATTTTGTGTAGCATCAACAAGCCTGCAGGCAAGAGGAGATAGAACTCTTGGTGATGAATGAGATCTGTCTGCCCTCTGGTACTAAATTCCCTCCTATGGCCAGTTTTCCTATGGAATATAGAATGGTCCACTAAGTATTTATTTATTGGATTTCTATAAAATATGCCAATAATGTATTTCAGAGCATATACTGTATATCTAAAACAGATTATACCATATAATCAAGCCACTATTACAAATGTTTTTTTAAAAAGCCCTTGCGGGAAACCTCTTTGACCATGTACTTCTTTAAAGTTGTAATAAAATATTATTTCTAACAATGATCTCACTTGCTTAATTTCAATTTAATTTGTTCCTGACAAATAACATACCAGAAAAGAAGAAGAGTTGGCTTTTCTACCTGTTTTACTTACCCATTTAAGAGGACCCAAAGCAGCTGACAAAACTTCTATTCTTCTCCCCACAACAGAATACCCTGTGAGGTGGGTAGGGTTGTAAGAGTTCAGCTGAGAACTGTGGGTTGCCCAAGGTCACCCAGCTACCTTCATGGAGGAGAGTGGAATCAAACCCAGTATTCCCAGATAAGAGTCCAGCTCCCTAACCACTAGACCAAACTGGCTCACTAAAACATAGTTCATATTTTAAAATTATCCAATTTTCTTCAAACCCAGATATACTAAGGGGCACACCACAGTTACAGAGTGGCTCTAAAGGATAAACAGAAAATAGATTATCTTGGGAAAGACAGTTTGTACTATACTTAGTTGGATCATTAGAATAAATAAATAGGTCAAAAGCAAGCCAATTGACTACTAAATACAATTTTTATTTTGGATTTCATAGCATCCAGAAGTCAATGTTTTTTTCCTTTTAAGACAGTGTACTTCACTTTAACACATCAGCAAAGGTTATCTATTTCAAGTGCAATTCAAACCTGATAATTAAAAGTATTACTGCCTAAAGCAGAAAAGCTTTGGCTTTAAGTTGCTATTACTTTTGACAGCTTATTTCATTTAATTGCTTTTCCACCTGTAGATGCTGGAATTCGGAAACATCCCAAGCTCAAATCAACAAATCTGAGGGAAAATATAGTTTTTAAAAAAAGCCACCGAGTGTGTAAAGTTTTGTGTTTAGTATCAACTTTTGATAGCGTATATTTTAGAGACAGTTGTGGTTACTGTTAACGATGCAACTATAGGGCTGGTTTCAAATATAAATGTCTTAAATCTTAGTATTTTTTCAGACAGCCACTGCATGTTATGACACGTGATCTGTGTTTCCTGTCTTCACAAGCAGCGTAATATGCCTTTTATTCACGAAGGACAACCTGACAGAGGTTATACCATCTTCAACGCATCATAAAGATTATGTACCATTGGAGCAATAATTTGAACATGCTTCCCAGTCTTAATTTGCTTTATATATTTGTCTCAGTTTTAGCATCAACATCAGTCTTTCATGATTGTCTATATAAATTTGATATTCCTATCTCAGCTAGCAACATTATTTTATTTAGTCAGAGGGCTAAAGTATGGCCACTTCTTCACTCACCTTGCTTGGAGCAGTTTGTTTCCCTATAGACTACTCCAGAGCAAGCTCAGCCATTTCCATCCACATTACAAGGACAGGACACCATCCATTTTGGACCTGCAAATTACACTCTGCCCAAGGCATCACCCATCCCACCACCAATCGGTCCCATCACTCATACATCATGTCTGGTGCACAAACAGAACGGTTTTTGAAGGCAGTGTGCCTATCTCCACGTCAAAGTTTCAGAAATGTTATTAGAAGCCTGCATCAGCCTCAGAGATGAGCTGCAACATTTTCCTTGCTCCAGACCTGGTGTTGAAGCACCAATATCTGGACCAGAGCAGATGGTCTAGTATGGTTATAAAACTCTTCAAATAGGGATCTCTTGGGACAGTTCTGGGACAGAATAGCACTAGTCCCATGCAGACCAAATGTATGAGGCAGCCACTTAGTCCAGACTACTCAACAAACAGGAAGTGGCCTAAGACCAAATACTAATGAACTGCCATACCAATGGATCCCAGGCAGTCTTGCAATGAAAAGGAATAATTGGAATTGTAGTTTAGCAACACCTGAAGGGTCACAGTTTGACTACCCATTTAGAAATGCTTTTTAGGTTGTCTGTAACTTCAGTTACCAGGGTCTCAAAATCTGTGAAATTTTTTGGACTTTGTTTCTTGACTTTTTAATTATTGTTGTTAATCTTATTAAATCAAGGAATTAATGTAAGATCCACGTTGTCATATACATTGGACTTTATATAATGTATGTGAAAGTTGTTCTTCATATAATGTAAGTGAAAGTTGGGCAGTTATTTATGTCAAGTCATGCAATTGAAATAAACCGTTCCATTGTTACATGAAGCTTTTTGTTCCCCTTTCCCACCCCAAGTGTTACAAGTGAAAAAGTGCTCTGCTTTCACAGTCTCCCATTATGAGGAGAAGCTGAGATCAAATCCGCATTCTGGGTGGTTGTTCTATGGCCATTACCTCTCTGCCGCTGGACCTTTGTGTAATTTCAATTCATCGATACTGAGAGAACTTTAATTAGAGGAGACCTTGATCAAGTACCCACCACAGGGCTGCCAGGTCCCTGTCCCCATCTCTGGGTCCCCTCAAGCATTGCCTGTCAAAGGCCGCGTGCCCATGCAAACGATTTGGGGCAGGACTGGCTCACATGTTGACCGAGTGTGGGACTGGAGCCAAATCTTGCCCATCCCTATGCCATGACCACTAACGTGGCCTGAAGCCAAATCTTGCCAGCCCCATGCATTTGAGCCCTGGGGACCAAGCCTCTGCCCTGCCAGCCACGGTCATGAACAGAGAGTAGATTGCTTGCTTGCCGTGGGAAAGGGAGTAAAACCAAGCCAGTCACCTCCACAAATAGCCCGGGACCATCCCCATGCGGATCAAATCATCCAAATTGTGGTGAGAACAGTTTTTTCCAGGACCAAATTTGGTCTTGGTTTGGGTGATTCAGTCCAAGAAAATCTGACCAAATAAATGCATGGGGATGAGCCTTCCTGAACTTGATTTCGATTCAGGACCAAACATGCATGGGGATGCACCCAAAGAGAAAAGAGGCTTTTGCACCCCCTTCTCCCTGCCCTTTCCCCCTGCCTAGCAAGTAAGAGGCTTTGGCTCCCTATTTGTGGTCTCTGCCGCCCTTGGAGGTGTTGGATGAGCAATCTTCGCAAAGGACTTTCTGGCTTTCCTTGGAGTTCTCTCTTTTCTTGAAGTAGCAAAAAAAGCTAATTCAACACAGGGAATGATTAGAAAGGGAACTGAAAACAAGTCAGCAAGGGTCATTTTGCCTCTTTATAAATCCATGGTGAGGCCACATTTGGAATATTGTGTACAATTCTGGTCACCACACCTCAAAAAGGATATCATGGAACTGCAAAAGAGCAACCAGAATGGATTAAAGGGCTGGAGCACCTCCCTTATGCTATCAGGATTGCAACGCCTAGGCCTCTTCAGCCTGGAAAGATGGTGTTTAAGAAGGGACCTGACTGAAGTGTATAAAATCATGCATGTTATGGAAAACACTAGAACCAGGGGGCATCTATGAAGCTGATGGGTAGGAGAGTCGGATCTGACAAGGGGAAGTATTTCTTCACCCAGATGGTCATCGGTCTATGGAATGTGCTGCCAGAAGAGGTGGTACCAGCAATCATCCTAGATGGTTTTAAGAAATGGTTAGACAAATTTATGGATGACAGGTGTATCAATGGCTACTTGAATGGATACCTAAGTACAACTTTCAGGCTGGGGGGATAATCAGGATGCCTCTAAGCCCATTTGCTGGGATTTGAGAGCAAGAGGTTTGCCCTGGGCTCTGCTCCAGATGCCCTTGGGCCACTGTGAGAGGCAGGATGCTGGACTAGGGCTGTGGCCTGATCCAACAGGGCTCCTCTTAGGTTCTTAGGTTCAATCCTACAAAGGGGGGAGGGAGAGCTCTACCTCCCCCCCCCCCGCGCGCCTTTGTGGATATGCCTGCATCTCAGTCTCAAAAAGAGGCTCCTTCTCCCCTTCTGTCTTTTCTGGCTGATGCCATTTACTTCCTGAGCGTCTCGTCCTGCCTTTGGCGACCCTAATTCGAATTCTCGAAAACTAGAGCACCATAGGCGTCGAGGTCGCTACGCGCTCTAAGGCGTTACGGGAGACTCGTCGCATGGCGGAGACCCAGGAAATGGCGGGAGAGTCCGAGAAGACGATGCGCCCGCACCCCCGCCCGAGGACTTGGCTCTTAAATCGTCACTGGTGCCTGCGCACGGAGGTCTCGGGCGAAGGAAGGAAGGAAGGAAGGAGAGCCCAGGTGAAGTGCGAGTAGTCGCCCCAGGCTGAACTCCCCTTTCTCGCGGAGACAGCCTCACAGGCGCGACCAGCCCCCCCCCCCCCCGTCGGGGCCCTTCGCGAGTCGCCCTCAGGCCGCTTGAGCCGGCTGCTGGATGGCGTACTGCCTCAGGGGGGCGACAGACAGACAGGTAGCAGCAGGACTAAGGGCGGGGCGGGGCGGGGCAGCGAGCGGCGGTTAAATTGCACTGCGGTGGGCGGGACCCAGGGCACGCGCGTGCTCTCCCTTCTTCCTCGGTTGGTGGATCACGCTGCCTGTCTTCTTTGTCAACCGCCAAAAGGGGCGGGCGCTCGCTCGCTCTCTCTCTCTCTCTCCTCGCTCGCCCTCTCACTCCCCCCGTACGAGCGTCCGCCTGGGTAACCGGAGGGGGGGGTCACGTGTTGTTTTGCTCCTGCCTGACGGAGTGGAAGTCCCGGCTGCGTCCGAGGTCCTGAAAGGGGCGGCGCTTGCGCGGCATCGGCGCGGCGGACGGACGGACGGACGGACGGAGCGAGGGCTGACTGACTCTGAGGGAAAGAGCGCCGCAGGGCAGGCAGGGCAGAGGCGGTCGCCGCCGCTGACGGGGAGCTCTGACTGAGCCGGTCCGGGAGGGCGCGGAAGGATGGCGGCCTCCCCCGGCAGCCCCAACGGCTCCAACCAGCCGCAGCCGCCGGGGGTGCGCAAGTGCGGCTACCTGCGCAAGCACAAGCACGGCCATAGGCGCTTCTTCGTGCTGAGAGGCCCCGACGGCGGCGGCGGCGGCGATGGCGGCGGGGACGCCGCGGAAGAGGCTTCGGCGTCGGGGTCCCCCCCGCGGCCGGCCCGGCTGGAGTACTACGAGAGCGAGAAGAAGTGGCGGAGCAAGTCTGCGGCGCCCCGGCGGAGCATCGCGCTCTCGTCCTGCCTGACCATCCACAAGCGCGCCGACGCCCGGCACAAGCACCTGGTGGCCCTCTACACGCGCGACGACTGCTTCGCCCTGGAGGCCGAGGACGAGCGCGAGCAGGAGGCCTGGCACAGCGCGCTCACCGAGCTGCTCGGCGAGAGCCAGCGCGTGGGGGGCTCCCCGGGGCGGCCGCCGCTGCCGCCGCCGCCGCCCGACCGCGAGGATTCGGGCGCCGTCGGCGTGGGCGGCGGGCTGTCGTCGGGCGCCTACCGCGAGGTGTGGCAGGTGACGCTGAAGCCCAAGGGCCTCGGGCAGAGCCGCAACCTGACGGGCGTGCACCGCCTGTGCCTCGCCGCGCGCACCGTGGGGCTCGTGCGCCTCAACTGCGAGCGGCCCTGCGTGACGCTGCAGCTGATGACCATCCGCCGCTGCGGCCACTCGGACAGCTTCTTCTTCATGGAGCTCGGCCGCTCGGCCGCCACGGGTCCCGGCGAGCTCTGGATGCAGGCCGACGACGCGGTGGTGGCGCAGAACATCCACGAGACCATCCTGGAGGCCATGAAGGCGCTGCGCGAGCTCGCCGAGTTCCGCCCGCGCAGCAAGAGCCAGTCCTCGTCCTCGTCCTCCTCGTCGGGAGGCGCCGTCGCCGTCGCCGCCCCGGGAGGAGGAGCGGGAGGGCTGTCGGCCCTTTCCAGCCGCCCCATCTCCGTCCCCGGCCGCCGCTGCCACCACCATTGCCCGCCGGCCGCCCGGGCGGGCGTCCTTCGCCGGTCGCGCACCGACACCCTCGTGGTGGCCGGAAACCGAAGCAGCCGCGCCCGAACCTCCAGCGAGGGCGACGGAGGCCGAAGCGCCGGCGCCTCCTTGGCCGGGAGCCCCTTGAGCCCCGACGCTGCCGGGCAAGGTTTGCTCGGTCGCCCCCACGCCCTCGGATCTGCCTGCTGCCGGCTGGGATGTCCGGCGGGGCGAGTGCAGCCTGGTCGCTCCCTTGTGTTCGGCCACTCGCCTTCCTTGGTCTCGAAGCTGACCGCGGAGGCAGGCTCGTTCCAGTCCCAGGGCCTTCCGAGTAACAGCATCCCCAGCTCCCCTGGTGATTTAGGGTACATGACCTTCGATGAGCTGGGATCCGGCTCTTTCAGGGATCCCCTGCCCGTTGGCAACCAGAGAAATGCGCTCCAGGCGGCTCCTGGCCCACAGCTAGATGGTTACACTGCGATGGATCGGGGACAGCTTTGCTACGGGGCCTCCTTACGGGAAATGACTGGAGGGGACAAGGCTCCCAGGAAGCGAACTTCTTCCTTGACGGCCCCTATGCGACAGTCTCATTTGCTGCCTCCGCTTTCGTCTGTTTCCTTGGACGAGTACACGCTGATGCAGGCCACTTTACCCAAACCGGTGGCCTCTTCGAGAGCGACCTGTGCTCCTTATCCTGAGGACTACTGTGATGTAGACATTGGCTCTGGGGGCACCAGCAGCAGCAGCAGCTCACACCTGGGCCACAGTGGTGGTGGGGAGGACGGCTACATGCCTATGGCTTCCGGGGTAGGGTCTTTAGATTGCTTTGATGGTTACATGTCTATGAGTCCTGCCAGTATATCGGCACCACAGCAGATCTTGCATCCTCGACCCTGTAAACTAAGCAGCGAGAGTTCCCCTGATGACAGTGGTTATGTGCCAATGTGGAGTACTGGTACCAGACTGTCTGATGAGAGTCCTGATCACAGGCCGAACAGTGGCGACTATATTAATGTACCCCCCTTGCTGTTGCCTTCTTTGCATGGGCCTTCTCTGTGTGCCTCCCTTTCTCCCTCTCCTGATGGCTTTAGTGCCTTGGGGTCTAGAGACCAGGCCACCTGCTTCTGTAGTGCATTGTCCCATGGGTGCCAGAACCAGCAAAGCTTCTCAGGTGAGAAAAGACACAGTGATCAGTATGTTTCTATGAACTCACCAGCAGGGCAGAGACTAAATTACATCACGGAGAGGGAGCCTGTCCTTGCTCCTTGCAAGGAACTGCCTTCACCTACACACCACAGCCAGGATGAAGGTTTCCTCTGCCTGCAGACGGGCAACACTCAGCCTCGTCACCTTCCTTTAGAGTTGCTGCAGCCCAGCATGGATGAGCATGTCCTTCCAAATGAGCCTCAGAGCCCCAGTGGAGAGTATGTTAACATTGATTTTGCCCTGGGATTGGCTTGTGACAGTTCAACTTCCTCTCTTGGTTCTGGCTTAGATGGCCAAAATAACTCCCTTATCTCCAGCTACATGAACTTAAGTTTTCACGAGGCACAATCAGGTGCCACATCTGTGGGGTCTTTGGATGAAATCGTTTTATCAGGATCTTGTCCAAGTTCTGGGCAGTTTGATAAGCATTACTTAAAGGTTGGGATGGAAGTGGCATGCCTTTCCAGCCCATCTTCTACAGCACCTGACTGCACCGAAATGGCTTGTACGTCAGTCACGACCACACCGCAACCTATTTCGCACAACTCAAAAAATGTTTGCTTAACCAGTCCTGTTGCTGGGTTGAAGCAACTTACATTGTCTGGGCTGGAAGCCTATATCTTTGCCAGCCGCCCTCCTGATCCTACTCATGGAGCCAAAGTAATTCGTGCTGATCCTCAGGGACGGCGGAGGCACAGTTCAGAGACCTTCTCCTCCACAACCACAGTGACCCCTGTTTCTCCTTCCTTTGCACACAATCCCAAGCGGCACAACTCTGCCTCTGTGGAAAACGTGTCCCTCAGGAAAAATGAAGGTTTGGTGGAGGAACAGAATGGGAGTCCCATGTGTCGTGAGACTTCAGCAGGATTCCAGAATGGTCTCAACTATATAGCTTTTGGTATTCTGGATGGAAAGTTCCTGGAAGGTGGTGACCAAGGCAGGCACAAAGGCTGGTACCACCCCAGGGGGAGTAAAAATGGTACTTACACTGGTATAGACTTCCTGGGACATCATCTGAAGGAAACATGTACATTGAAAGGTGAGTTTTCTTGTTTTAGCAAGTGCTGTTCGATTTTCCCAATAGAAAAGGGAACAGTAGTTTTTTTAAGGTGAAACATTCTTATATTCAAGAAGAGGCCCTTAAGCCGTTTGTTTAGCAAAGTTTCTGGGACGTTTTAATGGAAGCACTAGTCCACATTCAACAGACAACCCACTGGGCTGATGAACAAGCTCTGCCTATGTAATAAAGTTTTTTGATTAATGGCAAAATTCCTCTTACCACAATATAGCAAGGGACTGTAATGGTGTTAGGCCAAAATACTGTATTCATTTACTAGGGCCTGATGAAAACATTGGGCTTCATATGTGGAGGGTAAAGTGAGGCAAAATAACTTTCCCCAGAAGATTGTTCTTAGGAAAAAAAATTAGTAGGATTTACTAAGAAAATCCAGTGTCTGCAATTATAGATGAATTAGTTAACAAAAAGAAGAAATTGTCCTGCACATATTTAAGAGGACTAGCTGAATGTGTCTATTTCACTCTCAGCCCTAGACGGTTGATTCCCTGTGACTTTAGGTGGTAACAAACAGCACTGTGCCTAGAAAATATTGCCGTTTCCCGTAAGTCCAGTACAGATACAAGTTATACTAATGGGTTGGGCTGTTGGTATGATTCCGTGTCTTGCTGGCACCTGTTTGCATCACTTCTTATTTATTGAGTGTGTAATGATATACTATCAGTGAGAAGTTAAGCTAAATTACAGTATTCATATAGCAAGTCTGCAATAAGAATTTTTTCCTGTGGTTTTAAATAAAGTCTTAATGAGGTTGTATTCAAGGTGAAGAAATGATAAGAAATAATTACTTGTAATAAATATCTGAAAAAAGGAAAATTATTACAGGGCCAGTGAATATGCAAGTTTTTCATATAAATTCTGCAAAAAACCCTGAAAAAATAATACAGTATTTGAGTTTTTTATTTTTTAAGAAACATGTAGCTTTCTGAAGGGAATGATAACTTAATCATGAATAGTAAAACACTGTATCTGATATGCTTTGCAGATTTTTTAAGAATGAAAGCTGACATTGAAATAATGGAAGTCTCTATCCACAAAAATGCTAATCATATTTAAAAATGAAATTTGCTATTTCTGCTAATAACAAACATATTTGGTTATATTCGAAAATAAAATGGACCCAGCAAAATATAAGATAACAAGCCTTAATTAACAGGGTTCTTGATCCCAACCTGGTGGTATGTAACAAAAACTAAGCACGCAGATGCATATTAACATGGTTAAAAACTGTTGAAATTGAGTTGACTCTTAGTAAATGCACAGTTATTTTCATTCAGATTTCTTGGACAACCCAGATGTGATTTGCCAAGGTTTGAACAGTTAATCTCTTTTCCAGGCACTTCCTCTGCCACTGAGCTATGGCCACTCACTGAGTAGTAGAGGGTCAGGATCAGTCAGTGGCACATCAAAGAGATGACCAGGTAGCACAGAATCCACAAGCACAGGAAGTGGTACAGTGACAGGAACAGAGGAGCTCTTCAGAAGAAGGGGAATGATCTCAGGAGGAGTAGTCTTTCAGGGCTGAGCCAAAACCTAAAATTTATATACTGTGCAAACCAGGAATAAAAAAATCAGGAGAAAGATTAGTAATCCAGTAAGCATTGGCCAAGTGTGGATCCGAAGGAGAAATCAAGACTTGGTCTACAAGAGTCAAGGAGTCTAAATTGAGGCACCTCACCACTGGGAACACAGGGTTGAAGGGCTGGCGTTAACAAGTAGACTCCAGGAGAAAGTAGACAAGACAGGAATCCAGAGGCTCAAGAGGTTAAAAAAAAATCCAAGATTTCATGTCTGAATCCAGGGCAAGATGAACAAGGAATCCAAGAGCAGGAACATGGAGGCATCTTGATATGAAGAGTTGAGTTAATGTGGAGGCTCTTTCATCATCTGATAGAGCAACATATAACAGGTGTTTGGGCTTGCAAGGTGGAGAGCAACAGGTCAGGTGCAACTGCCAAACTGCCTGTGCCCACCTGCATGCCAGCTGGCAGCTCCATTGCTAAACCTTCACAGAAGAGGCTTCAGGAACCCTGCAGAAATGGTCTGGATAAAAAGTTACATTTTAACCAGATACCTCTGACACCTGTTATTCCACAGAGAAGGACCTTTCCCAGGTCATACAGCCTGAACAAGAGATCCTGTCCTGCTAGTTTTAAGAATTGGATAGGGTAGTAGAGAAGAGGGTGCTCCACCAGGTACTTGGGGCCTAAGCCCCAGATCCTTTGTATGCCTGTGTAACACCTTGAATTGGCCCCAGAAATTAACAGCCAACCAGTGTATATCCTTCACAACTTCCGTGATGTGAAGATAGTAAGACTAGCAGCTACATTGTGCTGTAGTTGCAGCTTCCGTGCTGTCTTTAAGGTAAACTGTATGAAGATAAATCTAATTTGAAGTTTATCAGGCCATCAATAACTGGATAAGCTACATTTATACAAGAAAGGCCAACATTGGTAAGCAAAGTGAAAACAGTTATTTTTGGCTACTGCTACTACTGAGTTTCAAGTGATGGGCAGGGCCAATCTTAGCAGTTGGGGGGCTCAATCTGGGGCCAGAATGACCTGCCATAAGGTCACTTGGAGCTAGCCCATTGCAGCATTTCCTGGATATATTTATGAACTTTTGCAGCCATGGGCCACATGTACTGGATGGCCAAAACTGTTAAGACATTTTAGTGTTACTCCCACTTTCCAAATGCTGGCCCAAGCCACTAATAAGGGGATCCTGTTAGTATGAGGCTTCATTGGTCCAAGAGGCTTAAGAGCAGTCCTGGTGACAGGGATGAATTTACTCAGACTTCATGCCATTCCAGGGTACCGTAACCCCATGGAGAACTAGATTCAAGGCCCTCTTGACATGTGATATCTTTGTCTTGCCTTGATTCAACTACAATTCAATTACAGATCCAGCCAACCCCAGACAGTGTGGTCAACTATTTGAAATGTTTCCCTGGAATCAGTTGGGATGGAGAGGTAGAGCTGAGTCCCATCAGAATAGTGATGGCACCTTACTCCATACCTTATGCTGACCTCTTCCAGCAGCTTCATATCAATAATAAGTATATGAGAGATAAAACCTTCAGTGGTTAGCCACTGAAGTATCAAGCAAAAACCTCCCATAATGCTTGCAGTCAAAACCAGCTGGAGTGTTGTAAGCAAGGAAAGGAAAATGGGGCTTGTACATTACCTCTCGTTCTCCCTGAATGTACTTTATTTAAAAAACAAACAAACATTGTGCTGAGAGAAGAAAAACAACTGTCCACCACTTAATGGAAGTAGCTGCTTGGTAAAACTTTGGCTGAAGGAAATTTGAAGTCCGCTTTGAAGTGCTGGCTTAGTCAGCTCATTTTCAGTTGTGTTTTATACTGGTTTTGTTATGTGCTGTGAAACCTTTAGGGACAGTGTAGGACAAATATATATAAGTAATAAAACCGCAGCGATCAGCATGTGGGAGAGGAGGGAAAAATCAAGATTATTAAGAAGCAATTAGATTACTAATATTAGATGTATTCTCCCACTTCAATGTAATATTTCATATGTAACGAATATTGCTGTGCTAGAAACTAATCATATCATAGATCACATAAAATACAAAGTATAGAAATGCATATGTATATTCCTGTATCGTATAAAATGTATTTATATATCAGCTTTTGAAGATAATGCCCAGCACAGTTTACAGCATAATTATACTGTAATGTTACAAAAATATAATTTTAAAATATATTAAGTAACAATAATTATAAAACCATGAATCACAAAAATAAGTATACAATACAGTATATTAAACTGAAATAAGCGGACAGCTGGAAATTAAAATAATTACTACTGTGACATTCTTTTGGGAGATAAGTATTTTAATAGTTATAATTTTATTTGCGAAGATGCTTTTTACTAGCAGTATAACAAGTTTGGGTGGTTATGCTTTTAATGCCCTGTGTTCTCTGTACAGTGTTTGGACTGACTGTTGCTTTATAAATATACATGAATTTATAAACAAAATGTGAGTTTTGTTTATAGGCCACCCAGAGAACACTGGTTACTGGATGGCTATAGAAAGCTAATAAATAAAGTAATATAATCTCCAAATGTTTCAAAGCCAGAGCTAGTACTAAAACTGTATAGGTAATGCCTTGTTATTATTTAGTTTAGGAAAAAAATATGTTTCAGCACTGCAGCATGTAGAAAAGTAACATCTAGTGGAGTGACATCTCTGTATTCAGCATTGTGTTCTGTGAGAAATGCTTATCTGGAGTGTGAGTCAGCAGTTGAACATACTCTTTATAGTTTTAAATTGTGGCTGGGAAACCATATAACTCAATAGTAAAAGACCCTACCTAGAGTAACACCTAAATATTTAGACAGTGTTCTAAAAGCATTGCATTCAATCCTGGATTTTTGCTAGATTTTGTTTCAGTCAGTCCTTGATGTAATATCAATCCAGTTCACCCAGTTAAATTGGCTTCTGTTTCTTCAAATGCACTTGCCTGTATAGCGATAGCTCATTTCTCAATATACATACGGCTAGTAGTGCCATTAGGAAGTGACTGATCATTGGTATATACACCGATAAAAAAACCCTTAAAACGCTTAAATCACACATCAGATATCGATGAATGAAATAGTTGAGTTGAAAATCCTTACTAATATAAGTTGTGTAATTTGCTGAGAACAAGATGACTGTCAACAGTTACTGAAAGCCAAAATCATCAACCAGCTGAGGACTGAATTCTAGATCACCCTGACAAAGTAAAAAAATCATAGGAGGATCCAATTTGCATGAATTTCATCATAGCAACTTATAATGTGACTCAGTAGTGTATATGACCCCCACGTGCCTTTACCCACTCCAGACGGCAGAAAGTATCCTGGGGGAATCTCCTCCCAGACCTGGATCCTCCCAGTGACCTAATAGAAAGTCTGGAGGGGAGGAGTTTAGCTGGAGTAGGAAGATCTTTAAAGAAGTTATTTTTCCTTTGTCTTGTCTGACTCCGGAACTCAACGGGGCTTCCTTATCTATGATTGGCCCCATTGCTCAGTCCAACACCACCATTGCTTGGGCCTTGTGCATCCCCTCCTCCACTGCAACCATAAAAGTGGATTTTTTGTCTCTGTTAGCAGAAATAAGTACTAAAAACGGGTGACCGTGTAAGTGGAAATGCAGGTGCCCTTCCTCCACGCTGTTTCCTGTGCCAGTTCTTGGCTCATTGCAATTTGTCTTATACTAGACATTATATTGTAGCTGTTCTTTTTTCTCTTTGGGGCAAATATGTGGTTAGGAGGAATGAGCATCCATCACCAGTTTGTTATGCCGCTGATGTGATTAACTGGTGTAGTGGTGGTTGACATGGAGACTAGTTGACGTGTGATGGCCTTATCTGGCTAGATATATTGCTGAGGATCCTGATAAATGTGTTCTCTTCCCACTACTGCCGTATTAGCTGCTGTACTTGATTTCAACAGCAACAAATCCCCTGCACGTGTAACCGAGTTACTGCCACAAATCTGATCCCAGAAAGCAATAAGGAGCCTTTTTTTTACTGTTGTTTTTAAACTAGTAAATGAATTATGTCCTGGAAATGAGAGGTGTGGAAATATTTCAGCTTGAAGGGCCTCAAGCTCAGAACAGGACATTCTTAAGTTTCCTGAATTCAGAACAAAACTACCCTTGTTAAAAAGGGCCTGTCCCAGATCCAAAACAAAACTGACCACCATTCTGTCACAATGATCTATTGTTCTGACCAAAATGTCTACCTCATTTCTCCTTTTGAAACTTTCAAAAAACATTCCCGATTGTTTTCTTCCCTACTGCAACCCTTCAGAACTTTGCTTACCTGTGATCTTCCCCTATTCCCCCACTTCAAACCTTCATTGGCTACAGTACCCCACCCCACTTTCCCGTGCTTTATGATTTCTCCCCCATTTTCCCCAATCTGTGGAATCCCGAGAAGCTGTTACGGCTGACGGTCACAAAGAGACTGCTGTGAAACAGAGAACACAATTAGATCTTCTTCATGCTGTTTCAAGCATTCTCACAGGGCCCTCTAGCCTTGACCTGGGTTTCACTTACAGCTATTCTACCAGATTATTTTCAAAGATGAAGGAACTAGAAACAAAGTTGTTGAGGGTTGTTCCCAAGTGGAATAGTGCAGGTGATGGAATAAGAGTGACCTCCTTTTTTCTTGATAAAGCTTTATTGTTGTAAAATTAAATAAGCCAGAAGATCATCCATAGTTGGATTGATTTCATATCTTAACCTTCCAGGGTATTTATGATAATAGTGGAAGGGCCACAGGAAAGATTCTGAACTAAAATGCCTCGTTCCCGTAGCCAGGGGCTTGTGAGAGGTGAGTCTGCATACAATTGATTACTCTTTCTAAGGTGCATCAACTGCTGGAATTAATGCCTCTCTTCTTGAGACAAGGAAAACACTGCAAATACCCTTTCACCTGCGATGGTATTGATTTTTAATTAGGGATTGAATTGCTAGAAAAACGCTATTTTGCTTTGAAAACATTATTGAGAATGGGACAAAGAAGAACCTTTATCAGGCAAGAGGATTTTAACAATTGCTTCCACTTTTAGAATGAGTCTGCCTTGTATTGCGGCCAAGCAAGCAATAAACCTATCACAAAAACAGTGTGCAGTTTTGTTTTAGAAGGGTGGTAGATTCATTACAAATAACGTTCTTTGAATGTTATATGGGTAGAAAAGTAAAAACCAAGACAACCCTGGAGTTCTTGGGTGTTTTCGCAGTTCCCCTCCGCTGGGTGGGAAAGGAGCGCAGTTCCCCAACGTTGACTAGCACTTGCATTTGTGCTGTGACTGATCCTGGAGCCAGTCCTCTTCAGGGCACCACCGTCTTGAGTGGGATACCCTCTGCGACTGTGCATGCGCCAGCACTGTTGTCGCAGCTGGATGTGTAAGCTTTAGGGGAAGATTTTGGAGCACGATTTCGTGCTCCACATCTAATAAACAATTAGGCAACTTCTGGGGAGGCAGGGGGTGCCTGGAGGCTGTAACAGCTTCCTCTAGATGCAGATGCTCTTCCCCAGATGTTGCCTAATTGTTGATTATGGGCCAAAGTGCGAATTGGACCCTTTAGTTTGATTGCATTCAGGTTCCATGATGTTACTTGGATGAAACCTAAGAAATTAATAAAGGGACAATGTCTGCTCAGTCACGTCACAGGATTATTATGATACAGTATATGTCCCCTTGGGAGTAGGTGAAAGATCAGTGTGGTTTTTGATCAAAAAATGCTAGTTGACCAGGGTATATTGATGTGATGGCCACTTCTAGATAGTGATGAAACAGAGATACCCTAAAGGAAAGGCAATGGTCCTGACCACATTACTGGAAAGAGAATGAAAGCCTGGCAGAAGTGAAGAAGCAGCAGCTCTGCTTTCCACCACCTGCCTGGTAAATAGGGATGAAAACCCTGATACAAGATTGTGCAGGCCCCAAACTTTGTGTTCCTTGTTCTGTATTTCAGTGACAATTCACTGGGAAACAGCTTGTACTTCACTCACTGAATGGTTATAACAATACCATTCCAGTGAGGTGAAGATCAGGATCTCGCAGGCCCCTACCAGACCACCAGCCCTTGAAGTGTGAACGGCTCAGCCCGGGCAGGCCAGATCACCATGGCAACGGATGTAGCAAGATCTAGTGTGCACCCAGACGTTACCATGGTGACAGGGACATGGCACATCACTTTGCCCAGTCACAGCATCTCACCTGCAAAACGGTGAGAATTGTACTGAGTGGGAGCTCATTAGCTGCTCCCGGTCCAGCTGTGGACCATGTTTTAGGTGTCCATAGCTAGTGATGTCTGGGGAAGCTTTAGTCAGTTCTGGAATAGTGGCAGCAGTGGCTGTGCACAGAAGATCCTCCCAAGAAACAGCTGGAACTGCTCCTTCAAGGTAAATGAAAACAGGCCCCAAAAGTAATTTAGGATAGTGCAATGAACCATTGGCTTCTTGTTTACTCAAGGAAATCTATACTAAACCACATGCGACAGTTCCTGGAATCACAGAACTATTTATCTTCTTGTTAGGTACTGAGTTCACATTTGAGGAGACAATCCACACTACGTTTACAGGGTTCTGGTCCTTTCCCCCCTCTCACTGATAGTTTGGTTTTCATTATAACAGTTACTGGCAGTGAGCTGGAGTTGAGATGTGAACCTAAGTGCATTCCCTTAGCGTCACTGCTTCAGTTACTCAATACCTCCGTGGGCTTATATTATTTACACGTTTTGAGTCAAGGAGTGTCAGCTATTGCCTGTACTAATTAGAGTTTTAATTGCAGAGTAGGCCTGCTAAATAATAACCAGGCTCTAATCGTGTAGTATATAATCTGCTTAATGTGTGCTTCCTTGGTCTTGGCAGCGTGCTGTTTTTCTGCTCTCTGTACTAAAAGGTTTCCTGCTTTGACAACGTGACTTCTTTTAGACCACGGGAAACCTTCATGCTACCTCTTTCCAATCAAAATTTTATTGCAGTCCAAAGATCCCAACTTAGAAGCGGGGGAGGAATAGAAGAATAGATGAGGTTAAATTACAAAACAAAGACTTCATCTACAATTGTTTCTCAGTGTTTTATGTAATTCAGGGAGGGTCACACAAAAGTTAAACCTTGAAAACCTAGCAACAACTGTAAACAGTGGCTAGATCACCATAGCGAGTCTGGGGTGGATTGCATGGGACAAAAGAGACCCTAAGCCCTCAAATGACCTATCCAGGAGTTACACTGTTCAAGGGAGGTCCTACTTAAGTCCTGTCATCTTCCTGAACCCTGGATGTTTTGATGATAGTCTTGACTTCGAACTAGGGATGCACAGAAATGTTTTGGGGGGCATTCAATTCATAATGAATCACATGTTAGAAAATTTGTACTTGTTCCAGTAGATCCCCTACAAATGTGATAGGATTCTATTCAATACAAATATATTTGTACAAATTTGTACGGATATAGGATACAAATGGATACATTTCCAATACGAACACATACATATCCGATACGAATGCATACGTATCTGATATGAACGCATACGTATCTGATGCATATTCTATATATATATCTGATACATATCCCCAGTTTAATGAATGTCTGAACTGTTAGTATGAATGTTCTGAAACATTCGTATTCAAGCAAATGTTAATGTACAAATGTCATAAGCCATATATGGGCAGTTCATCCAGCAGGATTTAAAGAGATCAGGCTTTAGAGAGTTAGGCCCTTTCAGCCCTTTAACCCATTCGATTGGGGTGTGTGTGTCCAGGGGCTGGCTCTTCACAGGCCAGTGTAGACAGTCACAAGCCCTGACCCACATTAGGGTGCTTTGTCTGTACCAGATGAAGCTATGAAACAAGATAGGGTGCCGAAATCATACCCTCTTCCACTCCTGTGGTAGTTCTGGTATACGGGGGTGGGTGACGGGAAGCAACGCACAAATTTTCCCTAATTGGGACCTGGGACAGCTTGGTGAGCTCCAGGCTGGCAGTGTGGAATGGATGTGCTTACCCAATGACCATACCAACACTCACCTTAGGGTAAGTACCCCAGGGCCACTGTTATGGGTTTTTTTAGGAGATATAGAGATACACTTGTGGCTGTTTGAGAAAACCCTCAGTGTGATCTTGGTTAGAAATGATTTCACAGTGTTATCTTTTCATTCTAGGGGCCTTGTCTCCTGCCATTAGCACCTGCATGTAGATAGCTGCCTTGGAACCCTTGAAGTCTATAGACGCTCCCTTTCATTTCATTCCCTCTTCCCTCGGCACCATTCACAGGCAGCATAGAGAAGGCCCTCATGGTTATAAAATATGGAAAAACAAGATTGTAAATAGTCATTATGGATGTTAAATCTGTTTCATTGTCTTTCAGACAAACTTTATCGATCTTTTCCCTTCTTTTTTAGAATGAAGAACCAGTGTTGCCAGCATGATTTCAGAAACCGTCTCAAAACCTTGGTAGATATTGAAAAGTGAATATCTTAAGCTGCTTTAAGATCTGCTTTTTGTGTGTTCCGTGTACCTTTCAGAACAGTTCTTCAACATACTGGAGGGGAACTGTCCCATCTTGTTTACTGGGACATATTGCAACAACGGTGTGCTGCTGTTTGAATACAATATGTTCAGCTGATGCCCTTTAGGACTTTGGATCTGTTATATGAGCTGATAAGATTATACCCACAGCTCCCGTCTTTTCAGATGTCCTCTATATCCTCTTCAGTATGTGAGGATGTTCTGTTTGCACCTGCTACAGCAGTAAAGTCTGGCGTTTCCTGGCATCCTTTCAGACCTCCACAGCACTACCTCAGTTAAAACCATAATACTGGATTTGTACTGCTGTTGTAGACTAGTTGGCTTCTTCGTTCCCTCAGCGCTGAGTGCCGTAGAGACACCAGTCTTACTGAAACAATCCAGAAACCTGCTGCTCCCACCGCTGCCCAGTTGCTCCTCTCCGCCTTTGGATGCTCTGCGTGCTGGCAAGGGTGGGGTGAGGGCACTGAAAAATGAAAGACAATATGAAACTTTATAGATTAGATCTACCAAAATAGAATAGTGATAAAATAGGTAACAGAAGCAACATAATACACTTAACCTATATTGTGATGTAACCATGTATAGTTGTTTCTGCTTACTTTGTAATAACGCATTCTGAGACTAGGTGACTCCTTATAGTCAAAAGCAAGAGCGTTGGGTCAGTGCTGGAAGGGCAAGAGGGACGGGGGGGGGGGGGGGACAGATTTACAATCTTATTTTGAATACTCCGTGTCTCATATGCTGCTTCTACCCCCCGAATGGATTTTTCAATAAACACATGTTGTCGGCCTGCAAACATGCCCTGGACTCCTGGCTCCTCATGCCTTCTAATCTGCACTTGTTTTGACCGTCTTTCTTCACAAACAAGATCGTCCCAAGGGTGCTTCCCTTCAGCAGCCCTGTCTTGATAAGGTCACCCGATGTTTTTTTCTTCTTTTCCTAGTAACCTATCTGAACTATGTGGTTAGTAACCATACATGAGATACTGAGAGAGAAAGATAAAGGTTTCACTGGCTTTACGGTTCTAGTTAAGTGCAGGGCAAAGTCACGCTGCTTGCATGTTAAGCAGCGAGAAAGACTGTAAAACAAAACATATCCAAATATAATCTCTAGCCACTGGTGTTCCTTGAAGGGAACGTGAATATTGTGCGTATGCTAAAGTTGTCACTTGATGCCATCAGGTCGGGTTTGACTTCTGGTGGCTACACAAACATATCTATGCAGCTTTTCTGGAAGGAACACAAGAGTGGTTTGCCATTAACATCTCCCAGGAAGATGCTGGGAGCAAATCTGCCACCCTCGGCTTTCCAGGCAGTTAGGCTACACTGAGCTGTGGCTGATGGAATTACTGAAAGATCAGAAGCCCCGGTCCTGGACATCGTGAAAACGAGCAAGGAAAGGGAATATGTACTACCACAAAAGCACCTATATGGAAAACATCTCATGGGCCTGCCTAAATTAATATAGCAACTATGATGGCGTGCGATGTTCCCTGCTAATGCGAATTAATTCCAGATGCCACAATAACAAGCTTAAAGCAATGGAGCTTGACTGTTTATGGAGTTCTATACTGCATTATTGGCAAAAGGCACATGCCAATATTTGTGTTCTTAATTTACTTTACAGTACAAAACCAAAATGTGTAAGTCTGCAAAGTCTTTGTACATTTTGCTTGACTTTCCTTACATTTTAAAACAATTTTTGCTATGTGACATAAACAGGTACAAAGAACGTGTTCTTTTTGGATACATTTTTTTTTATTTTCAAGATGTTAAATATATTTCTTGGGATTGTGATATGATGCAACTCTAGACTTACCTTTCTGTGTCTTCCAGTGCATACTTTTGTACAGTGTATAGAAATCATTGGCGATGCTGCTAGGGATGGGAATTCTCAGAAGTAGAATACTGTGATGTATTTAATCTTCATCAATCTTTGACTGCTTAGTTAACAGGCATAGGCAATAAAATTGTTATTTATTAAATGAATAAACTCTCTGAGAGCTTCTTCTCTGTAGAGGTTTCATATTTATCAAATTTATAATACAGCTTTCTATGAATAAATTGTACTTATTAAGTAAATACTGTGTGTTCTGTTGCAAAAGATTGTGTGTGTGTGTGTGTATGCATACTACATGAAATATCACATGAACCTTGAGTGAGAGAGCATACTCCATGATCGCAGCCTTCCTCTCTCCTTAAGACCCCTTCATAAACGGTATGTAAGGCGTGGCCTAGGCCAAAGTCCCAAACATGAACAACATGGTACACATTTGCCATTTCTTTAGACTGAATTGACTTATGCGTCCCGTGGTCATTGTTGTGTGAGGCCTTCAGGCAAGCAGAAAAGAACTTCGGTAGCAGATGCCTCACCTGCACTTTTACTCAAACTGGTTTTATGAACATCCTGAGCAACTAGTTAATAAGCATAGGTAACAAACACATTCCGCCACCCCAAAGGGAATTTGTCTTAACTGACCAATTCCAGTTGACAAAAAGTAGAACAAAAAATTATCAAGAATGCACTAGTGACAAGATGCTGTTGAGGAGATTTATTGGTGGTATAGGAAAATACAGATGGGGAGATGTGACAGCACCAAAGGAAATGACAGAGTAAAAAATAAAGAGGGGGAAAGGCGAGAAAATTGGTGTGGATGCTTCTGTCTCTTCTCTTCCTGGGATTCTGAAACAGCAGATGGCATAATGATTAGGAACTGCAAGCAAATCTAATAGAGGTTACCTTGCCTAGAACAAAGAGAAGAAAATAGCCTGATCAGAGGGGGGCAGGTATCTGTCCCTCTGCCTGACCTGTCCTTATATTGGTCCCGTCTGACCACCTCAAGGAAAGAAAGCCAAGTGTTTGCTCTCACACCTTCTCTCAAGCTCACACATTCGTATAACTAGAATCATCTCAATTCATCTTTGACAGCAAAAGACGGACTGAACACCTTTTGGTGAGCAGCTCTCCTGTATTTTTCCTGAAGCTTACTGTTCAGTTAAGATTCCTGCACTCAGCCACTGCTTTAGTTCTGTTTAACAGTAGCTCTGACCATACACATACATGCATGCTCAGGACTCAAGTTAGGTCCATGACCTGCTTTGGAGGATATTGTGGAACTGAAGAAAGGTCAGGAATGGGCATCCAGAATGATCAACCTATTCAGCCTTGTGTGGAGCACTTATCTTGTCCAGCGGTATCCCCATCCACACCTCTTTGGTGCATGGAGGGACACTTGATGCACCACACAAGTGCGCTGATGGATCATGTGATGTGCTGGCATCACCGTGTAGGTGCGGCATGTCACCATCATCCCAGTAATGATGCCAGTACACACACAGTTGACAGTGGCATTGCACACCAAGATGGTGGTGCCCAGACCACACGTCCACACCAGGTGAGTGTCCGGATGCATGGTGGGTTAGACTGGCATGTACTAGCATTTGCAAGTTCAAGTGCTAGTACATGTCAGTAGAAGCTCACCATTCCCATCCCCCATGTCTTCTTGTGGCCTGAACCACCAGGCCTCCCTGGTCCATTCCCACTGGTACAGATCATGGCAAGGTAGTGCAGAAAGGTCCTATGGGACCCACATTTCTCATTCATTCAGTGTTCATTTGCTGTGTAAATGTGGTCAGGGAAAAAACATGGAAAGAACTTAAAGTAATCCCAGTTCTGTCCCACATATGTGCAATTGCATACCTGTGTTTGTAGCTTGCTTGTAATTTGAATGAAGATCTTGATGTGAAGAATTAAAAATTCACGGGCTCCTTCAATGAATCTGTTCATCTTAATTTTATGGCTCCGTAACAGGTGGCAAAGCT
The DNA here is from genome assembly GCA_023333525.1 of Aspidoscelis tigris stejnegeri. NCBI lineage: Eukaryota > Metazoa > Chordata > Lepidosauria > Squamata > Teiidae > Aspidoscelis > Aspidoscelis tigris. The sequence goes on from JALMGA010000010.1 coordinate 2,954,348, forward strand.
GAGCTGAAAGCATCTCTGTGTAGGTTTTAATTTATACTCTGTGAGGTTCCCTTAAGGCCCTGTCCAGTTTGGGGATGTACAGTGCTTTAATGTCAGGGCTAGGATGCAATTGGCACTTGTTTCTGTGGCAACCTCACCATAGTCTTGCTATATCTCCCCTAAGCCTTGTTATAGATTCTGATGATGGGTTTTCCTGAAATAGCACTGTGGAGGGAGTCACATCCTGGACGCAGCCACCACACCTGTGTAAGGGGAAAAAAAGACCACTGTGCCTGAACAGTGCAATCATGCATTTCTGGGTATTTGCAATACTTGGGTGTGCACATCACTGCACTGTGGCACAGACAACACTGGTTCCTGCACTGCCTAACCAACAAGTGATGATTCTGGAGGTCCTGTATTCCAAAATACCACTTAGTAATGAGGTGTCTGGAGCCAATCTGAGATTGTGGAATTAACTTATTATCAATGTTGCAGTAAGCCACAGGTAATGATGAAGAAAAAAAAAGAATATTCCCATTTCTTATGAAGACTGTAAAGCATCCCGTATGAAACAAGCAATGACCTGAATGGCACAATTTGCTTTTTAATGAGCTGACCTTGTGAGCTGACAAATTCATTTTGTGTTTGCTGCTGCCAATTTGCAACATACAGGAAACTAATCTTGTACAATGACTTCCTTCCTGTACTCAGTTTGTAAAAGGAGCCAAATGGATTGGTGGCGAAAGACCTTCCCCGGCAGTTCCTTTGAAACAATGCAGAATGCTGCAAGATCTCCCAGTGGATGCTTGCTGGAGTTATTGGCTTGACAGCATCACTATGTTCAGATTTGGTTGCCTAGCATCAAGGAAAGACAGAACTGCCCTGCACCATGATCTTTGCTACTTCAAATTGGAAGTAATCTTTTTTTTTTAATTTTTTTTAAATTTTTATCTACAATAAAATTTTTACATAATTATGCACTTATACATTCTTCCCTTATTTCCCCCCCCACCCCCCTCCCTCCCCTAAATAATGAATATTCAATAACATTTATGAGCTAAGGGTTACATTTGGAATACAATTCTTAACTGTAATTTAACTAATTCACTTCTGACACTCGCTTCCAGGTAATTCCTAACCTCCATCCATTTGTTTTTGCACCTTCTTATTTTTACTAAATCATTCTCAAAGTTTTCCCGACATTCTCGAACCTCTACTGCAATCGAGGCTATTATATATTCATACAGTTTCTGTATTTCCCATTTAGATGCATCCTTCCATCCATTTACTACTACCAATTGAGCCGTCCTAAGGATGGAACAAACTACTTCCCTAGTCTCTTTTGGCCTTATATTCTCCAGATCCAATTGAAATATTGCTATCCTTTCATTTAAATTAATATTAAGTGCGTATATATTATTGATCATGTTTTCTACTTCCTTCCAAAACACCTGAACTCTCTGACAATGCCAAATCATATGTATAAATATTCCTCTTTCCTGACATCCATGCCAGCATTCTTCAGTTACATTTGGAAAGAAGTGCGACAGTTGTATTGGTGTTCTGTACCATTTATGTATTATTTTCATTCTTGTTTCCCATATTCGTCCATATTTTATTTTTTCCATTCTCTGTATTTCCTTTTTAACTTCTTCTCTGTTAATTCTTATATCATCGTTCCATATTCCTCTTATTTCTTCATATATTTCCTCTCCCACTGTCATTAATCCCTTATATATAATTCCTGCAATACCTTTTTCACTCTTCCTCACTTTTCTTATTATTTTATCAAATGCTTCATCTTCCTTATTAACTATCTCTCTAATTCTTACTTGATCTATATAAGTCTTTATTCCCCTCGCTTGCAGCCAGCTTCCTCCCAATAGTTGTTCTAATTCCCTTAAATTTTTGGGATTACATCCCGTATCATATAAATCTTCAATTACTTTTATTCCTCTCCTATATAATCTATTTAATGCCCATTGTAAACCATCCTCAGCTCCCACATTTATTTTCCAGATTGTAGCTAATTTCCCTTCCTCCTGTGCAATTTTTCTTTTCCTTTTACTCCATATTTTCATTGTGCCCAAAAAAATTTTACTCCAATTCCTTTGTTCTCTTGGTAACCAATTTCTGTATATTAATTCCTTTCCTTCTATATTGTTTATTTTTTTCTCTAATTTAGCCCATTTAGACTCTCCATATTGTAATTCTAATAATCTTTGTATCTGAAAAACATCATGGTGGCCCTCTATACTAGGTATTCCCCATCCACCTTCCTGCTTTATTGCCGTCAACCACTTATATCTCAATCTCGGTCTTTTCTCATCTGCCACCCATACTTTAATTCTTCTATCTCAATTTCTTAACATCTTCTCTGATACTGCTATAGGGAGTGTCTGAAACAAATAAAATAACTTGGGCATTATAAATATCTTTAACACTCTTATTTTATCTAACCTGCTCAAAAATTTTACATTCCATTTTTTCAATAATTTTTCAATCTGTTTCCAAATTCTTTTATAATTCCCTTCCATTATTTTACAGGGGTCCCTATATATCCATACCCCTAAATACTTTATTTTTTTAACTCCTAGCTTCAATCCGGTCCTTTTCCTTATTTCCAATTGCTCTCCCGGTGGTGTATTCCAAAATAATATTTCTGATTTCTGTATATTCACAAACAGCCCCGACTGCCTCCTGAAGTTCTCCAGTGTCGGTATTATCACTTCTATCATTTTCTGAGGTTCTTCAGTTATAATCATTGCATCATCTGCAAATAAATTCAACTTTACTTCTTCTCTTCCTATCCTAAATCCTTTCCACTGCAGATTATCTCTAATATTATTGGAAGTAATCTTGCTATTTTAATTGTCAACTTATGCCCTGAAAGTCAACAAATGAAAATCTGATGGAGAAAGGATGAAATCAGGGAGATTCTCCTGAGTGGATCAGAGAACCAGTCAACAATATACAAGCTGGAAGACATAAGGATTTCAGGTTATTTGTGTATTTACCTTATTGAAGCAGTTCTGCTAGCTTGGCATTTTTCTAACCTATTCCAACTTGAGGTCTATTTGCAGCATGGCTTAGTAAATATCTGGGTGAAGAGCATACACACACAGAGTAGGCTGTTACAGCCTCCAAGTGTGCCTGCCCTCACCAGAAGTTGACTAATCATTGCTTAGGTGTGGAGCGCAAAATCGTGCTCCACACGTTAACCAACATTAACCAGAAACCTACCTTAAGCATATGGGCAGTAACGATTTGCTCTTCTGCTGGTGCTTCAGGGTCTTTTGAGGTGCTGTGTGCATAGATGTGACTGCACATGCACAGAGCATCCGCATAATCAAGACAACAGTGCTGATGCACACATAGTCATGGAGGGTCCTGCAGCCAAAATGGTGGTACTCAGAGGACGATTGGCTGCCGAATTGAATAAGGTAAGTATTTGATCGTGGAGGGATGGAATGGCCAAAGATGACTAGTAGTCCAAGATAGTCCAGACACCTATCTGTAGAGTGAATCTACACTGGTATCAGCACCAGTATGCATGTACTGTCACCGAGGCTACCATGGTGCGCCATGCACATGCACTTGCATTGTGTGTGTCACATGCCCCTTCTGCTCCAAAAGAGGTGTGAATGGGCCTGCCAGGAGCCTTATTGGCTCCAGTGGGAGGTAAAGGTAGGTGCACACATGGTACAAGATTAACCTGAACCATGCATAGTTAACATGGGGTGAGCACGGACAGAGCTGATCCTGGTTAGTAACTGGCTCCTTCAAGTGCAGATGTTTCATCTGGGAGCTCACCCCATGTCACCTAGTGGGCCAAGTACAGAAAGACCTGGGGTTCCTATTTTTTCTGTTCAGATAATGTATGCTTCTTATACCTAGATGAGCGCAGACTCTTAAACAGAGGCGATCCATTTTTAATCACCTGACTATGTCTATAAATTGCTTGTATCGGTGTGATTTGGGATGTGGGAGAACGAAAAAGTTTCAGCTCTCTAATTGAGCACATGATGTGGGCAGCGAAGGGCAACAAAAGTGACACAGGCACCCATTAAAAGCTGCGTTTTGCCGAGTGTATTTATGACAGCATTATTCAAAGAAGCAGTTTCCAACTGCTCTGAAGTGCAATGTGATTTGCAGAATACACAGGCATCTTTTTCTGAAGGAAGGTGGTCAGGAACAGTTCCCCAGAACCACACATATCAGAACCAGAAATAATGCATGTTCCGGCTTCCTAGGTTACAAGGGAAAGACCCTGATGGTAGGATCTTTACAACAATGTAATTGTCTACCCATGCAGGTTATAGGTTCACCACTCTTGAGGTTTTCATTCAAGAAGCTGAACAGACGCTTCTCAACAATGCTATAATTTGCTTCCTACACATTGCAAAGAGTTAGGGTTGAATGATCCTTGCAGTCCCTTCCACTCACATAGTTCTATGATTCTTAGATGATATATTTCATTCAAGTAGGGATGTGCACAAATTTTTATTGAATCAATGCAAGAAAATTCATATTTGTTTAAATAGATCCCCTTCAAATGTGGTAGGATTCGTATTTGATATGAATGCTCAATCCCATACAAATGCATATGAATCCCATACAAATCCCATATGAAGCTTCATATGAAAGTATCAAAACATTCAATTAAAATCTAAATGCCCATCTTTGAACATCCAAATTTAGCCAAATCCGTATGAATTTCTAATGTTATGAATATTCATGTGCATCCCTACACTCAATCCATCCTGTGTAGTAGCTATACTTTGTAAGATATAAAGCTCTTTATATATACTGCTGTACATAAGTAGACCTCTCCCCTCCCCCTTCGTTATGGTTTTAGTGCTGTGCTAAATATATGACAATTAATGTAAAATTCATTAAAGTGACTGAGTCTCGTTCTTGTGAAATACAAGTACTTTAATGCCATTTGTGGGCCTCAACTTGCAGAGGTGCCACAGTACACATATTTTTTGCATTTTTTAAAAAATGTAAGTGCAGGGTCAAAGATAAGCTGCTGCGGTCTCTGTTTCAGGTATCACTTACTGTTCATTGCATGTTCGCAAGTTGTGTGCAGCAGGTGGCACTGCTGAACAAAAAGAGCATCAAGCAAGTTTTTAGCTTTGTGTCTTTCCACAGATGCACATATCAAAAAATCCCAAACAGGAGAAATAGCCATTAATTATCCATACGGTGGTTCAGCTTGTGCAAAGAGAGAGAGAGGAGCACATTTACAGATGTATATGTGTATTGTATACACACATTTGTATTTGTAGTTTCCATAAAATGCTCAAGAGATTTTACAATATAACACTGATGGGGGCGAGGTCAATCCAAATTAAGGGTGTTTTTCCACTGTCACTAAAAGTACCCATTAAGTATCCATTAAAGGGTGAATATAAAAGCAATCTGTGTTATGTGTTTATTTCAGGTAGAAATATAGAATGAGTGAAATAATAGTTAAGAAGAATATAATAGAAAAATTAGTATATGAATAATAGAAGTTACTGTTTAGGTATAATAATTAGGATATAAGATTGATTGATTTTGCTTTAAGAGTTAGGCAGGGTGAAAAAAATATAATTAAAATTGGTTTTGTGAAACTTATAAAGTTGCTGGAAAAAAGAAAAAACAGGAAGCAATTGATGAGACCATTAAGAGATAAAACAGTGAATAAGTTTATAGAGGTTTGGAGACATTTTATTGAACCTCTTCAGGGACTGGGAAGTATGATGGAAGGTAGGGGCCTTCAAAAGAAAGAATAACAGGTATAAAGGCGGAGTAAACGGTGAAAAGATTATTAGAAGAAGAATCCGAAGAATGGAGGAAGTCACATGGAAAACATCAGAGCAATGTATTTGAATTTATTACTATGTATTGAATTGTGTTATAAATGCTTATAGAAAATAAATGAAAAATGGATCAAAAACAAAAAAAGTATCCATTAATGGGTACTTAATGGGTACTTCTAGTGACAGTGGAAAAACACCCTAAAGGTCCCTGAGGACCGAGTACACATTCCAGTAGGGATGTGCGTGAATGGTTTTTTTGACATTTGATTCATAACAAACTGAATGTTAGAAAATTCATATTCATCCGAATAGATCCCCTTCGAATGTGGTAGGATTCTATTCGATACATACGTGTTCATACAAATAGCTGATATGTATCCAATATGAACAGATACCTATCTAATACGAATGAATACCTATCCAATACGTATCCCATAACATATCCGCACTCTGAGTTTGACTCTCCAGACACATTTGTACTAGATTGCAGCTCCACTTGTGGCTGAAAAGGACACACTGATGAGCAGTGGCACTTCCACATCAAGACCAAGATAGTCCATTTACAGCCTCCAATTGCACATGAGGCACATTCGTCATGATCTTGGACTGTATCAACATAATATGGAGAGATCACCTAAGGGATCAGGACATAAGGGAGTGACTTTAGGGTTGTTTGGTAGGATCCTAAGACACCCTTCCTGCACATAAACAGCATGAGCGCTCCCTATATGTTTTGACATAGGGAGCAGTGAATTCTTGTCTTCCTTGGGGCATGGGAAGGGCATATGCAGCTAAGCTTGCTTTGCAACTGTCGTGAGGCAACTTGTCCACCCTTCTATTAAATAATGTCCACGACATTCCCACCATCAATTAAGGAAATTCCCAATCAAGGGAAAAAGAGAGAGATTGGGCAGATAAGAAAATCATTTCTGAAAAATTCATGTTGATGTTAGACAATTGCTATAGGCATTAGGTTCTCCTCCACTTCATCAGTGACAACCCAGGCAGCCCAAGAGCCAGAAGTAGAGAATGGTGCTCTTTTTTAACCTGAGGTGCCCTCTTGAATTGCCATCTACACCTCATACTACTCAGCAGGGGCATGTTGATAGTCATAAATACAAAAAGAATTTATTAGTAGGTAACTCAGATGTTGCTTAGGTTAATATGATAATTTCTTAGGGAGTTTAAAACGTAATGTAACAGAGGGTAGCATTTTACTACTATAAACATAAACAACTATTGAAATTTGTGTAAGGTTGATGACGTTTTCATGGTAGGTGACAAACCATATGTTTTTCACAGACTTCTCAAAAGCCTCAACATCTTGCAAGAAAAATTTGACCACAGCTTTATGTGAACAAAGTTTCTCAGAAGTATACACAGAGCCTGACTTGGAATACAAAGAAGAAATTATGGGGAAATCGTTTGTTCCAAAGTTTATTGTTTAGGAAGAGATCACAAATCCTATTTTTTTTGGTACAATCTTTTGTATTCAAAATTGCACAAAGATTCTAGCAACATTTGATGTATTAAGCAACCATTATTTTTTCATTCCTTATGCTTCATGGTTAGAGGTACTTCTCTAGCCCAGCATGAATAAGAACATCAATTGCATCTGAAGAAGCTTAGCAAAAGCAACACTTTTGCTTCTTCCCTGTATCTTCCCTGGAAAAATCACTCTCCTTTTAGGCCCTCTCTCCTTGCTAGGCCCATGTTTTCCTTCCAGCAGTTGACAGGATAGGCTTTTCCTTCCTTCTTAGTTACGAGGAAAAGGCTGAGAAATGAATCTTGCACAACTTCCCTTGAAGGGGCATCTGGATATCTCTCACTGTCAAGCCAAATAAAACTCTGCCACTTTTATTCATTCTCTCAGTCCTTATTTGCAATTCTTCGAGCTTTGATGGTTTAGTTCTCAGGGGAAATGAAGAAAGCTAGTTAACAAAGTTAAGGCTACTCTTAGACAGCAAAGTGCTTTTGAACAGACTTTGGATAATTTTGCAACCACAAGTTTCAAAATAGGGTTACAGTGAGGTCACTTTAAACAGTAATTGCCCAAAAGGGGTCATGATAAAGACATGACTTTAAGAATGCTGATGAAGAAATTCAAGAAAACTTTGATTCTAGTCTAAGAGTATTTCCATGGAAAGATAAAATGCAAAAATAAAAATAATTGCAGAACTATTTAAGCAAAAAAAAAAAATGGAACCCCAAGATAAGGGAGGAGGGAAAGTATCTTGAAAAGTCATGATTCTTCATGATTCTAGACATCATTTTCAAGATCGGGCAGCCTGCTTTTTCCACAAGGAGTGTCTGAGAGAACTTTCCTTTAGAGGACTATAACACTGTGGCAAGAGCTGAAGTTCAACCAGAAGAGGACGTTGTTGAAAAGAGGATGGTTCATGAACATGAACCTCCAGGCTCTTCCAGCAGGACTCTTCTTGAGTTCTGAAGTAACCACTGCTATTTATATCCCCTCAGACAAGTCTCAGTTCTGGTAATCCACATGAGGGTGATTTACCATAAGCACATCTGTTAAGTTTCCTGTTTTGAATAAGTTAATAAAACAGAAAAATACAAACTGATGAGCTGAAAAAGAAAAACTCAAAATTCTACCTTTAAACAATATCTCGTGTGCATCCTGAGTGCTGAAAGCAGCTGGAAAACTCGCAGTGGAGGAGAACATCACAGAAGTCTGACAGCACCAAAAAAAGTGGCATCTCCATTCAAGGCAACCTTGGCTTCTGTCCGTGGTATCGTAAGCTGAAGCTCATCCCCTTCTTCTAATTTTGCAACACCTGCCAAGGAGATTTGAATTCTTCCTTAAGAACAGGTCCCATGGACATTCAAGGACAAGAAGGACAACTCAAGTCAGTTGTTCGTTCCTTTACCATAGGCCCCAGTCACAAATGGAAGCCATCCTGTGTCTAGAGGGATCAGACTGTTTTTTATGTGGACTTGCTTTCCCTGATTGGGATAATCCATTATTATCCAAGCACCAAAGCCACTGCTGCTGCAAAAAACAGACCCAGGCAAAGGGCTGCAGAGAAAGACGTCTGATCCGTGCTAAAGCAGGGAGGACCCATCCATGCCACCACGAGCCATAATGGATCCCCTTGCTTGGTAAAAGATAAGCTTCAGCGTGGAAGTGGGGGAGCTCCCATCACCTCCACTGCCCCCCAGCAGCAGCACCACCGCTGCTGCCACTGCCATTCTGCCATCTCCTACTGCTGCCCCTCTGCTGCCACTCTGCAACAGCTTGGTATGGGAACAGTGTGGGGGGCAGCCAAAAATGTTCTGAGTTCTCTAGTTAATTTGTTTGACCTGCTTCAGCAACATAGAATACCCCTATCGCTTGCTGAATGGAGGCGGTCTTTCACAATGAATTGCCACAGAGTGTGGAATTTCAGGAATTTATGCTTGGCAGGAAAAAGTGTTTGTGGGAGGGGGAGTTATTCTACTGGGATGTACACACCTATGTACTCCAAGGGAATGCAAGGTGGTTTTATAGGCTATGCAGACAGAACCATTCTTTAAAAAGGTAAAATAAATTTATGAGAGTTGATTTGCAGTAAATATTAAGTAGTAAACAATAGTGCAGCTGCTACACAAATACAAGAATGGCTGAAGTTTAGGTATCATGGGTGTAAAGGACTTTTTTCTTGGACGCTCAGCTTGCAATTTGATGGCAAAATGGATTTAGGGCAGGGAACATATTTACCAGCAGTGTAACAGGAGTTGTTAGGATGTGTTGGAGGCATGTTTTGTGTACAACGAAATAACGTCACCAGACTGAGATCATCACCAACCACATGAGCTTTTTTCCTCTCGATCCTATGCCCCATTACATAGATTTTGTCTGTATATAAAACCTGAAGAATAAACATGCATTTCATTACACTGGGAATCTTTAAACAAACAGGAGAAACTCCAGGAACATGTCCAAACCTTTACCTGGCCGTAGATGAAAAAGTAGCCGCTTTCTCTAACCAATATTTTGTTCCCACGCTCTTCCAAAGCTGTTCCTCTTTTAAAGCTAAGCAACCATGGAACTATACTTGAACCGTCTAAAAAAAAGAAGATTTCTCGTAAATGCATACTTCCTTATTACCCTGCTCTCCCCACAAGAGAAGGCAGTTTTGTTGCTTCTTTGTAAACAGTAAAAATGAGAATTATGCATTGTGTGGACAGAGGGATAAAGGAGTTTTTCTCCATTTCCTGGAATTTCAGAAGCAAAGGGCATTCCCTGAAACTGAGTCCTGGATAAATTAGGACACACAAAAGGGTTTTTTTTTTTAAATGCAAGATTTAAAACTTTAGAATTTGCTTTCATAAGATATGAAGCTGGCTGTCATGCCTAAGATCCTCTCTGACTCCTCGGAGGAAGGCCCTGATCCTGCTAGCCAAAGCGAGGGAGGTGCACCTCAGGGGCCAAACATGGAAACTGCTTCTGTCCCCCAAATGAGGGTAGTTTGGACTCAGACAATACGCAACTCCCAGAGCCAAGTTCTCTCCAAAGAGAACGACAACAGCTGCACTGCTCAGCTTGCCACCATGCAAAACAGGTTTGCTGCCAGGGGCATGACTCTCTGTCTCCTACTTAAGAAACACCCAGTTCTGCACTTGTTGTTGCAAACAATCTCCTTGGCAACTCCCAACTCGTGTGAACCCTGACTGATTTCCCAACGTACAACAACTCTCTGGAATCCCAACTCCTGGCCTGTTTGACTCCGTGTACTATATATATCCCCCAAGAACTCTGGTAACTGACTTAGCATTTCATTGTCACTAGCTGGGCGCGTGCATATGCAAGTGCTTCGCTGCTACCACCTGCTCTGGACACAACACTGGCTACCAAACTGGATGGTTTCAAGAAGGGGTTGGGCCACTGATGGCCAGCTGCTGGGAGAGCATGCTGTGTGCTCATGTCCTGCCAGTGGGATTCCCTCTGCGGCTGGCTGGCCACTCTGAGAATAGACTGCTGGGGCAGATAGGGCAGCAATCAGATCCAGCAAGGCATTTCTTACATTCTTAAGAGTAGTAGCTATGTTCAAGATGTGTCCAGGGAGGTCTTTATAGCACTTTCTGGGCATATGTTCCATGAACTAACAGAGCAGTATAGAGGATTGGGTTAAGTAAGTAAGTAAGTAAGTAAGTAAGTAAGGAAGGAAGGAAGGAAGGAAGGAAGGAAGGAAGGAAGGAAGGAAGGAGATCCTATTTTCCTACTGAAAGCACAAAGCTGTGCTGATAAATCCCTGTTGGAACTGGAAGCCAAATACATCCATCCCAGCACCCGACAGGAAGAGACTGAATCTTGTGCTTGAATAGCAGCAAGTAGTACAGCCCAAAGAGAGAAGTGCCGCTGCTTGTGACTATGAAAGGCAATGTAAAAGAGTGCTGCATTACCATGTTGTTGAATGTCCCTTGTGCTATCAGCCATCAGTTGCAGGCATGACTGTAAGACTGTGGAGGAAGAATTTAAAATGAGTGAGATTGAAAACACAAGGAAGCAACAAAAATCTCTGACATAGTCACTGAAATGGCCATATTCCCCCTACACCATTGATAGCAGATTTTTAATTAGTGTCCCTCCTTCTCAGTCCATACTCTTAATTTGCCCACCCAACGTTGAACACAGTGGAGATTTTCAAAGAGGATATCATGTGCTTTAGAAAATTAGGCCTGTAGAATTAAGATATTGTTGATTGCTATTTTATGAATGTATGTTTGGTAATAAAATGTTTTTAAAACTATTCACACACTGTCTGCAGTCTGGGATGAGCATTAAATGTGGAAGTGCAAAGCACATTTTAAGAAGATGCTACATCAGCAGTTCTCAACCTTCCTAATGCGCGACCACTTAATGGAGTTCCTCATGTGGTGGGGACCCCGAACCACTGGGGTGGAGCAGCTGGGATGTGGGAGGGAAGGGTGGCAGGAGGCTGGTCACGACCCCTCTGAAAGGGTAATTTGACCCCCAAAGGGGTCCCAACCCCCAGGTTGAGAACCACTGTGCTAGATGAAGTGATAGGTGCTCCCAAGCAAAATAAACAAGAGTGAAAAATAAAAAAGCATTTAAGGAAGTAGGTTTCGTGAGGTTGAGAGTAGGAGCATGTCAACTGCTGCCAGAAGAGGTTCTCAAGGGAAGCAGCAGGAGGAACTAGAGCAGGAGATTCACAGCTGTACTTTGTGGCTGAACCTTATGGCTGTAAGGACGCCAGGGCAGGGCAGGGACTGTGGTGGCCCAAGGCCTGACCACGGTTCTATCCAGAGACTGGAGTTAGCAACAGAGACCAGGGACTATGATTCTATGCAAAACTAAAAATAGAGTCGAAACCTAAAGAAAAATCTTCTTTTATAATAATCCAAAGTACTGTATAATATGCACAGGTAAAATCTAAAAATAATAACACTAAATTTCAACAAACACAAGCAGTAAGAGTACTCTAAACACAATCAACAAATCCTCAATCAAACCTCAACAATACAAATAATGATATTCCTCAATTCTTCAGAAACGAAGTGCTCCTTCAGGGTACATCTATTCATCTGCCAAATATACTTCTAAAGCTAGGTAGCTCTTCTTCAATAGCATAATACTAAAATATAACACAGAGGGCTTAAAAGCTAAGGCCATGATTACACCTTGTATTTTTAAGGACAAAGTCTGTTTTGAGTCTTCAGAAACCAGACATCATATTGTGTTCCTGTTTTTTTCAAAGGATTTTCCTGTCCAGAATAGGATTGCCCTAAATCTGGACAATCAAATTGATAATCCTGAATTTAGGATAATCCCAACACAGGATAGTCCCATGCCAACCTGACTACCAGATCCTGCCCCTTTCACCTCCAACTACTGCTGCTGCTCCCACCCACCCACCCCCAGCCACTGCAAATGGAATGCTTAATATGACAAAAGTGCCCCCTCCAGCAACCTTCCCCCTCCCCATAAAACACCCGGCTGAAGCTTACTTTTACCAAGGGATTTACCAGTGTCATGGAAAGTGTGACCAGGTTGGAGGCCAAAAATGTCCTCTGTTCCCTGTCAATCCCAGAGACAGACCAAAACTTAAAAGTATGACTGTGCCCTAACAGACAGCCACTTCCCATGACTTTAGCAATTGTTTGTGGGCTAATAAACAAAAGTTGCCCTTTTGGTGGAATTGACCTTCAAGCCACATTCCCTAGAGACACTTTCATTTTGAATGAGGACTTGTCTATATCACGGAACTTTGACCGGGGATTTGTTGATTGCATCTGGCACACCCATTCGCTGAAATTATTAGATTCTATCCTTGCATATTATACTTTGAATTATTATGCACTGATATAAAGGAAGATTTTTCTTTAACGTTTTGACTTTCCCTGCATTTCCTCCATAGGTAGGAGACTCTCGCCAGTCAACCCCAAGGCCCAAAGGCAGATGCAACTTCTGAACAGCACTGTGGCCTCTGGGTGCAAGTATTATAGTTTAGCTAGCAATTGTACAATTTGATCAATGGGATGACACTAAACTGTAGAGAACAGGTGCAAAATCTCCTCGATGATTTGAAGGCTGCATTTTCTCTAGTTTGTGGCTTAAAGTAAATTACAGAAACTCAGGAAAGCCTGATGAAGCACAGTGTTAGGAAAGACAGCTTTTCCCCCTAATTATCCCTTTTAGAACAAGGTGCCAATCAGGATCATCAGGATCCATTTGCATCTGCCTTCAGATCCAGTTTTGAAGCACCTGTGCTTGTCCAAATGAATGATCTCTGCCAGGAGCTGTCAGTGGGATTTGCTTCCATCTGCCATGGTCTCTTACTGGATTGACGCTGGAGGTTGGAGATCAGAAGTCTGGTGGTTCTGTGTCAGTTGACTCCAAAGAGAGATACTGGAGACTTCTGCCCAGCCACATCTTCTGATTCATAGTCTGTATGAGGCTGCTGGGGGACATCACCGGGATCTGCAACGTGCCCTTATGCCAGGAAGAACCTATTCTATCTCCTTAGGTGTGGTTATGTAATTGCTAAAGGAAATGGAAAATGGTAAAGGAAAAATCCTAATGGAACTGAAGCACTGCACATGGATTCTTGGATTCAGATGTTAAACAGGGGGCTCTTTTGGTTTGGGATCTACTTTCCTAAAAAGAGCAGATTGAGAGGTAGAGACCACCTTAAATATGCTCTTGAATCATGCAGACACACTTGTGTAAACTTAGCAAGCAGCACAGCATGTGGTTTGTAAATCCTGTCTTCTAGGAGATGCCAAGGATACAGTATGGGTGCTTCTACATGTATTTAAAACTAGCCCCCTAGGTACATAAGAGTCCTAAATCATGTGAATATCAGAGGAAACACCACTTCCTACACTATATCAGGATAAGACTCCTCAATGGTGACAGCTAAATTACCAAATAATACCAGGTGCTATTTGTGCGAACATTTTTGGCATTCTAGTACGTAGACACCGCTGTTTATCCAACTGGTCATTTTGTGGACAATTCAGAATATTCCAGATCCCATAAAATAAAAGATACCCCCTAGCCAGACCAAAACACTTAAGATGAACAGAGAAAGGTGTGGCCTGAAGAGAGCCTGAATGCTGGATAAAATCCTTAGGCTACATGCAGACAACAAGTAAGCAACAAGATCATCTTGGTGTTGTGTTAGGATTGCTAGATATCCCTCTGGTCTTCCTCATGCAACACAAGTTGCAATGCACAGACAACATGCTGTATCACTATAATGGGAACTCTAGCAGTCTGCCAGGTTTTCCATAACAGCTTTGCTTACCTGCGCATTTAGGGAGATGTATACAGGATCCCCTATTGCAGACTTCTGGGAGCTAGCCAAGCATGGGGGTGGGGAGAAAAGGGTGGGCACATGGCTGGTCCCTGGAAGTCCCCAGCAAGGTGACCCTTTTCAGAGGAGCAAGCAAGTTGGGTTTTGCAAGAGGTCTCTGCAGGATGTGGCAAGATGCAGTCCCAGACTCTTGTTTCTATCCTGCATTGCCTCTTACCTTCAAGAGACAGCCTTAGGAGGATCACATAGCTTCTGTCCTGGAAGGTTCCTCCCTACTAGAGGCCACAGATATATTGGTATTCAGACAAGAATGATAAAAACATGGATTTTGGCAGGGACCTCATAAATACTGCCCCAGGAGGTTGTGGCACCTAGCTGCTCTTGAAAAAGCTAAGCATGGTTGAGTCTGGCTGTCCCATGAGTAAGAGACTACTAAGAAACCCCAGTTAGGGTGGGAAACTGAAAAATGGAAAAAGTGAGTAACAAACCACTTCTGTGGTCACCAAAACCTGAGTTCAACGCAGAACTTCTTTACTCTTATAAACAGCAGACTGTGAGCTTGAACTCTGTGGGCTCCATCATAGTCTACAGCACAATCTATTCCAATCTATATGTATACATGCATCTTCTCTTGCCCCTTCATAGTTCTTAGCCTTGGATGCCTTCTCAGAATTCAGTATCCAGGACCTTCATCCATGTCTTTTCACCTACCTTCTTCACCTGTGTGCAAAGATCTTTTCTCCCTGAGTTTATCACTTCTCCACATTAGCTCTTGGCTGCTTTGGTATGGTTCAGAAGCAGTTTCCTGCCAACATATAGAGTCACAATGAAGTCTATGATTCCAGCCTTTCACCGATCCTTTAATTCACCCCCAAAGACAAATTACTTCCCAGGGACCAAATTACTCACCTGACTAGAAGCAGCTTCTGACACCGTTAGGTGGGGAGTCAAGGAACGTGCTTCTTTCCTCTTTGTCAGAGCTCTAAAAGGTACTGGAAGTGAAGTCCTTACTTGGGCCCTATAGCTTAACTTGCTATTCATAATAGCCAGCTCTGATTTCAGTGTGGCAACATAATAAAGTGAGAGCATTGCAAGGCAGGATGACACAAAGGCTGTAAGTCCCATAAATATTAGTAGGAGTCCTTTAAGATCCAAGCTATTGATAGGATGGGAAGAGTTGTTGGCAAAGCCCTTTCCTCGTGGGTGGCCCATAAACATTATGACTTCTTTATCAATGACAGATGGAACTTCAGCTCCTTTTCATTCTTGGTAATAAATGCATTTTGCCTGTTACATCCAAGATATGTAGCCAAAACACTCACAGCCCCTACTTCCTGTCATGTGGGCCTGTTGATGCAAACATGAATAGTGTTTCTGTCTTGCAGCCCTACTGTTTATGGATGTTTCTGTGGTTCCTCACCTCACCTTCCTCATTTCAGTTTCAGCTTCATTTTATAGCAGTTTTCTTGTCTGATCCTGACCATTCAGATATCATGACATAGCATGGAATCTTTACTCTGAAATATCCAAATATAAGTAACTGACATCTGGGTGCTAATAGAGATTGGTTGCACTCTGATGATTCGTGTGAGTGGGGGGGTTCTCCCTCAGGAGCAAAAAATACAGTTCATTTGCTCCTCAGAGAAGACATGCTGTAACTAAGTTTTGTTGTTCCATGGTGGCCATGTTTAATTTTAATACTCGCTACACAACCTCTACAACAGTTTCCAAAGGACTTCGTGCTGCTGAAGTAATATTCCTCCACAAAGCCAGCTGGGTGACCTTGGGCTAGTCACAGCTGTCTTTCCAAGCTCTCACAGCCCCACCTACCGCACAGGGTGTTCTGTTGTGGGCAGAAGAACAGAAAGCTTGTCTTACAGAGTGGTGAGAAAAGTGGGGTATAAAAGCCAACTCTTCTTCGTGGTTGTTATTACTAAGGTGAGAGCTGAACCTGGTTCTAGCTCAGATGCCAAGATTCAGCTTTTGGGGCCTGCAGTTTATGGCCTTATAGAGTGCAATCCCGTTGCCAAACAAAAGAGGTGGGCCATTGACTTCCTGCTGCCTTGTCAAAACATTCAGCTTTTTTAGTTATTTCATTTCACTCGTTATCCAGAAGCCCTCCTCAGAAGATCAGTTTTCCTTGTACTGGAAGAGCATGCGCTCAAGCTCTTTAGTGCATCTTTTTGAATCCACAAGTCACAGCAACCTGCATAGTGAAGAGCCACTTAAGTGAATGCATCAGTCAGTTTGTTCCTCAAAGCAAGGTGGCCAAGCCAATGGCCATTTTCCTATAAATAAGCTTGTCTAAACACCTTCAACATTTTTTTAAAAAAAGATTTATATCCCATTAATGGGATATAAACATTATGGGACATTAAACAAAGATTGGTGAACATCTCTTTTCACTTTCTTTGGAGTTCAAATCTTTTCTAGAGACCAACCTAGATAATGGACTTCCCAGTCTAGGAAGCAGCTGTAGTTATAACCACATACAAACATTTATCAAACATACACCCTTTGATATGAGTGCATGTCCACCACACCAGACTGTTCCTGACAGAGTCTAGAAGTAGGACACTAATATGTGCTCTGGTAGCAATGTAACTTTGTAAAAGTAAGAGGAACCATTGCAAAATGCAAAGGCGATGCTTTACCCCTGGTATCAGATCTATGATGAAAACTATCAGCCTTGGAAGACTTGCTGGAGCCATCAAATATATTAACCTTGAGACATATCTACAAAGCCTTGAGAGACAAAGGAGCAATTATTCCTGGTATGGAATGGACCATGTTCTTTGCAGGTAGTCTGTTCCTGGGAGGGAAATAGGTTCCTACATTAAGACTCCTAGATAAATCAATGTTCACTCTTCTACCAGCTGGTGCTTCCTGGAATGTCTAACCCCAAGGAGCAGGAGCAGGTCATCCCCTGCAGACTGAAGAGAAATGCTTAGAACTGATGACACTGTTTCCGGAGGCAAAAGCACAACCATTTCCTGTGGGAGGAACTTATTAGGATGTAAAGAAAGGCATTTTGTAAATGTCAGGGACTCCATTTTTAATTCAGAAGTACTAGAACTGCACGGTATTTGTAACACTCACACTCTCCCTCCCAAACACTGCAGGCCCCACCCCCAGCTGCCACTACTGGTAGATGGGGCCCAAGCTGTCAGCGCTTCGGACCGGAGGCGCTGACAGTGTGGGACTGGTGTACCACACAGAGCGGCACATCGCCCCGGCCAGCCATACAACCACCACAACAAGGCAAGTGGTCACACGGCTGGGGGAGGGCCCACTGACAAAAGATGGAGATGCAGAGGACTTTGCATTTTTCCTTACCACCCATGTTTATACCATACACAGAATGCACATATGATCATACAAGACTGAAATAAGGGTTAAGTAAATTAGAAGAGAAGCTATCATGCATGGGAAAGATAGTTAATACTTATTTGCTCTGGCATAAGACTCCAGCAACATAGCCCTCCATGGGAAGTTTTGAAGCACAGGGATTTGTCACAGAATCATCCCAGGTGGGCAGATGGCATGAACATTACGCAAGCCAAAAGACACAACACAGTGAGGCTGCTGCTTGTTTCTGCAACCTACCATTTTTAAAAAAATGCAGACATTGAGGAAATAGGAGATTCGCGTGATCCTTGCAGCAAAGAGAACAGGCCCTGTAAAAACTACTTGTTTAATAAGTCTCAGATGACAGGGCTGGTTAACTGAAATGCTGAGAGGAATGCATCAGAAACACTGCCCTCTTAGGGCTCTCCTGGAATATCAGCACCAAACCAACGCTACAAATCAGTTGACAAATAGCCTGCTCTGTAGAAGCAGCCATATCAGCCTTCCATGGCCCATGGCCCTGTCTGTTACTGTGGGACCTAAGAAACAGCCTGGTCTTTTTGCAACCCATCCCTTGAATCACCTCAAACATCTTGGCAGAGACACTAGTTACATCTTCTTTTAAAACGGAAACAGGTTTTTGTTAATCATAATCCTACTAGTTTGAATAGCCAGGAATCCCACAGGAAGTTTTCTGTGGAATTTTCTGTGCTCTTCCCACAGGAGATCACATGTAATAAAGAAATATTAAAGGGCCAGGAAAATCCAGGTCCACACCTAGCACAATGCTAGAAAATCCTTGAACTCGTTGTGGGGAAAAATCTGTTAACCTCACACTGAAGATCCATTCTACAGCTGGAGACATATGTCCAAGACATGTTTTTGCATTTAATAGGGTGAATAGGTGGCTGAGGCAATAAATTAATTTCAAGATCTCAACAAAAGTAACATCAGATGTTTTCTTGCTCAGCTCATATTGACACAACAAATTTTGCTTTGTACAGCCCTTTATGGAGGGGTGCAGAGCAGCAGCATGAAGTCCTGGGCACACAAGTTTTCTGGGCTCTCAGCAGTCCCATGGGCACCCTAAGAGAGGTTTTGAGGCTGGGCAGCCTAGCCGCTAAGACCTGTGGGCCCGGGGCCCAATCCTTTTCAGGCCTGCCTTTGTGGCATGCAGACATGGCCCATGGACATCCAACCTAACAGGCATTATAAACTGATAATAGGAAAAACGGAAATGCATTTCCTAACTCATGTTTTGATGATCTTCCTTATGTGATAAAATGGGGGAGGAGAGGACAAAACCATTAAGGTAAAATCAAGGATTTTTTTTCTGCATAGTTTCTCTTCCTTTTCACCAAGACCTAAGTGTTTTCTACTTTCAGAAGATGTGGTTTAAACTGATCGTTGACACAGTAAAACAAGTGTTACTAAATTCTATCCTTGCTCACTGATTTATTTTGGAGCTTCGAAACTAGCCCCAAATCACCACATGGCAGCATCATAATTATAATAAAAGGTGACGACATAGAGGGAGGCAAACTAGTTAACTGCAACTGCAGATGTATTGATTTATTGCCATATATCAATACATAAAAGGAGAAGTTGTGTATAAGGACAAAAAACTGTTGTAAAAAACTAACTGGAATGAAAATGCAAATCTTTTATTAGCACATAACAGCAATGCTCAAGTCTAAAAGCATAAGGAAGGGCAAAAGTTATTTTAATCTGTAGAAAACACATACATTAAAATATCTGAGAACAATGACTTACTTTAGGTATGTTTACTTAGAAGCAAGTCTTACTGAATTCAAAATTCACTTATTTAGTGAGAAAGTTTCAACCTGCAGTCTTGAGCATAAAGTTCAAAGCTTGAGCAAGAACTATTTTATACTACTGCAGCAAAACTCAGAGTTTCACTTTCTATCAAAAAGATGCAAGTCACTTGCAAGTCATTTGACAATTCATGTTTACCTAATAGAATTTTACAAAAATTACATAAGTCTGAATTTCGTGGCCCTCATACATCAGAGAGCAGGCTTTAAAAAGCTATCAAATAATACACCCCTATCCAATAGGGTCAAGCTGTTCACAACAGACTATCTTCCTCTGTAGAGCCCAGAAATCTCCTCTGGAAAGTCCCAGGACCATTCATTAAGGGCACATTACTGCTGGCAAAAGCCTGCAGGTTGACAAGAGGAATTCCTGTTAGGCATATCGCCATCCACTGATAGGTGTTGAATTTCATTTCCTTGAAACTCCAGGGAAGTTTGTTTCTAAACAAATAGACTACAAAATAGCAATCTAACACAGCAATGCACAAAGACTCCAGATCATGGCTTCAAATGGTCTTTAAATTATTCCAGATTGATTTCCTACATTGATGTAATAATAAAAAATCAAATCAACATTATGCCTTTTTGCACAATAAGCATGCTAAATAACTTTGAGTTTGATCTTACAATTGATTTGAATGGGATTACTCAGGAAATATTACTTTGAAGGAAGCCAATGTAGTTTATATATCCAGCCTAGTCCCATTATGAAAAAAAAATACCCAGTAGTTTCATGAAAACTTAGAACTTGTACACATCTAACCCAAATAGTTTGGCTTGCGTAGAGCACAAAGCGGGCTTGTTTTGAAAATAAATCCACCACTACACAAACTCTATTATAACCTTCTGTGAACTTGCAAGTCAGTTAGGAAATGCAGTGAAATATGTGGGGGCACTGCCAAAGGTTGTAAAAGGTTTTTCTCCCTTGTCATTTGCTCCACAAAAATAAATACTGTATATGAAAATCAGTCTCTAATCTTGCACACATAAATATTTCTGTGTATGACCTTCTCTGGTCTCTGTCTGGCCAGCATTGTTTAGGAACATGTTGTTCTACATTTAAACGTTCAGGAAGATACCATGAATTTAAAATATATTTGAAGTAACAGCTTCATATTTTCATAAACATGTTGCATAAAGTGATGTTCTGTGGGGAAGATTTTCTGTACCGTTGTGAATCACAAAAAAGAAAGCCCCTGGTTCCAGTGGAGGCTTCCAATGGTCTGTCCACCAAGAAAGTGTCTATTTGGTGCGGTGGTGAACTGTGAGTTGAGAAGATGTAAAGAGACCATGCTTACAGTGTGACTGTATTTCCTTCATATTACCTGGGATGTCAGGCTGACATTCCTATTCAATCCTCATGCTCGGCCTAACTGTATTAACCTGGCAGATGACTTAAAGTACAGTACAGTACAGAAAATAGTTGTACACTAGGCCTATTGTAGCAGCAATAGAGGTATGTTTTCAAAGCAAACAGAAAACCCAGAACTGCATAAAACCAAACAAGGCAAAGTGCTAGTGTTGTAATCAGTTGCTGAAATATATAAAATATTTGCAATGTTAAATACGCAGGAGAAAACAGTCAAGGATATTAAATCATACAAAAAGCTGGGGAGAAGTCAGTATAAATTCTAACAATTTAAAGGTTATTGTGAAATCCATACACACGCATAATGTCTTTATTTAGGCTCTTTAAACCAGTGTTGATATCTACATTTTAACAAGACCATTTTAAAACTGCAGTGGAAGTATCTATTGTAAGATTCTGAAGCAACTTAAATCGGTAAGCAAACAAAATCTATAGAAGAAACAAACTACTAATCATCTCCTGATGATTTCTATGATCTCACATAAGCTAAAATTTTACTCTGTTTTATCATTTACTTCAGTTTTTCTCACTCAGTCCTTCTCTCTGTCATCAGGATTTTGAGGGGTAATTTGTCACCCCAGATGTTCTAAATTACTGATTCTGTTTGGTCTTTCATCCGATCATCTAGGCAACTGAGAACATCCTCAAGAACTCTCAGCAACCAAAGCCTGCAAATTTTGACTTGTTACAGCAAGTGGGCTGTATGAATACAAAGTGACGCCATGTCCACTTAAGGGGGATATAAAATCTATTTTAAGTTGATTTTTGAAAGCAGGGAGCCGAGTCAAATTTTACACCCAAAGGTGAAAAACTTGGCCGATAGAGAATGTTAAATGGGTAAAATGTTTACCTTTTTTGCAGTTACCTAGCACTCAAAAAAAAAAAATTCTCAAGTTACCACAGCCTTGATCTTTTCCAAATATGGATTTATTTTTCTGCAAAGCTGTTAAATCTATTCAATCACCTGTGGTTAATTTTAACAATTTCCTGGCACTTTAACCACATCCTGAGAAATAAAAAGTATTTACTTGGGAAAAAAAGAATTAAACATCAGAAAAGTGTTAAAATTAAGGGCTAAAGATCAGAAAAAAAGCATTTTCTAATACACTAGTGCAGTATAAATCAGTTGAAGCGAGTTACAGTTGTCCTGGAAATATAAAATGGCACACAAAGGCATAAATGGGGGAATTTTGTATCCCACGTATCAACTAGCCATAAATTCAGATGAAGATTAATTTGCACCACTTGATGGGACTTTAGTTGTCATTAAATTGTTCTGACAATCATACAGCACATAAAAAATAATAAATCTGCCTTTATATGCACTTATACACTGTTTTTCAGTATTATTCCCCGAAAGAATACTTTTAAACAGTCAAAATTAAGAGGACAGTAAGTGAAAACACAACTAAATGCAACACAGAGGAACACAGCCCAGCTCATTCCAGCAAACAACTCATCACAAAAAATAACATTCTACCTGTTTCATTAGGCTCATGAATTTTCTACCTTTGAATTTCTGTAGGAACATGTATGAGGCAAAATAAATAGGAAAAATAGTTATTCCTATAGGATAACATTATAAGCCAACCTAAACTGAGTGATGTGTATTTCCTTTAGTGCTATTTACAATAAGTGTTCTACAAGTTATTGATAAAATGTAGGAAAAGATTCAGGGGGTTTCATAAACACCAAAGCTGTAGTTACAAAATAAGATTTGCTCATTGTGTTTATTACACCAAAATATATTATACTTAATAGCATTGTTGCACTTTTAAAACCAGCATGACTTAAAATTTACCAATATGTATTAATGGCTGATCAATGTAAGATACGGTATTTTAACAAAAATGAAGTAGACGACATTTTCATTTATTTATAGTGTAAAAACTATCTGGATCATAAGTTATTAGGTCTCTTCATGTTTAATTTCACTCTTTAGTTAAGTACAGAATACACATTTTAAAAAAACTGTCATTTTTTTCATTTTCCACAATTGCAGGAACAACGTAGTTGCTTCGGAAAGACAGAATGAATTATATTATTGTTACATTAGAAGACATTTTTGCCATTTCTTCAGGGGAATAACTCTTTATAACTTCTTTGATGAACTGTTCAAGTGCAGTGAAGTATCCTTGACACTGCCAAGTATCATTATGAGTTCCATCTGGGAATATTGCCAATCTTTTAGTCCGAGCAGGAGAAAGTTCATACAGCTGCTTCATCATAACTGGAGGAATCAATTGATCAGCAAGCCCAGAGATGAAAAGTGAAGGCATTCTGCACTGAGATATTTTTCTGTAAGACAGGAACTTGTTTTTATAGCACCACAAAGGAAGGTACCTCATTGGAATGAAGGAAAAAAGAGTGCTGGCCATATGTGGGATACTAAGGAAAGTGTTCTCAACCATGATGGCAGAAATCCTATGGGAATTCTCAGATGCTAAATGAATAGCAACTGCTCCGCCCAAGGAGCGACCAAAAAGAAAAATCTTTGTCTTATCAAGGTCAGATCTAGTCATCACATAGTCTAACACAGCTTCAGAATCAATATAGATGCCTTCCTCACTTGCTTCTCCTTCACTTTTTCCATAGCCTCTATAATCAACCAACAGCAAGTTTACTTTCAGATTCACCAGCATCAACAAAGCATTTGGTAGTCTGTGACCAATGTTTCCTGCATTCCCATGAAAGTAAATGATAGTAGGTGAATATGAGGAATTGTCCCCTGTGAATCTGAGAAGAATGAGATTGAGCAACACCCCATCTTTGGTTTTGATGAAGATATTTTCATGGGGGATGCCCGTAGGCATGGGAACATAAAGCCGTGATGAAGGGGGCTGCTCTGGGAAATAGAGCAACACATCCTGGAATTTATATAATATGCCTGCAATAGATATAAATATTAACAGAGGTAATATCATGCCTCCATACAAATGAAAAGTTACTATCAAAGGTAGGAGAGAGATACGGCAAAGAGCCCACGACCATGACACAAAGGCAAGTAGCCACCTTTCAATGAAAGTCCAAAACATCCATGATTTTTCCATTATAGTAGTCAAAGAATCTTTAGTCCATATGAATCCTGGAAAAAAGAAGGGAAACACACTAGCTTTGAAAGCAGATTTTAACAAAGCTTTAAGCACACTGCAAAAATGTATAAAGCTACATCACTGAACAAAAACCATAAGCCAAATTACAGTGTATTTAGCCATGAAGTACGTTGTGGAAAGGTTGGGAGAAGAGCCCTGAGACCAAAACCACATTTAAAATTGAACTGAATGTTACAATATTTGTATGCTAACATCTGGACATGTTTCTGGACATTCATATGAATAGTTCAGCCATTTGTTAAGCTGGGAAACCATATCAGACATTTATCTATTCATATCAGATATGTATCAAATGTTTGTACGAATACATACAAATAGATTCATATCAAATAGAATTTTACCACATTCAAACGCAATCTATTTGTACGAATACGGACTTCTGAACCTTCAATTTGTTTCAAATCGAATGTCAAAATAACATTTGTGCACATCCCTATTTAAAATACAATAATTAAGGGAGAAGTTCAGCCACCAGCCAGCCAAAGTGGATTTGTCTGGGCCATTTGGTTTCTGAATTCTTTTGTATAATGGGCCCCTGACACAAAGGCTAGTGTTGCCCAGTGGTAGTTACCTCCCTTTGGGAGACAGTGGGGAAACCATATAGTTTCAGAAACATTTCCCTAAGCAAAGTAATCCCTGCCATAGAGTTTGCTTTGCAAGAAGGAAGTGCATGAAATCCAGCCACAGCATCTTACTTTCCAAATATGCAGAGGTTAGCAATAGCAAAAGCATCTCTGGAATTCAATGCCTCTTTCTAGTGCAGTTTATCCAAAAAGGTTTGAAACAGACTTTCCTTCTAATCATAATAGTGCACTTTGGGGTTTTAGCCTCTTATCCATCTTGTTCTCTCATTTATCCCCATCTTATGTCTTGCCACCTCACCTACACACTACTACAGTACTCTGAAACAGCCAAATCACGGACTAGATCAAACTCAATTAGAGATCTCTGAATATAAGCGACTGTAGTTAATAAGTAACTGCATTTCTTTCTTTTTGCATCAGAATGCAGTTGTGTAGGATTTTTTTAGTTCTCAGAAAACAACATGCAACACAAAATGAAGCAGTTTCTCATGGGTCCAAGGATATAGCTCTAGACATCCGAAAATGAAGTACAAGGAAGCTGAGATGAGACATCCACCTAAAGAAATGTATTTGTGCTTGCATGGATTTGTTCATCTAAGAACATATGTCTTTCACTGAACTGAGAATTTCAAGGCAAAAGTGATGCAGTTGGTTTGTGCATGTAGATTTTTGATATTCTGTGTTTTCTTGCCTTCACCAGTCAAAGCATTTATTACTCTGAAACAAAGTGAAAAACTATGAGAGGTCAAAGTTCTAAACTTTGAACGGTAGTATAGCAAGTATGTAACAGTGCCATCAGGTGGCAAGCTTCTGCTAGACTTCTATGAGGGCTAATAAAAAATAAAGGAAAAATAATGATGCCCTTGAATCAAGTTCAGCTACTGGCAGCAAAAACTAAAAACTAAAAACCTCCCAAAACGTCCATGAAAATTCCTTGGCAAAGAAAGAGAGGTAGTTTGCCATTGCCTTCTTCTGGAGAGATGCTGGAGACCAGGGCTTGGACTTCTGCATGCAAGATATCTGCTACTACTTCTACACAGCTGCCTTAAGGAAAAATTACGAGTCTAAATCTTATTAGGTTAGCACCCATCATAATTGGCATAATTTTTAAGTTGCATATACAAATGCTTCTTCTCTGAGAACTATTATGAAACCCTGAAGGTCTATTTTCAAGATTTAAAAGAATTGGTATCTTGGAATCCAAAACATTTCCTGTCATTCCACCCACTATAGTCCTTCACTGCTCTAATTAACTGTCAGCAAACCATCATCAGGACAATTCATTAAGAGTCTTTTTGCACTTACCTTCACTGGACCATTCTAGTGAGACCAAATCAGCTGAAGCGGTCAACCAGCTGGAATATGGGCCATTTACATTTGGATTATTGTTCCGGGACAGGCCCTGTTCCAGCTCCAAAGCTCATGTGAGCCTTGGAGCCCAAGAGACCCATTTTGCTAAAATAGCACCAGTGTGTGGAAGGGGGGCCTCTACAGCCCTCCTGTACTGGGAAAGTCCTAAGGTCACTTCCACACTTACAATGAGTTAGACTACTCCAGCTGGTCTGTTTCTACTGGAGTGGCCCAGAAGCGGAATGGGTCCACATGTCCCAGAACAATGCCATTCACATTTGGCCAGCTTTTCTAAAACAGCTGACACACTGGCCCCAAAGTCATATGAGCTTTGGAGTCAGCCTCCAACATTTATGATAGCCAGGAATGAAAGTTCCTGATCTCAGAGTCCCTGGGGGAGCAAGTTCTTTGGTGTGCTTTGGAGAGCCAGTAAACCAGAACATGAAGGAATATGCCACGTTTGCACACCTCTAAGGTCCCATCTAAGCAATGTTAGAGCACAAGTAAACCTTTTAAAAAAGCTTTACCAATGTTCTAGACTAGGTAGCGATTTTGGGCCACCTAGTCCGGTTTACACACTATGCAATTCAGAAGGAGCATTCTAGTAGAGGAGGGCTTCTCTGGTCTGCAATAGCATATGCAAGAAATACTCATTTAACAAATCATTGGTAAGTGTGGAAAAACCTTAAGTCTCTTACCCCTCATCATTACAGGTTACCCCATTTAAATGAAAATATGGATTTTTTAAATGTGCAATTTATAAATTATGATTATGTAGTACAAGTTTAGGCCCACTCCCAGGACAAAGTCCTGCAGAACTTAGGCCAATCCTACATATGGTCTGGCTGCATAGAAATATATGATTTCGTTGCAAAGAATCAAAGCAAGTGGGATACAAAACAACTCCACTGCCCACAACTGCATCTGTTTAAAAATGCAGTTTTTTAAAGGGAAACACACTCTCCTCTCAGAAAGGTCCCTGTTCTTCTCTCAACTGCATATACAATAATCCTGTAAATACCCAAACCAAGGCATGAAGGAAAATAACTGGCATAACCTAGAATGTATGCTACAAGTACTCATCTACTCATAACCTAGCAGAAACTTGATACCAGCACCTAAAATCTGAAATATTTATTCATTGTTTAAATTACAGCAATGCTGTCTGAAAATCTGATTTTGTAAAATATCATTCAGTTCTATCAGGTTTCCTAAGGAAAAAAAGGTAGGACATCTCCCACATTGTCAACCTTTGTATGTGCTCTGGGGGCAGAGCATCCTATGAAGCTGGATGAGTATATGCAGGATACATATTAGCTTTACAACCATCCAGTATTATTCATGAACTTTTAACTCATAAGAGAACATAAGAAGAGCCCTGCTGGATCAGGACACAGCCTATCTAGTCCAGCATCCTGACTCACTCAGTGGCCCACCAATTGCCCATGGGCATCTCAAGCAGAGACAAGACTCATATTGGTTAAAAAGCCTCATTCCTTAGAAGGAAAACACTAGTGAAAATTTGCATATTATGGATTGGGAACTGGTTGATTGCTGTATAATATCCCCCTGCCCCTCATGGGAGATTTAAAAACACAAACACTACAGAGTCTCTTGTTATTCACAAGTTCTGAAGGAGTCTTACTATTCCAAAATAACAATGGACTACCATACTAATTTTATTGTCTTTGTTATGGCTTCTAGGGTTTTTTAACTAATTTATTAACTGGGACTTTATAACAAAAATATGTACATATAATAAATATTTAATTACATATATATCATAATTTAGTAAATAGAAATAAATACTGGGTAACTGATCATTTATCAAAGCCCTCATCAACATCATAGCTGGTATATCTAGTAATATGTAGGTACAATTAAAAGCCATTACAACTACCTAATTTTGTCCTGAATATATAGGATCCCAAAGTACACTCCAGGCAGGTCGGGAGATTTGACAGTTGGGTCTCCAACACTGATAGCCATTAACAAAGAAATTTGGCCTTGCTGGCCAGTGCAGTAGATGTGGGACTCAAGGTGCTTTGGGACACATTTTTCTGGGCCACCAAACTGGAACAATGAAACAATGTGCTTTTCAGCAACTCCATCTGAAAGACAGAAAGGAAGAAAGGAAAGAAAGAAATCTAAAAATATTTTCCATCCAGTTTGAAAGAAGCTACAATTTTTCACACATTCAAATACTACTGCAGTGACCTTAAATAAAAATTAAATTTATACACTAGCTTACAAACTAAGGGAATATAAATGTTTTACATAAACATTAGCAGTATGTATTGAAGTCTCACCCTCTTCAAGGTATCTTCTTCCTTGATGGTAAGGCAGAAGACATTTTAAATTATCTACTTCTTCCCTACTGTATAGTTAGAAATACATTTTCAGATGGAGCCGGAGCAGAGACACTCAATATAGAACAATTTGTCAACAGTGATTTACTAACTGTAAAACTTCCTCAATTTACTCCAATAGCTCTCTAAGATGGCTTTAGGGAAGGGTTAGACAAATATGGATGACATGTCTCAATGGCTACTAGAATGGATGTCTAAGTACATCTTTCAGGCTAGGGGATAGGCAGGATGCCTCTAAAGCCATTTGCTGGAATTTGAGAGCAGGAAAAGGTTTGCCCTTGTCTCTGCTTGAGAGGCCCATGGGCAATAGGTGGGCCACTGTGTGAGACAGAATGCTGGACTAGATGTACCTAAATATTATAAGGAGTCTTGACTCTGAATACCCAATGCTACTACTGATACACCAAACTGCATCCCTTCTACCTATAAAAACAAACATGTATCTAATCTAACTGAAAAGTGTAATAATACGAGGGTTAGGTCCCTGGAAAGTAGTGCATCATGGGAAAATGCACCACACATGCAATGTAAAGTAACTGAAAATTGAGGTTTAGAAAAATCTCCAATTTGGTGCCTTCTGAGGATGGAGGGATAGAGAAGGAGAGATGCCAAAAGAGACACCTGCCCTGAGTGAGATCTCACCTTCAAGCAACATGGGAAGTAAGCAGCAGAAGCCAGAAGAGGAAGTGCTTTGCAGTACTGGAATAAGCCACAACCCAAAGAACATTTGCTTGAAAAGCTGCTCTGCATGTTCTATGTGCTTCAGCTAAAGACGGAGAACTCCCTGTGCCTCTGCCCATTCCAGCATCACAACCTGCTGCTGGTTTCTAATGCTAGCTCCTTCATTCATCTTTGATCGCAAAACAGAGAACATACAGAGAGGCTTTGCAGCATGTATTTTGTGTCTCTGCCTTTTCCAGTGGTGTAAATCACCACCTCTTTTAGTTTTTGCTGCAAGCCCCTGTCATCAGATTGCACACCCACGACTTCTGCAGTGCAGTTCAGTGCTGGAAAAGGTCAAGTTGGGTGTTCACCATGAATAGTTTTTCGTGGTAGAGTCCTGCTGAATAAAAGAAAGAAAGAAAAATGGGGGAGGAGAATCCTGAAAACCCAGCAATAGGATGGGTAGAGAGGTCTCCAGTAGGAGTCCACCAAGAGGACAGGCACTATGATCAGGCTGAAGAGGAAAAAACTCCATCTTTCATTTAACAGCTTCCTCTAGAGGAATTATCTGAAATTCAAACCTACTTCATGTATTCATATTCACAATCTATGAGAAAATCAGTTCTGCAATAAGAAATGCATCTTGAAAAACCTAGTGACTACAAGGTATGGGTCCGGCAGTCTAACTACAAGACCATACTGGCTCAATGAGCTGCAATGAAAGGGTTAGAGAAGTTTTAACTGGCCACAAATATCAGAATGGTTAATAGCATGGGTTTTAGTGCTCTACTGTATGAATGTGAAAGTTGGACAAAGACAAAGAAAGATTGGAAACAAGTAGACTCGTTTTGGTGCTGGAGAAGGCTCCCCAGGCTATCATGGATAGCTAAAAAGACCAATCAGTAGATTCTGACCAAATAAAGAATTCATTAGAAATGCAGGCTCAAACTAACATACTTCAGGCATATAATGAAAATATCAAATTCCCTAGAAAACATGGTGATGCTTCAGAAAGTAGGGGAAGAAGAGGACAGTCAAATAGTAGTTGGATAGACTCAATTACAACAGCAATGAAAACCTTGCTGGCAGACCTAAAAAAGATTGTTGAAGACCAATCAGTCTGGAGCAAGCAAATCCATATAGTCACCAAGAATCAGCCGTGACTAGATGGCATCAAGAAAGCATCTTGTTACGTTTTACCTTCTCCTTTTCTGGATGGTGTTTTGGCCCTTAGCATTAAATGACTATAACTGTAGTTCCATGTAGATATTGTTTGTGAACTGTGAATAAACCTCTTTTCCTTAGAGGACAACTTTTTGTAATGATCTTTGGGTCTTTCTGCACTTACCCCTGATACAGATTACTGCTTCCAAAAGCCATCTTATAAGCCTTTTTTGTCCACACACTTGTGTGGACTACAGAGGCCAAACACTGCCTGGCATGCTCTATCTGTCTGGTATGCTCTATCTCACAAGATGGAGTGTATTCTGAATAGGGGAATGGGGAACTCATTTGGCAACACGCCTGGGGATATGAGGACAGAAGCTTTCATTCTGGTCACCGTATCTCAAAAAGGATATTGTGGAACTGGAAAAGGTACAGAAAAGGGCAACCAGAATGATTAAGGGTCTGGAACACCTCCCTTAAGAAACCAGGCGGAAACGTCTAGGCCAACAGTTCTCAACCTGTGGGTCGCGACCCCATCGGGGGTCGCACAGCCATTTCGGTGGGGTCCCCGAAAGCTCCCGCAGGCCCCCCCGCGTCCCCCCGCCACGCCGCCGCTGCTGTGAGGAGAGAGCGGCGGGGGTGGCGGGTGGCAGTTGCCTTCGAGGCGGCAGTGGGAGCATCCCCGGCAGCGCTTGAGGCGAGGCGAGGAGGATGGCGGCGGCGGCGACTGTGGGCAGCCCCGGGCGGCTGGGCTGGCCGCTGAGGGGGGGCGCCCGCCCGGTGTTATGCCTGCCTGCCTGCCGTCGATGGCGGTGAAGGGTGCCAGACCCGCACCGCCTGGTGCCTCACCGCCCGCCCCCTTCGCCCGCTGGAATCCGGCGTCGTCGTCCCCCCAAGGAGGAGTTGCGGGTCGGGGAGGACCGTACGCGACGCCAGCGGTCCTGGCCACGCCCCTGGCCCGCCCCTGGGGTTGCGGAGGCGTTTGGGAGCTGCATTGGGGGGTCGTGGCATTAGCCACGTTGAGAACCACTGGTCTAGGCCTCTTTAATCTGAGAGACAGCATTTAAGAGGGGACCTGACTGAAGTATATAAAATTATGCACAGTATACAAAAGGTAGACAGAGAAAATTTCTTCTCTGTCACACAACACTGGAACCAGGGGGCACTCTATGAAGCTGATGGGTAGGAGAGTCGGATCCGACAAGGGGAAGTATTTCTTCACCCAGAAGGTCATCAGTTTATGCAATTTGCTGCCGGAAGAGGTGGCAACAGCTACCAGTCTAGATGGCTTTAAGGTACGGTTAGACAAATTTATGGATGACAGATGCATCAATGGCTACTAGAATGAATGCCTAGGTACAACTTTCAGGTGGGGGAGGGGAGAAGCAGGACACTTCTAAGGCCATTTGCTGGAATTCAAGGGCAGGAAAAGCTTTGTCCTTGTCTATGCTTGAGATGTCCATGAGCATTTGGTGGGCCACTGTGTGCGATGGGATGCTGGACTAGGTGGGCTGCGGCCTGATCCAACAGGGCTTCTCTTATGTTCTTAATCCTGCAGTTTCCACACCTTTTCTTATTTATTTATTTGTATTTCTATTCCTCCCTATACCCAAAGGTCTCAGGGTGGGTTACAATATTATATTGATCTTAGACAGGTCCCTGCCCTCAGGCTTACAATCTAAAGAGACAAGATACAAAAGGAAAATGGTGTGGGAGGGAACAGGGGTGCTCTGGCGGTAGCAGAGTCCTTGCAAAGGTAAAAACTTTTATTTTATTTTCCTCCTCCATTCCCCACAGGCAAGATTGTTCCTTCATAGCCCGTCTGGAGGCAGTTGGGAGGGAGGGGCCAATGCTGGGAGCTTGATAGAAGGTGCTCACCCAGCTTCCTTCTCTCTTCCTCACCCAAGGCAAGATGGTTCCTTCATGGCCTGTCTGGTGGCAGTTGGGAGGGAGAGGCCAATGCTGGGAGCTTGATGGAAGGTGCTCACCCAGCTTCCTTCTCTCTTCCTCTCCCAAGGCAAGATGGTTCCTTCATGGCCCGTCTGGTGGCAGTTGGGAGGGAGGGGCCAATACTGGGAGCTTGATGGAAGGTGCTCACCCAGCTTCCTTCTCTCTTCCTCTCCCAAGGCAAGATGGTTCCTTCATGGCCTGTCTGGTGGTAGTTGGGAGGGAGAGGCCAATGCTGGGAGCTTGATGGAAGGTGCTCACCCAGCTTCCTTCTCTCTTCCTCTTCTTTCTTACAAAGTGACTTTCCGTTGTCTCTGCAATTTTACCCTGTTCAGGCAGGGCAAGGACCAGGGAAAGCCTGGCCATCATCACAGGCTGTGTGCTGATGTGACTGCTAGCTCTGTGTTGTCCTGTCCCCTCACAACTGCAAATGCAGCTGGCAGAAAAAGCAAGGGGTGTGAGGAAAATGATAAAGGATGACTTCTGCTTTTAATCTCCACTATGCTCACTTGTTTCTTACCTTCCCTACACTTTTCCCCTGCCATTGTAAGTGTGCAAGGTGTAGATCCTGAAGATCCTGGTCTCTTTTGGCAGGTATGCTATGAACTAGCATACAAACCTGTTTGTGCACATTGCTATTGATGGCTTTTTAACTAACTCATGCGCATACTCAGACCCCAAGTAGGTTTAGAGTCTTCAAGTCAGATGTTCAAGATCCTACTGAAGTTTCATCTATGGGTTCTGCTTCCCTCACCCAAATTCTCCAGACTGTCTCTGCTGTTATTCAGTATAATCAAAGTAAGCAGAGAACTGAACAAGGAAATAATCTCTGTCCAGTTCAGCACTGCTTTGTAATAAAATTGTGAACTTAATTTCTATATTGTTGTCAGAGGAAAGGGAGAGGCTAGAGTTTCTACCAAACAAATCTGACAGTCTGAGTAATAATATTCACGGATTGTTTAGAAACTTGGATGGAAACAATGATCCACAGGGAGGAAACACTACAGGTCACCATGTTTCTCTGGTAAGGTCAAATGTTGTGTTAAGATTGCAAACTAATAAAACAGCGTTCTGAAAATTTACAATAAGAATCCTTTGAGACAGCACTAAAGTTGGTGTGAAAAACTCCCTAACTTGTCTGTTAGGAGTTCTCAGCACTATAAACTGACTTGCAGTACCTTGCCTCTTTTATCTAATCCAACTACAAAGCTTCTACTTCTGAATTCTAGAAAGAAAATAACTCTATTGACTTAAGCCATGCTAAAAGCTCCTCTAAGGTTCAGAAGAATACAGTTGGCAAGGTACTGCAAGTCAAGGGGGATAGGTACCTGTTCCTACCGTGGTCACAGGAAACAGCAGATATTTGAAACACTGGGAAATCATGAGAAATCACATGGGATTTTGTTCAATTTCTGACTCCATCAGGCCTCCAGGAGGCCTGATGGCACCAGTGCCGGGCGGGGGGGGGGGGGGGCTGGTCTGGTTGACTGCAGATAAGTGAAACCACAGTTACTGGAATAGGGGGCACAATTATATTTTTCATATTATCAGTATCCCACTCTCTCCAAATAATCTAATCTTGCCCTGACCAGTATAAACCGAGACTTACTTGGGACAAAGGGCCAAGGAACTATATTGATACAAATTCAACAGGCTCAATTCAGTAAAAGAAGGCTTATTAATAGCCACAGAGCTGAGTTTATGAAACTTACACAATCATGAGATAACTTCCTATTTTGAGGAACATGGAGTCCAACAGACATAATTATAAATGTACATAAGATATATTCAATGAATGCTTATGCAGTGAACAACAAAGGTAGGCTTAAGGCAGGGCTGGCAGGTTATTTAAAATTAGTTCAAAATACAGAGTTAATTAAAATATAATATCAGATTCCCTATGTTGATTCATAACAAGCAAAGAAAATTCTACTAATTAATGTTTATCTTCCTTCTGGACAAAAAAACCCTGGAGCGCCAGATCTATATAGGAACAATGGATTCATAAATGCCTCTCCCATCTTCTCTTTTTAAAAATAGTTTTATTATATATATTTCCATTAAAATTCATAGAAATACATATAAAATTCTAACAAACTATTACAATCATTGACTATATCTTGACTACTAATGATAACTCATTCTTCTGTGCATTTCCTTGCCATTAGCAAGATAGGCCATGTTCCCATTATAAGCTTATTTCAGTTTCAAAATGGTTTCAATCCTTGCAATTCCCATGTCAGGTTGGATTAACATGATTTCTGCATGTTAAATCGCCCCAAAGCGTTGTAAATGTTAATCCTCATTTCAACAGGTCTCACTCCGGTTCGTGCGCTTGAAACGTTTTACATTTTTTACTGTGGGAACGGTACCGCGTTAAGGGATGAGAATGCGTGTTTAGGGTTTCCCTCTCCCAATAGCATGCTTCCAAAGATAGTGATTTTACTGTAAAAATCCACCCCTTAAAGCAGCCACTACACTGTAGCAATCCAACCACTTCACACCTGATAACAATGTTGCAATTCTCTGCAATTTTGAAAGTTCTGACCTTTAAAAAAGGGAAAAGAAAGGAAAGCAGCTGCAGGTTCTGGAAGACGTGTGAATGTTTAAGGCGAAGGGGGCTTGAGTTGCCGCTGCTGCTGTGTGCCCTGGACAATGGGGAGAGGAGGGGAAAGAATCGCTGGCAAGCGGCAGCCACCCAGCCAGGCTCCGTGAAGGGGTCCCTTATGGGTGGCACGTTCACGCCAAGAAGAAGAGGGCAGGGCAGCCCTGAAAAGCGGCTTTTAAAAAGTAGCCACTTGAGTCCCCCCTTGAGTCACATACGCCACTTACGACCCTCAGAATAGGGATCAAATGCAATTAAGTTGAAAGTAATGGAATGAGGTAAATTTGCGTTTGCATCCGGTTCTATTATTTTGGTTTAGGGAAACCGAATTAAGCTTATAATGGGAACTCCACCATAGAGTTTACGGGAAGGTATTTGTTTCTTAAATTTGGTATGACCTCAAATAAAGATTTCCACATGTCTTTACATTTTTATTCCTTATAGTATTCATGATAATATTTCATTTTCAAATTGTTATTTCATCAATTAGTACTTCCCAGATTTTGTTCAGCTGTTTTCCACTGTTGGGCTATTACCATCCACATAATTACCATAATAAAAGTAGTAAAACTTTTGTTTTACAGCCTCTCCAACAACTTTGGATATATTTCTATTTATATTAGAATATAAGAACATAAGAGGAGCACTGCTGGATCAGGTCACAGCCCATCTAGTCCAGCATCCTGTCTCACATAGTGCACCAATTGATCTTGGGCTCCAAGCAAAACAGAAAGGCAAAACCTTTACTTGCTCTCAATTTCCTAAAAATGGTCTTGACTTCAACACAAGATACAGTCCTGATTATTTAACTGTTAACGTGCAATAAATTGAAGTGGCATGATTTCATGGAGGGGTTTTCACTTTCTGTGCATCATTCAAAAGATACTGGGATTAATTGTTCAGGTGCTCACTGGATAATATTAATAATTACAATTAATAATCATAAACAACTCCAGACAAGACAGAGGTGCTGTGTGTCACAGCGTCTCGGGTCCGGGTAGTTGGGAGATACCCTATCCTCAATGGGGTGGTTATGCCCTGGAAGGGACAGGTGCGTAATTTGGGGGTACTCCTGGACTCTGCACTGACACCTGAAGCTCAGGTGGAGGCCGTGGCCAGGAGTACCTACTCTCATCTACGGCTGGTACGTCAACTTAAGCCTTTTCTGGATAGAGATGACCTGGCCACAGTTATCCATGCTCTGGTAACCTCTAGACTGGACTACTGCAACGCACTCTACACGGGGCTGCCCTTGAAGACGGTCCAGAAGTTGCAGCTAGTGCAAAACACAGCCGCCAGAGTGCTGACCGGAACAGCTAGCCGGACACATATCACGCCGGTTCTTAATGAACTGCATTGGCTGCCAATTCGCTACCGGGCCCAATTCAAGGTATTAACTCTGACTTATAAGGCCCTAAATGACTTGGGCCCCAAATATCTAAAGGGACGCCTTCTCTCATACCGACCTGCCCGTGCCTTGAGATCCGAAGATGAGGCCCTCCTAGTTGTCCCACCACCTTTGGTAGTGAGGTTGGTGGGCACCCGGGAGAGAGCATTTTCAGTGGTGGCCCCCAAACTGTGGAATGATCTCCCCCGTGAGGTGCGCCATGCCCCTTCCTTGTTATCATTTAGGAAGGCTGTAAAAACATACCTTTTTGCCTTGGCCTTTGGCTGAGGAGATACATTCTCTCCCCAGTTATAGTTCTTATGAATATACTATGGAGCGAGCAGCTTATATCAGAATTCTTAACCAAGTACCTTGTTTTAATTTGAATTTTGTTTTTAATTGGGTTTTTAATATGTTTTAATCTGTATTCTGTTCTTAATATGTTTTTAAATATGCTGTTTGATTCGTTGTTACCCGCCTAGAGACCTTCGGGTATGGGGCGGGATAGAAATGTAAATAAATAAATAAATAATAAACTTTTTGTTTATAATGCCCCTTCCAACAAAGAGCAGAACAAGAAATACATAATCAACAGAAGGACAAACAAAAATATATATTCATATAAAATAAACTCTAGTTATATGAGATCATCCCTCCTGTTCCCCACCAGATACTTCCCACGTCTATAGTCCCATGTCTGAATAACTCACTCTGGTGAATCAAAAAGAAAGGTCTTTAACATGCACTTTGTTGGGATGTTGGACCTTATAATATTAAATGGGAAAGCTCCTACAGACTGTCCAGAAGAATTTACTTATGTTTCCTTCTAAAAAAAGTAATGTAGTTGATTATGTTACTCTTTCAGAAACCATATCTCATTTCCTTTTGCACTAGTGGGGACCAGACGGATTGCGATCATCTCCCATTGATAACTTGCTTGACTTTCACAGAGATAAAGCAGTTTGTTAACTTATAAATATCCAGTAGTCAGTTTTCCATAAAGATTAATTGACCAAAACATATAAAAAGCAACAAGTCCATGTTTTTGAACTCTTTAGAAGGAATGAATAAGTGAAGGCATTGTTGACTAGCAAACCTAAGAGAGCTATTAGAGGTAAGAAAACACCCTTCAGAAAGTAGAATTGTTATAATAAGGAAAAGAGGGAACAGACAATAAGAGATGCAAATAAATCTGATGGAACCAAAGCTTTACTAAATTGGAGGAGGAGACTGCTGAATAGCTGAATGAATTGTACCCGGGAAAGAATTTGGGTCACCGCACCTCCAAAAGGATACTGTGGAACTGGAGATGGTGCAGAAAAGGGCAAGCAGAACGACCAAGGGACTGGAACACTTTCTTTATGAAACCAGAGGCCTGTTCGCATGTAGACACCAGGTCCTTATTCCGGAATATATTCCAGAATAAAGCCAAGTGCAAAGCGGTTGCAACAACTAGGCCTTTTCAGCCTTGAAAGGTGACATTTAAGAGTGACCTGACTGAAGTATATAAAATCATGCAGTGTGGAAAAGGTAGATAAAGGTTCTTCCTCTGTTGCATAATACTAGAACCAGGGGCAAGAGGAAATATTTTTTAACCCAGAGGATCAATGGTCTATGGAATTTATTACCAGATGGGGTGGTGACAGCAACCAGCCTGAATAGCTTAAAGAAAGGTTTAGATAAATTCATGAAGGACACATGTAACAGTGGCAAATGGAATGTCTAGCTACTGCCTCCAGCTTCAAAAGACAGGCATGATGCCCCTCAAGGCCATTTGCACGGAATATTTTGCTTTTGTCTCTGCTTGAGATGCCCAGAAGAGTCACTGTGTGAGGATGCTTGACCAGATGGGCTGTGGCCTGATCAAGCAGGGCTCCTCAAGTTCTTATGCAATCCTACATCATTTTCTCAGTGATAGAGTCTAAGGAGCTATGGGCAAATTGTTATGACAAAGAGACATGGTAAGCCTTACTGTCAAATTCAAAATCAAGAAATCAGAGGTCCCTGATGGTACTTGTAAGCTCCTGTCAGTCACTGCCATGTTATTTCTGTATTAGTTCTACTACTCACTTAAATACTAAACTCCTAATTATGTAGAAACATAAAAAGAATTCTGAAAAGCTCCAGAAGGACTACGAATTAAAATAGCAGGTGTTTGCCAATGCAAGCAACTGAAAGTAATGCACCTTGAAGAAACCCCCCTCAAGATTAACTAGAGCATGAACTGACACTGACTGATGAGTAAAGATCTTACTTCAACTGAAAATAGTTCAGTGAAAGTAATGGCACAGTGCTCATCTGCCTTCAAAAAGGTCAAAAAATGTCAGTGATATGGTAACCACTAATGACTTCTGCATATTCATGAGGAGGGCTGTTTGTGAAAGTCCCTCATTCCTCCCAAGACAAAACAGGAGAAACTTCCCACATGCAAGCTGAGACCTGGACACAGCTCTTTTCCAAGTGTTGAAGAAGGTGGTGATGAACAGCCAGAAAACAGGCTGCTCTGTTCCTTATTATTTGCAGGCTATGGAATTCTGGGCCTAACCCTCATTAATAAAGAGGAACTACTAAACAGTTTGGTTACCACATCTCAAAAAGCCACTGTGAATTAGAAGTTCCAAAGAAGGCATTCAAATTAAGCAAG
Source organism: Aspidoscelis tigris stejnegeri (assembly GCA_023333525.1). Lineage (NCBI taxonomy): Eukaryota > Metazoa > Chordata > Lepidosauria > Squamata > Teiidae > Aspidoscelis > Aspidoscelis tigris. The sequence goes on from JALMGA010000010.1 coordinate 2,993,298, forward strand.
AAACTACTAGCAGTACTCCCTACTGCAAGATTTTTCTTGTGTAGGAAGATGGCAAGTGAAGAGGACATCAGAGAGATGTACACTATTATGCAAAGGTGGATGTAGAAATTCTCCTTTTCCCAAATCACCAGAATGTGCAAACCCCAAGAATAATGAATCCTGGAAGAATATTTCCGCACACAACGCATAATTAAACTGCAGGGTTCTAGCCCTAAAGGTTTTGTGACTATCTCTAATATAAGAGATGACACGCTTCTAAAAGCCTGTCAATGGGAGACTGCTAGCAAGGCAAAATATGTACCCGCGTCTTGCTTGTGGGCACCCGCGTGGTTGTGAGGCTGGTTAGGGCGCTGCTTTGACCCAGCAGGCATTCCTTGTGTTCCCATTTCAAGCTGCAGTGTGCAGATACACAGAATCATGGCGATTATCATACTGTGATTTTGGGAAGAAGATATAATTCAATCCACTTCAAATCCCAAAGAGAAGGCTTTCTAACTTTCCATCCCTTTCCGGAATGACCATTTTTGCTGCTATCGTTCTTTACGTTCTTAAATAGAATAGACTTGGACTCAGGAGTAAATCTGTAAGGAGTACGTCAAGCTTAAAAATCTGCCCAAATTGAGGCTACAATGGATCAGTCAAGCTCACGCTCTGCTCGCTAGCCGAAGGCCTCCCGCCTGCAGCCACGTCTGGTCCCCACCTGGGGCGGCAGGAGGAGGAGACCTCGGCCGAGCAGCCAAGGAGCCGCCACTCCGGCCACGCTCGGGAGCCGCTGGGGCTCTCCGGAAGGTCCTCGGGATCATCCCGCCGACAGGGGCGAAGGGAAGAGGCCCCACCTGCGGACCTTCTTCCCGGCACAAGGAGCCAAGGGCCGCGTCCGCCGCTCCCTCCTCCGAAGCCCAAAGGCCCGGAGAGCGAGAGGCCTACCCGCGCGGCTTCTCCGCCTGCCAGGCCGCCTCCCTGCGGGTCCTACCTGAGCCTCCTCCGGACGGACGGAGCTCCTCTTCGTTCGACGGACGGACAGAGGGGAGGAAGAGGAGTACCCACTATCCAGCCCTCCTCGGCCCGCCTGGGCGGAGCCTCCCGCGCCCCATCTCGTTCCCCGTCCGCTGCCGCCGGGGGGGGATTTCCTTCTTCACGACTTGTTCTCCACCTCACCTGCTGCTGCCGCCGCTGCTGCAGTCCCCTCCTCCACTTCCGGAACAACTCAGGGTGGACAGTGAGTGCTTCCGGGGCAGCGGCCCGAGCCGGAAGAAAGAGGAGCTTTAAATTGCGCGACCAGGAGCAGCAGGTCTCTCCCCCCCCGCCCTCTTGCGACCGTTGGCACTGAGGCTCCTCGCTCGGACGAAGAAGAACGGCGGCAAGGGGGGGAGAAGGTGAGAGGAGGAGGAGGAGGGAAGGCTCCCTCGTTCCCATGGAAACGCGAACTGCTGCCGCCTGGAGCTGGGCGAGGAAGGGAGGGGAAGGAAGGCCTCAGTGCCGCCGCTGAAGCGTCAGTCCGGCTCTCCTGTCGGGGCTCCTGGACCCTACGAGGTGCGGTGGCGGCCCGAACCGGCAAGGCTTCTCTTAGGTTCTAAGCTCGAGCCAAAGGTCTTTTTCTTTCTTAATAAAACTTTTCTTGTGAACACCAAAAGAAGAGGGATAGGGTTAGCAAAAGGGGCGGGCCTTTTCAGTGGTGGCTCCCAGACTGTGGAATAGTCTCCCTCCTGAGGTGCTTCTCTGTGTTCGGACAAGCTGCGAAAACTCATCTCTTTACCCTGGTCTTTGACTAAGTAAAGGAACAGCCTTTTCCTCCCCACATTCAGACACTGCCATGTGTAAAGGCCGCCTCACTCTCTCAGCCCTTATCTATTTTATATATATATATTTTTCTTTATTTAGTAGTGTGGTAGCGTTGTGTTTACTTGTGAATCAAACTCTGATATTTCCTTCCAAGAGGCACACCTTCCATTTACTTTTCCCTACTCTTTGGCTTGATAATAATGTTGCCTCCTTCTTGTGCTGCAGCAGACAGCCCTTCCCCCACTCTGCCTAGCCAGCAGTGGGTTACAGTATCTGTTTAGGATTCAGCCTGTCTTGGCTCACTTTGAAAACAGAGAACACGAAGCTTCTTTAAAATAACCGGAAAACAAGTTTATTGTTTACAATTCAAGTTTCTTCTTAAAGTTGCACTTTGTTACTTTAAATATCCACAGTTAGGTCTTTAGCTTCCTCACTAAGCCTAAAGACTTCAATCCTTTTCATATCAATGCCAACAGCATAAATAACTTATAACCACTACAATTCTTTTACTTTCTAAACACTGTAATTCACTATTAACTCAGGACTCTATTCCCCAGCTTCCCTCAGGACAGCTTAGAGCCCGTTTCTCCCCTAGTTAAACACCCTCCAGGTTTAACGACCAAAGGCAGAGAACCTAGATCATCCCCTCAGGCTCCATTTTATATGGGCCTGGCTGGCTTGCTTCGCCCTGATTGGCTGAGCTCCTCCAGCATTCTATTTCACCCCTCCCCTTGGAGTGCTCAACTAGCCCCTCCCTTAGGCTACTTACCCTTGACAAAAAACGATTTGGCGACACTTTTAAACGTCTAGACTTACCGTGTTCGCCACACTTTGCATTTTAAAACAAAATAACTTAATTTTGGGGTTGAGGGGTCCTAGCGGTCATCACAACCCCTATAATCGCGGGGGGGAAAAATAAATAAATAAAAATTTATTTTTATTTATTTATTTTTTAACAACTGCAGAAACTTTAATATATTTTCTCCACTAAATCCCCCTTTGCCCCCTCAGTTAATCAAAAAGTCACTGTTCAGCATTTCCTGCTGCCACAAGTCTGTTGGTCAGTCCTCTTTACTGTTCCTCTCCAGCTCTGTCTTGCAGATGACCTTTGCACTGCACCAGTCCCTACAGCTCCATGTTCGCTGAGCTTCTTCCTCACGAGTAGTGTCCGATGCAAAAGCTGATCATTGCTTCTTTGGCTGAAGATCCCTCCTTGTTTCTTGACTCTTTCTGGATATGGAAGCAGTCCATTAGGTTTAGCCATTGCTGCATCCCCACAGCCAAGCTCAGCCAGCTTCAGTTCATGGCTCAGTCCTTTATCTTTTAGCTGGTCTTCACTAGATTTGGCCTCTGTCTGTTCCAGAACCAGCTCTAATTTCTTAGCTTGTTCTGTCTGCTTTTCAATGGCAAGTACTTCAATGCTTATTTCTGTTGTCTGTGGAGCCTTTGCTCGTGAATCAGTCTCGATTATTTCAGAACGTTCCAAACCTTTCAAAGAGATCGGGTAAATGCTCTTTTCCCAGTCTGTCTCAGCTTCCTTGCTTATGTTTTCAGTAGCTAATGGACTTATTGAAAGCTCTGGATACTTGTTGCCATCAGTTTGCATTTCCACTACTTTTCTTTCTGCATCAGCATGGCTTTTGTTTACTTTTTCTGGGAATATCTTTTCTTCTCCCACTGCTATAACTGTACTTTCCTTGGAATCTTCAGCTTCACTTTTCTCACCATTGGTTGGCAACTGTTTTTCAGCACCTTGAGTGTCACTCTGTCCAACCTCTACACTGACCTCATCAATAGAGTCTGGTGGACTACTGTCACTACAAAGGACACCTTCAGGAAGCCCCACTTCTGATTTTAAAACCTTGTCACAAAGTTCAAGCTCCTTAGAAATCATTAAGTCAACTTGCTTATGTCCAGACAATGGATTACTCTGCATCTTGGCTGTAACTACTGGGAGAACTCTGGTTACTGCTCCCCCCAATAGTCCAGTGCTGCTATCCTCACAAACAGCAGTGCCTTGAGTTAAAAGTCTTTTCTCAGTTGTAACATCTTTCTCAATACTATCTTGGAATATGGATTCTACTTCATCTCCAAGTTCCCAGGTTTGCTCTAATTCATAAGCTACCTCCTGTTCTTTCAACTCCTTTGGTTTAATACTAACTTTCACTTGTTCTTCTGTAATACCATTAATACTGGACATCTGTCCATTCCTAGCATCAATCTGTTTACTTGTATTACTAATACAGCTTTGTTCATCTCTTGTTTCCACCTGAGCACTCCCTTCAACTTCCTTTGGAACTGCATTGTGAACACCTACGGCTTCAGCCTCAATTACACTGCCTACATTGTGGGTCACTTTACCGGTATCTCTTTTAACTTTGGACACTTCAAGTGGCCTGTCCTCACTGCTGAACTTAATGTAACTAGATTCCTTTGGCTGGAATCGAAAGGTACTGCTTTGGCTTTTCTCTCTAGCAAGCAGCTCTTTGCCTCCTTGCTCACTCATGTCTGTTCGGTATTTAATGGCAGAGAGTGTTTCCATAGCACCCAAATTAGAACCTTGAGCAGTTCTCCAACTGCCCCACTTTGGCAATGCCTTATCATGGCCTGATTCAGCATAACGGTTATTCTTTTTGACCGTTGGAACTTTTCCTGAGGTAACTGGTTGCGCATCATCTTCAACAGCGTACAGCGTGACTTCACCCAGATTAAACCTCCTTTTAACCCTTTCCTTAAATTTTGTATAAGATCTCGCATCTTCCTCAGGTAATCTTGCATACTGCACCATAAGTTCACCACTAATTAAAGGAATGATCCACCTTATCCATTGGTTCATAGGTATTTTATATTCTACGCACTTCCACTCAAAAGATCGTAGGAACCACGCAACATCGTCTCCTTCGCGATACCTAGGAAACTCATCTAAATCAATATCATCATCAATCTGCTTTGAGACCACTGGCACTGACTGTTTTTGTTTCATTTGTAACCTAGCCATTGCCAATTCATGCTCTCTCTGTTCACGGGCCATCTGCATTTCCATTTCTCTTTGTTTTTGTCTTTGTCTTTCCTCTCTTTCCTCCTTTTCTCTAGCCAATTCCAACTCTCTTTGTTTCATTTCCATCTCTCTCATCTCTTTTTCATGAGCAAGTCTAATTCTCAATATTTCTGGATTTTCTTGAGCAGCTATCGCGGGGTGTTCAACTTCTTCCCCATCTCCTAAGCCAGGGTTTACCCTTCTAGCCCTGGTCTCCATTTTGTTTTAATGTATTCACTTGTTTACTTTAAATTCTACAGCAGATTTGCTACTTTACCCTCTTTGTTTACCTCACAAATCTGCCTTTTCCTTTGTGTATTGTGTTGTACACAAGTTAGCAGCTTAGATTAGGTGTTTCTACATATACCTTTAAACTATTACCTCGAAACACCTATCGTGGCTGCTTTTTTAACAATATAATCAAGTATGGCTTCTACCAGCAATGTCCAGTGGTGTTGCTACCAATTACCCAAAGTCGTATACCTCGCAATGACCACCTGCTGTTTTCAAATCAATATCCCTACCTTACCCTAGGTGTTTTACCTCAGGATATTGACTTTAAGTGACTTTAAAAGTCAAAATTCAACAACTTTCACTTCAGAAATTTCTGCCCAAACACTGGATTACTCGCATCCCAGCGCTTGCCACCAAAATGTAAAGGCCGCCTCACTCTCTCAGCCCTTATCTATTTTATATATATATATTTTTCTTTATTTAGTAGTGTGGTAGCGTTGTGTTTACTTGTGAATCAAACTCTGATATTTCCTTCCAAGAGGCACACCTTCCATTTACTTTTCCCTACTCTTTGGCTTGATAATAATGTTGCCTCCTTCTTGTGCTGCAGCAGACAGCCCTTCCCCCACTCTGCCTAGCCAGCAGTGGGTTACAGTATCTGTTTAGGATTCAGCCTGTCTTGGCTCACTTTGAAAACAGAGAACACGAAGCTTCTTTAAAATAACCGGAAAACAAGTTTATTGTTTACAATTCAAGTTTCTTCTTAAAGTTGCACTTTGTTACTTTAAATATCCACAGTTAGGTCTTTAGCTTCCTCACTAAGCCTAAAGACTTCAATCCTTTTCATATCAATGCCAACAGCATAAATAACTTATAACCACTACAATTCTTTTACTTTCTAAACACTGTAATTCACTATTAACTCAGGACTCTATTCCCCAGCTTCCCTCAGGACAGCTTAGAGCCCGTTTCTCCCCTAGTTAAACACCCTCCAGGTTTAACGACCAAAGGCAGAGAACCAAGATTATCCCCTCAGGCTCCATTTTATATGGGCCTGGCTGGCTTGCTTCGCCCTGATTGGCTGAGCTCCTCCAGCATTCTATTTCACCCCTCCCCTTGGAGTGCTCAACTAGCCCCTCCCTTAGGCTACTTACCCTTGACAAAAAACGATTTGGCGACACTTTTAAACGTCTAGACTTACCGTGTTCGCCACACTTTGCATTTTAAAACAAAATAACTTAATTTTGGGGTTGAGGGGTCCTAGCGGTCATCACACCATGTTTTTAATACGTTTAATACGTTATTGGTTTTAATGTGTTCATTTTATACGTTGTGACCCGCCCTGGGACCCTTGGGTATAGGGCAGGATAAAAATGCAAAAAAATAATATTGATGGCACATCTCAACCCAGAAGCAAAACACATGGACCCAAGCTTCTGTCCCTGATTGCTCAACCTCCCTCACTGATTAAAATTTACCTAAGATTTGTTTCATTTTTAGTGTAACAAGGTTGAGGCCTAGACTTGTTTTGTCGAGTGTTTTAAGTAGCACCATCTTAAAATCAGGGATATTTATTTCAGTGTTATTTGCAATAACTTAAAGTCACATTAAGCTTAGCGAGATTTATTTTTTACTGTCTGTAGTTAGGTAGTCAGCACAAAATTGCGTAGCTGTTTTACAGGGAATAGAATAATAACAGTAATAAAACTTTTAAAAGCAAAAGTTGGCATGTTTATTTCAACACCTCTTTCTCTTTTTGCAGTGAAAAAGATAAACCAGGATGTTTCCTGATCATGCTTCGTGTTCAGTTTCTTCTCAGTTATCTGTAGCATCACAAGTGCCTTTTGAAGATCTCTGTATGACATTAGAGCAAATACAGAAATGCAAATCCCGGCCACAAAAAACCAAATATTTTAAAGATTTTTTAGATTCTTGGAGGAAGTTTCATGATGCACTTCATGAAAATGAGAAAGAAGTGACTGATTCTTTCTATCCTGCCATGAGGCTTATCCTTCCACAGCTGGAAAGAGAAAGAATGGCATATGGAATTAAAGAAATTATGCTTGCTAAGCTTTATATTGAGCTCCTAAATTTACCCAGAGATGGAAAGGATGCTTTAAAACTTCTGAATTATCGAGTACCAAGTGGATCACAGGGAGATGCTGGCGATTTTGCAACGATTGCCTATTTTGTGTTGAAACCAAGGTGCCTCAAGAAAGGTCAGCTGACTATTCAACAAGTGAATGATCTTTTAGATTCTGTTGCTAATAATAATGCTATTAAAAGAAAGGATGTGGTCAAAAAGAGTCTTCTTCAGTTAATAACTCAGAGCTCAGCACTTGAACAGAAATGGTTAATCAGAATGATTATAAAAGATCTGAAACTTGGTGTCAGTCAACAGACTTTATTTGCTATTTTTCATCCAGACGCTGCAGAGTTGTACAGTGTTACAACTGATTTGGAGAAAGTTTGTAGACAGTTACACAATCCCACTACATTTCTTGGTGATGTTTCTGTTACATTGTTTTCTGCCTTTAAACCGATGCTTGCTGCTATTGCCAACATACAAGAAATTGAAAAGCACATGAACAATCAGAGTTTTTATATAGAAACTAAACTGGACGGGGAGCGAATGCAGATGCATAAAGATGGAGATGTTTACAAGTATTTTTCCCGAAATGCTTATGATTATAGTCAGGAGTTTGGCTCTTCTCCTTTTGAAGGGTCATTGACACCATTTGTTCATAAAGCCTTTAAAAACAATATTCAGAACTGTATTCTGGATGGTGAAATGATGGCCTACAATCCTACCACTCAAACATTTGTGCAGAAGGGAAGCAAATTTGACATCAAAAGGATGGTAGATGATTCTGAATTACAGACATGCTTCTGTGTGTTTGATGTTCTCATGGTTAACAACCGAAAGTTGGCTCGTGAGGTGCTGAGCAAAAGGTATGAGATATTGGCCTCAGTCTTTACACCAATTGCAGGTCGATTTCATATTGTGGTTAAAAATCAAGCCAATACTCAGAAAGAAGCAATTGATGCACTAAATGAAGCAATAGATAACAGGGAAGAAGGGATTGTGATTAAGAACCCCATGTCACTTTACAAGCCAGACAAACGTGGTGAAGGGTGGTTCAAGATCAAACCAGAGTATGTCAGTGGGCTAATGGATGAACTAGACCTTTTGATTATTGGGGGCTACTGGGGCAAAGGTCTTCGTGGTGGCATGATGTCACATTTCCTATGTGCAGTTGCTGAGACTCCTCCACCTGGGGAAAAACCAAGTGTATTTCATTCTATTTGTCGTGTTGGTTCTGGTTACTCTATGAAAGAGCTGTACGATCTTGGATTGAAATTGGCCAAATACTGGAAACCATATCGTAAAAGAGATCCTCCTCCGAATATCCTGTGTGGGACTGAGAAGCCTGAAGTCTTCATTGAACCTTGTAATTCGGTCATTGTTCAGATTAAGGCAGCTGAGATTGTGAACAGTGATATGTACAGAACTGATTATACATTGCGTTTCCCTCGTATTGAGAGGATAAGAGAAGATAAAGAATGGCATGGCTGTATGACTCTTGATGATCTAGAACAATTGAGAGGTAAAGCTTCTGGAAAGCTAGCAACCAGGCACTTTGATTTTAATGATGAGCCACAAGAAAAAAAGCGCAAAACAGTATCAAAAGCTAAAAAAAAAATTGGATTAGTGGATCATTTTAAAGCACCCGATCTTTCTAGTGTAAGCAGAGTTTCCAGTGTATTTGAAGATGTTGAATTTTGTGTGATGACTGGAACAGGGAACTATTCAAAAATCGAATTGGAAAGCAGAATAGCAGAATATGGTGGTAGCGTTGTACAGAATCCGGGTTCAGACACATATTGTGTGATTGCAGGAACTGAGAATATCAGAGTAAAAAATATTATTTCTTCTAACAAGCATGATGTAGTGAAAGCCGAATGGCTTTTACAGTGCTTTGAGACCAAAAGGTTTGTACCCTGGCAGCCTGGTTTCATGATCCATATGTCTCCAGAAACAAAACAACATTTTGCCCATGAGTATGATCCCTATGGTGATAGTTACACAAACAATATTGATATGGCCCAGTTAAAGGAGGTGTTCTTAAGAATAAATAACTTGGAGAAGCAACCATCTCAGGATATGATTGCTGACATAGAAGAACGCTATGCGTGGGATAGTTCTCCACTAAGCATCTTCAGGCAATGTCTTATTTACTTATACCCTTGTGACAAAGTAAGCAATTCAGGTTCTAAGATTAATCAAAGAAAACTGTTAACTGAATCACTGATACTTCGGTTTTATGGAGCAAAAGTCACCTCGCAGCTTGAGGAGGGAATATCTCATGTAATTGTTGGAGATCATGCACATTTGCAGGAACTAAAGACAATCAGAAGAAAGTTTAAAAGAAAATTTAAAATTCTATCAGACCAGTGGGTAAAGGATTCATTAAAAGCTAGAAAATTACAAAATGAAAATATGTACTTAATTTAATTCAGATCTTCTTTCATTACAAGAGATTTTAAAAACTTTTAAAAATGCATCTCAAAGTGGGGAAAAGTTTTAATATTCTTTCTACTTTCATATTTATTAGAAATCCAGCCATTTTACTTGAGTATTAAAATATTTGTTAATCATACAGAAGATACTCCTCAGCTTTTTTTATCCTGCAGTATATGATGACTTGAAGCAGTTTAGCCCTGCTGCATTAATAGGGGCCTCTGCGTCTCTTCCATTCTGGGACTATTAATTAGTTGGTTAGTGATTTGGCAATTTGCTATTTAGAATGGAAGGCCTCGTTCAAATTTTTTCTTAGAATGGGACAACTTTTAACTATTTTCATACTTGGTTTTTCATTGTCATAATAGGAAAATGCTCATTGTTCATGTGTGTATTCTGTATATTGTTATGTAAATATTCTGTGAAGAATTATGCCAATAAAATGTTTTTAAAATGTCTTATTTCTTTGAAACATTGGCAGTACTGATCCCTAGACTTTCATACTTTTTAATAAGCAGAATGATTTCAAAGCAATCCTGAGAAGGCTAACATTATAGACCCTTTAGAAAACTGTCCTGTCCAGTGCGTGCCCAGAATCTTATGTCATACCAGTAACTTGTTGAAACAAACTCCCATTAATTTGTTCACTTTTCCGGGGAGGGGGAATTGCTCAAGGCAGTTTGCAACATGATAAAACTACATAAATTCCAGTCAAAACTTGGGGTCTTGTTGAATAGTTCAATAATTCATTCCAATTGTCTTCTGTCTTGGAACCTAGTTTCAAGCCTTAATCGATATTGGACAAAATAATACCAAATAAAACAATAGCATTACACAAAAGATAATTAAAATGTACTAATATAATATTCCAAGTGCTGGTTGCTAATTCCTCAGGTACAGTTTAGTCACTTCCTGTGAAGCCATCAGTGTTAGGGTTGTTTTATACAAAGTAGAACCAGCCAAGAATTGCTGGATGTGGTGACATCTGCCCGGTAGAAAAATGGAAACCCCAGTGCAAGGGAAGAGTGGGTGAGAGCCTTGATTAGCCCCCTTTTTCCATGCACAAAGATTCAGATCTTTGAGATGGGGTCCTCCTAGAGATCGGGGTCTTGAAGATACCTGAAAACCCCATTGTGGTCACCTTTAATCAGGTCCACATGAAATCGAGATTTAAAGACCTGAAGGACCCATTAAAACCAGATTTCCCGTGCCCTTGTGGGGACAGGGCCTTCAATGGGGTCCAACTGAGGACAGGGCCTTCCCGATTGGTACTAATCGGGTTGCTAATGGGGTCTTAGAAGGGTTCTAAGCCATAGTGGGAAAAGGCCATAGCACTGATATGTGATAGCAACTCCCATTGACTTTAATGGCAAAGACATGATTACTCATCAGCCAGGAACATTGTTTCATCCTTTGTGTCTTGATGGCTCCAGCTGAACTCTGAAAGTCTCATGAATCAGATGGTGAGTGAAGTTTCTTATTGTCAAGTTTTCTGTTCTTCGCTTTCCTTGCACAGGCGTCCTGAGCAGGATCAAAAGAGATCGCTTTCACTGCAGCCCCTGGAACTCTGCCAATTTGGGCAGCTCCTTTGCAAATGTCTTTTTAAAAAACTTATAAAACATACAATATTTTTTCACTTGAGCCTTTGGTACTGTTTAATAGAGCAGTCGTTACGAACTGTGATTATTTTCACTCTGGCTTTAATGTTAGCTTCTTTCTTTTTGAAAAATCATGTAGAGTCTTCTTAAACCAAAGTATATTCAAGTATAAGGCAATTTAGTCTTTGAAGTCCTCTCAGAACAGTTATGTTGAGAACCTTGAAACATCAAGTGCTTTATCAAATATATCTTAGTAGTGTCCAGACTCTTTCAAATGAAAAATATGTTTTAAAAATATGTTTTAACCATAAGAGTGGAATACAGTTGAATTAACCCCTTTGGTCTCTTATAATCAGATGTCCAGTATTTTGTGTATACAGTAGATTGTACACTAAACTGTGTTCAAAACTAAAAAAGGGATATATTAAAAAACTATACATAGATTATATAGAACAAATGCTCAAATAGCACAAATAGATGCTGAAGAGGATGTGGTCAAATAGGTTCTCACATTTTTCTATGGTGGTTCTGTCCATTTGCTAAGGTTTTCTGGGATAAGGTCATTAAAGAAGAGGAGAAAAGATAAGGGGAAGTTTACACTTCAAATGCTTAGTACATATGATTCCTCTTCCCACATGTGAGGATACCTACCTCAAGTGCAGATGATCCCTGAACACTACTATCTTCTTTCCTGGTGTCACCATCACTGTGCATGCACCATCACCAGGGGAACTGTGATGTGCCAATGCACTCACGCACACACACATACAGAGTTCAGTGGAACCAAAAGAGTTTGTTACCTTAAAGAATAGCAGATCTTTAAGACTGCAGTTCCACATAATCAGGCTCCTCCTCCAACTCCCATTAGGCCGCAGGAAAGGGAGGCTGTTCCCAGACAGGTTGTAAAACCTGGGATCATCCCAGGACTATTTGGAGATTGCCTGGGATATTGAGGTGATACAAAGAACACACAAGTACTTACCTGGTGTGGATGGCTGCTTACACAGTACACCATTTTGGGCATTGCCACTACACATGTGCAGAGCCAAACCAGACCAAAAATGGTGGCAGCACATGCAAGAGAAGTGGCAAACACACACTTCTAGGTATTTAATACTTGTTTGTATGTGTGGCGACATTGCAGGAACCAAGTGTGCAGACAAGGTAAGTTCTTCAATTTGTTCTGTATAGTGCACCAATGCCCAGTCACCTGGCCAAGTAGCATTTTCTCTGGAAGGGATATCTTCTGGAATATTGCTGAATATTGCGATATTTAGGAGCTGTCTGGAGGCAGCTGGAGATAGGAGGAAACGGCAGGCTTTCTCCATAAATCCTGTTGAAGTTTTTTATTTTTACTCTTATATTCTTTCCTTCTTAGGCTACAAATCTGATGACAGATTCTTGGCCAATATTAAATTGTAATGAGACAAAAATGCAACAAAAAAACATGTTAGGGATGTGCACAAATGTTCATAACATACACATTTTGTATGAATTTGGATGAATTTGGACATTCGAATTTGAATGGAATGTTTCAATACATTCATATGAAGCTTCATATGGGATTCAAATGGGATTCATATGGGACTGAACATTCGTAACAAATTCAAATCCCAATACATTCAAAGGGGATCTATTCGAACAAATACAAATTTTCTTGCATTCAATTCAATACAATAGTTTGTGTGCGTTTGTAAGAGTTTTAGAGTTCTAATTAGGGTTGCGCTAGACTATCTGAAACATTCAAAATTCAGTCGAATTCGTTCAAATTCAGAGATTGGAATTTGAATCAAATGTCTATACATTTGTTATTTAACATTCGAACAAATCCTGTTTCGATTCATTCGTATGAATTATTCAGACATTTGTATGTGTACAGATACGTACGCGTTACATATCTGTATGCATCTTATTTGTGTCCGTATGCATTTGTACAAATACGTACAGGACGAAAACGGGATGCATATGAGATAAAAACGGGATATGTACAGATGTGTACGGGTGTGTGTGGACACATATGAATGTTGTCGACATTTGTATCTTCAAATACAAATTGAAAATCCGTACAAGTAGATACAAATGTATTTGAATCGGATTCAGATTTGAATATATTTGTTTTTTTCTCTGTTTGTTCAAATTCAAACGTGGAATAGAATTGAATCCAAAAATTGTATCCATGCACACCCCTCGTTCTAATACTGCACTCCTTGACTTCCTGAAGAGCTACCACATGGTGGCACTCTTGCTTAATCATAATGTCTGTAAAGTAGTTCTTCTTGAGGAGATAGTAATTTATTAATATTTCTATACCATACACACAGCCCGATAATAATTCATAATTCATTGCTGTTTTTTAAATGGAGATGAGAATTCTTATAGAGTTCTGAAAGATATCAAGCCAACAAATAACGGGAACATTTCATAGGGAATCTACTACAGCAATATTTTTTGCCATTATTCCAGTTCATTTACAGTGTGAATATAACCGCTCAGATTTTGCCAATAATAACTTACCCAAAGTGACAGTAAATCGGCATCCAAAACCTATTCAGGGGGAATAAAAATGGAAAACCTTTCGAGAATGAAAATTATTTCCTGATTTTTGGAACACAGGAGGAACTGTTAAGGGAAGGTACCTATCCCAATTATGGCATCCAAGCAGACCCTCAAGTAGAGAGGCCTGTAGTTATGCTCACGGAGGGCATGTTCATATAAGAATAAGAGACTCTTCCAGTGCAAGAATATATCTTTTATTTGGTCATCAAATAATCTTATTGATTGCCAAAGCATTTTGATTCTGCACATTGAAGCATGTATGCATTTATTAATATAGTTTGCTGTTTTGTATCAAAGAACCATGAAGCTTCCATTTTCATATTTTATTTCATGCACTAAAATTATGTGTTTTATTCTATACTTTGGTAGTTAACTGAATATTGTAATTCATTGTAGTTACAGCCAGGCTGACTCATTCTTCAGCTGGCGGCCTTAGGATGTATGCATCAGCTTTCATTTACTATTTATTACTTCAAAATGCTTACCGTTTATCCGACCTGTCATCTGAATTTACCTTTAGCTCTGGATCATGCCTGCTTCTCATTAAAATTCAACGTTTACAAGCCAGGGTACCTAGTGACTCCTTAGCATTATCTCTGCATCAAGTCAGCCTGTATACCAAGGGATCTCTCCTACTGAGCGTTTCAAACTCCTGTTTGATTACTTGCCCCTGTTTCCTTGCATGCCCATATTTTCTTCTTGGATTCCTTGCCTCATACACAGTTTCGTCTCCTTAGCCTGAAACATATAATGTGGAATCCAGTTTTTCCACACTTGTTTTTTTCCAGTGATAAGCTGGTGCTGGCCTTGGACAGTTTTTGATCCTGTCTGTCAGTCTGGCCACTGCACTGCCATCACCCTTGTCTGCTTTTATTTATTTATTTATTTATTTATTTATTTATTTATTTATTTATTTATTTATTTATTTATTTATTTATTTATTTATTTAAAAATATATATCCTACCCTTCACCAAATGGTCCCAGGACAGGTTACAATAAGAATTAAACATATCAAATATTATAACATAATTCAAAATATAACCCCCTCCCTCCCTCCTCCCTCCTTAACAGGACAGCACCCTGGGGACGCTATTTAAAACACAAAAGTCAGGGTGAAAAGACACATTTTCACCAGGCACCAAAACCTATTCAGCGTAGGTGCCTGGTGAACCTCAAGAGGAAGGTTGTTCCAGAGTCTAGGGCCACCACAGAAAAGGCCCTCTTGCACATCCCTATGCCTTGTATCTTTGCAAGAGAAGGAAGTTCAAGAAGGCCTTCTCCCTGAGATCTCAGTCCACGGGCTGGTCTATATGGGAGAAGGTGTTAGTGTTGACGTATGGCACAAGCAAACCTGGTGTGAAAGTATGTTCATGTTCTTTTATCCATAAAAGCTGACATGCTGCTGCCAAGCCAATCTCCAGGTTCTTGAAACTAGGCATGGGAATGGTGATCTTGACCCACTCTCTGTCTGATCCATGTTTGACATCTGCTTTCTTGTTTTGAAACCCATCTTCGTATATTTTAAGGTTGTTATCTGCTCAGCCATCATACTTGTGCATGGAGCAGGAACTTCACAAGGTGGGACGTCACTAACCAAAAAACAAAATACACATTCAAACCATCAAACCACAGGCAGACAACCACAGCCAAGACACAAAGTTCATTCCATGCAAGAAAATTCACAGCACCAAAGTCCTTTTTGTTTTTTACAAAAAAACTGAAGAGCATTTAGAAGTTAGCTCTGAGGCCAAACACATTTTCCATTTAAATGTATTTATTCCATTATTTATTTATCGATTAATATGTCATCATCATAGAATATAAATTATATCCTTCAGTTTTACCATTGCTGACATCTCATTGCCACAAGTTTAACACTACAAATCTTACAAGTAGCACATGTAGTCAACACATTGAAATTCAAGATGGCACTCAGGAAGGATCAGGAACTGATCTGTCCCCAGCCCTCAAATCTGATAAGGAGGCACAGAGCCTTACTGTGGCCCCAGGAAGGGTTGATAGTTCTTGTGCTCTGTGAATTAGGACCATAAGAGCAGTGGGACACAGCCAAGTCTCTGCCCAGGACGACCCATTTAACCACCATAAACTACATTTTGATCTGAAGCAGATCAAAATGTGGTTTAGGAAGATCAAAGAGTGTCACTGATGGATGATGACAGCACTCAGTTTATATTCCATGAGAAGTGAAAGTGGCTAAGTCAACTTTTATGAATAGCAAACTCTTGACGGACTTTCCCAAGCAAGATCAAGTTAGGTCTCTTCCATACCTGTCAAGAGCTTTATTCTCTTACTGCTCTTCATACATGAAACACAGACCCATTTTTCCAACAGATAAGAGGATCACCTTTCTGGTGTCCTAAAAGAAACTGCAGAAAGAACCTTTGTGGTACACCAGTTATGGGCTTAATTTTTAAAGTTAAAGTGGACAATCTGTTGCTGCTGTGATTGTGACGCCAAAGGACACAGTTTGACAGCAGTTCCTGGCTGTCAAACTCTCTTTTAACATCCACTTACTAACTTTGGCTTATGGAGCACAAAATCAGCAGTCCTTTACTCTCACATCAGCCAAACAGGATAAAAATTCCACCTAAAGTTACAAATTAATTGATTACCCTTCCCCTTAACTTCCTAGGAATTGGAGTGATTTGGTAGCACTTTGTGTACAAAGGCAAAGCTCCTACCAGCTAGAAAAGTGTGCATATGTAGGAGTGTGTTCCAGAGTCTAGCTCATTTCCATACTTGGTCACTAGACAAGACCAAGTGGCTGCCTAATACCCTTCATCCACTAGCACCATCTTGGTCCAGAACCAGCCCAAGAACTCCACATTCTGTATTAGCTGTAGTTTCGGGTGGCCTTTCTGCACTTGGCCCACTAGTCATTGTGGGGAGAGCTCCAAGACAGAGCATCTGCACTGGAAAGAGCCATTTCCTAAACAGAAACAGCTCCTTCTGTGCACAAGCTCCTGCCACGGCGACTATGCATGGTGCAGGTTGACCCTGCACTACACGTGCACTTATCGTAAGCTGTGTCAGAGTCAGTAAAGCAGTGCCTGGACACCATCTGCACTTGAGGTTTCTGGGCATGTGGGGGTGAGGGTTCATGTGCACTTAGTGCCCTCATGGGCAGGTTTGCCCTTTGCTTCCCATGGATGGGAAGGTCCACAACCTGTCTTATTCTTGTCTACTTTGGTGCTTCTGCACCCAGTGTCGAACAAGGAAAACATCACAGTCTCAAGCTCAAAGCTTGTGCAAGCTTTGAATATCATTTTCAGTCTGCCCCCAATATAGAGGTGAGCATGCTATCTTTGAAGACTGTTCTGCTCAGCCCTGCTCTTTTGCACCTGGCATGATGCATAAAAGAAGGGGCCTGGGCCAATCGCTGCCAGGGCAGGGTGCTGCCTTTCTCAGGGAGTCAGCTGTTTACTGCTGATGTGTGTCCATGGTGGAGAGCATCCCCACCCTTGCAATGCAGACGGAACTTGCTGTAGCTGGTCAGGAACAGGCTGCAGCAGAATTATTAAACTCCAAGCAGAAACAACCTCAGGGCCAATCCACACCCTTATTAGGTGCAATGGCCAGCTACCTTTTGTGACACCCAATCCATTCCAAACAAGAGCCAACTAAGTGTAATTGTGTTTCTGAGGCAATGGCCATGTGTGGCACCATTGCTGCAGTGACTGGGCAACACAGCATGCAATCGCAGTTGTGCCACCTTTGCCACATGCTCCATTTGCCTGGAAGAGGTGCAAAGGGAACGAGCCCAGCTAAACTAGCTGGCGGCTACTAGTATAGTTTTAGACCACGTTTTAGTGCTCTACACTTATATGTCTCGGGGGACAATCCAGCACATGTGGAGCTGCTTCTGTACCAGAAGCACGGTGTGGAAGCTCTGTATGGGAGCATCTTGTGGGTGTCCCACTTGGCATGGTGTGAATAGGCCATACGTCTCCCACCTCCATACACACTTTGCCCAGATTTGTCATATATATGCATGCTTTTGTTCTGTCGATGTGTGTGAGTGAAAGAGAGAAAGGAGAGAGAGAGAAAACCCATATTTCTGCAGGGTAGAATTGGATTTTCTGCCATTACTGATTAGGGCTGTGCATGAATGCAGTTTTGGGGATTTGATTTAATTCAAATCGAGTATCCAAAAATTCAATTCGATTTGAATCTTTAAAACTTGAATTTACCCAAATTCAATTTGAATTAAGCAAATTCGAATCTATTCATTCAAATTTTCAATTCGAATTTGCACCTGCGAATGTTGACAACATTTGTATGTGCCCATACACGTCGTTATGTATCCCGTATGCATCCGTACACGTCTGTTTGGCATCCTGTAGTTATCCCATATGCAACCTGTTTTTGTCCCATATGGATCCGTACAAATGAGTACAGATGCGGGAAAGACAAACCCATACACATAAGAATGTTTGAATAATTCAAATGAATAGATTCAAAATTCATTTGAATGTTTAAATTCGAATTTATGGACTTTTGATTCAAATTTGAATGTCAAAATTTGGACAAATTCAATCAAATTTCAAATGTCTTTGAATATTTATACACATCCTTATTACCGATATGAGATACTACACAATGGAGTTTAAATTTGTACTGGAGAAGAAGGTGGAAACTGTGGTGACATCCCTTTTGAAGAAGTACTACCTTGCATACTCAGTCTAGGCAGACTTTTAAAGATACCATAAGAGGAGGGAAAGCAATACAGGTTTTCTCTATGGTGACCAAATATTCTTTTTTAAACATCTCTTTCACACATTTCTGACATTCTGCTGCCTGGTGTGCTGCTTAACCTATAAAATGCTTATAAATCCAATGTCTGACTGTGTAGTTATGAGGAAAATGCTTTTGGATTTGTTTTTGTTTTTTTCACCTGGTCTTCCTGAGCACAAATAAAGTAATTTTTTTCTGTTAGAGGTTCCCACGCCCAGGATGTATTTCCACACATTTCCATACCAGTCCCGATATAATGCTGGAATGTGGAATCCCAAAATAGCAATTAGACAGGAAATCCAGCAACAACACCAAATTCCTTGTCCTACTGCTTCCTTACTTCACCTGTTGTCTGTTCACCTAATCATTCCCTTGGCAAAATACCTGCATGCTAGCAAGCAGAGTGGGGAAAACAAAGGAAAAGTAGAAGATGCTCAGTAACAGGAACGAATACACAAGCAGCCAGCAGATGAGATATGCGCCCAGAATTATCCTAGGATTGCCTTTTGCTCTCTCACAGGGCAGCGAGAGATGACTGTGGGATCTAAAGAAGATCTCACAATTTCCTCTTGCCACCTGGAGGTGCTGCATTTGCATCAGGTTGGTATAACAAAAGAAATTAAAACACGAAGGAGTTCTTCGCAAACTGGCCTGTTACACTACCCTGTGGGACAAACATGTTAAAACAGAACCATATATATATGGTTCTATTTTAACATGTTTGTTTTTAAATGCTGGTACCCACCCTGAGACCTTAGGATATAGGATGAGATAGAAACGTAAATAAAAATAAAAATAAATAAATCCATGCCATGGAATCAATACAAAGAGCAGGATATCCTAGAGGAAGAAAAGCCACTTAAGCCATTGAGTCCAGCCCCTTGGTCTAGGCAAGAATCAAAATCAGAGTATCTCAGAAAGATGCCCCCTCAGCTTTCACTAGAGTACATTCAATGAGTGTTCGGATACCCCCTGTCCAAGTCTGCTTTGCCAGCCTGTTGCTGCTGCATCACTTGACCAAGATCACATAACTTTTTATGGTCTTGTGGCTAACAGACTCTTCCTGCCATTCTTTCTGCACCTCCATGGCAGAATGAGGATGGGAGGCATTTGCAACCATATGACTTAGGTGTCATGGGTGTGGTCACCTGCCACTTTTTAAACAGAGTTTTGGCCTCTCCTCATGACTTTGATTCTGTTCTTAACCATCTTTGTTGCCCTTGTTTAAATTCTTTGCCATTGCAGTTGTCCTATGGCAGGAAAATCTCCTGCTTCCGCCGAAGAACCTCTACAACAGGCCTTTTCCTGGACTGCATGCACAGAATAGACACATAAGAACATAAGAGGAGCCATGCAGGATCAGGCCACAGCCCATCTCTTCCAGGATCCTATCTCACACAGTAGCCTAACAATTGCTTCTGGGCATCTTAAGCAGAAGACAAAGGCAAAACTTTAACCTGCTCTCAGACTCCTGCAAATGGCCTTTTGAGGCATCCTGCTTGTCTCTCCAGCCCAGGATGGTACCTGGGCATCCATTCTAATACTTTCTTAGGTGGAAGGAACAGCCCCACCTGAACCAAGGAGCAAAGGTCACCATGTTGGGACCCTTGGGACATGGCCGAGGAGGATGTAGGACTCAAGGCTGAATCTAAAGAGGATGAAATGGACTGAAATAATTATTGTCTATGATTTGGAGTCTATATACTTCTATTAATTCATAAGCCCATCACCTGAAGAAGTATCAGCCACCATTCAGGATCCAACACATCTGAAAGCAATTTTACATTTGTCTTTTCAATAGTTTCTTGTCATCTTCAAAAATATATACCAGCTCCACAGAATTTACAATATAGTTTAGATAAAACATTTTCTTTTTAAAAAAAGCAACTACACCTTTTGTCAGTTACTAATATTTTAGCTCTGTATTTTACATTTATAAATAGCAACTTTTCCCAGTTTGTTTGTATTATTTTTAAAATACAGTTCACCAGAGTTTTTAAAGACCAATACTATTTAGAAATTAAGAAAACCCTGTATTTTGTCTGAAGACGTGTGTGTTTTCCTCACAAACAGTCATTTTACAGCATTTAAACTCAATATGGGTTTTTGTTTGTTTGCTTGTTTACAAAAGCAGGATTTGTGTTTTTATTTATAACTCCTTTAGATTAAGCTGTATTTACTAATCTCCCAAAGCTTAGGTGAAAATATCTCAAGGAACATGCCATGGTTGTCATGGTAACTGAAAATGGGCTTCCTTCCTCAGTCACAAGCAGCTGACCTTTTCGTTCACTTGGCCCGCGTTGCTTTTTGAGGTCCTATCTCCATGATGTCTTCCAGTTTTCACTGCAGGATAGTCCTTGGCAATTATCTGAGATTCCCTTTTAAAAGCTATCTGAAGTTGGCTTGAGTTGTATGCTATAGCTGGAATAGTGTTCTCTAAGAACAGTTGCAGTGGTTTTTTTTCCTCTTTGTAGCGGCACTGGATATAACGTGAAAAAGCAGAGCGGTAGGTTTTATTGAACATTGTGTATACCAGCGGATTGACAGCAGAGGAAAGGTACCCGATCCAGACAAAAACATTAAGCAGTCCTGCAATTATGTCTTTGTCGCATGCCTCCTTGCAAATGACTGCCAGTACGTTGGTGATAAAAAACGGGCACCACATCGCCACAAACAGAAAGAAAACAATCCCAAGTACCTTGGAAGCTTTCTGCTCATTAGTTATTGACTGCATCATCCTCCTTTTGGATGTTTCTAGGTCTTTGCTGAGAGACCGCTGGAAGAGTTTTCCTGAAGAAAGAGAACTCTGAGGAAAGAAGCTGAATGAAGCAAAACTGGTCTTTGAAGCGAGACCATTAACACATAAAGTGACTTGCTTCTGGAGAGATCTTATGGTTAAACAATATGTGATCACCATGATAGCTAGGGGGACAAAAAATGCCACAAAAGAGCCTATTAAAACAAAATTATCATCCATAAGTAAACAGCTCCCGTTGTTGAATATTTTGGAATCATCATGTAGTCCAAACACAGGAACTGGCATTGAAATACCTAGAAGTTTGGAAAAAAGAAGGAAGGAAAGAAAGAAAATATTTATGATTATCATTTTAAAAATATGTAATACTGAGATCAAGCAAGGAATAAACTTAAAATCAGAATTTAAAAATTAAACCAAAACCACAATGTACACTGATAGTATTCTTGGAAACGAAATGGGCCATCATTACAGCACATAAATGCTGCTTCTTTGACATTTGTAACCGTTCTAATACAAGCTTCAGCTTTTGAGAAATCCAAACTAGTGTGAATCAATCTTCATCCTTACAGAAGTTGAAAAAGTGGACAGGGCTGAATAGTTAAGAGTATGTGCAATAAGCCTTTCTCCTTGAATTAAACACAATCTTGGAAGATGCCTGCTTTACATTCAGGCTCTCTTGGAGAACAGGAAATATAGTGTAAACTGTTGGCCAATTCCTCAAAGCCACGTGAAAAATAGAGAGTGGGGATGGCCATAACTCAGTGGTACAGCAACTGCCTGAAAAGAAAAGGTCACAGGTTCCACCTCCTGCATATCCCTGGAAGAAGGTAATGGCAACCACTAGGGACACTACGTGTGGTGCTACTCATTAATTCTACGAATTCGTATGAATAATGACATTCACGGACGGATTGAATAGGGCCTACATTCATGGGCTCTATTTGCCTGGGAATGGAATTTATCTGGTATTTATTGAAGCTTCATTCAAAGCTTCGGCCAAGACTGGATGCCCCGTGACCTCCCACTCCCCCAGCAGCCTCCTGCCCCCCCCTTACTTTTGGTTGTGTTACCGCTGCACACTCCCGTTGTAGGCCAAGTAGGCCTTCTGGTTCTGTGCACGCAACTGCCACACCCATTACGCAATCCCTGGATATGGAGTTGTGTGTGCAAACCTAAAAGTGCTGTTTCAGCACCCAAAGGACACTGAAAGGATGGCGGATGATGTGACCATGACCCTCGTTCCACTCCCATGCACTTCCTGACCTTTACAGAGGGCGCAGTTGCATCTCTGGGCCCATTTCAGTGCTCTTTGGGCACCAAAATAGGCCCTCTGGTTCTGCACCTGCAGCTCTCCATCCAGGATTGTGATCCCCAGATGGAGAGCTGCACACACAGACTGGAAGTGCTATTTCAGGCAGGTTCGAGCAGTGCATGGCAGCAGCCGGGGGGGGGGTGCAGGAAGGAAGGAGTGGGGGGGGGGTGTTCAGCCAAAACCAAATATTCTCACACTCAATTCACACTGAATCGAAGGTGCGAAATTGGCTTCGTCCACTTCCCTACAAACCACTCCTGTATCTGCCTTCAAATGTCTGTACTTTCTAATGCATCAAGAATATTTTTTGATGAGCAAAAATTGAAATGCTTAATAAGAATTCTTGGACTCTTTCCCCCACTTCTTTACATTAGGCATTGTTTATGTGAAAATGTAATGTTTTCACCTGACAAAGGATTTTTTTAAAAAAAAATCCCAAAATAACTTCCTTCCTATGCCCTACAGTCTGCATGCCCATGTTCTTAAATCTCAATAATTTAAACCGTCACAAAATAACTAATCCTTTACTTTACTGACATCTTCCTAAGATTATGGGGAAATTTGCACTATGCTTCTATTCACTAGGAGGCCTAGCAATAGAATGTTATAGCCACCCACACTTGCAGATGTCTACTGCATTCAAATCCTTACCTCAGTGTGAATGGCTACCTGGATGGTGGCCATTGCAGAGCTCTGGTGATCATTCCAGCACACCTATGCGGCAACATCACCAGGGCAACCTGGCAATGCAGAGTATCATCATACCTGAACTGCCAGTCATGCGTTCCTCCTGGTTTTAACTGCATCATGCTTAAGCTACTTGTGGGAATACTCTGGGACACACAGAGCCATTTCTGGTTAAGAAAGAGCTCCATGAGGTGCAGATGCACTGCCTGGGAGCTCCCCCTGCCTTGACTACTGGGTCAAGTGTGGAAAGGTCCTGTCTAACTGTGGCATGTAATTCCAAGCAGATCTGAATTATTTTATCCTGAACCTGCCTTGTAGGCTTCAGATTACTTATTTGGCTCAATATTTTGTTAAGTTCATTTATCTTCCAGAAAGTTGCTTGAGGATACAGTGGTGATGGAGAACTATGCCATGCTATGGGAAAGGCACAATAGCGTGCTCTAACTGGATTATGTGTGTACCCATGTGGCAAGATAAACTTACCCCAATAATAAATTGGGGGTCCTGGGACCCCTTGGAAGTTGAAAAGAGTTGGGGGACTGTTCTGAATTGAGAAAAAAAAGAGTCTTAGTGGAACAAAGGTAGCAGATCTGGTTTAAAAAGGCAGCAAATAATAGAAAACCTGGCTCACTGACTAAGGAAACTATGGTCTGGAGAAAAAGATTAATATCCTTGAGGGTAAGATCAGTGTTTTACTTTCAGTTTCAAAGAAGGGGGCTAAAGGGTTTCTCAGAAGACATTAAAAAAACATGCCAAGTGGTTGATGACACAGTAGAAAGGAGGAAGAGGAACAAGAGAAAATAGATGAGCTCACAAATGCTAAGGAGGAGATGAATGAGCATATTGCAGACCTCATTAATTGCCATAATTGTGGAAATTTGGGAAGAAATGGATTTCCAGACAAGATATTGTCAGGAGAGTTGATCCCTATCTTGACTGATTGGTTGAAAACCTTAAACATAGAAATAAACCTGGAAGATATAGAAAGAGCACATTTACAAGCAGACCATTTTTTAAATCTTGCCATAAACGTACTTCAAAGAGGTTAGCTACAGCCTTACAGGGAAAAGGCCACTGAGGCTGGGTACGGATTCTCATGGGGATTCCCAGTTGTAATTTTGTGTCCAACGATGGCAAATTTTGCAGAGCTCAAAATAAAGAGGAGGGAGAACAGCTGTTAGAAGCAGTGGGAATCACCACACCAAGAAAACAGGAGGAAGGAGAAGGAGAAACTGAGGAATGAACAGCAGATGGAAAATAAGAAGTGAGAAGACAAGGTAAAAGCAACCAGGGATATAAGAGCTTGGCTCGTTGCTTCCCTTGTAAAGGGGAGGTTACTTCCCTATTGGGGGAGTAAGGAGAAATTGTATGAAAAATAAAGGGAGAATTAAATTGTTTGTCTCTTAAAATTAACCGTCTCAGTTCCTTATTAAAGTGCTACAGAGCACAGATGTTATTAGGGGAAAATAAGATAAGTTTAGCATTTCTTCAGGATACTCACAAAGGGCAGGATAATACAAGGGTAATTCCTTTTTCAAATGGCAAAGAGTATGAGAAGAAGTACTGGGAAAGCAAGAGAAGTGGCAATTTTTGTTCATGATGAGTTAATATTTTAATTATTAAGTCAAAAAAGATTGAGAGAAGATATACTTTTATTAAATGTAGAATCAATAGTCGATTGTTCTCATTAGTATCTATATAGTATGTGCCCCTAGAAAAAAAATCTGCATTAAGATGATGAAACAATTCAAATTTTGGGGGGCAAATGAATTTATTACCATAGGAGATTTGAATACAGAGTTATACAAGGGCGGGATAAGAAGGAAAATTAATACTGAAGAAGTGACAGGCAAATACATGGAATTTAATAGACACTAATGAGAAATTTGGTAGAAACATTGGCCATCATAGGTATTCTTTGGCCAGATTGAAAAATACAGTTGCATTGACCACATATTGCTTTAAAAGGAAACAATATGCATCTCATACAAATAGAGACAAAAATCTGGCTGTCAGATATGCAGATATAGTGGTCTTGTTCCCTGTTCATCCACGTCTGACTTTTTGTGACTTCACTATCTGTGCTCTGTTGCTTCCCCAAACCAGCCCAAGTTCGTGTTCAGTGTTTCCTCAACACTAGCTATCCATCTCATTTTCTACTGTTCCATTCTCCTTTTGCCTTCAATCTTTTCCAGCATCAGGGCTTTTTCAATGAATTCTGTCCTTTCATTATGTGCCCATAGTATCTGAGCCTCAGCTTCAGTCTTTGTCCTTGCAATGAACATTCAGGGTTGCTTTCCTTTAATATTGACTGATTTGATCTCCATGCTGTCCAGGGTACTTTCAAAGGTTCTTTCCAGCTCCACAATTCAAAAGTACTGATTATTCAGCAGTCAACCTTTCTTAGGGCAAGTTCCCACTGAAGGAATAAAGCGCTATATACAACACTATTTACAACGGGATTTACATTGATATGTAAAGCACGTTAATAGGAAGCAAACAGCATCTGGCAATCAGATTCAACCCCAATTTTCTGTCCCCACTCTAAACACTTAAAACACTTCAAAAAACAGATTGGGGAAAGCAATTCTTTCCCCTCCTCTCCCTGTTGCCCAGGGTACATGGCAGCAGCGGCAACTCAAGCCCTGTTCGCCCGCTCACCTCCACAGCCACATCGTCAGCAGGGCTTCCCTCCGAAAAAAGCACCCTGGCTGGCTGGCTCGCTCTGCTGCTGCCACCTGCACACACACACACACACACACACACACACACACACACACACACACACATCTCCCAGATCCTGCAGCAGTTTCTTCCGTTTCCCTTTTTAAAGGTAGGAATTTTTAAAGAATTGTGCAAAATTGCAACATTGTTATCAGGTGTATAGTGGGTGGATTGTTGCAATGAAACGGCTGCTGTAGATTTTAACTGAAAGGGGCTGACCTGCAGGGTGAAACCCCATCCATTTCATGATGTATTTGCCCAAATACTGCTCTAGCATTCCCACAACAATAAGGAAGAAGTGTTTTAAAAGCCAAAACTGGAAAAAACACCTGAAAAATCAGGTGTTTATTTATTTCATTTTAAAGCCAAATAATCCTCAAAATACCCCTAAAACTGATTGCGAATGGGGACGATGAGGATCCAAACCATTTTTAAACAGTTTTTAAACAGTTTTAAGTGGTAATGGGAACACGGCTTTATGGTCAAACTTATTCTTAGCATTTCTGATCGCTGCTTTGAATTTGTTCTACCAGAATTTATGTTCCTTCCTGTTCTCGTTAGGACAAGCCTACCTTTTTATAAATCAGTTTTTCTTGCTTTTGAAGACTTCTTATTAAGCACACTTTAAGGATTCTAATTAAGCACACTTTATTTGTGAATAGCCTCCATGCATTTTTGAGTGATTGGACTCATCTAATTTTCCCAGTATAATATGCCCTGTGAGTAAGAACTGAAGTTTGGAACATAACCATTCCTTGTCATATAGCAATGCCTTGTGATTTCTGCTTCTTTAAAGCCATGTGTGGATTTGTCTCTATTGTATGGAATATGTTTGTGGCGCTGCAAATAAATTCTGACAAAAATCAGGCTATTAGTTGAAAAAAATCTCACTGGCTGGACAGATCAAATCAAATACAAACCAAGTACTGAATTCACCAAAGAAAACAATCTTGGAAAACAACTGTCATTTTAACTGTTCAAAGCACTGTCATTTTATCCCTTAGTCAAAAAGAAAGAAGAAAAGAGGCAAGACCAAAATAATTCCCTACAAAGAGTTCATTCTTAACCTTTATTCTAGTCCAATCAGACATCTACATTTTTTAAAGAGGTAAAAACTAAGTTCCTGGAGGCTTCTTCCTGCTCTGGTCCTGGTATGACTGTAACTTCTGATTTTTGTGAAGCCCCAAAACCATATTTTAAACTCAATGCTCAACATTTTGGATTTGTATATGACCCCTGTTTTACAACATCTCTCCTCTGAATTATTAATTTGTATGCACAAAGACCCTCTTTTCCCAACCTATTTCTTCTTGTTTCCCCACTTCAGATCTGAGTCTTTGCATCTTAGTGAGGTTCCACCATGACAACATGCAAGTCCATCCTCAGAAAGGAGTCCTTGGCAGCAGTGAATGCCATTCCCCTTTGGGGTCAGTACCATCATGTTGGGCTGAGCACTCTTATGACTTTTTGGAAAGGATGAGGTGCATGGTGGGGGTGACTGTAGGTGGTGGGAAAGTCATCTGATCACCTTCATGGTCACCCTGCTTCTAGAATAATGTGGTCTGAGTAGGGATGTGCACAAGTATTTGTAACATTCAAAATTCGTATGAATTTAGATGAATTCAGACATTCAAATTTGAATTGAATGTTGGCACATTTGAAGATTGACATTTGAATTCTGATCAAATGTTTTGATACATTCATATGAAGCTTCATATGGGATTCGTATGGGATTGAACATTTGTATCAAATTCAAATCCCACTACATTCAAAAGGCATCTATCTGAACAAATACAAATTTTCTTGCACCCAATTCAGTACAAATCGAATACAGAACAACACATTTGTGCACATCCCTAGGTCTGAGTAGTCTGTGGAGGGAAATCTGTACAGCCCCTATGGCCACCTCTTGGTGCATGGCGCCCGGACCTGTATGGCTGGTGCTCTACTAAAAGCTGAATTTCCTTTCTACAGCATGCTTCTCCCTCCCGCTTTGCTCTCACTTGGCATGCAAATAGATGCTACAGTCATTTACGCTACTACTCATATAAATAAAAGATCTGATATGAATCTTATGGGGGGAAGAAGAGAGTTTACTGATAAACAAGTGCTGTTCATGCCCAACAGTTGGATCAACTGCATTTTTCCGGGAGCAGGCAAAATACTCACCCATTGATATAGTCCAAACAGCAATTATTTTTGCAAAAGCTTTTGTTCTTGAGTTGAAACGACTGTGATGAATAGGGTTTTGTATTGCAATATAGCGATCCAGAGAGATTGCACAGAGATGCATAATGGAGGCAGTAGAGAAAAGAACATCTAAATAGATCCATACAGCACAGAGGTTTCTAGGTAGAGGCCATGTATATTCTGTAAACAAGGAAAATTGATATTAAAAGGCAAATTAAGCTTTATAGAATATCAAACCTTGTTTTCTCAATATTCCATTAACCTATACTGAGGAACATATTTACAGACCCTTTTATGCATTTTATGCAACCTGATCCACCATTCCTTTCTGGGAGATGGAGCAATTCACAGCAAAATATGCATCATATAATCTCTTCTTCAGTTAATAGTCTGTAGATATCTAAAATATAGAGCAACATAGACGCCATCTTCTCTGGGAATAATGAATCATTGAATTGTTAACCCTTGATTTTATTTTGAACATTTAAGCCAACTGCAAAGCATCTCTTCAGGGGATAACGCGGTCACTCGTGGGGCCCAGACACAGAGATACGTACCGCAGGGCAGGAGCCAATGGGCAAGCAGCCTGTCCTGAGTTTTGCCTGTGAGGAAAGATAGGAGTGGATCCTGAATAGTTCTGTTAACTGCAATGCTCTAAGTACTGAGACTGTTAAATTATTCAAGTTGTAACAAAGCGAAGTTTATATTTTGTTCCTGTTGAGGTGTGGGTGTGTGGGTGGGTGTTGTGGAGGGGGGTGGATAGTTGGCTCAGGAATGAGGCTGCTGAGTCAATTTTAAAAGGCAGAGCCCAGTAATAAAAGGGACTGAGGCGTCTGGCTAGGCATGAGGCTAGTTCCAGCCGTGACATCTCACACATATGAAATACACCTTCTGCACAGCAGGCCAGATTAAGGCCTCATTAAGGCTGTGTGATTCACACAGGAGAGGTGGATCTAATGGGTGCTAAGGGTTCCTTGATCCAGATTAGTGGTAGACCTGATGACTGTTTTTGCACACAACCTCTGCAAATCCGGCCCATTTCCACATTTACCATAGTTAATCTGGATTAAGTAAATCCAGATCTCCGAAATTCAGTCCTTGGGGAATCTATTCCCTGTAATTCTTGATCTAAACAGACTCCGTATATCCTCACGGGGCGTATAGCACCCGATGGCAATGGGTGCTTAACAAGGGTGCCATGTGGATGCCGTAGCACCTGTCCTAAGACCCCAAATAAGCCCCTGCAGGAAGTACTGCCAGCAGTGTGGCACAATTGGCCTGCACAAATGCCAATCAAGAGTCACTCCTATTGATAGTGGGTATGGAAGGGAAATGGCTGCATAGTTGCCTATATATCTACTACATTGCCAGCCACTGGCTGTGTAGTTCATCTGTGTAGTCGTTCTACATTCAAGGAGGGAACATAGCTGATAATTAGGGTGCTGTGTGGACACTGCAGGATGCCACCTGAGGACCAGGCTCCGTAGGTGCGAGTGGTGGGGTAGAGCCAGCATGCCTAGCACGCACAGCTCCACTCCTGCGAGGCCTGCCCCAGACCCCATCTGTGGATGTCATGCGAATGTCTGATCTATAATACAGTCTTCAAGGCTGAAGATCGGATTGTAGATACCATTATTGAGGTCTTCCGGAAATCTGGATCTAGGGCCCCAAAGACCTCATTAGGACCGGATTCGGGAGGCTGTCGTGTGCAAGATGCCTCCCAAATCCAGTCCTCATGGGGTCCCGCGTGCAGAAGGGTCTTTTAGGATCCATTCTACAAGGATCCCTATTGGATGCCTAATGGGGTCTTAAGGGCCCATGCAGAAACACCCAATGTCTCATCATTAGCACAGATTGTAGACCCTATTTTTCAGACGTATCACTAATCTGGATTAAGAAGCCCTTAGCACTCATTAGATCCAGATCTCTTCAAATCCTGTGCAGATGATGTCTTAATGGAGCTTTAATTTGGCCTGCTGTGCAGAAGGTGCATTCCTTATACATTCTTATTGGGTGCTTCATCCAGCACATTCCTAGATGGGAAACATGAATGGTGGACTCAAAATTGCAAAGATTCCTCTGAAGTGCTTTGGAAGACGCTTCCTGAAAGGAACTATCCATGCTACAGTGTCCTTGTGGCATTCTGGTTTAGCACAGTTCTCAAGCCATTTCAACATTCTCAATCCAGATGTTATGTCCTACATCTTGATCTGAATCTATATTATCCGGATCTCACAAGCACTGATTTCACTAATCCGGATCTACTTAATCTGGATTTACAGAGGTAAGTGCAGAAGCAGCCAAAACCCTGGCCCAGACTAGATAGAATCAACAGGGCAAATGTTCTTTCTTGGTTGGTGATGTGTTATCTGGAAGCTAATCTTTGTTCCTTGCATGTGATTGGCAAAACACTTTTTTGCCTTTGCTTTCCTTGGCAGTTGCTTGCTGTTGATTCAGGCTGACACTATGAACTCTCTCACTACTTCTCCAGTAGTTTTGCTTCATAGTTCTTTATTGAGCTGATGTGCTAATCTTCCTGGCTGTCTGAATGTTAAACGACTTCTTCACTGCCCAGATACTTGTAGATAACAGTGCGATTAGGCATGGCTTGAGAAGGTTTGGAGATGGTCCTCTCATAGGCCCTATTCCCACTCACATTTTAATGTTTTGGAAATTGTTTGTCCCCTTTCAAATCTTGATTCCCGGACTTTCCAAGGAGTAAGTTGCCCAAAAGTGCATTTAAAAACCCCTCAGAAAAACAGCTCTTGCTCCCATTTTTACTGCTAGCCTGCTTTATCTTTTTTGCTTTGGGAACGGTACCGCAGTCTTGGGGGGGGGGGATCATGCCTTTCAGGTTGTCCCCCCTGATAGCCTTCTGTCCAATGTCTGTCACCATTGTGGGCGCATCATTAAATGAGTGGGGTTTCACTCTTGGGAGGGCAGCCCCTGCTATTCCTCCCGTGTTATCATTTTCCTCTTCTTTTGTGGTAGGAAGGAAGAAAAATGTTTTGGGCTAGTAGGGCAAATAATATTGGATAATATTGACAAATAAAGGATCCGGATATTAGCGAATAGGATTTCATGGCCTTTATCAACTGTAATGTGCCCCCACTGTCAGGCACAAAACATGGCTAGATATCTGCTTAGAGGGTTGATTTTGCACACGAGTACAGCATCATCGAACTGATTCCCATGGTTGTGGGGGAATGCTAGTATGGAATTGCAAAGTTGAACAAAAGTGCCGCCCCGACAGGCACAGATTGCAACACCCAGGAACCGCCAGGAGATGATGGCAAACCAGCCACCTAAGCGGCAATTTCTCCCCAGTCTGCTCAGTCACGGGGCTGGTCAGCAAGAGGCAAATTGCCCAAAGAGCAGCACCAGGCAGTGGGTGTGCAAGTAGAGTTGGAACTCATCCCAGCCACAGCCACATCATGATTTTAGTGGCGGAAGAGAACCCAATCAGAGAGAGGGGTGGGAACCTCAACTGGTAAAGGGCAGGGAGGAAAAGGTGTTGATTCCCCAATGCGTTTTATGGAGCATTTTCAGTGGGAACAGCAATATTTAAGTTGACTGCGATTTATACTCAAACAAATGGGAATGACAGAATGCGCATTCGCCTTGGTATTAAGTTCAATTTGTATTTAAAAAGTCAAGGGGGAACAGGGCCATAGATGAATATTTGGTTGATCTTTTCTTTTTTTAGCTTCCAGTTTGTTTCCAATATTGAATTTTACGCTATTCCTTCTGAGTAGTCCATAGATGGAGTCTATAGCTGTGTCTCCACTTACCAAGTTCCAAGGTGGCACTGGAGGTCAAAGACAGTACCTGCTGCTGCCTCATGATGCCACACTAAGCCCTTTCCCAGTGCAATAGTCAGTAGAGGTTCCTCCTTAGCAGAGTGGCTTCTCCCGCCCTCACAGAGAAGCTGCCATTCTGTAGCACTGCCTCTCTGTAAAATGGAGTCAAGGAGGACACCTTCTTTCTGTGTCACCACCTTCATCCTTGTCACCGCCACCTGGAAGTAGAGATGCAGCCCAAGTCTACTTTGCTCCTTTGCCTAACTGCAAGGCTTCCAAAGAAATTATCTTGCTTTCTTTGAATTTTCCTTCTCAGTTTTGGAGTTGGACAATGATTATGTTCATCTCTTTTTTGCTGCAACTGAAGATTTTTAATCCTTGGTGCATCCAGGCATGTTAATACTGCTCAGCAGAATGCTGAGTCACGATGGGGCATCATGATGATCGATGGATCGTCGTCGTGACACATTATCCCATTGTTACTGTACATTTACCTTAATCCTGGATTAAGGACACTCACTGTGCAGTATTAAGAAAATTTGAATCTTCCCGCCAGTCTGGACAGGAGAACGAGAAGAGACAAATGAGAACAGGAGGGCAGCTCAACTCTGGTTGGTTGCCTCATCCCACATGACTGCACACACTGACTTAGCTCTCACAGCTTCCAAGGAGGAAGCTATGAAGCTGCTTTTTAGTTGGGAAACGGGTCATCACTTCCCCTTAACTGCGGATTTATTCTACACGTCCAGAGGGGGCCTATGTCTCTTTCGGCTAGTTGTTGTTCATGTTTCTTGTCTGCTACTCTTCTGCTTGTTTGTCCTACCTAGTGATGATAACAGTCTTGGCATGTTTTGTTGTAGGTGACTCCTGATGGGTCTGTTTAATGCTGAATGCTTTGAAGGGACTTTGTGTACAACTGGGAGAATGGCTTTCAACACCCCTCTTCTTCCACAGCCAAATCTAGAATTCCCATAAGGGAAGGTTGATGTTTATTGTAATCTTCCTTGACAGGTTATGTCTACAAGATGTTTTCAAGTACACGTGAGTGGGAGAGCAATGCCCAGCAACAATGGATATGTCTACACAAAAAGTGGCATGGTGTCAGGACTGATCACCACAGGAGTTATTGACTGAGAGGGGTTGCTTACAGAAATATGAACTACTAAAATGAATATGTTTGGTGTGGTTTCTTACTGATAGCCCAGTGTAATGTAGCTAGAATCTAATACTACATGACATTGAGGGGTCCTGGGCAAAATGGTCTTATGGAATAAGAGACCATCACACCCATGGCCATGGCTGTGCCACCAGGTGACCTGCCATTCTTCTTTTCCCAATCCTTATATAGGAAAGAATTGGCAGAATACCAGGACCACATGCTGGATGTCTGTCTAGTGTACCTGAGAATCAAGAAGGGCCTAAAACCTGAGATGAATGTTTGGAATGAAGAGAAAGCTTGGGAGCAATTTTGGTGCACCAAACAAGCAGAGCTCCTTGACCACTGATAGATACACCGAGGACAGAGACCAGGGCCCTCTCCATACTGGCTCTAAAAACGCATTTAGAGCCAGATGCGGGAAGGATTAAAACGTGGCTTCCGCATAGGGAACCCAATTAGGGACCGTTTGAGGAAGCTGCATCTGCATTTCGCCACGCAAGACTGGTTTCTTAAACCGGTTTTGCTGCCAAAATCCAGCCCTGATGTAAACCCTAAAAAATTAGGTCTTACATCCGGCTTTCCCCCTCAAACTGTTTCGGAAGCGAATGCTTCCGCACACGGCAGGGGAAAGTTCCTGGACATATATGTTTAAGTGGGGAAATTAGCCTGGATCAAGAAAACAAACTTATAAAAGGATCGGAGTGTAAACTGGTTTCAATCAACAAAAAATTGGCTAGTACTCTGCTAAAAATCCAGGTAGCAGGCAGAACAAACTCCAAAAGGCAGCTTCTTAGTGAAAAATAAGAATTTACTAAAATAATAAAATAGATGGCAAAAATACGCCAGAGCACTACCAATCAAAACACAGGTGGAAAGGAATTCCCAGTGTCGTAGGCACAAGCTTTGTGTTCTGATAAGGAGCATGAGCTCAGCACTGGAAGGAAATGTCAGTGGGAGACAATTTAAAAGGCACACTTTTGGCAAATTGGAGAGAGAGAGAGAGAGAAAAAAAATGGAAAACACTTTTTCCTGTCCTTCTCTAGTGCTATAGGCAATCAGTGGGAGCGAGTGATTTTCAGCAAGGCAAGGCAGAGTGTCTTCTGCAAGGCAAGGTGATTTCAGCAATGCAATGTCGAGTGATTTCAGCAGCTAGGTGGAACTGACAAGCCCTATTCTCTTGTGGTAAAGGACAGTACCTGGTTACATTTGGATGCCATATTTATTTCTTGTTAATCCTAGTGAGCAGGTAGGCTCCTCCTCCAGCCCGAGCCAAAGGGTTTTAGGGCAGGAATTTACAATAAAGCCCAGGGAGGAGCAGAGGAGGTGGGGTAGGGGTAAGCATGAACTTTGGTGGGGTGACCGGGAATGACCCCTCAGTGGCATGGAATCTGGCCTCACTACTTAAGAATCCAAATCTTGTATCACAATAGGTCAAAATGTATGTTTGCCTGTTCTGTATGGGATTTCTGATGGTGCATCTCCAGTGATTAAGAGTAAACAAAGGCTTTTAAGAACATACCAACCTTGTGCATCCAGTCTATGCCAATTGCAAGATGCCAGTTATTACTCTTGTCATACAGTTTAAAGGTAGTTGTGTCTGGCACAGTCTTTTGCCTAGGTTTAGCACGGCTAAGAGTGGAGGATTCTGGGAGTACATAACACTGCAATGATAGATACCAACTCCTCCCTACCAAATCCTCTCCCATGCAAATCATCCAGTGGGGATGTGCAGTGTATACCAGCCTGCCATGAGGCTTGTATGCCTTCAAGGAACCAGGCAGTTCACCTTATGAGGGTGCTACACATGCCATGCATTCCAGAACTCATCTTGGAGGTACAGCCAAGTATTGTCAGTTTGTCCAAAGCCCCCCCATGAGGACCCCCATGCCCTAAGTGGGGATGCGTTCTTACCTCCTAGGTGCAAATAAGGAACCTGTCCCCATGGGGCCTAGCCTGAAAAGGCCAGCATGGGGGCGAGACACCCGTCCCAGGCTTGCTGCCATTGGGTCAGGTTCGACCAAGGGGCAGGCAGGCATGTCACGTTCCTTCCCCGGTTCCTGCAGGCTCTAGGTGATGTGATCAGGTCTCCTAGAGCCCACAGGACACACACACCGGGCACCCACCCACCCAAGCACGGGCTTCCCTGGGGACATGTGCATGCGCATGCCACTTACCTCTTCATTGCCAGGTTCGATTAGCCAGCTGATTGGCCATGGTAACTGGCCAATCAGAGCTGGTAGTGTCCACAACGCCGCCGGGCAATGAAGAGATAAGTGGCATACATGCCTGCAGGTCCCCAGGTGGGCCTGTGCCCGGGGTGGGTGTGTGGATGCCCAGGGGAGTTCCTGCAGGCTCTAAAGGACTCAATTGCATCATCTAGAGCCTGCAGGAACTGGGGAAGGAACGTGTCAGGCCTGCCCATCCCTGGGTCAAAAGTGACCCAATGGCAGCAGCCAGGGGCAGGGCCTGAAGCTGTTTGGGAGGAAGCATGCACATGCTCTCCCTCCCGAACAGCTGTGGGATGTCCCAGGACCACCAGGAACAGGTGTAGAGCACAATTCTGAGTGTTCTACACTCAAAATGTGTGTAGGATACTCTGGGATGGGATGGGGCAGTTCCACACAGAACCACTGGCTCAGCAGAGTGAATGCTCCATCCCAGGGCACCCTGTACACGTCCTGGAGGCCATTGTGTGAACAGGCCTCTACTTCCTAATTTATAGCAAGGAGCCTGGCTCCATTAATACATCATCCCAGCAACATCCAGGTATCTCCCACTCTTTTCTATTGTCATGACAACTTCTGGCTAAATCTAATTGCCAAGTTTCCCAGGCCTGGGATCCAAGTCAATTTATCCTCAAAGGTTCTGGCCATCTTTTGGTAGCACAGCCCTGCTCCTTGTGTAACAGTCTAGAATCATAGAATCATAGAATCATAGAATGGTAGAGTTGGAGGGGACCTCCTGGGTCATCGAGTCCAACCCCCTGCTCAAGGCAGGATCTCCTAAACCATCTCAGACAGATGGCTGTCCAGTCTCTGCTTGAAGACCTCCATCGAAGGGGAACCAACCACCTCCCGTGGCAGCCTGTTCCACTGGTTGATCACTCTTACTGTTAGAAATTTTTTCCTAACATCTAAACTAAATCTTTTCCCCTGCAGTTTCACCCCATTGTTTCTAGTCCTTCCTTGAGAGAGTGAGAACAGGGCTGATCCCTCTGCCTTGTGACAACCCTTGAGGTATTTGTAGACAGCTATCATGTCTCCTCTCAGTCTTCTTTTTGTTAGACTAAACATTCCTAGTTCCTTAAGCCGTTCCTCATAGGACATGGTTTGCAGACCGTTCACCATCTTGGTAGCTCTCCTTTGAACCTGCTCCAGCTTGTCAGTGTCTTTTTTAAACTGGGGTGACCAGAACTGGACACAGTACTCCAGATGAGGTCTGACCAAGGTAGAGTATAGGGGGATAATAACTTCACGTGATCTGGACTCTATGCTTCTCCTAATACACCCCAGGATTGCGTTTGCCTTTTTTGCAGCTGCCTCGCACTGTTGACTCATGTTCAGTTGATGATCTACCAGGACACCCAAGTCTTTTTCACATGTGCTGCTGCTCAGCCGAATTCCTCCCATTGTATATGTGCTTTTTTCATTTTTCTTGCCCAGGTGCAGAACCTTGCATTTTTCTTTGTTAAATACCATTTTATTAGTTGCGGCCCATTGTTCGAGTTTCTCTAAATCTTTTTGAATCCTCTCTCTCTCTTCTCTGGTGTTTGCAATCCCCCCTAGCTTTGTGTCATCAGCAAATTTGATCAGTTTCCCTTCAACTCCCTCGTCCAGATCGTTTATAAAAACATTAAACATAACTGGGCCCAGGACAGAACCTTGTGGTACTCCACTTGACACTTCCTTCCATTTGGATGTGCAGCCCTTTAAAGCCACTCTTTGAGTACGATTACTAAGCCAGTTTTGAACCCACCTTATAGTTGCCTTGTCAAACCCATATTTGATCAATTTTTCAATGAGGATCGCATGAGATACTTTGTCAAATGCTTTGCTGAAATCAAGAAATACTATGTCTACTGCATTTCCTTGATCAACCCATTCAGTCTAGTATCTGCTCATAAGCTTGAAACAACCAAAGAAACAAGATATAGCAAGACGACGTTAAAATATATTACAATACATGTCCACTTGCAAATGGGTAGAATTTTATGCAGCTTTTCAGGTGCATTACTATTGAGCATTAAACCAAAAGTCTTCTTCTAGCTGTCTTTTGTACCATGGTTCTCTTAGAAACAGATAAATTGAAAAAGAGGTCCATCCTGTCACCACAGATCTCACAAACACACATGCAAATAAGTCCTTCTAGAGAAGAAGCTTTCAGCCTACCTGCCTCACTGTGAAGTGCTGCAGCACACGGTAGTAGAGAACAGACTGGGACCTGTGATATTATTGCTTTTGAGGCCAAGGAGGATGCTTTTACTAGGGTGAAGATATTCACAAGGGTGCAATTTATCCCAGCAAAAGAAGCAAGCAAACAAAATCCAACCATATTTTGCAATGGGGGAAAGGAAGAAAGATAGAATCAGTAGGTCAAAGTGCAGGTCAAGGCACAGCGGTGGATCCAAGCATGGTTAGGAGAGGCAAGACGGAGGCTTCCAAGCCAAGCTGCTCATCCTCTGCTGCTGCCTGCAATTTTATTCCAGGAGCTGCCATTCCAGGTTGCAACCACAGTATACGGTCTTTCTCAGGCCACCTTTTCCATTGTTTCACCTGTCCATCGCCCCACACCCCACCTTGTTTTTCTGTTCAGATTATTTAAATTATAGAAAAGCAGCTGCGTGGTCATAGTCTTTATTTAACTGCCACACTGCTGATCGCCGACCATGGGCAGAGGAAGGCATGTGGCCAGGTGACATGTTGAGTTCCCTCGCACCACAATGCACACAAATGGGGACTGAGTGAGATCAACGCATGGCACTGGTGACTCAAGAAGACCCTTGGGCTGCCTCAGCTGCAAGGAGGAAAGCCCAGAGAGGTGGCTTTTCTCTCTGTCAATGAGTGGAGGGAGGAGAACTGTGCAGCTGTGCAGCAAGGGGCTGAGACAGCAGAAAGGAACAGAAACCCAAGGGGGTTCAATTGTCTGCTATTGCTGAATAGGGGGAAAGCTAAGCAACATTCTCCTGAGGAGTCCAAAGGGCTTGGGAGCACCAAGGAAGGGAGGTAGCCTCACATGCTGTCTGTGAAGTAATGACTTAATAGCCAGAAACTCAATAGCAGCAATACGTATTTATTGCTGCTAGCTGCAATTTGTGTTAGCCAGGCTTGGGATCCTAACCATAAACTTGTGGAGACCTCTCTTCTCCAGAAACAAGACACTTTACAATTCCAAACATTCCCTCTGTAAGCAGGAAACAGGCCTCCATGGGTTAGTGCGAAGGTTCCATCTGCTGCCAAGGGATTCCCCTGGCCAAAGAAAAGCAATAACGGGTGCCATCCATTTCCTAACTTACACCAGAGCCTATCATGGCAGGCCCTGTGGTGGCAGCCTGAGGGACCCCCTGGGCCATGAAGCCAGTAGTTGACAGCAGGGAGGGAAAGTCTGAAAGCCTCCAGGTATGAAGGAAGAGGCCAGGAATCCTTTTCACAGTTGATGTGACACGGCCAGGCCTAAGTCCCCTTGGAGTCACTAGGAACAAGATTCTAATGCATAACAAGCATGATAATAAGAAACCACACAGAATGAAGGCAACACAGTCCTCCTAAGCAGGCCCTTCCAACCAGCAATTCCATTTGGGTCCCAACTCTGACCCCACCTCCTGTAATGATGGCTCTGCCATTACAATTGACAAAGGATCCCCAAAAGCTCTGAAGGTGAGCAACCAGTTTTGGGGGAAGAGCAAGACTTTCATTTTGAGAGCGGCAAGCAGGTGGGCAGGCAAAGGCAGCAGCTGTCATCCAGGTGGTGGTTGTGCTGGCCATTACAAGCCCAACCATCTTCAGACCTAAACGGCATTTGCCTAGAAGAATCGGGAGAAAGGAAGCTAGCGGGAAGCAGTCAAAAGGGTTTTGTCTATGAGCATGCCTAAAACTGGAAGCATACACTTCTACAGCAAACAAGTGTGTGGATGCCTCACCATGGTTTCCCTAATGGTACAGATTACCTGAAAAACAGTATCACAGTGGAAACAAGACGTTATAAATCAAATCAAAGTAGGATAACCATAAACATATAGCAGTAATAATTTACTTGTTTGCATAAAGATGCAGTTTCTCTCACTTCTGTATCTGTTCACCTCTGCCTAGAAGACCAGATAACCCAGGAGATTTGGCATGCACAGTATTCAAGTATAACACTTTTTAGGCTACAGAAACCACAGTCCCATTTTCTATCTGACACACAAAAAAGGGAAACGCTACAAATATTTTAAGGGTGAAATAAAACTGTAATGAACCTTGTTCATCTGAAAATAATAGATGTGGTGTGTATTTTAAATATTGGATACATATGGAAGAGGGCCAGCTGTGAGTTGCAGAGCATTTGCTTTTCTCAAAAAAGTTCCAGGTTTGGGGGTCTTTTTACACCTAGTATAAAATCTTGGATAGCTCTCCTGCAGTGAGATAGATGGACTGGGCGTCTAAGTCAGTATAGTCTAAGGCAACTTTCAGTGTTCCCATGTACAATGCAAATAAGTAATAATATGGAGCCAAAGTGAATTAAAAAATTAGAGAAATGACCAGTGGAGAGATGTGCCATGTTCTTAGAAGCAGCTCACATCAAAACACATCTACAATATCAATGTTATTTTCTCCTTGTTTTTACTCATCATAGACTTTCCAGATCTTTTCCTTATCTAACTTATTTGGACAATTTGGAAAATGGTACCTAGTCTCTCTTTACCTTCGATGTACTCAGCATGACTGGCTGAAGTTCTTATTTGTAAGTTTATTCTTATATGTTTCTTGCTTGTTAGAATGTTATAATAAAGTGAAAATTAGAGAGCTTCATACCAAAGAAATTATACATCAGGCTTTCTTTAAAGTTTAAACTAAGTAAGTAGAAATATTATCCATAGCTATTTACAGCTCCCAATTGCCACTTTCTTAAAAATATGGGAATCCTTAGCCTGTGTTTACATAATTTTGCACCCACACATCAATGCCATGGAGGTTTCAAAGGACTGCTGCAAATACTCACCATACAGTATGGTCAGCATTGATACCGGCATGACAAGAAAACCCAGAAGCATATCAGCAATGGCGAGTGACATCAGGAAATAGTTTGTAGCATTCTGCAGTTTTTTCTCTAGTGATACAGCCATGATGACAAGAATATTTCCAGCAATGGTTACAATGATCACAATGACTGTGAGCAGAGCAGGCCAGTTCTTTTCATGCAGATGCAATAAGGATGTGCTAGATATTAGTGGAATCAGGTTGCCTCTGTGAGAGCAATTCATTACCTCTTCTGAGTGTGAAGTCATATTGCATCCATGAGGCTTG
This sequence comes from Aspidoscelis tigris stejnegeri, assembly GCA_023333525.1. Taxonomy (NCBI): domain Eukaryota; kingdom Metazoa; phylum Chordata; class Lepidosauria; order Squamata; family Teiidae; genus Aspidoscelis; species Aspidoscelis tigris. The sequence goes on from JALMGA010000010.1 coordinate 3,033,915, forward strand.
TTAATCTCTCCAGAAAAAGATGCGTTTCTGTAGAGTTTTCTGCCTTGATCCAGAAGTAAGTAATGTGCTGTTGGATTCAGAGACTTCTCCCCTGCATAGATTACATCCATCTTCTAAGAAGGATGAAATCAGCTAGTTGAACTGAAGCTGTTATATTGCCATCAATTCCTGCACTGTTCATTAATGCAAAGCTGGAAAGAAGATGTAGGGGAAGTTTGTTGACTTTTCATTCTTAGCATCATGTAAAAAAGAAAACGATGGAGTAATTCAGAATACATGACAGTCCTGAAACATTTAACTCCGGGAGAGACCTGTTTGTATATGAAGACCAAAGTCCATTGTAGAATGATAACCCTTGATTCAAAGCTTCAGAAAAGACCTTTTTAGCTAAATATATATTTTCAGTTACATCCTGCTAATATTGTGATATTTGGCACCTTGAAAGAGTATCCTGCTAAATAAGAATATTTGAAACAATACACCTCTCTTTGTTATACTTTTTAAAAATTGTTACTGATGCTTCTAACCAGACTTTTCCATATTGTAGCTTCAGCTCTAAAGTTTAATGCAAATAATGCTACATATAGATTATTTTTGGTTTTTTTAAATCTAAAATGCTTTATGAGGAAGACCTACCCTGTAGTTGAGGTCCCGCATATTGGAATCCTGCTGAGCTTTCATTTCCTTTAACCTTCATTTTCTCCACCAGCTTGAAGTCTGTTTTTCGGGCTTCTAGGATAACTGCATTATTCTGACAGTTGCGTTGACTGCCAAAGTATCCATTACAGCAGCAATGTTGCCTCCTTATCACTAAGCCTTATTTTTCGCTCCTGACAGCCTGCTCTGCTGACACTTCCCTGTGTCTTGTTTTCTCCACTTACAAAAAGCAAGGTTGCAAGGTTATTCTGTGAGTGCCGTTCAAACGAGCACCAGCATTTTAAATGAGCTGGAAGGAAGAGACTTCGCGGGAGGGGAGGGAGGGAGGGAGGGGAGGGATGCTTAGCAGAATTCTTTCACATGGGTTTGCTTGATTTGTCAGAGCAGCTTCTGTTCATACCACAAACAACAAAGGCGTCAAGAAGACCTCAAATAGGACTGGACTTGCTTTGCATGGCAGACTTACACGTTTTAGCATCTGGAGCCTATAATTTAAATAAAAACACTGCACACAACGATGTCCTTTATGTTTGTGGAACGGTGAGGGCAGAAACCAGTTTCAAATGGGAATACGCTGGACAGACTAAACAGGGAATAACTGTCTTGAAGCTACTCAAATTTAGCCCCTGTTAGTGCTGACTGGGGATCAGATTTGGCGTTACACAAAACAGGCTGTTAAATAATCCATAGGTAATAAGAGAGACTGCATCTTACAAACGACGCCCTTGAAAACAAACAACACCCTTGAAAATAAGGGAGGAAGGATAAATCATTGGACAGGTATTTTTAATAAAAATAAAAGTTGGTGTAAGGTAACACATTTGGATCATTGCTGAAAATCCACAGAGGCTTAGCATTACTCTTACAGGCTGCTTTGCGAACCAAAGATGGGCAAGGAAACTGGTGTGTTCACAGTGACACAGGTAGACTGCACTGATTCTTTCCCATCCAAGGGCTGAGATGAGCTCCGACCCTGACTGAGAACTCCTCAACTTCAGGCAAATCACCGTACCTTCAGATAACAGCCCTGGCCCACACATCTTGTCACTACCGGCACTGAGCCCATAGGCTAAGGTCACTTCCCACATCTTGTAGTTACCAATACTCTTTGGAGTGGCCTCAGCTCCTTGTAAGACGTTGATACCTCTGAACTGTGTTTTGATCCACTACAGATCAGAATAGTTTGGAAGGCTTTAAATTGGACCTCACCTCTTTAGCACTCCCAAGCAGTGGCTTGCAACTGATACCTTCCTCCTTCTAGAGGGGGGGAGGAGGAGGAGGAGGAGGAGGAGGGTTGGCTTTTATATCCTGCTTCCCTCATCCATTTAAAGGGACACAAAGCAACTGACAAAGCTTCTGCTCTTCTCCCCACAACAGACACCCTGTGAGGTAGGTAGACTGTGAGAGCTCAGAAAGAGAACTGTGACTAGCCCAAGGTCACCCAGTTGGCATTATGGAGGAGTGTGGAATCAAACCTGGTGACTACAAGATATAAGCCAAGCACTCTAACCACAAGACCAGACAGGCTCACATGGAGGCCCTTAAGTATTTTGTGACTCCTCTGTCTACAGCCCGTTCTGCACTTACCTTAGATCAGTAATAAGATTCCTCTCCAGGGCCCCATTGATCCACACATTAGTGTAGATCTTGTGTGGCCCGTCACATGACTATCCAGCATTTCTTCCAAACCAGAAGACATGGAAATGGTCTGGCCAGATCCTTACTGGCTCCGGCACTAGTCAAGGTAAGTGCACGCGTGGTGCAGGGTCAACCTACACCATACATAGTCAATGTGGCATAGGGTGAATTTGCACTTACCTGCAGGGGGAGCTCCAGATGCTATGTCTGCAGTGTACTGAGAAGCCACTTCTTTATCAGATGCAGTCTGCATGTGCAGGAGCTTCCCCTATGCTTTACCCTTTAATAGCAGCAGACCTGGGAAAGTCCTGAATGCTCCCATTCATACCTCTTCCAGGTGGAACAGGTGCAAATGGAACACAGGTGTGTTTGCCCTCCCCTTTGCATGGTTGCCATGGCAATGGTACCACACAGGCACCATTGTGGTGGTTCCATCACCTCCTCTGTAATGGAGGTGATTCACAGCTCATCAGGGTGCAAGGAAGTGCTGGTAAGGTTTGGGATAGATTAGGTGTCCTGAAGTGCAGACACCGGATCTAGCCTCACCTTCACTTCTTGGATGTTTTCCCAGAGAAGTGAAAACACACAAAGGTCCATATCCTCATCCTGGAAGAACAGTGAGTAGAGATGTGCACAAATATTCATAACATTCAAAATTCATATGAATTTGCCTGAATTCGGACATTTGCATTTGAATTGAATGTTGGTACATTTGAAGACTGACATTCAAATCAAAAATTTCAATACACTCATATGAAGCTTTGTATGGGATTCATATGGGATTGAAGATTCGTATCGAATTTGAATCCCACTACATTCAAGGGGGATCTATTTGAATAAATACTAATTTTCTTACATACAATTCAATATGAATCAAATACAAAAAAAAAAAAGTGCACATCCCTAGCAGTGAGCTGTTTGCTCTGTCTTCAGAGTACAGTCAGTTTTGAGAAGTGGCCATCCTGGATCCAATTACTTACTAGCTCCAGACTAGGCAAGGACATATGCTGAAACAGCCATTTTTGGACTTCTGGAACCACCTTATGGGTCACATTTACCCTCAGAACAGACTTAAAAGAGTATATTGGAAAGTTATTATTTCCTCTTTACATGGCAACCACATGTATAATTAATTGGTCTCATTGGCAGGAACATTGTACAGTTGTTTAACTGTTTATGTAAGGTTTTCAGTAGAATACACTGAAGGAAGGAAGGAAGGAAGGAAGGAAGGAAGGAAGGAAGGAAGGAAGGAAGGAAGGAAGGAAGGAAGGAAGGAAGGAAAGCCAGCCCCAAAATAAATTCCAGTCCAGAGATTTCCTGGATCTTGAAGCTGCTTGCATTTTTATCTTTTTATTTTTTTGCATATTGGTTGTTAATTCCCCTGTGCGTCAAGCTATTGTTTTCCTCTCCACAGGTAGGTGGGGGAGGGAAGCTGAGCAGAAGACGGAGCCCTGAGTCAGCAGAGTTTGGTCTAAGATTCATAGTGTGCTAGAAGGAGGCTTCACTGCCCTTCACCCTCTTGGGGCTGAAAGTGCCAGGCAGGAAGACAGGCACTGTTACCAGAAGAGATACTGAAGGCCTTCCTTCTCTCGTGTAAGAGCTGTTTGCTGCAGTGGTGGGAGATGGGAGACGCCTATGGGGCTGCAGATGAGTTGCTGTGCTTTGCATGTGGATGCATGTTGCTGACAGACTGGCACTGAGCCCCGGGAACTTAAGGTGTTGCTGCGGGGGTGGGGGTCAGGAGCAGCTTCCTTCTGTTTTCCTATTTCTGAAAAGTCCAAGGCTCAGCTTCTGTAGCCTAAAAAGAATTAAAAGAACACAAGGGTTTAGGGGGTTCCACAGAGTTTAATTTGGCCTAGAAAGTGATGACATCCAACAAGCTAAACCTGCAGAAAAATCTTTTAAAGGTATTAGCTTAAGAAGACAAGAAGCTTTCCAATAGGGATGTGCATGATTTTGTGTGTGTGTTTGCTTTGCATCAAAGCAAAGGCAAAGACAAAAGAAATTGGCATCCATGTGACTAGAGCCACACTGAATACGGTAGGATTCAAATCCACTGCAAATGTACTTTGAATCCTTTCCGCCAGTCGCACCTCTGAATTTCCTCCATTCTCTGCTTTGAATCCACTCTGAATCTGCTGTAGATGTGACTGAGCATGTCCTTTACTACTTCGTGAATATAATGAAGCATCAAACAAGTACACAAAAGCATTTGCTTCGCATTTAAATGGTAGTCTTCAAATATAGCCAATATTTGATTTGAATGCAAATCTTTGAATACGTACAAATAATTCATGTACAGTATATCCCTACTCTCCAATGCAATATTGCCTGGCGCCCAAGTTCTTATCAGCAGAACTTTGCCTCCTATCTCTGTTAGACTGATTCAATGTGATGAATCAGTCGTATTTGTACAAATAGTTTGGACATTTGTAAAACTGGGGATACGTATCAGATATGTATAGGATAGGTATCCGATCGTATCAGATACGTATCCATTCGTATCGAATACGTATCCTTTCGTATCCATTTGTATCAGATACATATCCATTCAGATCAGATACATATCAGATATGTATCCATCCATATTAGATATTCATATGAATTCTGATACAAAATTGTATCAAATAGAATCCTACCACATTCAAAGGGGATCTATTTGAATGAATATAAATTTTCCAACATTAGATTCATTATGAATTGAATGTCAAAAAACTCATTCATATATATCCCTATCTAGGACTATACAGTATTATTCAGCTAAGGCTACCAGGGCATTAAAATCTGCTTTAAATTTTTTCAAAATAAAAAGTAGTATATAAAAGTATTAAATAATAAATTATCAGCATTGACATCATGTGTAGTTTCAGGAAAGTTTCAGCTTACCTTGCTAGCTTTTATTATAAGAACTTCTCATTCCTCTGGCCTTATGACTGTATTTTTTCTACTTCCTAAAATTCAACTGTTTAGCACATTTGATGTTTTAATTCTTTTCTTTTCCTTTTCTTTCTTTACTTGCTTGTGGCTCCTCTGTAGGTATACGCAGAAGGGACTGAAGTTATGATCCAAAACCATGAATGAGAATTTCTTCTTTCTTCTTTTCTCTACTTAAATCTTTTTTGTGAAAATTTGGTAAGTGTATTTAGCAGATTTTTTTTTGCACTCTTCTAAACATGTCTTAGTCAGAAGAAATTCAACAAGCAAAATTTTTTTAAACTTAATGTTCTCTTGTTGCCTAAAGTGGAGAGCAGGTCTAGCTACAGAAATGTTTTTTGTGAACTCTTCATAGTTGCCAATGCTCATTCTGCTTTATCAACAGAAATAAATATCTCAACAGCTTTGGAGGAGTTTGCCAGGAAAGGAACATGTTTGTGAGCTGCACTATATTCAGTTGCAAGATTTACGTTTCAGAATCCATTGAAAGGATGCCATAGTTTGGAATACCTGGTTGGCCTTTAGCTGCAGGCGGGGGTAGATTGAGATTGCAGCTAATAGTTTAACACATCAACAATGCTCCTTGAAGTAAGAAAAAATGTCCCCCCAAGAAGAAGGAATTCCAGGCCCAAAGATGCCTCCTTGGAAAGAGGCTATGTTGAGGCATGCGATTGGGGATGCATGTTTTTCTCAGTTCTCCACTGTTCCCTGGATGGAGCAGAGGCCAGCTGACGGTCTCCCCTCCTACCTTGTGCTGAATAAGATTACGACACCAATTGTGCTCCCTGGCTGGGAATGCTTCTTGCACCACGACTACTTCAGTGGCCTCCTTAGCCTGCAGCTTTATTGTAATTTACCAAGGGTGCCTGGAAAGTGTCCATGTGCAATTCCAGCCTCTTTGAACTCTTAAACACTAAAAACACACAGAACACACTCTTTTTCTTCTACTCATCCATAAATAAGTAGGTCGGGTTTCTTTAACCTTATCTAATCAAGCAGACTTCCTCTCTACATCTATGCTGATGCAATGAGTAATGAGCATTACTCTTTATAATGTTGATTTATTATGCACATTATTCAGTGAAAATAGGGATTAATGCGCCCATCGATGTGCAAGCATACACCTGTTCTTTAGGAATATAGTGCATTTGTAAAATATTGGTAAAAATTTCCAGATAGAACCGTTGGCATTATGGCCAGTGTTATTGCTTGGTGTTATTGAGCTGTGCCTTGATTATATATTGACTTGCTGATTGCTTTTAGTCAGAGGTACCCCAAGCACTTCAATCATGATAGTCTTCCTTATTTGTCAACTGTGCATACGTGACCAGACTCTTCAATATTCCTCCAATATGCAACACTTGTAGACTTTAGTTCAAAGATGTGGCATTCATCATACACCTTAGCCTTTCCCTAGGACTATCCATACATAATACAACCCCACAAATAGCAGAAAAGTAACAACTACAGTTGGACCTCCATATCTGCTGATCCAGTTACCGCTGTTTCACTTTTCCACAGTGACCGGACCAGATTCCCCCAGCTGTGCTGGTGCCATTCGGCCTACCTGAGGCTTCTCTGAGGCAATTGTGAGAAATCACGTGAGATTTCCCACAATTCCTGGGAAATTGAGGGAATTTTCTCATGATTCCTATGAAATCCCAATTTCAGTACAGTAACTGTGGTAGAACCTAGAACATATCCCCCACAGATACGGAGGTCCAACTGTATGTATACAGAAAGGGAGATCTCAGAGTATCAGAACATGGCAAAATAATGTCTGTGCACCATGTAAGGTTTCTTCATGAGGGCCAAGATTTTCTTCTTGCCACCACTTCTGAAATTTCTTTCTTTTTTCTAGGGAGTCCTTTAAACTGCAAAGCATCTATATTGTCAGTTCTTTGGCTTTTAGTTCATCCAGCAGATGGTTTCTTTGGCTAAATATTCTTGAATTATTTAAAGTGTCCCTGCAATGCCAGCTCTTTTTGGAAACAAAGGAAATTCCTACAGGGAAAGTACGAAATGTTGTTCATTTATTTAACACTAATGTGCAGCTCACGGAGAGTCTTTTGAAGCTTGCAGAGGGCCAGTGACTAAAAGAAGCGTCTCAGTAAGCCAATAATCTTTCTTTGCTCAAAGCCTCATTCTGTAATTAATTTCATCCACTCAGCCGGGGGCCTCAGCCTTTTCTGGCACCAAGGGCACATTTGCCATATAAAAGCTCTTATGGGAGCCATAAAATACGCCTGCACCATCAACCCAAACAAAGAAAAGCAAGTAAAACATTCCAAAATTCAAACCAAGCAAAAGAAAGAAAGAAAGAGTTCCTCCTATGACATAAATAAGTAAAAACACAGGTGCCAAAAAGTCATCAGTGAACAACATTCCATTTGCTAAATTTCCCAGGAAGCAGTAGGGAGCATTTTGTTTTTCAAGAGCTTCCATGAGACTCTTCAGGGCAAAACATCTGTGCCCAGAAGCGGCTCCTTGGAAAAGACACATTTCTGAGTAAGGATGCCTGAAGAATCAAAGGCTAGGCGTGGAATTATCACTAGCCATACCATGCGCAGACCAAGGGCAAAAGGTGTACCCAGGATTTGGGGTGGGTGGGTGCCTGAACGCAATTTTTGACATTCAGTTCAATTCAAATTGAATATTTCAATGTCCAGATTCGTACAAATAGAGAAAAAACTCACGTATTAAAAAGCAAAGCGATTTGAATACATTCGTATCTATTTGTATGAATATTCCATTCGTATGTGATGTGAGTGTCGACAACATTCGTATGTGTCTGTACGCATCTGTACACATCCCGTTTTTATCCTGTATGCATCCTGTTTTTGCCCCATACGTATCTGTAAAAATGCGTACAGATATGAATAAGATGCGTACGGATGCATATATAGTGGGTGTTTTTCCACTGTCACTAGAAGTACCCATTAAGTACCCATTAATGGGTACGTATGGGTACTTTTAGTGACAGTGGAAAAACACCCAATGTGTACATATCCGTACACATATGAATGTCTGAATAATTCATACGAACGATTTGAAACATTTGCATTCCTTTCAATGTTAAAAAATGAATGTATAGACATTCGATTTGAATTTGAATGAAAAAAATTCAATCTAATTTTGAATGTTTCAAATATTCTTGGGCATCCCTACCTAGGACACTGTCCTAAGCCAACGCCCAGCCAAAAAGCCAGGCACACTTGGAGTAGTTCTGCCCTGGAAGAAAGAGGGAGAACACCACAGTGTACCAGCAGCACTCCCTAAGATTAAGAGGTGGGGGAGAGGAAAGGCTGACCCAACTTGAAAACAACAAGACAGCAGCAGCAGGGACCTTGCAAATCACAAAGTGCACCTACAGTACCTGGCAAGGGATTTCCGATATAGAATTTCAGCTGTCGCTTCAGCGGAAAAGCAAATCCAAATAATAGTAAAGCCTCTTATCGTATTTTCCACATGAATGGGTAAATCTGAAAAGCAAACCCAGCGTGTATTTCGTGTTTTTTTGTGAGCAGCCCTGACTAGCCTAAATATTGGGAACAGAAACTGGAAAACTGAGTTGGAGAAGAAGTCAAATTGTGTGGACTGAAAGAGGAGGGAAGAAACAACAGAGGGAAAAAGCACAAAAATAGCCGTCATATTCCCTGTTCAGACAATGCTCTGTGTCTCACTTGGGAGCTCTTTTCCATGCCCTTTAGAAGAACTGTGAGAACAATCATTTCAAATCGGTGGAGACTTTCACAAGTCCATCTATCAACTTCCGCTCTGCAAATACAACCCAATAAAAGGCAGGTCTGTAATATTTAAATGCCAGTGAAACAGCATAATTACAAAGTTATTCCCCCAGCTTTTCTTGCCCCCAGGCAACTGATTTTTTACACATCTGCTGAATACCACAGAAAACAGATTGCTCATTCTGGCTGCATCCACACAATGGCAGGATCCACGATCAAGTGCAGAGTAAATAGTTGCTGCAGCACCTTGGGCATGCAATCTATAACATGCACCATCCCAGATCCCCAAGGAATCCTACAGAGGCCTCCAGATGCATCCAGAATCAGTGCCAGAGATGAATGATGTGCCAGCAGCAGTCTGTTGACATTTGGGTCCATAGTAGCTATTTTGGCTGGATTGCTGGTGCTTCGTTTGGTGCAATGGTTTACACAGTAACCCAGGTTAGGATCTGATGAGAAGCGCTGGCCTCAGAGTAGTTGGAAGAGGATTAGTTGCCCTCACCACACTTGCAGGAGTCTGGGGGGGGGGGATGGAGGAGGAGATATATCTGAAACATAACCCAGATTTACCTCAGGCCCATTGAAGTCCAGATCATCCCATCAACATCGCCGTAGCAACTGCCAGGGTACTGGGCTGTTGCTATAGTGACTGGCGATGTGACATGTGACTGTGCGGTCACAGCCGTGTCGCTCTTCTCCCACCCCCACCCCACAGTGTTCACAAAGGGAAGTCAGGCGAATGCTGTGTCTGAGGGTGTATTGAGAGTTGTGGAGCTGCTGCTGCTTCTCTTCCTCCTGCCTCTGATGATTAGATATTAGGAATAACTTCTTGACGGTGAGGGTGATCTGTCAGGTTGTCACTGGAGATTGTGAGTTCTCCTTTGCTGGAGGTCTTCAAGCAGAAGCTGGACCTACATCTGTCTGGGATGGTTTAGGGAATCCTGCGTGAGCAGGGGGTTGGACTCAATGACCCTAAAGCTCCCTTCCAACTCTATAATTCTATGATTAGGACAGTTCTGAGCTGTATGAGGTGGCATCACAGTGTCCAGAGCCCCCACCCAAGAGCGTACTGGGCCATCCTGCTTGCCATGGTACAAACAGGCCCATAGTCTAGAACTTTTATTTATAGCTTTCTCATTGATTGTGAATGCATCCTTGGGCCCTTTGGTGCTACGAAACAGTGACATCTTATGGTCACTTCATTACATGACTGCATATTAAAATTTTAATCAGCTTGATGGAACCCCCTACCCAAAAGCAAGGGTGCCTGAATGCGTTGTGCCTTGCTGTGGGAACTATTCATAAAGTTCCTAACGCTGTACTACAAATGTATCTTTGCCAAGATAAGGAAAAGCAAGGAGCAGGAATGTGGCACTACCAAGAATGGTGCATAAAGTTCAAGGAAGAGAACATAATCTTCCGGCTAACACAGCAATGTTAGAAGGGTCATGATAATGCTTATTAACATCCTATGAAACTTGCCTACAGGCAGGCAACTAGTATACTAATTAGGGAGTTGGGGGGTTATGAAACCCAATAGAGGAGGACATGTGTTATGCTGGAACCACACAAATTTGACCAATCGCACTGCCTGCACCATGTGTATAAATTTTTCTGTCAAAGTATAAGGAGGCAAACTGAATTTGAGAAATGTCTCCCACTACCTCTTATTGCTAGCAACAAAGAAAGTTGCAACTCCGACCTCAGTGTGTCTTTTTTGGTGTGGCATGCTGAGCACAAATCCAGAAAATAGTCTGGGACTTATTCTTTACAGATCTATAACGACTTAAAACTTTCTTAGTATCCCACTGTACATGACACTTTGCTGGGAATATTTGCGTCTGCAGGAGTTCAATTTGGTTATGTATCGATATAACCATATTCAAAAGTCAATTAACTCGTGAACCTGCTTAAAGAATTAAATAAGTATCTATTGTAACTGAGCAAGTTTCATTTTCAAAAAACACATTGGAACTTTCCCCCTATAATTTATACAATTCTAATTAGGTACTAGCAAGATTTAATGTATTTTACTTGTCAGCTTTTCCACTATCAGCTAAGAAAACGATGACTTTACAAGTCAAATGCAAATGTATATAAAGATCAATATTGTTTAAAAGGTTCTCCATGGAACCAATAACCAATAATTTTTTTTTATTATTGTGCTGTAACTTTCCAAGCATAGTTATCAAATCCTGGGGGGCCTTCGCACTGGCCTTCACAGTGCAGGGGGTAATCAGCTCCAAGACATACCATACGCATGTCATGGAGCTGTTTCTGCTCCAGAAACGGCTCCACACATCCCGGAGAGTCCCCAGAGATGACCACAGGCAATACAAGTGTGGAGCATGAAAACATGCTCTACACTTGCGCTAGTGCAGGGCTGTTTAGGCCCCTGGTAAGTAACTTCTGCCCCTCTTCCTGGTTGAAGAGCTGCTGGAAGAACATGTGATACATCCACATGAACCTGCATGAGAGGTCATGTGACATGACACATGAGGTGGTTGCCTGGTTATGGCACCAGCTGCCAGGATGCCAACATGGCTGCCATCTGGCAACCATTCACATTTAAGGGAACTTCTAGGAGGGATTGGGGATGGTTTGAGTGCACACTAAGCATCTGGAAGTGCAGATGCTTAGAGCACTCAGAGCCATTTCATCCGAGGGTTCCCATGGCTGGGAAGCCAAGGGCGAAAAGGCCCCTGCTTTGTCTGAGGGCCTGTTTGCACTAGGCCCACAGAGAAAGTCCCAAGATGCTCCAGCACGGATCTTCAACTCCACACAAGAAGGACCATCCCCCAGGCAGACAGATGTAGAGCACTAAAAATGCCAAATGGCCAGAACAGCTTGGCACACACCCTTTGCACCTCTGTGTGGGGTGGCACAGCCGCACTTGTGTGCTGCGTTGCCCAGATGCCACAGCAATGGCCATTGTGCATGGCCATTGTCACCTCTAGTATAGCAGCAAAACACTTACCCAGCAATTGTGAAGTGCCTGGTAAGCTTGGGATGCACTGTGGATCCCAAAGTGCAGACACCAGAAGCATATCAGTTGTATGTTAGTTTTTGTGCCTAATGTGGGTGTGAAAACACCCTGAGTCTCTGTGTCTCTCAGCATCAACTACTGTACTGTTAGCATCTTTCTGCACCGGGCTTTGTGCCAATTATATCCTGGAATAAGAATCTGTCATCTGCATGCTGGTGCAAACTGTGGACCTTTCCCCACCTTTGCTAGAAGGAAAGGCCAGAGAACTCCTGGGATGCATCTGGTGTCTGCATTTTGCAATGCCCAATGCATCCAAAACATACTTGGCGCCTCTCCAAGCACCAGCTGCCTGTGATCACCTCACTGCAGCAATGGGCATGAGTGACATTGTTGCCGCAGTGGCCAGGCAACATGGCAAACACCCATGGCTGGGCTGCCTGTCTCATGCTCCATTTACCCAGAAGAGGTGCAAACAGAGAATTAAGGGGTGTGCCAGCCCACAGCTAGCATAGCTGTGGAGCATGTTTTAACACTACACAGCTATCGGCCTGGGGCACACACGGAGATGCTTCCTGGATAGAAGTATCTCCATGAAGTGCATATGCTCTGTGCTGGGGCATGCTCAGACTTTTCCTTTTTGCCAAGTGCGAAAATTTCCTGTCACAAGCATTGTCTGGGGCCTACCCAGAGACTGCATGAGCATATGGCTATAAGGTCCCTACTCTGGGATAGAAACGGGAATAAGGCCTAGTGCAGAAAGTAGCCATGTGTATAGGTCTTTTGTTCTAGTGTTTCCATCTAGTGAGGAGCCAACCCAGAAGTGCCTCAGTCTTTCTTGGAGACCCTTCAAATTGACACTGGGGGTGGCCAACAGGACTGGCCACTTTACAGCTTTTTGCGACTACCAGCCATGCCATGCAGGCCTCATGCCACCCAGGCAATTTATAACCGGTGGCCAAATAGCTATCCCAAATCAATTTATTGCAACATGGTGCTCTCCAGTGCCAAAATCCTACATTCCTATCTGAGGGCCCTATTGGCAGCCCAAAGCAGTATTGGGATCTTTGAGTTGGTTCCGTGTGAACAGCCCCTGGAATGCCCCACCCTGGAAGTGACTCTAAGGAAACAGATAAACAGAGACTGTGAGTCACTATGGTAACCGAGCTTACTTTCTATTTGGAACCAATTTTCTGGTTTTTGATTTCAGTGTTTAAGCATTTTAAATTTTCTCTTTGTTGAACAAAGAATCCCTGGAGGCATGCAGTTACTTGCTCCAGATTGAACACTGTATCCAAGAATTCCAAGGCAATTCTTATAGGAGCAAAACATTGTAGAAAGGACCCAAAAATCAGCCCAATGTGATCTGTATTTCTATCCCTCTCTATATTCTAAGGTCTCAGGACACAAGGCAATTCTCCATGGCTATTTTTGCACTAGCAATGAAGACCCCATTAGGAACCCAATAGGTACACAATTGGTATACATCAGTTACATACCTTCCGCACACAGGATCCCTTAAGGGCCCCATTATGACTGCATTCTGAATGCGCTGTACCCATAAGTGCCAGCAAAATCCAGATTTAATAGGATCTTCAGGTTCTTAAATCCAGACTAATGGTAGGCCCGTTTAATGGTGTCTTCAATCCAGTCTTCCACCATGAAAACTGGATCAGAGGTTGTGCATCTGCATGTATACTGGGGCAGCGGGGTCCAGGGGCGGGCCTAGAGGCCGCCATTTGCAGTAGGGTGGCTCCAGCTGCGCCCCTCAACACACACACTGCGTAGATCCACATATTCTTCGTAGCGGTCTGCGAAGCTGAGAACAAGCTTCGTAGTGGCCAGATAGGTAGCTATGAAGTAGTTTCTCTACCATGCCCACTCAAACAGAAAGTAACCCAACTGACAGCTATATGGGCCAACCGCACTGCACCACTGGCAGACCTTCCTACTCAGCCTTGGGATGGGTGCTACGGCATCTGCACAGCAGCCCTCTTTAGCACCCATTGCCATCGGGTGCTAGACAGCCTGTGTGGATGTATGCAGTCCTCACCATGATAAGGATCTTCAAAGACCGGATTAAATGAGGACTGGATATCAAAGATCCAGATCTTCTAAATTCCTATTAATGGATGTATTTGCAAAAATAGCTCATTTGTGAATTTAAAAAATGGTTCAGGTTCTTCCACGATTTAAGAGCAGTAGCTCTGCATTTTTAATGGAGAATATGCTCAAATGTGAAGGTAACATGGCCCAATAGAAACACTGACATTGACATTAATGAGACTTTGGTTGCTAGCTAGCTTTATGTTCATACATATTTAAGGACAGACAAGAGTTTTGCCCCTGGGAGAAACAGAAATAGTAAATGTACTTCAAAGTAAGGATTTTACTATCTGAATAACAATAACTAGTTTATTATGCCCAAAGGGTCGTAATCTAAATGAAAAAAGTTGAACTATATTGTTGTAGACCTTACTAATTTAAAGCACATGAAAGATTTATCAAAACATTTTATTGTTGAGAGTCTTGAGGAAGAAAACATTGACCGTACTGTGAAGATCCATATTGTGGAAACCAAGAAATTAAATTGATGTTTAAACTTCCTTACAAGAATAACCTTGTAAACAGGTTTGTTTACAGAATCTAGGTACATCATAATATTCCTAACTTACTTTTTTCTTACAATTATGATACAGCAGATTGTGTAGCTATGGTGGCGGAGTGCTTGAAAGCAGACAGACTTACTTTCACCTTAGGGGATGTCCACTCACCTCATACCTCACACCTCACTCCACTCTCTGCCAATCTGAGAACTCATGTTGTGGTAAGAACACATCAGTCAAAAAATGTTTTGCTTCAGGGATTTACTGTAACTGGATATATCAGGAAAATAATTATGACTAGAAAATCTGCAAGGGTTTCAGTTTCCTTGGTGTCGGAAAACCTCCAGATTTCAGCAGTCCATTCAAAGTTCAAATGCATCTAGCACCTTCTAAGCAATGCCTCCAGGCTTTAAGGGGAACCTTAATAGATAATTCACAAACCTGTATAGGATACATTTTCTGTGGGGGAGTCAGTTTGTGTAACATGGATGCACATGAGCACAAACTGCCAATGTCAGGGTCTCTTTGAAGAAGGACACCCCCCAACCCACCTCCGCTATCACAGGGACAGTATTCACATTTGGTTTTATCTTCAAGCTTAACTTAGGGTTAATAATGTTAAAGTTTGTCAGCCATTTTGTATTTGTGGGGAGAGAAGGTGAGGTGGTAAAGTTGAGGTAAATTTGCTGTACTTGACCAATCAAATAATTCCTACAGGGATGTGGCCTACAGCCAAGATATCTTCTCCTGAATAGGGACATGGCCAGGAGCAGACAAAGGATCAACTGGTCTTCGATCCTGGTGCTTTGGTATGGTGCAGTGATGGGATCAGTTTTTTTTTCTTTTTCTGGATCAGCTTCTTGCTGGGTTTCCTCAACAGACATGATAGAGTGCTCATCTCCAGATGTACAGTGACTGGCTGATTAGACTCAGGGGGGCATACAGTGCCTTCAGTATAGTAAGAAGAACGTTGTAATCCCATTTGGCTGTTAGGCTCTCAGATTCATAGATTTGGGAGGCAGCAGCACCTAGCTCCTTTACTTGAAGCAACTGGCCAGAGAGGTAGCTGGGGTAGCAATCCGCTTCTGTGTCTGTAGCTACAGAACCAACATCAGAGCACAGCCCACCCTAAGGAGTGTGTCACCAATTCAGTGCTAAGAGGAAGTTCTTGTACTGTGGAGGTGCAAGGCATTAAGCAACACAATGCCCAGAAAAGAGCAGTAACACCACAACAACACCACATTAGGGTTGTGCACGAAGCCAATTTCCCGCATTTGATCTGATGTAAATCAAATAGGGAAATATTTGGCTTTGTGCAAATCCCCCCCCCCGCAAATGATGGGGGGCTTTGGCTTCACGTGCAAACATCCAACAAATACTCATGCACCAAGGGAAGTGCCCTGCCCCTCCTTTCACATCTCATTCTACCTCAACCACCATTATCATGTGCATCTCTGGAGACGCATATGTACCGCTCTCACTTGAGAATTGTGGGAAATTTCAGTTCAAGATCTGCTGAAACACTTTGTCTCATGGATTGAGGAGTTTGAGTGCAGGCTCCGGCAACAGTGAATTGAGTTCCAGCCCAACTTAGTCCACCCTTGGACTCTTGACCTCTGCCAGTTCAGCACATCAGGTAGATGTTCTTCTGCCATTGGCAATCCAAACCTGCATGAAACTAGACACTTTACGGGCGAATCCCCACAGCAAGCTTATTTCGCTTTCCCTAAACCGAAATAATAGAACTGGATGTAAATGCGAATTTGCCTGTTCCCATTACTTTTAACTTAATCGCGTTCGATCCGGATTCTGAGGATGGTACGTGGTGTACGAGATTCAAGGAGGGACTCAAGTGGCTACTTTTTAAAAGCCGTTTTTCAGGGCTGCCCTGCCCTCTTCCTCCTGGCATGGATGTGCCACCCATAACAGACCCCTTCATGGAGCCTAGCTGGGTGGCTGCCGCTTGCCTGGATGGATGAAAAACAGGCACCGGCAGCCAGCGATTCTTTCCCCTCCTCTCCCCATTTCCCAGGGCACACAGTAGCAGCAGCAGCAACTCAAACCCCTTCACAGCCACAGCCTTTAAAACAGAACTTCCAGGGCTTTCCTTTCCTTTCCCTTTTTTAAAGAACAGAACTTTCAAAGAGCTAGAATTGCACAAAACTGCAACATTGTTATTAAGGTGTGAACTGGCTAGATCGCTACAGTGTAGCTTTAAGGACTAGATTTTTATAGTGGCTGTTTTGAGGGTGGATTTTTTCAATGAAATCACTATCTTTGGAAGCAAGCTATTGGGGGAGGGAAACCCTAAACATGCATTCTCATCCCTTAACACCATACGGTCCCCACAGTAAAAAATGTAAAACATTTCAAGCACAAGATCTGGAGTGAGACCTGTTGAAATCAGGATTGAGATTCACCACGCTTTGGGGTGGTTTAACACGGAGAAAGTATGTTAAGCCAAACTTCCATGCGGACTCCGAGGATTGAAAACGTTTTGAATCCGAAATAAGGTTGCCGTGAAGACACGGCCTACACTTCCAAAATTCCTCTCCCTCAGGCCGCACAGGTCACTAAATTGCCATGTTTACTCTATGTCCCTTTCTTCCCAAGCTTACCTGCTGCCTCTGCTTCTCCTGTCCAACAGATTTCTTCTCCTCATACTCCACAGGATCTAAGCTTGTCTGCTTCTTTGTTCCCTTTCTCTTCGCTGCACCCTATGGACTCCAGTCTTTGCTACTACTTTCCTCTCTTCCTATTTCTTATAGGCCCCAAACCTGCCTGCCCCACACTTCATGTTTAAGCCTCACATTCTCCAAGCCTGTGTCTGTCACTGCCCCATTCCTCCTCTTCATGCCTCAGATCTCCTGGATTTACCTCCTTTCTGTCCCCCATGCCTCCCTCTTGCAAGTCCTACGGGCCATAGGTCTGCTTGCCTGCCCATTTTCTCACCTCTTCCAGCTTCTGTGCCTGTGTTTTTTTCTTTTTCACTGTAGTGTTTAACTACACTTTAAAGATAAAAATGGAAAATAAGAGGCCAATGTTAAGCTCTCTGAAGATATTTTATTTCTTACTTTAAAGAACAGATGTATCTGCCCAGGACTAAAAGAAATACGTTTTATTTGTTAATATACAAAACTACATGATACTTTCAAATAAGTATCAGAAAATTATGAAGACTCATGTGCTACAGTACATTTAGTAGTGATTAAATAACAATGCTCAATGAATTGCTGCTTCAGAATCAGAAGACACTGTGTAAAAATACACAGTTCATAAATAGTGAGCATTATGCTCAAGTTCATATTTGCAAATGTACTGCAGAATATAAATATCTTCAATATATAATGCCTCAATACATTCATCTATATTGCCATAGCATTCTCTGTGCTCTGTCAATCGTTTCTCAGCCTCTGAAGGTTGTATAGCAATTGCTTCCACTCTACATGTGAACAAGCCTGGTCGCTGAGGCACATATAAAAGTCACAATGACTTTGCAGACTTTATTTGGAAGAAGCACATTTTCAGCTCCAAGGTTTTCTGACAAACGCGCGTATCAAGAATACCTGTTTCTACAGCTTAAATTGAAGGAGAAGGGCTGTGGCTAAACAGGTACTGAAAACAAATCACCATTTTAAATATTAACAGAAAAGTAACATATGAGTATCAGGCAAGAAAACCTATACACGCAAAAGGAAAACAGAAAAACAGTATCTTTGAATCTACAACACAATAAGGGATTTGGAACATGAACCATTATGTGTCTGTTCAAATTGGCAATTGAAATTTTACATCCACTTGAGCTTGCTTTGCTAAGGTCACTATTTCAGAGAGTTTCACAACCTAGGAGGATAAAAACAAAATGATTAATATTAAATTCATCACATATATAGATGCAGAATTGTCTAACAATAAAACACACATGATGGTGTGGGTTGGTGGTTCTCAAAAGTGGGTCATATGGCTCCTAGAAGCCCTGTCACATTCCTAAAAGGCCACCAAAACCTTACCGTCTAAATAAAATACAGCCCTGTAAATTAATATTGCAAATATACATGAACAGAGTGGAAAGTAGCAACTGTTTTCCTAAGTTTTTTTTTTTAATTATTAATTTTTTACATGAAACAAGCTGTGGTCACACCTTTACTTTAAACCTTCTTCAGCCCATCTTCAGATCTGACTGCTCACATATGTTTATTTCTATCCATTTTATGGAGGATGGAAAGTCCACAAATAACAGATAGAAATGAAAAGGCGTGAGCAGCCAGACCTGAAGATGGACTGAAACGAGTTTAAAGTGAAGTTGTGGCCAAATCATTTACCATATGATTTCTCCCCACCTGAAACTCTTTATGTTATATTCTTCCTTCCCCCACCCTCGGTGAGGACCATAAGGAGTGTAACCAAATACTTTATCAATCCTCTCAGAGAATCAGACTGATAACATCTTCTATTTCATGGTTCCCCCGATGAAGTTGCGGTATAAACTTTAATATTTCCCATCTCATTCTTACTGGTCATAAAATTGTAAAAGTAAAGGAACAACCTTTTCCTCCCCACATTCAGGCACTGCCATGGTTTTAATATGTTTAGTATGTTATGATTTAATGTATTTTATATGTTGTAACCCACCCTGAGACCCTTGGGTGGGTGGGTGGGTGGGCGGAAGGAAGGAAGGAAGGAAGGAGACAGACAGTATCTTTTCCTCTTATCTCCTATAAAGTCAACTGATATTTGTTCCATCTTTGTACTTCCATCCTATCTATCATATTACAATTACAGCTTCCAAGCCATAATCAGTTGACTAATCTCCAAGTTTTTAAGCATTCCAAGAATGCACATTTCTCTATGCCACTTAATATGCATTTCCATAATCTCAGTTCTTTCTTTTCCACTAATGTTCCAAAACTTCTTCACCTCTGGACATTCCCACCACATATCTATGCCTGTACTAGTTCCACATTGATAACAACAGTAGGTGCTTATGCTATTATACATATGTGATAATTTTCAAGGTGTTTAGAACCACCTGACCCATAATTTAATTTTTGCCTTTATTTTTCATTTTACAGATTTCTTTATATCTTAATTCTATATCCCTTTCTAATACTGTCATATCTCCTGTCCAGAGTCCCACCAACACTCTAATGTTTTTGTCTCTAACACTCATTATTGTATATAAATCCCTTCTTGTTCTTTTACAGCCTTTAACTTTTTTTTGCACGATTTTTCCCATATAGATATTAGGTGATGTAACTGTCTCTCCATAACTTTCTGCCAGTTTCCTTGTCCTAATATTTCCTGCAATTTTTCTTTTATCCTGACAAGATTCAATGTTAATGTATAACTGTTTCCTAGGAAGAACAGAGGGTCACAGAGATAAAAACAAACACAAAAGGAGGCCAGAAGCACAAAAAGGCTGAGAAACAATGTTCTTAGCAAATCACATGGGTGGAAAGATTTATAATCTGTACTAATATCAAAGGAGAAGTCATAGTATTGTTAAATCTGAAAACCAGACTTCTGAGAATATAAAAAAAGTTTTAAAAGAGAGGAATTAGCTCTATGCCCATCCTCCCCATAGATCAGCAGAAGCTGGTGCAAAGCAAGCCCTGCAAAACTCAAAGGCGATAGAAGCTTCCTTAAGCAAAGCAGCATGAAATATTTACTGACAGTTTCAGGTTGTGCATTTGGATATTGACAAGAGGACCTGGTTATTGAACCAGCACATGCTGACTCTGCAGCCTTTCAATATATGTGGCCTGGATTCACTGCCATGTAGAACTTGCAAGGAACATTAGCCAGAACTTTAAAGAAGCTCTCAGTTTCTTCAATGTTTGTAGCCCTTAGCTTGACACTGAGCCCTGGTAACTGTAACCAAACCATCTGAGATTCAGAAAAGTTGCTATTTGTTCTTCAAGATCATAAGCCAAACTTAATTTTGTCAAGTTAGATCTTGTTTGTCAGGATATCTGAAATTGCATTGCTGTAGCAGCATCTTTGACAAATACAACCATAAGCAGAATATATTAGCACAAGATTTGGAAGCTGTTTCACATCCAGAGGGTACAATTTGGCATTCAGTAATACTTAGTGTCAAAATCCACACATTTGGGAGGAACCAAAAATTCTGTGTTCCAGATAGAAACAACTCCACCATGCGTTAAACAAGGGATCCCATTCCTATTCCTAACTGTTGCTGTCACAGACTTCCTTCAGATTTATGAGAAGCAAACGCATTACATCCAAAATTAATTGCAACCATGTACATACAGATTGTTGATTTGTTCACATGCAGTTTTCACGCATAATGGAATATGTGCATAGGGTTTTGCTGAGTTTTCAGACTGACATGCCAAGACCCTTGTGAACAAGCTGTTCTGTAATTCAAAGAATATTTAGCGAAATACTTGGCAACTGGTGCTAAATCTCTGATGGTAAATGTACAATATGCTAAGATCTGAAGTTAATGGGTTACTTTAAAAAAACCAATGGCTTATAAAAAACCCTGCAACTGCTGCCATTCACTCAGAAATGAAATCTGAAAGAGTTTAATGAGATTTGTGTGGGTTTCTGAAAAACTTATTCTTTTAGTAGCAAAATTGTTAGTGAATTTAGTAGGGTTCACTAATAGAGATTAAACAGAGAACCTATTAGCATAAATGAGTTTCAGAAGTAACATTTCGCTCACCATTTTTGCAGCTTCATCCAAGTCGTCACAGGCAAGTATTTTCAGGCCACTGTCTGTTATTAAAGCTTTAGCATCATCAACCCGTGTGCCTGCATAGTTAAATATTACATTTCAGGATACACAAATGAATCAGTACACTTATTTCTATTATGAGGGTGCACCAAGTGTACTCAGAACATAGGTATCAAGGTACTGGACAAGCATGAGTGAGACCTAGGAGCCAGCCACACCCCCACAGTAGCTCACGTGTTGAGGATAAACATACGGAAGAAAAAAGAGCTGCCTATGTATGAACCCATACTAGTATGATGGAAATTTTCAGATGTCTGTGTTCAGTAACAGCCATGAAGTACGTGAACCATGCAGGGGCAGAATTAACCACGGGGGTTGTCTTCTGTACTCAACTGTTCCTTAAACATACATTGTTGCTGAAACACTAGGACTGCCAGGCATTGGGCGCTATCCCGTTTGTATTGTTTAACAGTTTTACACTGCAGATTTATGTTGATCTGCTTAAAGCATAATAAATGAATCGTGCGCAATCTACCTTAAGAACTGAGCTGGTAAAAATGTTCCTTTTCAGAAACCGAAACACATTATTCATTATAATGCTCATTATAATATATCTGAATTCTCTTGTAAATGGAATGCTCACCTTGTAACCGTACAACAATAGGTATTTTTAGTTCTAAATCTTTTACTGCCATAATTATACCCTGAGCAATCACATCACATCGCATGATGCCTCCAAAAATATTTACAAGAATAGCTTGTACCTGTGTAAAAAGGAAATAAAAATGACGGTAAGTTTAAGAAAAAAGGACATTTATTTAATTATTTGCCTTTTTATCCCACCCAAGACCCGAAGGTCTCCACGCGGGTAACAACAACTAAAATCAAACATCATTAAAACAATATCAGTATGTAATAAGACAGTAGCATCTGCAAGTGGGAAGGGAAAGTATCTCCATTTCACTGAAGGCTAGGGCAAAGAGGTGCATCTTCACTGCCTTCCTAAACACGTACAATGAAGGTGATAGACGCACCTCAAGGGAGACACTATTCCATAGCCCAGGGGTCATCTCCCTTGTGACCATCCCTTTTGCTGCTGAGGGTGATGGGACAATCAGGAGGGCCTCACTTCCACATCTTAAGGCATGGGCATATGGGGGTAAATGTTCCTTCAGATATTTGAGGCCCAAATCATTTAGAACCTTGTAAGTTAAAGTTAACAACTTGAATTGGGCTCGGTAGCGAATCAGCAGCCAGTGCAACTCTTTAGGCCAGCATGATGTGCATCCGGCCAGCTGTCCCGGTTGGCAATCTAGCTGCTGCATTCTGCACTAGCTGCAGCTTCTGAAGCAGCTTCAAGGGCAGATTCATGTAGAGTGCATTACGATAGTCTAGTCTGGAGGTTACCAGATAACTGGATAACTGTGGCCAAGTCATCACTGTCCAGAAAAGGCTTCAACTGGCATACCAGCTGTAGCTGGGAATAGGCACTCTTAGCCAGTCTCCACCTGAGCTTCACGCATCATTGCAGAGTCCAAGAGCACCCCCAAATTTCGCACCTGTCCCTTCCAGGGAATTACAACCCCATCAATGACAGGGTATCTCCCAACTACATGGACCCGAGAACCTGTGACACACAGCACCTCTGTCTTGTCTGGATTCAGCTTCAATTTATTGGGCCCCAACTAGCCCATTACTGCCTCCTGGCACCTGTCAAACACTTCAACTATCTCTCCTGATTCAGATGGCACAGAGAGATAGAGCTGGGTATCATCTGCATATTGATGACGCCTAACTCCAAATCCCCCGATGACCTCTCCCAATGGCTCATATGGATATTAAAAAGCATGGGAGATGAGATCAACCCCTGAGGAACCCTGCAAGTGTGTTCCCTGGATGCTGAGTCAGTATCTCCCACACCACTCTCTGAGATTGGCCACGGAGATAGGAACAGAACCAATGCCTCGCACTGCCTCGAATTCCTACACTCCGTAACCTTTCCAAAAGGATACCATGGTCAATGGTATCAAATGCCGCTGAGAGGTCCAGGAGAACCAACAGGGTTGCACCTCCCTTTCTCTCTCCTAGAGAAAGTCATCAACCAGGGTGATCAAGGCAGTTTCCATGCCATAACCAAGCATGAAGCCGGACTGAAATGGTCGATCATTAGCTTCCTCCAAACAGGCCTGCAGTTGGACAGCCACAGTTCTCTCTAGTACCTTGCCTAGAAAAGGTATGCTGTCCACCAGGTGATAGTTGTTAATCTTCTGGATCCAGAGATGCCCTCTTGTGAGGGCATCTAGTAAGAAGCAATTATTATCTACCAGTACTAAGAAGCCATTTGTCAGAACAGGAACTGCAATTAGAGACCCAGGACCATCAGGTGCTTTACCTGCCAACCTTGGGTTCTCCTTGGAACCTTTACAAGGCCTATAAGCAGTCCAAGCAAGTCCATGAGTGGGGCTTTGGCATGCACTGGCACACAATGTCTGCACCTCTAACTTCAGTTCCTGCTTCAACAACTGGCAGTCCAGCACATCCCTAAATAAAAATTAAGGACTTAATAGAAATAGAAAGATGACTCAACAATTTCTTTACTGCCACTGAAACTAATGAAACAGATTGCTGCAAAATATCCTATCAGATGCTGCTGGGTTTATACATTTGGCTACTTACCTAGCTCTTAAATTCTTTTGATTCTAGTTATACTATTGATGCTGATATATTGATAACTGATTATTCAGTGCAGTATTTTAATGTTTTCATCTACCTTTATATAATTTCTGTATATGGCCTAAACAGAATACTGTATCAACTTAAAATCTGTATCCCAACATACACAATATGCTGAATGTTAAGAGAAGCCCTGCCAGATCAGACCAAAGTCCATCTAGTCCAGCATCCTGCCTCACCCAGTGGAACAGGATTTGCCTCTGAGCACGCTCAAGCAGAAGACAGAGGTATCCTGCCTGATTCTTCAACCCTGACCTTGAGAACAATGGTACTGAGCCAATGCCTTGCTCTAGAGAATTACCAACTGTCAAAGGATGTTTTTTCTTCAATTTATTTTCTTTAGGCCATTTGTCTTGTGCGCAACTGTACAACACTTTGCTTCATAGGCTGTCAAGCTTCTTCAAAATTGAAAATTGAAGGTGTAGAATTTGGCAAGACCTATATGGAATTCTTAAGAGAATGGGGCCTGGTGCATGTCAAAGGGATGAAAACTGGGCAGAGGTAATGTCAGGGTGTGGTGAGGTGAGGTGGGCCCAACCAATGGAACTGTTATAGGTTTGGCATGTTGGGTGGAATCCTTTGTCTTCCTGCACCTTGTAACCTAGAGCGCAGCTTAACTAAAATAGCCATAGTGACATTTTTCATGTTGCTAGTTTGGAGGAGAAACTGACCACGCCACCAAGACATTCTAAGAACAGATTGTACTGGGAGAACAATGATCCCTTGCTTACAATTGGTGTGTCCAGTGCTTCAACCTTCCACCAAGAGAGCTCTTCACAGCTGTTACTTTTGGGGTTGTGTCTCTAGCAGTCTCTTCTTTCAGGACCACACTGGATGTTTGGGACAGCAGGAAATGATTGTGCTTATCAGAGTCTGGACTCCTACTCCATAACTGGCAGTCTTGTGGAAATAGAGTCACTGGCAGGAAAAAAGGCACTGGGACCATGGGAGATTTTGGGAGGGCAATATGGTACAAAGCACATTGCCCAAACAAAAGCAGATGGACAGAACCAGCCAAGTCATGGTTGTACAGCTGTAATGGACATAGTAGATGGAGAAGGCTAGAAAAATCACTGTAATACGAAAAAATGCCACCAGTGCTGGGAAACAGCTTAAAGAGCTGCTCCTAAAAATGTATTTTTGACTTTAAAAATCTAATGAACAGAGAAATTTAATCTTCTCAATCAGTTTATCTATCCATAAAATAGAACGAAAGGTTTTTTTCATGAAAAGGTAACAAAACAAAACCACTAATGCACTTTCACACAAACCAAGATGAAAACCTTCACATCTGCTTGCACTATCTAAGACGGTGGTTCTCAACCTTCCTAATGCCGTGACCCCTTAATGCAGTTCATGTTGTGGAGACCCCCAACCATGGGGGCGGGGTAGCTGGGGTCACGGGGGTGGGGCCACTGAGGAATCCACAATGAAAACACTACATACAGGAGGATTCACAAAGTTCCTGCAAATGTGACAGGATTTCTCAATTCGTCTGCAGTTCATGAGATTTACAAGCAGTGCTACAAAAGAAGTGAGAAGGAAACACTGACATCTGATTTGCAAGTCTCATAAAAGTCTAGTTAGGGAAGGACAAAGTCTCTTGAAGGGGGGAGGGGGACAGCGGGAGACTTGTCGCAACCCCTCCGAAAGGGTAGTTCAACCCCCAAAGGGCTTGTGAGCCACAGGTTGAGAACCGCTGATCTAAGAGAACACTGCTGCCCTAGTATGGTGCTCTGTGCAGCACTGGACCTAAATGATTCCACAGCTTCCTAAGATCATCTGCTCCAAAAACTTGTTATCTCAAGGCATAAAAGAATGCTTACTATGGTTTATACTGGGGAGGGGAATTAACTCCCAGTTTGCAACCTTGGGAGTCTAAGCGCAAAGAGTACCATTTGGCAAGGTATTTCAAGAAGGGAAGAGAAACACAAGAGATAATCCAAATTGTCAGAGTTTTCTGTATAAATGACTCCTACTGGCAACAACGCGATCAGAATAATCAGAATCAAGCAGTAAATAAAAGAGCAAGCAGTTTCTACAGGCAGAGAAAGCAATCAGCAATTACACTGTCAATCAGCAGCATTAGCACAATTTACAGGCTTAAGAGTTCTTAAGACACAGTTGAGTGTCTTTAGGGAGGCTATAGATTCTTATTCAGGCACCAAGTTTATTGATTGATTTTGAGCTGGCTTTCCTTTAATCCTTAACAGCCAAACCTCCCAACCTGATTAAAATATACTCCTCCCAAGCCCTCAGGTCTTCTAAACTGGCACCATACACGCAAGTTGTCATCATAGTCCTCCACCCCACTGGGCTACATTCTCACCCTTCCAAAGTCTTGGCCTGGTTCTTCACAACACTGTTAAGCCTCACTGACAGAGGCAGACTTTGCAACAGATCCTTGCATTCATTCACAGCAAATACCTGGGAGGTCCTGCCTCCACAGGCATTATCTGACGTGCATGAATTCCGACAACTGAGCCAAACCCAACTCCAAAGGGCTCGAAACCATGAGGTTTGTCAGTCCTTTGTCCCATGACAGAGGAAATCCACTGATTGCAGAAAAAGAAAAGATAACAGACCCTCCTGCAGGCTTAATCTCTTTCTCTAATAAGGGGATGAAGAGCTTCTCCTCCCTCAGAGTAGTGACTTCAGTGTAAGGAGGGATTCCACCTCCCAGTCACTAGGGAAGGCAGTAAGCAGTTTTATTGAGAGCTCTATCCACCTCTCTCATCCCAAGACTTCATTCTCTTGCGGGGTAACAAAGGAAGGACAAACTTTCAAGGTGGGAACCTAGTGACAGGTAGGGGAACACAAAAGGTCACATTGTCCAAGGCATGCCAAGTCAAAAAGTAATTCTGTCAAAGTGACAATGAGTCATATATCTTTCAGAGACTCTAGATAACACCTAGCCAGGGATATCATAAAATGAACACTAGCAATTTCTAATGGCAAGTTAAGAACTGCACTGAATCATTCCTGTCATTCTCACTCTCTTTGTCAAATTATAGTGACTTCAAACCCAAACTGCATAAATATTTATCTCACTGAAAGCAGGCTGGCTTCGTGCAGCTGTTATTGCATTATACAGCTCATTGTGAATACAGCAAGAAAGCACAATTATCACATTAGGGCTTGATACTTTTGTGTCCAATATGCGCTGCCTTGTGCTTTCTTGTTGCAAAAGTCACTAAACATTGCTTAAGTGTTTTATCCGGTTAAAAGATAGTACCAAAGACAGAAATAGACAAAGGAGGATAACCGATCAACAACATTTAGAAGGCACTTCCCCCATTCTCTATTAGCCTGATTCAGCATAGCTGCCTTGCTAGCAATATACGGTCAATATGCTCCAGTTTTTAATGCAGCATAATAGCTCCATGTGCCTGCATACACATACATATTTTGAGAACGAGCTGATCCATATCAGGACCATCATCACCAAAGAGCATCATTCCCTGGGGTAAATTCTTTCTGGGAAGAGGAATGTGTTATTCCTATATTATCTCCATCCAAGGGAACAAAAGACCCAGGCAAGAACCCAGACAAAAGACACTGGAATTCTGAGGTCATGGAATGAACATCATCTCCTCCAGCATATCTTTCCCCCTATGTGATTATGCAAAAATTGAATTTGTATATCACTTGCTAATAAACAATAGAATAAAACAAACAAACAGCCATAGAACGATCAGCAAAACAACTTTAACCCTTGCCAAACAGAGCAAGGGTATAACAAATACAACATCACAACACTAAAGCAAATTGAAGGAGCACCCAACCCCACATTTTCCCAGTAGTTTCTTTTGTCTCTCTCTCTTTTGCTCCCAGAAGTGATGCCCCTTGCCTAGATGACAGGTTTACCACGGGCAGAAGAAGGTGACATCAAAGGAAACACAGGGAGGCAAAAGGGGGAAGGCGACAGTATTCTGTGGACAACTGGGATAAGTCAAGGAAGGGCTTAAGAGCAATTATGGAATGAGATTGTTACTTTGTGCAGTGCGGCCTACCAGCAATTGGCCCAGTGACAACTAAATAAATATGGCACCTTGGCAATTTGGGCAGTGCCATTTCCCGGTGCAGTATTACAACTCTATATAAGAGAGTTTCTTATATTCCTAAGCCAGAATAACTGCAGTGCATTCGCGCAATTATCCCTACCCTCTTCATACCCCTTCCTGAGAGACACAGGTTGTGTAAGGCTCTGCCTTGACCTCAGCAAAAATAAACTAATTTGTTGGGCCACCAAAGCAAGGATTTCTTTAGTCTTTAGAAATCAGCTCAAAGTCACGAAGTTTTGATGGAAATACAAAGTGTAGCTTACACAGGGTATTTATTTATTTATTGTTAATTATTTGCATCTTTATCTAACCCTAAACCCAAAGGTCTCAGGGTGGGTTACAACATTAAAAAACAAATATAAACATATTAAAACAATAAAAGTATCTGAAAAGTAGGAAGAAAAAACTGTATCTCCAATCAGCCAAAGGTCATGGCAAAAAGGTGCATCTTCACTGCCCTCCTAAACATGGAAAGGTGTCTGAGGCATCTCAAGAGGGAGACTATTCCATAGTCTAGGGGCCATCACTGAGAATGCCCTCTCCCAGGTGCCCATCCCTTTTGCTGCTGAGGGTGGTGGCACATCCAGGAGGGCCTTCCCTCCAAATCTTAAGGCAGGTTGATATGGAAGAAGGTGTGCCTTTAGGTATCTGGGACCCAAATCATTTAGAGCCTTATAGGTTAAAGTTAACAGTTTGACTTGGGTTCAGTAGTGAATCGGCAGCTAGTGCAGCTCTTTTAAGACCAGTGTGATGTGTCCGGTCAGCTGTTTCAGTCAACAGTCTAGCAGTTGCATTCTGTACCAGCTGCAGCTTCCAAACCATCTTCAAGGGCAGCCCCATATAGAGAACATTACAATAATCCAGTCTAGAAGTTAACAGAGTATGGATAACTGGCCAAGTCATCTCTGTCCAGAAGGGGCCTCAACTGTCAATCCAGTCATAGCTGGGAACAGGCGATCTTGGCCATAACCCCCACCTAAGCTTCAAGTGCAGAGTCAAAGAATACTCCCAGATTTCACACCTGTCCCTTCCACAGCATTACCCTGAGGACAGGGTGCCTCCCAACTACATGGACCCAAGATCCTGTGACACACAGCACCCCTATCTTGTCTGGACTCAGCTTCAATTTATGAACCCCCATCTAGCCCATTACTGCCTCAAGGCATCCATCAAACACTCTCCTGATATTGATGGCACCTCACTCCAAATCACCGGGTGACCTATCCCAGCAGTTTCATTTAGGTATTAAAGAGCATGGGAAATAAGCTTAACCCCTGGGGAACTCCACAAATGAGTTCCCAGGATGTCAAGCCATAATCTACCACTGCCACCCTCTAAGATCAGCCACGGAGATAGGAACGGAACCAATGCAACACACTGCCTCCTCAAACTCCATAGACTTTTCAGAAGGATATCACGGTCAATGGTATCAAACTCTTCTGAGAGCCAGGAGAACCAACAGGGTTGTACTCCCCCTGTCTCCCTTCTGGAGAAGATCTTCAACAAGGGCGACCAGGATGGTTTCCATGCCATAACTAGGCCTGACATCAAATTGAAATGGGTCTAGATAGCATAGCTGCAGTTGAACAGTGACAGCACTCTAGTACCTTGCTCGAAAAGGGTATGCTGGCCACCAGGAAATAGTTGTTTAAATCTTCTTGATCCAGGGAAGCCCTCTTGAGCAGGGATCATACCACAGCCTCTTTTAAGAGCTAGTGGGACCACTCCATCTCTCAAAAGAGACATTCCCTACTGGGGTTCTCTCGCTCTGCTCTTTGTAACAATGTTTCATTCAGCCTTGTGCCTTAACCCTTTTGGCTTTCAGTTCCAGCTGTCATCTTCCCACTTTGTTTTCCCCTTTTAGTTTTCCAATCCTTTCCTCCCTCCCTAAACTGTTTTAAATTACTGATCTTTACCTTTATCATGCATGCCTGGCATAAAGGTTAAGTCGTCTAGACACATGGGCTATTCTGTAAATGGGAGCTCCAAAGGAAGGAATCTCTCATATCAAATCAACAGGAGAAGTGTGTGTGAGCAGCTTACAAGCTTTTCCTCCATCCTCACATTTGACCAGTATCACAGATCTTAACACCTCAGTCTAACACCTGTTAGGCAATACAGTATCACCTAAGAAGACAGACATTCAACAGGAAGAAAAACATTTGTACAAAGAAATAAAGTGCTACATTAGCAAAAACAAAGAACATTCACCCACCAATCACAACCAAAAACTGTAGTCAACTGCATATTTTTATACCAACAACAAACAAAAAGTGAACCTTCACTGAAGAAACCACCTAGCTTGGAAGCAAAATATCTGCAGTGAAAAAGATCGACTTTGGAGAACTTTCTATGACAGACTATTTCAACACATTAGCCATTTTCACAAGAACTAAAAATAGAAGCTGTGTTCTTACTTTTTTATCTGAAGTAATAAGTTTAAAAGCCTCAGTTACTTGCTGTACTGTAGCACCACCTCCAACATCAAGAAAATTTGCTGGTGTGCCTCCATGAAGTTTAATTATGTCCATTGTGGCCATTGCAAGACCAGCTCCATTCACTAAAAAGAATACAAAAGCCGAGGTGTGGGAAACTACTGACGATCACCGGCACCAACACTTCTATCATTTGTGTATTTAAGCCCATTGACTTACCCAAACATCCAATGTTTCCATCTAACCCAATGTAATTGAGATCTGCTTTTGCCGCATCCCTGTCTCTCTCATCTTCCTGAGTCCAATCCTGCAGGTCGAAGATTTTCTGCTGACGATAAGCTGAATTGCTATCAAAATTTATCTTTGCATCCATACACATCACTTGGAAAAAACAAATTGTATTTAAGAACAATTATACAGACTTTCTGTTGTGTTTGCTTCTTCCCTCTCTTTATTTTCTACTCTTCCAGAAAAGGTCAGGGCAACAAACAAAATTCTGAGCCAACAAAGGTCCAACAGAACTGAGAAATTGCTTTAAATGACCTTCTGTATTCCCCACAAAAGGAGGCTGTAAAACATTTCTGCCTGCTGGGCTAATTTTGCAACTGTGAGGCGTTTCTCACAGGGAACAAATTCAAAAATAGCATCTTCTTATCTGCAGCTAAACCAGTACCCATGGTGCTGTGTCTAAGGGAAACAATTCTTACACTTCCTGTCGGGAATTAATTCTCTCATTCTTAACATGAAGGCTATGCACACGTGGAAAAGTCAGGGAGAGCAAAGGGAAAATGTGGGTGGCAAAGAATAAAAAAAAAGGAGTACTACTGTTCAACCCTGGCCCTAAAAAAATTACAGTAAGCTGAATGCTTTAAATGAGTACTTTGCCAAAGTCACTCTCGTTGTTACCCACCCAGAGACCTTCGGGTATGGGGCGGGATAGAAATGTAAATAATAAAATAATAAATAAATAAACTGTATTTCAGATCAGTCACTGCTGACACTCTTAACTATATTACTTAAAAATCAGCTTTGAATTAACTTAAATTCTTTTTTCTTCTCTATTTTTATATTGCATAGTTCTGACTGTACACTAGGGATATTCGAATTCAAATCGAATGTCTATAAATTCAATTTTAAACATGTGAACGAATTTTGAATTTTTCAATCTATCCTTTTGAATTGTTCAGACATTCATATGTGTACGGATACATACACGATGTGTACTTGCCCATACGCATCTTTCCCACATTGGTACACACTTGTACGGATCCATACGGGACAAAATGGGATGCATACGGAATAACTACGGGATGCATACCAATGTATAAGGATGCGTACGGGATGCTTATGAATGCATACGGGTACATACAAATGTTGTCAACATTTGTATGTGAAAATTCAAATTGGAAATTTGAACAAATAGATTTGAATTTACTCAATTCAAATCAAATGTCAGTAAATCTGAATTTTAAAGATTCAAATCGAAATGAATTTTCAGTTATTCAATTCAAATCGAATCCTGAAAAGTGCATTCGTGCACACCTCAACTGAAAATTGAGTGAAGGGCGGTTTAAAAGTCCTTAAAGGAAGTAAAAATGTGCCACTGTTCTTTGCAGAGCCAAAGGCAAAAGATCTACCAGTTAACACTCCAAGTTCCTTGAAAAAGTACTTTACCGATGCCTGTGGAATCCTCAACCATGGGGTTAATTTCCACCATAGTAGCATCAAATGTAATGAAGAGGTTATATATCTTAATCATATTCTCTGCAGCTTCATCAACCAGGTTTGGAGGAAATCCCATTTTCTTGGCCAGCTAGAATCAGAACAAAAAAAGGTAGAGGCAGTCAGCACCAGAGATTCAGAGAAAGCAATCTATAATCAATCTTTCCTTTGCATATAGCCAAAGGTGTGGAGTAGGGATGTGAACAAGGGGAGTAGATTCATGTGGGAACCAAGAGAACCACCCTTGGTTCACTGTGGTTCACTTGCTTTATTATACCATCCCTTGGTATGAGGTAGATTGAAAGTGATTTTTCAAACAGCTGGGTGGTTTGGTTCACATTTGAACCATTCAAACTGTGCAATTCACTGCAAACTGTGAACTAATTGACAAATTCAGCACAGGCCTGCAAGGAATAGTGTGCCAGGGACTACATAACACGTGGTTTGCATAAAGTTTGTTGAAGATTTTAAAACAATAACTTCCCACACTACATTTCAGAGACCCTTGCTACAAGAAAGTGTTCAGAGGCAAAGGAAGCCTGTGAATTAGACTCTCACTTTCCGATTCTACACATAGAAGCATTCAGTCCAAGGAGTAAATTCTTCCATGGAACTTCAAATCTCAGAAGCCCTGTGTGAGAAGAACCTTGCCATCTCTCCTGAGGGCAGTCTAGTGGTGCAGCCTACACTCCTCTGCCCTCTAGATGACTCTCTAGCCTGGCTGGGCATGGACATCTTGGAGGAGGTGATTCTTTGTGGGACTGGGGCCTTTTGTCAGTTGCTCTGGACTCTACTTGGCCTCATCTGTCTCAAGGTGTGTGTGTGTTTTGTATGATGTGCTATTTTTATAATGTATTTTATAATGTATTTTTATAATGTTGTAATTATTTTGCATTGTATATTTTCTGTTTGTTATAAAGCACTTTGGGCAAACTTTCTTTTGGAAAAGTGGTACACAAATAAAATGGAAACGGAAATCCATCCTGATGAAGACATACAGCAACAGGGCCCATTTTTCTAAGAAAGAGATTTATACATTTCACGAATGGATCCACCACTCACAAACATTCTAAGAAGCTCTGCTTTATCAACTAAAAATGTATTTGGAGATCTTATACATGACATTCTCCAGTTGCTATGATGATCAGAACAATGCTATGATTTAAAATTGTCAATCTAACAGCACTACACATAGCAAGAAACAAAGAGATTAAATTCTAATTATTCCCTAGAAACATCTGCATCCCACCAGTATATATATACCACTAACTGCAAATCACCGTGAGATCTATTTGGAGATTAGTTAAAAAGAACTTCCAAGCAAACAATATGCATTTCAGTACCCTGATGGCTTGATCTTTCTTAATGCCTTCCATAATGTCAATGGGTTCTTTAGCAATTGCATCAGGATTCTCTGCAGCAACATCTTCAATATTGACACCACCCTGAGAACTTCCGATAAGTACGGGACCCTATGAAGAAAAATTGTTTGGCAAGATAATTGTTAATGCATCTTAGATTTGTAAATGATGCCAAATTTCTGTTGGTTGAGTATGTAGTGAACAATTAGACACTGAATTGAAGTGGGGATGCAATTATGAATATCAGAAATAATATCTGTCTTTTACTATAGCCTCGTTTTTTACTGCCTCACTTCTCTGTGACCATGGAGAAGAGCAACTTGACCCACATAAGTACCAGTATCCATGATGCCTCTTGACATGCACCAAAGAAACCCGGATTCTAGCCAAACCAAATGTTACTGATGTTACTCGATACTGGGCAGATGTTGCTTAACTATTTCTTGGAATATGATGTGTGTTTAAACATTTTAATTAGCTTTTTTGTGTCAGAAGTGACACAATTCAGAACTAACAGTGTGGAAGTCAAACATCACATTTGCCTTCTTAACAGGGAGTAATAATTTCCTCCTGGTGTGTAAAGAACAGTGAAAGATATTAACAGTTTAGTACCACCTAGTGGTGCTTAAAGATAAGAATTCCAAACAATGTTGATAGTTTGCCCATGAAAAATATTCTGGTTCAAACTGTAAATTTTCCTCCTTTGTTTCACACATATCAAGGCAGTCATACTCATATTCCCTACTAGCTATTACCCAATTTTTTACAGGATGGACTATTAATTTAAAAATGATAGCATTTAAAATAGATTTTTAAAAGTCTTGTTAAAATGCTCTTGCTCTCTCATTAAACACAATTAAAACAATTTCATAACAGGAACATTATATGCTGTAAATCTTTTCCTGAAGCAATCTGTCTCCATAGCTGCTTTCATCCCCCCCTCCCCAAATCATTTTTTTTATCCTGAGTCCTCAAATATCCTTGGATTACAACTGCTATCAAGCTTACATTGGCCCTGCTGGTGAGGAAGATGAACCCATTTATTATTTACATTTATATCCCAGCATTATCCCCTAAGGAGAGTAACACTGCAACGTAAAAGTAAAGACAGCACCTATAAGATGTCCATGGGTGTTTTTCCACTGTCACTAAGTACCTGTTTTAGCAGCCATTAAGGACCCATTTGGCTGAGAGCCGGATGACCCCATTTCCACCAAAGACCCCATTAGGGACACACTTGTTTCCACCACAGCTAGGGAAATCCGGATCGTAATGGGTCCTTCAGGACCTATAATCCGGATTTCCTGTAGACCCCATTAAAGGGGTCTACAATGGGGTCTTCAGCCTGAAAATCCGGACTGTATGGAGCCTGTTTCCACTACAATCTGGCAATGGGGTCTAAAGGAGACTCGGAGGGGGGAGGCACCCATGGGGGGGGGGTGCCCCAAAGTCAAGACTTCGGAGTCCCTCCGAAGGCAGCTCCAAAATCCCTCCAAAGTTGCCTTCGGAAATCAGCAAAGATCTAATCCGGATTAAGGGAAGTACCCATTCCTTAGATCCGGATCTTCTTAGATCCAGATTAAAGGAGCGCGGTGGAAAAACACCCCATGAAGCCAGTTTGACTCTTATAACTATACAATCAAATGCTCCCCAACTTGACTTCCAATTGTCTCTTTCATGCCATCCATGCACCCTGTCCACTGTCTTCTCCTCCTACTGCTTTCTTTAACCTTGCCAAGCAAAATTTTTAACATCAAGTTTCTGGAAATAGGAGTAGTCAGGTTTTACTTTGTCTGAGACTGATTGATTCCTTATTACAGTCCGTGGAGTTCTTACTAACAATTGCCAGACCTATAATCCAATTATGTAGACTTTCTAATGCTTTCTCAGTGTCCACCTTTCACAGCTGTGTATTAATATAGGAAATACCATTCCTTTATTTGCTTTGATTTTTGTGGTCAGTGAAAAGTCCTTGCTCTTCAAGATCTTGTAAAACTTTGATATCTCCACCCCTACAATTAATTCTTATTCCTCAGCAGATCTTTGCCCATCCCAAAATCAAAGAGATTATATGAATTTTCAGTGTCAGTGTAAGATTAATGCAGGCTCTAATAAGGAAGAAGAAAGGGGTAAGGCGATGCTCAGGGGCAACAGGAACACTTTGTAACCATGGCTGAAAAGTTGTCTATGATAAAGTCATCTATAAACATATGGATGCATCAGAGATGTTTACCAATTACAGAGTATTTGGTGGACACCTGGGACTCAGTTTGAAGCTGATCTGTTTGTACATAACTAGACAGTTGCTTCTTGTATAACTTTCAGACAAGTTGTGTTTTTTCCTTCTGGACAGTCTTGTATTGCACATCTACTTTTCTTGCTAAGCAAGCTAATGTGTCAGAAGGAAGAATTAGAACAACCGATTGCCATCACTATGTTTTCACTGTCCACTGTAAATTTGCCAAGCATCTGGGGTGTCTTAATATTCTACATTCTCAGAGTCTTCAAGTCTTCTTTACTTTCAGCTAACTGACTATGTTGCTTAGGTACCTCTAGTTATTTATGTTTTGACATCCAGTTTGAATTCCAGATGTTACATGTAAGAATATAAGAGGAGCCCTGCTGGATCAGGGCACAGCCCATCCAGTCCAGCATCCTGTCGCACACAGTGGCCCAATTGCCCATGGACATCTCAAGCAGAGACAAGGGGAAACCTTCTCCTGCTCTCCAATCCCAGTGAATGGCCTTAAAAGCATCCTGCTTGTCCCCCCAGCCTGAAAGATGTACTTAGGCATCCATTCTATTAGCCACTGTCCATAAATTTGTCTAATGCTTCCTTGAAGCCATCTAGGCTAGTAGCTGTTACCATCTCTTCCGGCAGCAAATTCCATAAACCAATGACGCTCTGGGTGAAGAAATACTTTCCCTTGTCAGATCTGACTCTCCTACCCATCAGCTTCATAGATGCCCCTTGGTTAGAGTGTTGTGTGATAGAGAAAAAAAACTGAAGTAAACCCATCTCTTCTCATTAAGTCAGCTGCAGCACACGGCATATCTAATGTTGCTTACAGCAAGTTATACCAACTTAATTAAAGCACAGTATAGTAAACATTAGAAACAGTACAGTAGTCTCTCACAGAACAGTATAACACAGTTTTGTTTATACATGTGAAGTACAGCATAAAACCAGTCAATACAAAACTGCAATATATGGAAAATAACAGAGCAAGTGATTGCATATTTTTACCCATCATAAAACCTGCAATATTACGTAAGGGTTGATTGTAGTATATTCTAACTGACTATCAAGAAAGCTTTAATTGAGAAAGTTTTTAAGAGCCTTCAGACATCTTCAGAACTCTTTATCCCAATCAAGAAGATATAAAGCAGGATTACTCACCTGAAATGATCGTTCCATAGTTATTGCAAAATAGTATTCTCTCCTGGGGTATCTACGCTCACAGATAAATACTTGATTACATATCCTGCCCTTTTCTCCAGTCTGTTTTGTGTACAGCTTTTTTCCAATCATTCTGGACGCAACCTCTCTTGCTTCTTCTGGGCTAAAAAGCAGGGAAGTCAATAAAAACATTAGTTCATAAGAACCATATTATTTACACAAAAAAGAAAGCCAAGTGAATATTGAAGGCACTTGATTTTTTTAAAATCACAATAAACAACTGCAGAAAATCAGGAGCTCAACTTACGAAAAGACAATTTTCACTCCTCCTTTAAGGCCACCTTCAAAAGTTCCTTTCCCCCTGCCGCCTGCTAAAACTTGAGCCTTTACCACAAGATCCTTTGTACCTAAAAAATGTTTGGGGGGGGAGGGGAAATAAAAGACTTAAAATTAGATATTGTGCAAAACTGCATGAGGCTTTTAAAGATGCAGTAAAGGGGAAACTATTTTTAAAACAAGTTTTTAAAAGGCTTCTTTGCTATAATTAAAATAATCTTCCCATTCCTAACAGTACAATGTTATTCAATTCCAATTTCCCAATATTCCTAGCTGTTGGAATACCATCATGTTTGTAGTGACCCATGGCAGTCTCATGGTTCTCAGACAGATACCAGTAGAGTGCACTAGGGGATAACCTTAATTTGCCTACTGTTCATTGACTACTAGGACAGTTAGCAACTGCTTCCCACTCCAAAACCCTTTAGGAGCTAGGTCAGAGCCTATAGAAAACAACTGTGTGGTTCTACGGACTAGGTAACTAGCACAGCATGCTAAAGGGAACATATATATTCTTTACAATAATCAAGAACCTAGTCTTCATCACCTTCTCTTTGTTACATAAGTTCTGATGAACCTGGGGAAGGCAAAGACCAGAACCTCTTGTAGAAGGTCAAGGCAGAAAAGGAGATGGGAGATGGGAAAAGTAGTAAATGGGGGGAAATGAGGGATCTACATTTTATGTTGCTGCTCTCAAAGTTAATGGGAGTTTTGAGGGGCTAAAAAGAATGCCTGGAAAGTTTGACAGAGTAGCATTTGCTGTCTTAACAATGAAACCAAGCAGTATCCACAAACTTGTCTCAACATCCAGCAATTGTCTTCCCAGCTAAATTTGTTTCTTTCGGAGTTCCTCTCACAGAAAATTTGGAAACTGAATTTAATAAATATTTACATATTACTTTTTGTCATGTATCTTCACTGTATGTTTTTTGTTACCTAGTGAAGATAAACATTCAAATTCAAGTGTAGTTCAGCAACACTTGGAGGGAGGGCTACATTTCAATCTAAAAGATTAAAATATATACTCAGGATTTACTCAATCCAACTGATGAACAGAAGGATAGTACTAAATGGATGTTAAATAAATGGTATCAGTATCTAATGGAGCAATATAAATTTGATCAAATGCAGGAAATAAGATTTTAAAACCAAGGACTGAAACTGCCCTTCAAGATAGAAGACAATTGGAAAGATTTATTATACTTTTCAAGAGACCCTATGCTTCAGAATTTTAGGACAAAATAAAAAGATTATCACTTTGGTCTGGAAAAATGTGAGGAAAATGAGAAGTAAGGATAATATAGAGCAGGGACTCCAGCAGATACTTAGGGCTCAAGCTGTTCAACATTCGACGATTAAAAGATGTTCTGTCATAGGCAGCAAGGCCCAGGCAGCAAGAACCTAATTCAGAATGTCTACTAATCTCTAAGCTTTTTTTTTTACCACTAATAACCTTTTAAAAATATTTTTCAAAAAGGAAGTGACAGATTCATTCAGAATTCATGCCCCCAATGGAACACAGAAATAATTTAAATTGGTTGTCATTTAAAGACATCTGAATTACAAACTGAATTATGCAATGTGGCAATATAATACATACGTAAAAGTTGTGATCTTAAAAAATGATTTGAGGCTCATGGATTATTTTCATCCTAGTAGCCATGATCTCCCAGTTTGGTTGAAAAATGGAACTATAGACTGTTGAAGAACTCCAGGGTTAATTATTGCATTTGGCAATACAGGAAGGAAAGAAAATGAGGAAGAAAAAAAAGCATACTAATGTAACACTTTGGTATTATCTCAGATGCTCAGTGGATCAGTCTATTAGCTATAGGACTGTTACTGGAACTAAAAGACTTGGCCTCAAATCCACAACAGGGGATATCAACCAAAGCCAGGATGACAAGATGCTCTTTCATTAGTAAGACTTGAGGCACCAGGTTGTAAATAAACAAATTAGTTAACTACTATAACACAA
Source organism: Aspidoscelis tigris stejnegeri (assembly GCA_023333525.1). Lineage (NCBI taxonomy): Eukaryota > Metazoa > Chordata > Lepidosauria > Squamata > Teiidae > Aspidoscelis > Aspidoscelis tigris. The sequence continues at coordinate 3,073,211 of JALMGA010000010.1, forward strand.
AGATAAGATCAAGATAATTAAACATCTTTATGATTTACAAAATTCTCAGTCATTAAAGAACTGTAATTTTGTAGGATTTCAGGATTAAGAATATAACATTTTAAAAATAACCAGTGCTTGTTTTTTCTGACAAAATATTTACACTACCCTCCAGTAGGGATGCGCGTGAATATATTTGACATTTGAATCCAAGGAGATTCAAATGTCATAAAATCCAATTCGATTCGGATATTTTAAGATCCGAATGCCATAAAATCCTATTTGAATCCGTAACATTCAAATCCATACATTGAAATATTAGATTCGTACTTAAAGATAGGAATGTCGACAACATTCCTATCTGTTATATGTATCTGCACGCATTCTGTAAAAACCTGTATGCATCCCGTTTTAATCCTGCAATTAAGTGCAAGATACGTATAATTTTCATGCAGATTCACATACGAATCTACACATTCAAATTATCTGAAAATCCATATCAGATTCAAGTTCAAATGTTTTAATTCGGATCTTCAAAAATCTGATTTGAGTTCAGATGTCAACATTTGATGGATTCAAACAGAATATTTGTGCACATCCCTACCCTCAAGCTTCTACAGCATATACAGTTATCAGTCACTTACCTATTTCTTTTGCAATTTTGTATGCTTCCTCTGGTGTCTTTGCGACCAATCCATGGGGAACCGAAATACCTGCATCTTTCAATAATCCCATACTCAAGTATTCGTGCAGTGACAAGTTTCTTCGTTGTTGTACTTGACATACATAATTATTGAATAATCCTTGACTTCCATTAAGAACCTAGGAAGAGTGGAACAAAAGTATTAGTTTAGCATATTCGTTTGCTTGATTATCTAGCTGACAGTTTAGTTTTGGAAGAAAAGAGGTTATTTGATCTCACTGGGTATAATTTAAAAATGTGAGGGAAGTTAAGTTTGATTCAGTTTGATACTTCAATCATTCAGAGGGCAAATGTCTGTTATAAGCTGGACTAGAAGCAACCTAGATGACATCTGTAAGAAAAACAGAAGATAGAAGCTGATGGGTAGGAGAGTCGGATCAGAAAAGAGGAAGTATTTCTTCACCCAGAGAGTCATCTCTCTATGAAATTTGCTGCCAGAAGAGGTGGTAACAGAAACGAGCATGGATGGCTTTAAGGAAGGGTGAGACAAATTTATGGATGACAGAATGGATGCTTAAGTACATCTTTAAGGCTGGGGGGACAAGCAGGATGCCTCTAGGGTCATTTGCTGGGATTCAAGAGCAGGAGAAGCCTCGCTCTTGCCTCAGCTTGAGATGCCCATAGGCAATTGGTGAGCCACTGTGTGAGACAGGATGCTAGACTGGATGGGCTGTGGCCCAATCCAGCAGGGCTCCTCTTATGACCTTAGGAAAGAAGAGCAAAGAAGAAAAGAGTTGGCTTTTCTATCCCACTTTTCTCACCCATTTAAGGGGACTCAAAGCGGCTGACAAAGCTTTTCTATTCTTCTCCCCACAACAGAACACCCTGTGAGGTAGGTGGGGCTGTGAAAGCTCAGAAGAGAGCTATGACTAAACCAAAGTCACCCAGCTGGCTTCATGGGGGAGGGTAGAATTGAACCCGGTATGCCCAGATAAGAGTCCAGCTCCCTAACCACTAGACCAAACTGGCTCACCAAAGGGTAAAAATCTGAAAAACTGTCTGAAATATTTGGCTGGACAGAAACTGCTGCTATAACAATGAAGGAGTAAACCATAAAATGACAAAGCGGGAGCTTGTAACAAAGTTGTCTCTGGCCTTCTAAGACTGTGTCTTCTGCTTGAGAAGCCCAGAAGCATTTGGATTATTGGACTGAAAGGCAGTGACTGGCCCAAAATCATCCAGTACATCTCCATGATTGACCAGAGATTTGGATGTAGGGGTTTACTAGCTCATGGTCCAACACAACATCCACATTACTATGTTGGCTTTCTTATCCTAACCAATATCAGGCAGAGCTGTTAATATTAAAAAAGAGACAAAAACTGAAATTGCAAATCAAGAGCAGTAATGAGAAAACAGCATGGACCCGACAGCAGTATTTCACTTTATTAGCAGATAAACTAAACATAAATTAGCTGTGTGATGCAGATTAAAAATCCCCATGATATCTCCAAATAAGTGCCAAAAGCCTCCTTGACTGAAGCTAAACAACTCCAGAGAGCAGTTCTGGATGGGAGACACCCAAGGAAACACAAGTTCCACGATAGAAGAAAGGAGGAATAATACTGCTTTTAAAAATAAGGCTTAAGATTATTTTCAGGACGTGATGTATCTATGTTACTGTTTCATATGGAAAAAACTAGTGTATTTACAAATCTGTTTATCAAGGATATGGACATACTACTGTTTAACCTAGTCCAGCTGCTATCAATTCTAAATTATCAGGTTTGTAGATAAATATCACTTAATTAGCAAGGAGACAAGAGCTTGCCATTTCACCCAATTCGTTGACAAGATAAGACTTTTATGCCAAGTATAAGACACAGTTCAACAATGGAAAAAACCCACCTCACAGGATTTAGTAACAGAGCCACTGAACTGGAAAGAGCTGTCCAGACTCTAGTCAAGTACATACAGTGAGAGGACACCATCTCTGTAGGCTTCTCTGCAGACCTGCTCTTCTGCCAAGTTTTCCTGATACCCAACTGGAATTTGCCTTGCAGCAATTTAAGTGCCTTGCATTTACACAATGTCTTGCATTCTGAATGACCCATTCTTCTCTTGTTTGAAGGGAGCTCAGCATTCTTGTGCTTCAACATACTTAGTTCTCTCAATGCCTCCTTTTAAAGTCTTGTTTCCAGCCCCCTGTTCACCTGCCATCCTCCTACGAAACTGTTTTGACTGGTCTTAAAATGAAACGCTTACAAATGGGCACAGCATCCAGTACTGGGTCTAATTAGTAACTGAGTAGAAGTATAACTCTCTGTGATTGGGAGATTATATTTCTAGTCAAGCAACACAAAAGTAAATATAATTTTTATTTGCTGCTATATGACGCCCTGATTCACATTCAGCTTTTGAGCAATCAGGCATCTGATAAGGAAGTTGTGAGAACAAAGTTGTTGGCTTTCTGGGATCTATTTAACTCTCCAAATCTTAATGAGGAAAATCAATGGGTATAATATCTTCAGACAGTTCTTTGGTTCCTCATATTCTATGTTGAAACTCATCTGTTTCCAGGCCAATGTGCTACTCTGTCAAGATTGGATCTAATTCTTATTCCATCTTGCTACATCTTAATTCTGCATTACTTGAAAATGGGAAATGCATTCCCTTTTTTCTCATTAATTTATGTCTATAAACACAAAGGACACAACTTAGGACATTTGAGATATTCTTTCTTGTTGGCTACACCTCATCAACTAGTTGTGGATCTACTTAACAGTAATTTCATTAACCCACATATTGATGAACTCAAAATTTTAGGTTCCCTGCAGTCCTATAAACTGCCAAATAAGGGTGTTTTTCCACTTAGCACTAAAAAAGCCCTAGCACTAGAATACCCATTAAGGACCCATTAAGGCTCCTTAGTGGGTCCTTAATGGGTCCCTTAAAGGGTACACTAGTGCTAAGTGGAAAAACCCCTAAGTCACTATCCAAAAGAAAGCAGTGTGTAAGTTCTATGCACAGGAAAGTATACACATTACAGTATGTGACTTATACAAGGGAGAATTGTAACCAAAACTTATGCAAGTAATTGCTATCTATGGAGAAGTGTAGAACATGAGCCACTGGAGCTATAGGAGGTAATTTAACATGTTTCATAAACAAACATTTTTTCATTAAAAAAAATTAAGCAATTCAAGCAGTAAATAATACACACAGATGCAGGGCAAATCCCAAGATGGTATGTTCTGAAATTTGGGAAACACTGAAATTGGGAACTGAGGAAGTCCTGCCCACCAATATATAAGCAAGGAGCACCACAGAATTGCATTACTGCATCTTCTCAAGATCCCATTAAAATAAGGGAAGTTGAATTTACTGATTAAAAGCAAAACTGTGCTGCACAAAACCACATTGATAAAATGCAACTTTTTCCTTACAAACATGTAAAAGCAAAACTGTGCCTGTGTTACATACCACAGTATACTCTTCACAGATCTCTCAAATGTCTGAAATGTTGGAATAGATTATTAAACCAGTATTATATATAACCTTGCAAATCAGATGAGATTGGAAATACAGGGGGAAAATAGACGCAGACTCCCTTCCATGGATCTAAGCATCAGAAAGAAAGCTTCTGCTCCAGAGGATGTGAGGCAAATCCTTCTCCAGTCTGGCCATCAGCCAGTGTGAGATGCAACGTTCATGGGCCAAGTTGACTTCTACCTCCTGGGTGAGAGCCAAGAGGTTCTCTTACTGTCCCAGTACTGGCCAACTGTCCACCTTCAGTGAGCAGAGTCTAGGCCATTTTTGCCAGAAGGGATAGTCTGTCCTGCCAGGGAGTATTATATTTTAATATATGTTTTAGGCTCTTTGATGCTTTTTATCTTTTTTTATTGTTATGACTTGTCCTGAGACATTCAGGTGAGGGCTGGGATATAACTACTCAAATAAAGAAGCCTAAGAGAAAGGCAACGCTGCATTCCTCTTAAACCACAAGCTCACTAACTGACACTAATCCAACAAGCGCCATCATCTGTATACAGCCTCCTGTCATCTAAGGCTACCAAAGAAGGACAAAGCTACTCTGAAAATACTCTATGCTCCGCTGACCACATAAACAAAGAGTAGCCTTGCTTAAAGCAAGGTGGTGCCTTTCCATATCAACATTAATAAGATTTAGCTTGAGATGTTTAGTTTTATTTTAATTATAATAATAATCACTGTGAGTTAAACCATGGCTCCAAAACACTGCATTGAATAGCCAGGTTTCTGGAACAGAAAAGAGACAACTAGGAATTCACAGTGGCGTGGTTGAACAGAATTCTTCTGTCAAAGCACTTAATGGCCTGGAGATTAACAGCCTTTCAAAGGAGGCAAGCCGACCTGGAGCAGGTGATGGAAGGAAACTCGTAGGAAGGGCCTCCAAACGTTATTAAAAAGCATAAATCATGCAGGTACGTAGAAGGGAAAGGGGGATCCAGTCACACCCCAGTCTCCCCTCCCCCCATTCTTTAAGATCGCGTCTCCCTGCGCTCTGCTGCCCCGGGTCCGATGCCCTCCTCGCTCCTGACTCGGTGCCAAAACAACGGGGAGACAAATAAAGGGCACCCTTCCCCTCGCCCCAACCTCACGACCGTGGCGGCAACAGCTGCCCGTGGGCGAGCTCCAGCTCTCGCCGACCCTCACCTTGGCGGCGGCGGCGGCGCTCAAGCTCACATGCCGCCCACCGTGACACGCCCTGAGCTGCTTCGCGGCCGCTGTCACTGCCCGAGTGCAAATCATGGAGGCAGCCATGATGATCCTCCTTCCTCCTCCTCCGGCCCCGCCGCCCTCCTTGAGATCTGCTGCTGCTGCTGCTGCTCCGCCGCGGAGGATCCGGTTTGCACGGCGCTTGCGCGCACATTTACGCGACGCAGCCCGAAAGCCCGAAACACAGACTTGTAACGCATAGACTGATCCAAGAGAGGCAGCTTGTTTGTTGTTTTAGTGGAATTTTTTGTGCGTGGAAGGGAGAGACAAGGACGGAAAAGAGGGTTGCTGCTGCTGCTCTGCTTGGAAATAAAAAAAGTTCCAAATGCTACGGTTCAACCAGCCTTCGAATAAACAGGGAAAGCCCTTGCAATCGAGAGAGCCTTGTGTCTATAAATGGGATCATAAAGCACCTGGGTTGACGCTAAATAAAACTCAGATGGGACCCTATGCCCAAGGAAAGGAAGTCCACCAGCAAGAGTGCTTGCTCGGCTTGTGGGCCCTAGGACAGGCTTCTAGAGGTGAATTAAGTGTTCTAGAAGAACACCTGGCTTTTCCACCCGGCTTTTCTCACCCATTTAACAGGACTCAAAAGCTGCTGACAAATCTTCTGTTCTTCTCTCCACCACAGACACCCTGTGAGGCAGGTGGGGCTGTGGGAGCTCGGAAGAGAGCTGTGACTAGCCCAAGGTCACCCAGCTGACCTCATGGTGGAGGGTGGAATTGAAGCCAGATAAGAGTGCGGCTCCCTATCCACTAGTATCCAAAGCCCCTTCTACTCACTCAAATGAGTACGGATGAAAGGGCATACTACTTCCAATCTAAACTAGTATTGATCGTGAGAGGGCATTTGCAGCTTGATAATGATAAACAGTCCCTCCTACTTCTCTGGGTTATACTTTCAGGTGACCCTGAAGGCTTTTTCTTACATGTTTTGCTAGGTTCCACATGTACAACCTCTGAGATACATGACCCATTTCAATCCGGCTTCAGGCCCGGTTATGGCACGGAATCCGTGTTGGTCGCCCTGGTTGATGACCTTCCCCAGGAGAGAGACAAGGGGAATACAACCCTGTTGGTTCTCCTGGACCTCTCAGCGGTTTTTGATACCATTGACCACGGTATCCTTTTGGAGAGGCTATGGGTTTTAGGAGTAGGAGGCAGTGCTTGACATTGGTTCTGCTCCTATCTCCACAGCTGATCTCAAACAGTGGTTGTTGAGGTATGAATTCAACACCCTGGGAACTTATTTGTGGAGTTCCCCAGGGGCCAATTTTATCTCCAATAATAAAAAGAAAAAAAAGAAAAAGAAAAATATCTCCAATGTTATTTAATATCTACATGAAGCCGCTGGGAGAGGTCATCAGGAGATTTGGAGTGAGGTATCATCAATATGCAGATGATACTTAGCTATATCTCTCTATGCCATCTGAATCAGGAGAGGCATTTGAAGTGCTTGACAGGTGCCTGGAGGCGGTAATGGGCTGGATGAGGGCCAATAAATTGAAGCTGAATCCAGACAAGACGGAGATGCTGTGTGTCAGGTCTCAGGTCCGTGTGGTTGGGAGATACCCTGTCCTTGATGGGATTGCAATGCCCTGGAAAGGACAGGTGCGTAATCTGGGGGTACTCCTGGACTGTACGCTGACGCTTGAAGCTAAGGTGGAAGCCATGGCCAGGAATGCCTACTTCCAACTATGGCTGGTACATCAATTGAACCCTTTTCTGGACAGAGATTACTTGGCCACAGTTATCCATGCTATGGTAACCTCTAGACTGGACTACTGTAATGCACTTTACATGGGGCTGCCCTTGAAGACGGTTCAGAAGTTGCAGGTAGTGCAAAATGCAACCGCTATGGTGCTGACTGGGACAGCTAGCCAGATGCACATCACGCCAGTCCTAAAAGAGTTGCACTGGCAGCCAATTCACTACCAAGCCCAATTCAAGGTGTTAACTCTGACTTATAAGTCCCTAAATGACTTGGGCCCCAAACATCTAAAGGAACACCCTCTCCAATATTGACCTGCCCATCCCTTAAGATCTGGAGGGGAGGCCCTCCTGGTTGTCCCACCACCTTCAGCAGTGAAGCATGTGGGCACCCATGCTGGTTTTTAAAAGTTGTTATTTGCCCTAAGACCTCCGGGATAGGGCAAGATATAAATATAAATTAATTAAGAGTGTCCCTGTTCCCTCCCACACCATTTTCCTTTTGTATCGTGTCTCTTTGGATTGTAAGCCTGAGGGTAGGGACCTGTCTAAGATTAATATATTGTAACCCACCCTGAGACGTCCGGGTATAGGGTGGGATAGAAATACAAATAAATAAATGAGAGCTGTGGGGCCGCCATTCGACATAGCATTCTAAACTGTAGCAAAGACAGGTCGATGCCCTCAATGTTGCGCTATGGATTCATTTATTTTCTTGGGGGGGGGGGTGGTCTCATTTCCTCCTGTCCCTTGAAGAATACGGTGAAGCTCGGGACTACAGTTCTCTGCATATTCTGTTATTCGGTAATTACGTGGAGACATCCATGAAGTTGTCTTGGCAGAGACAGAAAGGATCTGCTATTACCATCTTCTGGGAAGGTGGCTGGCATTGGATCCTTCACCTTTCGCAGGCCCTTTCTGCACTGGGCCTTATTCCGGATTATATTCTAGAATAGGGGGCCGTCCTCCGCGTGATGGTGCACAGTATGGCAGGCTCTGGGGCATGAGGCTCGTGTGTCCAGGTGGGCTTACGAGGACTGCATGCCCCTATTGGGGGACTATAAAATCCGGAATAAGATCCAGTGCAGAAAGAGCCTGGATCACTCCCTTCACATACTTACAGCGCCAACAACACGGGATGACGAACTCACAGGCTTCCATCCGCAACGTGTGAACAAGCACACAGGTCAGGCTTGTTTTCAGTGGAGGCTGATTATGCCACCGAGGGCCAGTGGGCGACGCTGTGTCTTCCGGTGCCACCGCCGGCCGTCCATGTGTCTTCCAGGCCGGACCAGGCAAGGCAGCCGCCGGCGCCCTCTCCCCGCCCCTTAACTTCCTTCCTCCTCCTCTTCCCTTACCGCCAGGCCGGGCTGAAATGGCGGCGGTGGCACCAGGCAGTGGCGTCGAGCGGGGCAGTACCCGGGAGCGGCTTTTGACTGCGCTGGATGACTTGGAGCTTCTGGCCAGGTAGGCGCCCTTTGAGGCGGAAACCGCCATCTTCAGAGAACGCCCCAGATAGAACCGTCGCCGCGCTTAGGCCGTTGACTTTTGAACTCAGGCAGGCAGGCAGGTAAGTGCCGCGCCAGGTGAGGGGGAGGCGGAGCGCGCGGCGATGCTGCTGCTGTCGCGCCGCTGCTTCTTGCTCCGTCTGGCGCGGACGGAGGAGGAGAGGAGAGGAGGGACTTCAGTCTCCATCCCTCTCTGTCTGTTGCAAACCTGGGGAACCGCCTTCAGAAAGCGGTTTTTTTTTTTAAGAAACTTTAATAAAACAAAAAAGTACATAAGAGGAGCGATGAAAGGGGGGAAATATAACAACAAACCAGTAGAGGCCAAGCAAGTGTTAGAAGAGGGTTAATATTAAAAACTATTCATATTTTGCTTCCTACCTCAAGTGTACACAAGGTAAAAGTGCACATAGTACATAGATCTGCCAGTTTAAAAAGCCGGTTGCATTTAGAATAAGGGAACATGTACATTATTTCATTATTGTTTCATTATTTCATAATTATTTCATTATACATATTATTTCATTATTAAAAAGTTTACTTTTTGCTCAGCAGGAAACACTGGTATCATGGAAGGCAACCAAGGAATAGATTCCAGACACTAAAAACTGACTGGCAACCAGCAGTTTTCTTTTTTAAATTGTAGTCAGGTGTTCCGGTTCATTTATGAAAAGAATCCACTGGCACCTGCTCCTCTAAAACTTGCAGTCTTGCATGTGGGTTATAGTTAAACACAGAAATGAACATTATTTTGAATTGCCTGACCGAGTGGGGGAACCTTTGTGAACCTCCTGTTCCCTCCCACACCATTTTCCTTTTGTTTCTTGTCTCTTTAGATTGTAAGCCTAAGGGCAGGGACCTGTCTAAGATTAATATAATATTGTAACCCGCCCTGAGACCTTTGGGTATAGGGCAGAATAGAAATACAAATAAATAAATAAATATACATAAATAAACACAGACACGTTTACTTTTGTCCTCTGGTGAGTTTTCTGTGGCTTTGGAGAGAGAGCATGTAATCTGGAAATACTTTGGCCATTTCTGTATATACAGCTCAGGATGGATGGTCCATTCGGGGACAGATCCTACTAAGCTGGGGTAGGCCCCCCTTTAAGCACCCCGTGTCAGCCCAGATCTGGGGCATGTTCACACTTGGCCATATTCTGGGATGCATCTCAAGATAGGGATGCTATCCGCGTGCTAATACTCTTGTAGGCCTCATTTGGGTCTGCTGTAGCCCATACTAGCATGTGGACAGCAAGTCCTTACTAAAGAATATATTCCAGAATAAAGCCAAGTGCAAAGAGGTCCCTGAGCTCTGTCTGCATGCAAAGGGTGAGCCCAGCCCTTAAAGCCAGTGCCAGGTCTTTGAAGTTTCCAGCCAGGCCTTTTTTACTGTGCATCAGTTTCCAGTGCCACTTGTTGTATAATGTCCTTGGACACTGCAGAGAAGGGCCACCTGTATATTCACTGGTCTGGTTCTTGAGGTTCTACCAGGAGACTGGAATAGGATGCCATTTTGGCACCAGGCTCGTGTTTCATTCAGTGCAGATGAAGGAGGGAGCAGAGCTTGTTACGTCTGGCATGAGAGAGAGGAAGACAGTTTTGTAGATCCCTTCTTAGTCCTCTCTAAAGTTAAGCGGAGAGAGGACCTTCAAAACAGCTGCTCTGTCTCAACTATGAAATACCGCTTTATTCTGCTTCTGCAAAGTGGGTTGCCCTATGTACCCTGTGAATTTTCTAATAAAAGGTTTCAGGAGTTGTTGTAGCTCTGGGTAAAAGTCACATTTGAGGCCTTTTGTGCCAGAAGTTTGTTTTTAAAATGTAAAACATGCCTTTTTCTTTTAATTATTGAATTAGGGGGAGGAAGCATAAATGTAACATGTGTCCAGCATTGAACCTGCAGAAATATCTTTCCTTTGGCTTCCTTTAGTTACGCCTCAAGGGTGGGCTTGCAATGGTGTTCTTCACCTTCACAATCTCTTCCTGCTTCTGTAGCAGGAGCCCTTCATGCCAGGCAAGGAGCATTGTTTCTGTTGTTGGCCTGATTGGCCGTGATGAGGTTCCCCCAGAGAGGCTGCTTATTCTCATCCTGCTGCTTTTCTGGGTGTTGCTGTTCAGCCCCTCTGGTTCCACCTGTGGACACCCTAGGCTAAGGTGGATAAGTAAAGTGACTCCAGAACATCATCTTACATACGCTAGGCTGTAGGCAGTTGCTTTGTTCACTTTGAGACAGAGCTATCTCTGAAACGTTTAATATAAATATATATAACCTAAAAAATGTACAGTCTTAACAAGGGTCTCATGAGAGCAACAGAAGATTTGCTGCTGCATGTACTTTGCACAGTCAGAAAGGATTGTATGTACAGTATCTGGAGTTCTGGTTTTAACGATACTATTTGCAGCCTGCTATGGAGCCAGTTGAATTTGTGAGGTTTGGGATCTAGCTGATTCTAAAGATCAGTGCCCTGGTCCAGGTGTACCTGTTGGGGCCTGCCAAATTGTTGATGGCAATTTTCTGTCTGTCTTGGTAAAACTGACATCTTTTGTTGTGTCACAGGATCTCCTTGGTCCTTAGAAAACCACCTTTTTCTAGTACATTTTTTTGTAAGCAGCACAAAAGACTTTGAGATGTTTTCTTTGTTTCTTTGCCTGCAACACACATGTGATCTATCAAAAATCTGATAAATAAAATCTATAGTCTGACATCTGGGATTAAGTACACTCTTGGGATTAAGTCTCATTGAATCCAGTGGGACCAATTACTGAGTTGAAGTGCATTAAACAGTGTTGCAGGTTTAATAAATTAGTTGATTGATGTATCAACAAACAAGCTTTAGATGAAATACTGAGATTAAATGCACAGTAAAAAATCAGATTGTTTCTAACTCAGTCCTTAGTCTTTTGAGATCCATTTTGTTGCTTTTTCTTGTTCCTTTAATGATATTTTTCTTTCTGCCTTGGACACTTTAGATAAAATATAGATGTGCTTTTGTTTGCCTCTCAAAGATTACTTGGTGAGCCCTGCTATCTCCACTGTTAGACACAGGTGAAGGTTTTTAATTGTCTAGTGTGGTATCTTTAGTTCTCAAGAAATGCTGCTTCAGTCTGCCATGCGACTTTGTGAGTGGGTGGGAGATCCATTTGGTTTAGCCAAAACATGACATTACACATACAGCGCATCCTTGCATTTTTGTTTACAAAAACATTATGAGAAGTGGTATGAAAGATTTCCTAAGTTGGGAAGCCTTAACAAAAAAACAAAGCTACCCTATATGTCAACTTGAATGTTTTCTCCCTGCAGAAGGTAAGTCAACTTAGGTTCTGCATTCCAATGGGACAGAAACTGTAAAAGGAAGCCCAAACAAGTATTTCTTATTGAAGAATACAAGGGACATGTAAACAAGATATGAGAAAGATCTGCAACTTTTGCTGCGCCACAAACACAGTCTTTCTTCATAAGGTACCTGACGGTATCTACCTTAACTGATGGGGCATTTTGTGAACTAAATATTTTTCAAGTTGGAAAATAGATTTAGTTCATGCTAACCATTTTAGTTATTTTTAGTTATTTTAAATTAGAAAGGCTAGCAATATCATTTTGTGCAAGTATAATAATAGATTGAGTGATTGCACTTTAGACATCAGACAGATTTTAGAAGCGTCAGAAATGAGGCAGTTAATGAGAATTAAAGCTTTCTTACCATCTGAAAATTACCCTAGCCTCTTCTTTGAAATACCAGGCTAGGTGTTTTCTGAATTTTATTGTAGCACCTTCAAAATAAGAAGCAAAACTCCTTAGTCATATTTTCCATAATTTTAGACAAAATCTGCATCATTGATAACCTTCCTTCATCTATCAGTGCATTCTTAGTAGTACTCTCATTTATCAGTCAAAACTGCTATAGGCAGTTATAAGTATTTTTTTTTAAAAAAAAGGAGGGCGAAAGTAACAGCCCTTTGGCCACCTTGAATTTTTGCAGAGAAAACCTGATGTTATCCCAGAATCTCCTTTAAGGGGTGTTTATTTTTCTGTGCACATTTTTATAATTTGTATCAACTTCTCCATAAAGAAGATTAAATGACGCAAAATTAGGCTGCTTTGTTCCACTCTGAATATAATTTGATTCTCAAAACTAATTTATTTTTTTTTTGCATGTGATGGCATCTTTGTTTCAGGGAACTGATTGAAACATTGGCGATTCAAAGAAACCAGAAACTTGGACAACCTGGAGAGGAGAACCAGGTGAGAAGGGTTTGAAAATCTAATAAGGAATGTGAGATTTATTTGGTCTTCTGCTGGTTACATAGAAGCAGCATGGTAAAGAAGCAAACATCTTGTATTTTTGGAACTGGAGCTCCTCAACTATGATTTGATATTTTTTTTACAGAAATGGCTGTTGTGTTGCTTTGTGTTTCCTGCACTGAATTGGTTGTTCTGGAGATAAATAGGGCAGTGAACTTTCATCCATATCAGCTATCAATCTCACAATGTTTGTGGAAGACAGTGGTGAGAGAAGCAGCGGCCTCCAAAAGAAAGAGATGCCTGGGATCAGTCCCTGCTGTCTTCCCAGGCCACGAATCACTCCCTGCCATGAATCAGCATTCATCTGTTAGGAACAGGAGAAAAGCTCCAGCTGTGCATTACTGCAGTTCCCCAAGGGTACCATGTTGAAAAACTGGAGTCTATACAGCATTGTACATTTCCACATTCCAGTGCTGTTAACAGTACCAACTTATTTTTGGGAGAGAAGGGGTTTGCTTGAATTCCAGCCATAATATTATTACTTGTGCTAACTCTTTACCAGACCAATGCTTTCTAAAACTCAGCATGTAGCTCAGATGTTATACATAGAGCATAGCAAAAAAACACAAACAAACCCTGATTTAACCTATGCATGGATAATACCATAAAGCAAGACCGGACCAGCATTCCATCTTGTCACAATGGGCAATGTTGCCGGAAAGTGAAATGGAATGGACAAAGACAACATCCCTTCTTTCTTGTCCTCGCTTCTGAATCTGTCATAGCTCTAAGATCATAGCAACTGCTATTACTGAATCAGGCCATAGCCCCATCTGTGTGTGTATAGGGTGTGTGTGTCATTTTGGCTGCGTAAGAGTAGTTTCTATACTGAGTGGAATTGAAGATTTGGCTGTTTGACCTTTTGGGCAATTTTAGGCTCTCCAAAGCTATCCTATACTAAGGTGGGATGGGTTGCCAATATCCAGTTTCAGGGCTGTCTGCATTCTAGATAGCCTGGCCCAACCTTATGGGCCTTTTTGGTGCACTGCTGAAAAGGGGCAGGCCCAGTACACTAGAATATGCTATTCACATGCCCTTCATGGTTCGGTATACCAATCGTAGTCCACCTGTAGACTACTCTTAAAATGTTTGGTAGTACCGAATTCTAGTCTTTGACCTAGTTCAATGCAGACAGGCCATGTTAAGGGAGATGGGGCTTCTGCTAGTCCAAATTGCCATGTGAACAGCAGAAGCTCAGACCTGACTATGATCTGGTCTGCCACTCAATGCGGAAAGGGTCTTTGGTGTACTCTGTGCTTTCTTATTATTCCTCCTCACCCAGCATTCCATGCCTCTCAAGTCTCTTAGGTTTAGTGAGAAGTAATAAATAGACTAGGGCCCAATTTCACCTGAACCAGCAAGTGCCCTCTTCAACTGATGGGAAGATTTTCAACCGAGTTTTGAATATCTAAGAAATCAAAATGTCACATAATTACATATGTATTTTTTGACAGATACTGGCATTTTTAATTCAAAGAGATAAAGAGTTCCAGGAATTAATGAAACTGGCTCTTGATCAAGGGAAAATCCACCATGAGATGCAGCTATTGGAAAAAGTGGTAGAGAAAAGAGATAGCGATATTCAGCAGCTTCAGAAACAACTGAAAGAAGCAGAACATATACTGGTAAGTGTGTCTGTAGGTGAAATACTGATATTTCAAAATACTTGCAGGCATTCTGTTTGCCATGCAGAGGTGGCAGACTTTATAACTAGTGGTGTGTATTTGTCACTTGCAGTGAAATAGGCTCCGTATTATCTTAAAGCATGTCCATCCCTGACCCATTACTGTTCCATCTTAGACTCAAGACATTTGATCCTGAACTTTGCACATCTCTTCCCTGCTGGTACTAGCTTCCTTAGAGCTGTCTTTGTAATTTTCAGATGACAGCATTTTCTTGCAAGCCCTGCAGAATATAATCCATGAGACCTGCTGTCTCTGGATTTTCTCTGCAACTACAAGTGCTAGAACTTCACACTGTTCGCTTATTAATTTTCTACCAGATGTTCTGACCATTAGCGCAAAAAGCCATGGAATACTCTTGTTGAAATGTTCATCGCAAAGTTATTAAGATTCCGTTTCTGCTGTTTATTATTGGATAAATGTGATTTTCCTTACAGGCCACAGCCGTTTATCAAGCAAAAGAAAAACTGAAATCAATAGAAAAGGCAAGGAAGGGTGAGTATTACGTTTTCATTGCATTTCAGGAAGCCCAGGGACCAGCTTCCACAGCTACAAATATGATGTGATTGAAGGTCTAAATAGATTGCTGGCTTCAAAGTTACTAATTTCAGTTATTATGCAAACATGAAACTAATTGCTCAGCCTTGAATAGCATTACCTTTAATAAAAAATTATCTTCCTTCTCCTCTTCCTCCTCCTCCTCTCTCTCATAGGGGCCATTTCATCAGAAGAAATAATTAAGTATGCCCATAGAATTAGTGCCAGCAATGCTGTGTGTGCTCCTCTGACCTGGGTGCCAGGTAAATAACAAGTTTCACAATTACGTATGCTTCTCATATTTGTTCTTAAAGATAGGTTATGGATAAATGTTTGATCTCTTATGATTGCATACACATATGCATAGAGAAGATTTTAGTGAATTTCATATTCAGACTATTGTGCAATACATAAAATCTATGTAGTCAGGATGTTTTGTGCTACGGGCCAGCTGCTAAAACAAAAGGTTACTGATTATTTGGAAATGTATTAATTAAGGCATGCACTCAAAACTATTGGCAGTTCAAAAACAAAAAAATGGTTCTGCTGACCAAGTGAGATGAGATGGATTGGCATCAGCTTTACCAGAATTCTGCAAGTGGGAGATGAAAAACATAGGGTGTTTTTCCACTGTCACTAGAAGTACCTATTAAGTACCTTAATGGGTACTTCTAGTGACAGTGGAAAAACACCCATAGTTGCCCCCTCCTAAATGGAGATCTGACCTTCTCAGATTGTTCCTTTGAAGGCTTCTGGGTTATGGATATGCTGAACACACCCTCAACTTCCCTGGATGCAAAAGGGGAGGGAAGTCCACCTTTCTGTAAAACACAGCTGTTGCCACTATCTTTCTGTTATCCACCGAGAGAAGGATAATGGCAGAAAGGTGAGTTCCCCATACCTTTCACCTGGTGCTTAGTTTCTCCAGATCAGATTTTGGGTCCTGTAGAGACCCCAGATCTGTTGAGTAAAGCACCTGATGGTCCTGGGCTTCTCTGAGCAATTTGTAAGAACTGAAGTTCTTGTGACTTGCAGTTTGGCACATCCCTATTGTGTATATCTGCCTCTTCCTTAGTGTGTTCAGGCACCAGTTCTGTCTTAGCCAAACAACTGGTGTTGGGACCAAAAATTCAGCAGCAGCAGTAGCAGGAGGGGGCTGTATGGAAACTAGCTCAAACACATTCTGTACCACCCTTGTCCCAGAGGACTCACCAGATTAGACTGCCAGATGTCATCTGCAGTTTGAAACGGGCTATTTTTGTCCTATGTTGGTTGCTCTAATGTGTACTGTTATTTGCGTCTGCTTTGTGAATTGCTTCTAATTATTTATTCAAATAAACTATTTCTAAGGGGATCCTCGGAGGCCATACCCAACAGACCTGGAGATGAGGAGTGGTCTCCTGGGCCAGATGAACAACCCATCGGCAAATGGAGTCAATGGACATTTGCCAGGGGATGCTCTTGCTGCAGGAAGGTTGCCAGGTAATGGGAAATGAATCAGAATCACTTTTGAATCACCAACTGTTAAAATAATCCCAAGGCGCTGCGCAACAGTTAATTCAAGCCCATAAAAACACAACTGATAATCATAAATAAGAAAATGTATTAACATTCCACAAGCACACTTGCTGTAAATATTCATTCATGAAAGTACAAAATTTAATTAAGAGGCAGCAGACAGCAAGAAAATTTAAAATAAAACCGATATGTCAGTGCAATCAAGCTAGAATTTGTGTTACTCAGTCAAACTGTCAGGGTCCTGCCAGGTGTCATAACTCTGCACATGCTGAAGGCAGCTTTAAACAGAGAAGCTAGACTCAGTGAGCAGATGCCCCTAAAATGCAGACTTCTTTCATGGGAAAGCAACAGCTGCACCACCAGGGTATGGTTCTTACTAGGATTTGATTTGGTTTGGCTGGCTGGCTGCCACCCATCGATGGAAAGAACTGAATAGCATTGTGCGATTGCAGGCTGGTTCCTGCCAAACTCCTGCTGCTTTTGTCCAGAGTTTGTAAGCTCTCAACTAGCAAATGTTTGGCTGAAAATGGTTTACAGGTGCATGATGCTCCTCTGTTCTCCCCTTGGCTCCATATGCTACCCAGTCATTCTGGATCAGGGCATGTTGGGCCGTGGACATAGTGAAGGCCGCTAGCAGCCAGCAGAAGCTCTTTACCCCTGGGTAAACCAGCTTGTTGGCTCATTTCCTTGATCCAACACAAAATTGAATGAATCAAAGGAAAATTTGGTGACTTGGTGCAGATTTCAAACGAAGCTGATAAATGGGCAGACAGCAGGGATTTGAGCTGCTTCTTTGGCCACTACTGCCAAGGCCTGTATGTCCCTAGTGGAGCCCAGTTAGAAGTTCTCCATTGTTCAGTAGACTTTGCTTTGAGGGTGTGTATAGGGCTAGGCTGCAAGTTGCTATATCACATCAAATTTAACTTAGGCATTGAGTGTGATTGTGTGTCTTTTCTTTTCCTCCTTCAGATGTACTTGCACCTCAGTATCCCTGGCAATCAAGTGACATGTCAATGAATATGCTGCCACCTAATCATAGTAATGACTTTCTGTTGGAACCTCCTGGGCATAATAAGGAGAATGAAGATGATGTGGAGGTGATGTCCACAGACTCATCAAGTAGTAGTAGTGACTCAGATTAGAGATGCCATCTGAATCATTAAAATCTTTGTCCACACAGAGTCTGCAACATATGGACAACACTATTTGTTTTGTTTTTGATGCGTTAGCATTCTTTCAAAAGAAATGGACTTAGCTGGAAACAGTGCTGTACAAAACTGGGCTTGCTGAATATTCTAATGTAAACAAAATAAGTTCATTATATATGTATATAGGTATACATATATTGAATAAATGCATAAGGAAGTGGTCATTTAAATTAAGGACAAGATCCAAAATACCCTTTTTTGCATATTCAGCTTTTTACATTTTTGGAAGCTACTGTGACCCAGTGAAGACTCCTGAAAAAGGAATGAAGCAATTTCTGCTGATTGTTCCTAGAAAACTTGTTCCTATTGTTGGAGAAGCTTCTTGGATTCTTCATCAAAAGTATGCGAAGAAGTGGCAACTGCTTCCCTATTGTAGGTATGTTTACAGGGTATCTTAATCCAGTGTTTAAGAAGCAATTTTTTTTTTGCTAAGATTCAATTCATGACAAGTTTATGTATATTTTTAAATGGAATTTTTGTGATACTTCGTGAATGGATTTGTTGTAAATAAAAGGGTACATCTTTTTTATGTAAACATTACAACATGCTTTCAGAATATTCTGAAATTCTGAGTTACAGTTGACCACTAAATGCAAGAGAAAGTAGTTTGCTCTTCCACCTCTTACTGCGGGAGCCTTTTGAACTACTTAAGACTCATACTGAGGGTTCCTGCTGGAAAAAGGAAATTCCCTAATATCTGGATGTAGGCACTGGATATGAGTGTCTGTGCCTATTTTTTTAAATTTTGGTTTGCCATTACACCATAGTCATATGCTGCCTTCCATACATTTATCCCCTATAGTTTCAACAGCACATGGGGATTTATCTTTGTGTGTTTTTCTCATAAAGCAGAAGATGAAAGTACAAGTAGCATGTGCCAGTGCAAGCTTGCTGGTTAATTTGCATATTATACAGAAAGCAATGAGTTGATTTCATTTACTGTAATAAGGTAATTCTCAGAGGAGTGGGTAAACTTGAACTTGCTCTGTATCTGCATTGCCAGTAAGCTCTTTTGGCACTGGTACAAGCCCCAGTTTGCTTATGTATTAATTTGCATCATATGCAGAAAACAATGAGCATATTTCAGATGCTGTAAAGGTCTTTTTTGTAGGTAAGGGAAAGATTTTTCAGCTGAAAAATGCACTTTCTCATCAAGATTCTGGCAGTTGGATCCCCAGTTTGGTCTGGTGGTTAGGGAAGCAGACTCTTATCTGTGAAAATTGGGTTTGATTCCGCACTCCTCCACAAAGCCAGCTGGGTGACCTTGAGCTAGTAACAGCCCTCTTCTGAGCTCTCGCAGCCCCACCTACCTCACAGGGTGTTCTGTTGTGGGGAGAAGAACAAAGCTTTGTCAGCTGCTTTGAGTCCCCTTTAATGGGTGAGAAAAGTGGAATAGAAGTCACCTTTATGAGTGGACTTAGAACAGAAGTGGGCAATGCCATCTTTACACTCACTCATAACCACACATCCTTTACCTTTAGAATCTCTCCTACTGGAGATGTTTTTCTTTCAAGCATAAATTCAACAAAAAGAAACCCCCATTAAATACATTGGGCTCGAAGGTGGTAATTTTATTTACATGTATAGTCTAAGGTAGCAGAGCAGGTAACAAAAATTAAGAGAACTGTCTCTTCAGCTAAAGGCATAAGTAAAGAAGTGCATCTTCATCCATTACCTGTAATTAATGCACCTTTGAACTTGGTGACTCTTAGGGTGTTTTTCCACTGTCACTAGAAGTACCCATTAAGTACCTATTAATGGGTACAAAAATGCCATTACGTACCCCTTAATGGGTACTTCTAGTGACAGTGGAAAAACACCCTTAGAGAGAAAGCTCTCTCAAGGATCCCCACTCTGAGGATGGCACTGCTAACTCTCCAGTAGACCTATTTGATAGCCAGGTGCACATGGGAGCTTTGTCACTGCTGTATTCTGTACTAGGTGCAGCTTCTGAACTCAAAGGCAACTCCAGTTTGATCTTGTGGTTAGTGTTGGACTCTTATGTCTTACTCTCTGGGTTTGATTCCACACTCCTACAAGAAGCCTAATCACAGCCCCAACTACCTCACAGGGTGTCTGTTGTGGGGAAAAGAACAGAAGGTTTGTCAGCTGTTTTAAGTCCCCATAAGGGTGAGAAAAGTAGGGTATAAAACCCAACTCTTCTTCCATGTAAAGCACACTGCAGTAGTTCAGTCTGGAGGCTTCTGGAGCAATAGATCCCTGTATCCAAGCTATTCAGAAAGAATTCTAGATAGCAAACCATTCAGAGTGGCAGTTTCCAACCTGAGGTAGACATACATCCAATGAAATGAACCAGGACATTTAGGGGTGAACCCAAAAACTGGAAAAAGGCACATATATCACCAGTATATTAAACATTTTGCTAATATGAAGTCTACAATTATGGAAATGGACTGCCAAGGGTTATGCAAGTCAAAACGGTGTTTTAAACCACTGATCCAGAGCATACATCATCACCGCCACCACCTGAGCTTCAAGTGACAGATGAATCCTGGAGAATTCTAGATTGTGCATCTGTCCCTTACAGTAGGTCCTTTTATTAGAATGCTGGAGAGGGGAAGAGGTGATACAAAAGGCAGCGGACTGGCTTGGGAAGCCTCATCCATTCATTATCTGTTGCTCTTCACCAAAAACAGTGTGTAAAATGTTTCAGTGACCAACCTTGTTTGACATACCCTTAACTTCTGATATTCTGTTTCTCCTTCCTATCAAAAGTTAGTCCTCCTTTTTCATCATTTTTCTAGGCTTTTAAACACTTTCTTGTGTAAAAAAGGTGGTTCTGAGGAAAAACTCTACAGTTTTTAAGCTTTTGCTTAAAATCATATAGGGAAGCAGAAGAATGGAAAGAGCTGGAGAAGTGGAAAACTGAATGAGAAAAGAGGAAAAAGTGTTATGTTTCTGGAAACAACACACCGGGCAAAGGGGCGCCTATCTAAAGACAAATATGAAATGTTTATTTTTAAAATGATGGTACTCTTGTCCCATACTACTACTATTCAGTATACTGAACTTGTTGAATATTTAAGCCTACATTTGTTGTCCTATAACATTACTATAAAATAAATATCCTGCAATATCATAATGGGGGGGGGGACTAAATAATTGCATTTCAGTGACAATTTGTCAGTTATGCGCACCTCTATATACAGTTCTTTCAAAATTTACATGACTTTTTGGGGATGTTAGATCTTTGTTGTACAAAAGTGTTGCACTACACTGTAGCCATTTTGGATGATCCATGCAATTCTTGATAAGAGCACATAGCACAGCTAAAAACTTTTGCATGAGGGGTGGGTATTGACACAACTGAATGCAGCTGTAGTATGCGTGTGATAGATGTCAAATGATTCCTGGATCACAGCAGTTAAGTTTTTTGTTAATAGGCTCTCTAATAAAAGGAGACTACTCTTCCCATAGGTATGCAGTCTCTCCAGAAGCAAGTCTCCCTTTCCCCCTGGGTTGGCTGTAATCCTTTGATTTGCACTGAACCTCTCTTCACTTACATTCCACACCAAAAGAAGTGTGTGAAAACAAACCTTTCCTATACTATACTTTTACAGTGACTCTCTTCCGTTATAATGCCATGTTTTCCAGTGTATCCCTTGAGATGATTTAGTTCTTCTGTGGAAGGATCATAACCTTGCTCTTTTAAGCATCGTAGAGGCCAGAACAGTTGATCTGCTGGAGGAAGTTCTTCCCATTTTACCCATTCCCAGCCTGAAAAAAGGAAGGTATTACTTTATATAAAGGCTGTTAATTATACACTGGTTCAACGAGAGAAAATATTTACATCCAAAACTTGACAGGACTGTGGAAAAGAGAAACAGGTACAACTCAAGGACACCAATACAATTTATATAGAATGTGTTATCCACTCTATAATATTTCGTCCAGCAAGAAGGAAACATTTATCCTTTGCAAGGTGTTACACACATAGCTGTGCCTGCCCTTCAGATCTAAGAAACGCCTCCCATCGTCTTATCTGGTCTGCAATGAAATCGTCAATAAGAAATTTCTGTACCAACTTTCAATGGTTTGGTTAACACCCATTTGCCGCTTCTGTGCAATAGTCATTTGTGCTGCTGAAATCATGTATCTGAGCAGTACCCTATCCCTAGGTTGCCAGTTCTGCATGGGAAATCAGTGGAGCATTGCCATTTCAATCGCTATAACTAATGGGATCCTGAATATATCCATAATTCCACTCTGTATCTCTTGCCAGAAGAACCGGGCAAGTCACCAGCACCCTACAGGATAAACCCTGTTCATCTTAGCTAAGTTCTTAAGTTGTAGTCCTCTAATTGTAAGGTTTACAAGTCATTTTGCCATATCTGTTTTCCAACAAGTTTTGATACCGGATCTACCTGGCTTCTGATCCACTATAAGTGCATAAATCTTAGATATAAAGGCCCTAGCTTCTTCCATATACTTTCTCACTACTTTCTCAAATTCCGTTCCCTAGTTGAAGGGATTCATTGAATGAGAGACAGTAGTGAAGCTGGGGGAGTAGGGAAAAGCAGGGGTAAAAGTAATGCCTATTTTCTTCTTTCAAATTTCAAATTTTGCCTTTACTCCTCTGCTAGGGCCAGCCTCCATGATTACCCAACTCCCGGAGTTTCATAGAAGGCTGAGAACCATCTTGCCTGAGAGGAGTGGAGAAGAGGCAGCAGTTCTGGGCTGCTCTGCCATCTTACTCCAAGCACTGCCCCTCCCTCCTCCAACTGCCATCTTCACAAGGCTGAGAACCGTCTTGCCTGAGAGGAGTGGAGAAGAGGCAGCAGTTCTGGGCTGCTCTGCCATCTTGCTCCCAGAAGCGCCCCTCCCTCTTCCAACTGCTCCCTTCACAAGATGGCAAAGAGACTACGGCGGCCAATCCACCGGTTGAGGAAACGTCTGGTCCTGAGGCTGAGCAAAGTGGGGCTGAGTAGATGCCGGCTGACCATCTCCGGTTTGTCATCATTGAAGAGAAAATTCAAAGTAAAGAGAATAAGAAAATTCCAGCAATAAGGAATGAACTGAAGAATTGGATCTGAAGACCTGAAGTGCTTGCTTCTTCCTGTTCCCTCCCACACCATTTTCCTTTTGTTTCTTGTCTCTTTAGATTGTAAGCCTGAGGGCAGGGACCTGTCCAAGATTAATATAATATTGTAAGCCGCCCTGAGACCTTCAGGTATAGGGCGGGATAGAAATACAAACAAACAAACAAACAAATAAATAAATAATAGAGGCATTTATTTTTATAACAGTCTATTCTACACAGCAATTTAGAGGAACCAAGAGATATTACATGTGGGAAAGTCCACATTCTAGACGATGAAATAGGTATAATCTTTGCACACAAAAACCCACAGATATTTCTTTGCAATATAATATTAATAAATAAAATTACCTTCATTTTTATCAGGTTCCAGATTCCTTGGTTCAGACTCATAATTCATATCCACCTCTCCTTTCATTAAGATAGTGACATAGTGATAATTGTCTTTCAAACTAATACCATTTACTGTTGAAGCAAAGGAGACATTTGCCAAGTGCAAAGCTGCTTCTTCCAAGGTCTCTCTTTCTGCACACTTTGCCAAGCTTTCCCTAAGCAGAGAAAAAAATTAAGGAAACAGAAACAAAAGTTTGCTAAGAAAACAAGATTCCACCAGTTTGAAGAGTCCAGCTGACCAGTCCTCCAGCAGAAACACCGTATACCATAAAAATGTTTGCCAAAGGGCTTTAAAAATAACATTGAAAGGCACTTCAAAAGGGAGTTAAGACCTGGCTCAGACAGACTTTTTAGTTCATGACATCTTAACTAAGAACATAAGAGGAGCTCTGCTGGATCAGGCCACAGACCATCTAGTCCAACAACCCGTCACACACAGTGGCCCACCAATTGTCCATGGGCATCGCAAACTGAGACAAACCCCCTGCTCTCAAATCCCAGCAAATGGCCTTAGAGAGATCCCACAATACTGTATGTATATATGCATATGTAACTTAGGAAAGTGTCTACAGTTGATGATGTCAATTTTAGCATAACTAGTTTAGCAGCCTTGAAATTCTAGTTCATATCAAGAATCTCCTCCTCCCTCTTAATAACACCAAAATCTGGGCCATCCATACATTTCTCTGGCAGTCCAAGGAGAAACCCTGAAAAACTATTTTGGCTGGAATAATTCAGTGACACTTAACTAAAGAAGTTGCCCTTGGACGTTTTTAAGCACTGCACATTGAAATTCTGTGTTCCATTCTAATCAGACTGCAAGTAGTTCAATGGGATTAGCAATCATTTGTAAAGAAGGTTTACAGATTTCGAAAAACAGAGGGACCTGTTTGGGCTAATAAGAAATACCAGGCTATTTTGATGCTACTGTCTTGGCAGGTGGGGAAAAATCCTGATGTTCTCAAAATGAAAGCTATGAAATGGAATTTATGGCTTCTGCTGAGGGATCTTTAGTTTGGCTAACTGACGGCATTGAGTTTGATGCCTCCCTTCCTTTTAGCCTGCCAAGGGCATATGCAAACAATTGATGTCAATGTCCTTAGCTTGTTAAGCGCATTCTTAATACTGCTAGTCCTATAGTCTATTTTTGGTAAGCTTTCTAAAAATTGATTTTACTTTAATCAAATAATCCAGTTTTATTAAGTTTCTTTCTCTCACAAAAACCTAAGACAAAAAAGGTACACTGTGCTTTCTTTTGCAGGATCTCACTTGTTAACTTTCAGTATATTTATGCAAGAATGAAGTCATTGCAATGATTAATGGTTAGGAAAGCAGATCTAAGAGGCAAATTCAGTACTAAAGTGGAAAAGCTAGATGTCCCCAATAGATAATAATAATAAGAAGAGTTGGCTTTTCTACCCTGCTTTTCTCACCCATTTAAGGGGACTCAAAGTGGCTGACAAGCTTTCTATTCTTCTCCCCACCCAACAGAACACCCTGTGAAGTAGATGGGGCTGTGAGATCTCAGAAGAGAGCTGTGACTAGCCCAAGGTCACCCAGCTGGCTTCATGGGGGAGGGTGGAATGGAACCTGGTATTCCCAGATAAGAGTCCAGTTCCTTAACAACTAGACCAAACTGGCTCAGATAAGTGGCATTTATATCTTTATTCCCTCTTAAAAGTTGAACTCTGGAATTTGCTTCCATGAGATGCAGTGTTGGCCACCACATCGGGTGGTTTCAGAAAAAGGTTTGGGCCAGTTCATAGAAATGGAGGCTATGAGTGGCTACTTGTCCTGATGGAGTGGAAGCTGTGTGCTTCCCAAGGCCAGATGATGACCACAAGCAGATCAAGCTAGGAGGAGGGCCTGGGTGCTTTCCTGGAGGGTCTCCCTGTGCAGCTGGTTGGCCACTGCTAGAACAGGCTCTTCGCTAGACGAAGCACAGATCCCATCCAGTAGGATATTTCAGACGTTCTTATTCAGGTACGAAAGATAGTGCCGAAATGCGATACAGCAACCGGCTGACGATCCCAAGAGCTTCCAGCAGTCCTGACATCTCAGCGCCTCGCATGACCTCGCTTGTAATCATGTCAATACAGTGTGACTGTAGTTTTTGCAACACTTTCAATTTCTGTGTTAATTATTTATCCCCCACAACCGTGTTTAAAGCAGAGCCCTTTCTGCACTTGGCCTTATTCTGCAATATATCCCAGGACAACGGTCTGCTGGCCACAAGCTAATGCAGACTGTGGCAGGCCTCACCTGGGTCCTTCCATAGCTTGCACGAGCATGCAGATAGCAGGTGCCTATTCTGGGACATATTCCAGAATAACGGCAAGGGCAGAAAGGGGCCGAGTCTTCTGCAGGGACACAGCAGGGTCCACCAGGCTGGCCGCGCTAACGTCTCATGCACTTAGAAGTGGAAACAGGAAACCTCAGGGAAGAAAGGCGCACGCGCACAGCCTTCTACCAGGCTCACGCTCAGCAGCCTCGAACTTAAGCTTGGCTTACCCAAACTCCAGATGTCCGCCGGGGAGCTGAAAGTAGCCGCGGCCGACCGCGCTTTTCCGCTTGCCCAGCAGGACGCAACCGGGATGGGCGGGGCTGGTAATCACGACCCCGACACCCACCCCCGGGCGCCTCCGCTCGGAGTCTTCCATGGGGACGGGAAGAGGCTTCCCAAGCGAGGGACCCGCCTCCCTCCGTCCTCTGCGTGCGCCTCTTCCGTCGGGGGATTAGCTCGGCTCGGCTTGGCTTGTGCAGCAACTGCCTGGCGCGGCTCCGTCCAATTGAGGGGGGTGGGAGAGAGATCCTGAAGGGGCAGATGGCAGAGACTCTGACAGGTGGGAAGGCTCCTCAAGGGCTTCCGACGTTGCATCGTTTTTTAATTGTTACTCTTTGTAACTTCCTCTGAAATATGTGTGAAAAGGCGGTGCTGAAGTTCGATTGGGAAACTCACCATGTTATGAAACCAGTCCGGGCTTTTTAAAATGATAATGCTTAAAATATATGTTTTTAAAAAACATAACCCAAGTTTTGTATTAAGAATTTGTTAATGAGTGTTGTTACTTTGATTATATGTAACGGTTGCTATTATTTTTTTAATATTCTTTATTAAGATTTTTTAACAACTTAAAACTTCTAAATAAAGATTAACATCATATAACAAGTCTTTCCATCTTCTCGTTGCTCTTTTGCTGACATCCTCTGTTTTTCAACCTCTTCTCTTCATTTCTTTTGTCTGCTGATGTGTGTCGTTCTTTGATGTATAACCCTTAGTTATACATCAAAACTAAACATCATTACATCAGACCGTAGATAGTTGCTAAAGAAATTCCAGTCTTTCACTAACTGTTATTCTATCTTATATAATTGGAAAAAAATACAATTCTATCTATTTCTGTTTCTATCCTTCCCTTAACTGGTCATCCTAAAATAGATGCTGGACTAGATGGGCTGTGGCCTGATCCAGCAGGGCTCCTCTTATGTTCTCTGTTCTCATATCTAATGTTTAGAAGAGAAAATAAAGTTGCTTATAAATAATATATATGTTTTGAAAGCAAGAACAACTTCCCACAGAAAGTGAATCTTGCGATATGTTTTCTTCGGCAGCATCGTGCAATAGGTACCCAAAGAACTTCTTAGTTTAGTCTTAGGATGTGTGTGCTGTATAACAATTCTGCATCGAAGGCTAAGGGCTGAACTCTCCGCCTCTTCATGAATCATCTGGGTTGTTGAGCTGAAGCTCTGCTTGAGGATGTGCGCAGCGGTGGCCCAGAAACCGATGAGCCAAGCCAAGGTTTCATCATCATCCCAGTGAGGCGCTGCTACGCCAACTCACCTGCAGCTCCTCCCTCCTCGCAGTGCCAAATTTCATTTTACACTGGTGAAAACGAGTATTTTTAAGGGGAAATCACAATAAATTGTGAAGAAGCTTGGGCAGGCACTTCAGCAAGCATGACGTGTGGATGGAGACCTGTGCAGTTAAGTCAATCTTGGGTCTGGACACAGGCTGACATCAGCTTAGGAGCTCGCTGCACCCTACTCCACAGACCCTTGCCAAAGTGCTGGGCCTGAGATTTGTTTGGATTTTCACTTGAAAATTCCCAGTAATGTGTAAACTCCTTTGCTGATGGGCTTCTCAGTCCTCTTTCTACTCTGCAGCCAGTACAATAAAAACCTTAGTAGAGCCCTGCTGGATCAGGCCACGGCCCAGCTTGTCTAGCATCCTGTATCAACAGAGTGGCCCACCAAATGCTCAGGCAAGTCTGCCTTGTAGCATGGAATGGCTAGGCCAGTGTGAGTGCTTTTGCCAGGAACTGCATAACAGCTGGTTCAAAAGTGCATTCAGGAAAGGATGGTCTGAAAACAGAAGATGCTTCCATGTGGAAATGGCCTTAGAATTATCCAGTATTCCTGCCTATAATCAGGCAATGTATTGTTCCTGACGAGCTTCAACATACAATATTTTATTTAGCAAAGAAAGCCTTGATTTCTCTTTTCTCGCAGACAAGCTTCTCTTTAAAATTATTGCCTGTAGCTCTTTAAATCCCCAAGCATATCTGACTATCTCTGGCAGGCAGGAGTATTTGTACTTTCCACCTGCAATACTCCTTTGTATATTTCCTGATTAGCTACCAAGGTCATTGGGTTAAATAATTGTATGCTTGAGTAGTTGTAAATGAGGATGTACAAAATGCCCCTCTGAATGCTTTATGGAGCTTCCAAAATGGACATATCTTTTACTATGTAGAATACCTAGCAACTTCAGCCTTAGATCAATGTGATGGGTTGCTTCAGCTCACCTTGATCATGACTGCTACTGCTTCCCCTTTGGGAGTCTGGAGGAAATTTGCCTCCCTGGCTGCTGCTTTGTGTTGGGCTGTGTGATGGCATCATTATGTAGACCAATTTGATTTGGGGCCTGTTGGGTTTTCCCCTGGACCCTATTAGGCCTCTGTAAACTAAGTAATTACTTTTATTGTTTTGATACCTGGTAGAGGTTGAGAAAACCCTGCAGGCCTGAAATTGAAGATTGTGGGACAACATCATAAATGACATTGATGAAGGATGGTTTTACTCCCTCTGAAAAATGCCAGGAGGGACAGCCAGATGAACTGCTCATTTTTCTCTAGGATTGGATTTGCTAGGTGTTGTATTCAAAATAGTGTAAAACGTTGAAGACAGAATTTTGCACATTTTTAGCTATATATGCTTTGTCTCAATGTAAAGAGGTTACTCTATGTCCTATTGACAAGGGTATGCCCAACTGCCAGAGGAAATAGGATGTATCTCTACAATGAAATAGAACATATCACTCATGCTAGCACTGGTTTTTCTATTTTTATTTCAGGGTGAAAATATGGAATGCTCAGATAGGGTCCTTATTAAAGCTTTAATAACTAATGCAAAGATGGTTATAGCTCAACACTGGAAAAGAGCTCCACAGTTTTCAGTAGAGCAGTTGTTAAACACAGTCTGGATCAACATTTTAAATGATAGAATAACTGCTCAACAAAATATGTTAGACGCCTCAGAACAGGTATGATTCCAGTCCAAGTGGTCTCCTTTTCTAGAATCGGCTAGAAACAATTCCTGTTTTCGTAGCCCTTCCCTAACAATGTCAATTTTTCTTAAATGTAGACTTACCATTTCATTCCCACACCAGGCCCACCTACATGATACAAGTTAGACTATTTCAAAATTTAAATGATTCATAAAGCTAGTTATTCCTTGTTTTGTTAGTTAAAACTGTTTGTAAATGAAGTACACCCATCAGTTTATTCTTCTGGCAAAGTACCATGGTAATATGTGTTCTTTGATTATGTGTTTTGTAAATGTTTATGCTGTATTGCCATGTATTTCTGCTAAAGCTTTAGATAAAGTTACAGTTTAAATGTGGAAAAAATGTAGATTATTTTCTTATTCCTATGTAGGGGGAAAAAAAATCACACATATCATGGATGCCCCAGGAATTCCAAACTGGTCTACCCAGCTCTTTTTTCTGCCTGCTTTTCTCTGGAAATTCCAAGGGAGATGTGGGTAGTCTTGGCTAGCCTTGCCTGTTGTTGTTGTTGTTGTTGTTGTTGTATACCATTGAGTCTTTGTCAAATAAAATGTGGGGGTTCTTTCCTTGCTCTGCTCTCTTTTGGGGTATATATGCTAAAGCTCTCTGCTTTGTCCTTTCCCATTTTAGCTTAGTTATGTAGGCATCTACTCATTGTGGTCACACCTAAGATACTTTCAGAGTGAGAGAACACATCAGCAAAGTGACAAGAAGCTGTTTTCTTTGTGTTAAATAACTCAGAAAATTCACCTTTGAGATAGATAATGTGGAAAGAAAATTTCTGGGCTCTTGGCTGATGTCTTCCATCGCTCTGAAAATGGACTGAAGCTGGATTAAACCTTAGGCATTACCACAGCCTGGGTGACCTTAATTCCAATTTTCAAAAACGGAAGTGTGGTTTTAGTGCCGTTTATGCACACAAAAATAGATGCCTCCAGACGGTGGGAGGAAATTGTGGAATCTTGTTTATGTTCCCTACCTGCCGTTAGGCGATGACAGAAGGCAAACCAGGGCTTTTAATTTTTCTGCCATCTCTTTGTTGAATAGCTACTCTTGCAAAATTACCCAGACACAGGAAGCTCCCACCCACTTCCCTTTGGTTTTTTTGCATACTTCTTACATCCAGATACTTCGGAAGACCAATTCTGCAAAGAAATGGCAGACAAGTAAGCAATCTAGCACGATGGATAACCTAGCATCAGAGCTGGATTTCCTGCGATGCCTATACTGTCTGGTGTAGTGTGACAATTCCAAAATCATCCCAGGAAAATTGTAGTTTTTAATCTACAGTTGAAGGCGCCTTAGCACTGACCATATGACCCCATTGAACCGTCAGTTCTCTCCCAACTTTTTTTCCCTGAGGAGTTATTCCAGATTTCCTCTTAGCCTCCACCACCACCACCCCCGGTCAAAACCTCTCGTCACTGCACCTAAACCAGGGCGCACCTTGAGGTGAAGAAAGTGCGTTGTGCACACTGTGTCTACTCAGGCCTGCACAGCAGCCATTTTATGACCACGAAGCCTTCCCCATCAGCAGAGCCATTTTGTACGAGTTGTTGCTGTCAACAGTCTTTTTAAAATCAAGCTGAACTCAGCCAGCCAAGTCGCCCCCGTTCGTACTGCGGGCAGCCAGCGTGGGGGTTAATCCCCGTCGAGGCCTGCTCGCGTCGAAGGAGCCAGGCGGAAGAGTTTGCAGCTTCGGCCGGGCGCGCGCTCCCAAAGGCCAAGCCAGAGCCGCCACCAGCACCGCTTGCTTGGGAGCGCCCGGACCGGACCGAGCCGAAGGAAGGAAGCGAGCGAGCTTCTCCATCCCTCCTCGCTGCGCCCGGTTGAGTCCCGCCTCCCTCCTCCGTCCCGTCCTCCTCCTCCGCTTCTGCAATCTTTCATGCAACCCCACTAGGTCGCTCTTCGCAGGCAGCGGGACCTGTTTGGCGCCGACCTGCGCGAGGAGGCCGGGCGGAACGGAAGCGGCGGCGGCAGCAGCAGGACTAAGCAACGCAACGACGACGCTTCCAGTCGCCGCACTGCAAGCGAAGCCTTCTGCCGCGAGTCGTCTCTCGCCGCGCCGCGCCGCGCCGCGCTGATCCGACGCGGGAGCAGCTCCGCGATCGCCTCGCAGCGACGACCCGCGCCTGCTTTGTTTCTTTGCGCCCCGCCTGAAGGGTTCCCGTGGGGATCTTCAGGAGCCATGGTGAAGGTGTCGTTTAACGCGGCCTTGGCGCAGAAAGATGCCGCCAAGAAGGACGAGGAGGAGAAGGACGGCAACTGCAGCAGCAGCAGCAGCCAGGTGCTCATCTTGCCTGCCGACGCCAAGGTGAGGGAGAAGGCGCCGTCCGGGCCGGCGGGGGCGGGCAGGCAGGCAGGCAGGTAGGCGAAGGAAATGGAGCAGCAGCGGCAGCAGGAGTTGCCTTTTCTTTCTGAGGAGGCTCGTATACTGCTTTCTGTAGCCCCCTCGGGGTGGTAGGCCGACCAAGACGGGCTGAAGCCGAGTCGGGAAGAGGAGGGCGGCTGAGTCTCGGCCGGCCGGGGGCGGGTCAGGATGCGGACGGAGGGGCGTCTGCATTGAGACCTTTGGCGAGGAGAAAACTCGTCCTGACCGCTGCTGTGGTTGTCGCCTCCGTTAAAGGGCCCCGTGGGGACGCCGGTATCGTCTCCCTACGCTTATCCGAACGAGGCTCGTGTTTACCTCGCGCGTTTAAAATGGCTGACACCAGAACAGCCTTGAATGCTCGCTTTCCTTCTACTTTGAGTGGTTTTATTTTAGCTAGGCTGTGTTTGGACGAGGTCCAGCCTGCTGCCTTTTGCGACGCCTGCTGCTGCTCTTGGCACTGGCTCGTCCGGATCTGTGGCTAAAGTTAACCGTCCCAAAGAAGCCATCGCCGGTCCTGAAGGGCACTTGATGTGTTCAGGAGGATGATCCTCTTTAGTCCCCAGAAAACGAGGGCAGGGGAAATGAATGCCATTGAGCTGGGCTTTGTCTTAAAATATTTCTTTTTTTGCACTAAGCCTGGACTTAGCAAAGGTTGAAAAGTGTCCTTTATCCCATATACCAAGAAGTAGCAGTATGTCTGAGAGCAAGGGGTGATGATACAGGTTGTAGTTGAGGCCTCAGGTGAGCAGCAGACCCTTCACTGTCGCAAACGGAGTCCCTTGGGACAGCAGGCCATAACCTAGAAGAGGTTCTGACTCAAAGCAAGCAAAGGCGTTCAAATGAATTGCAGGGATAATGATAGGCTGAAGACTGAAAGCCTTGAATAATTTATACGTTTAGAAAGCTGCTGTTGAGACCACAGCTCTGTTTAAAAAAGAATTGACTGGCTATTTCGAATATTTATCTTGAGAAGCTGGAGCCAGTAAGTGTACAGTTTAACTTCAGACTGTAGCGGCAACATGTGTTAAAGAAAAGCTTTAACTGGCACCCAGGCCTGGCTTCTCTGCCCAAAGCTGAAAGAATTCCAGAGGATCCTGAATGGCAGCTGTTGGCTCAGTACAGAGGTCTATTCACACTACAGCCCCCAGTGCTGTAGGGAACTTCTGAGGAAGGGCATCTGCACTTGGAGGAGGCTGCTACAGCCTCCAGGTCTTCCCAGAAGTTCCCTAATCATGCACTACCTGTGGAACACATCCTCCCCAACCTTCCCCAGTCAGGGAGCATTCACACCTCTGCTGGACGAGGAGGTCAACAGGGCTGCCCTGATGCCCTCCTGGCGCAACTACGATTGTGCAGAGTGTCAGCGTCATCGTGGTGATGGTGCTGATGCTCATGTAGGGCGCTGCAGCCAAAATGGTGGCACCTTTAAGAGAACCTGCCCTACATCAAATCGAGGTAAGTATTTGATCGTGGGGGCCGGGAGAACAGCTAACGTTGACCAGCGCTCCCAAATGCAAGCGCTTTTCAACGTTGGTTCATCACGCTGCTTTCCTGTCCAGCAGATGGGAAGGGAAGTGCAAGATCGCCCCTGGGCGAAGCTATTTTGACCTGTTTGTCTTGAATTTTTGCAGTCTGTGAGGAAATCCACCCACCTGGATCAGCACAAACCAGTTCTGGGGAAATTGCGGACTGGAAGAAATCTATGTAATCTTTTATGGGCCTCATGTCTTCTCGTATGTTCAAGACTTAAATTTGTTTCCTTAGTAATCAGCAATAAAACATAGTTTAACTTCAGCAGTACGGACAGGTTGGTCCAAATACACTCTATTTGGTCAGCAAAATGCAGTCAGTTTAACACAGTCCCTAAACTAAGTGGTTGACAGCCTAGGAACCTTGATAGACGTGGTTTTTCCGAGCAGCAGATCCAGGTGTATAAAGTCTGAGTAGCCCAGGCAGCTTGAGTGCTTGTCTATCCATTAATTATGTTTGGATAGTTCAATCAACTTATTTTCCTGTTTTACTGAGAGTTTCCAAGGCACCTGATGGTACCCATTGGTAGCCTTGCCAAATAGCTACTGTGTTCCCCTTTCAGAAAACTTGGGAATCCTCTAGCCACTGATTGCATGGGCTCACTGGGGCCTTCTGGCCGCCCCCAGTGGCTACTCTGCACTGTTGTCCATTGACTTTCATTGACATGAATGACAAGAGAACATAAGAGGAACCCTGCTGGATCAGGGCATATCCCATATAGTCCAGCATTTTGTCTCACACAGTGTCCCACCAATTACCCATGGGCATCTCGAGCAGAGACAAGGGCAAACCTTCTCCTCTCGAATCCCAGCAAGTGCCCTAAGAAGAAGAGTTGTTTTTTCTACCCCCTCTTTTCTCACCCATTTATTCTTCTCCCCACAACAGAACACGCTATGAGGTAGGTGGGGCTGTGAGAGCTCAAAAGAGAGCTGTGACTAGCCCAAGGTCACCTGGCTGGCTTCATGGAGGAGGGTGGAATCGAACCCGGTATTCCCAGATAAGAGTCCGGCTTCCTAACCACCAGACCAAACTTGCTTGTCCCAGTAGTGGCCATAGTCTTCCGATTCAGGGTTTTCATAGGCAACAATTACATTTATAATGT
The DNA here is from genome assembly GCA_023333525.1 of Aspidoscelis tigris stejnegeri. Lineage (NCBI taxonomy): Eukaryota > Metazoa > Chordata > Lepidosauria > Squamata > Teiidae > Aspidoscelis > Aspidoscelis tigris. Next base: position 3,107,078 of record JALMGA010000010.1, read on the forward strand.
GTTTTGGTATAGCAGTGTGGTTTGCCAGTACTGTGTTGTTGTTTGGAATTACTGTAAAGTACTTCCTCTAAGGTGAGGGTTCTGTTCTAATAAAATGTCACTTAGGAAGAATGGACACTAGAGGTGCAATAAACTTCAGTTAAATGTAGGAATTAGGAGAACTGTGGCAAAAACAAACCCTCTTCTGTCTTACATTGTAGTAGACTTTGTTCAAAATTACATAAGGAAGGTTCCCAGTGCAAGTCAATAGAGAAGAGGGATCTCCATTGATGGGAGCACTGCATAACCTCCCAGGGGAGCCTCTTCCATGGGGGTAGTGACAGGACACAGTGCCATATACCACACAGATGCTCCACAGGATGCTCTCACTCAAAGCCCATGTGAATGTGTCTTTCACTAAGAGAGAACAAATCTCAAGATGGCTGACGGGGTGTTCTGAGATTTTTGCAAATAATAAATGTCTTAGTTATTAACATAAAAATTTACATTCTATTTAAAAATTATCTTAAAATCTTTCTTTAGTGATGATTAAAATAGTGGTTGAAATAGTGAAACAACAATCTTCATGTATGTATCTTCATTTACTAGAATAACATTCCAACAAAATGGTATGTATCTTGAAACTCGTGAATAAGAGAAACCAGAAAAAGTTTTTATATTTATCTCTTGCCCTATATCTAAAGGTCTTAGGGCAGCTTTTCTGATATTCCTCAGTCAAAAGGCCATGGAAAACCACTCTGTATGTATCTTCTGAAGCCGGGGTCAGGCAGAAAATGGCCCGAAATAGCATGTGATTTCCCATAATGCCTTTGAAATCCACCAGGATTTCACAGGAATTATGTGAAATGGAGTGCATTTCCCAGCATTTGCTATTATTCACAGTTTACATTATCCACGGTTGGGCCTGGAACCTATGCCCCACGGATACAGGAGTCCGACTGTATTGCATTAACACCATCCATTCATCTAGATTTTTATTAATTCATCCTCACAGAAACATTTCAGGTTTCAGTCTTCTAGCTTCACAGTAACCTGGCCCTTGGATTGCCAGTGAGCTCCTACATTCACCACCCCTTTTGCTTGCTTTAACAGGAAAGATTTCTTCTAGTCTTTGGCTGAATGTTGCAAAATGTATCAAATCATCCCCAGTGGATCAGTTCCAGTTTCCCTTCACAAACTGCTTGCTGCCTGCTCTCTAATACATCACACTCACATACTCTCTTACAAATGAAAATAAATAACTTTCAACTTTATTTTCTGCCTTTTGAACAAACCAAAAATTGGGTCTTCAGTATTCAGTGGGTCCTTAATGGATACTCAAGTGCTAGCGGAAAAAAACCCAATGACTGAAGCAAAGCACTTGTTTAACTGAACTCTGGAACACAATGGGTGTTTTCCCACTGTCACTAGAAGTACCCATTAATGGGTACAAAAATGGCATTACGTACCCATTAATGGGTACTTAATGGGTACTTTTAGTGACAGTGGAAAAACACCCAATGTTTAACGGTAATCAGGCTAGGGTTGTCCCTCACTAGCCTTCTTAATATCTCAAGTCTTGTTCCCACTTTCAGGACTCTCTCAATGACTTCCCCCAAGTCCGTTGATATTGAAGCCTGATTCCCCCCCCCCCAATTCCCTCATGAGTTAATCCAGGGCAAGAAGAATCTAGCCAACTGCCAGTGGGCTTAAATAATCCTCCAGTCAACCTGCTGGCGGAACCTGATTGGATGAGCTTAGGAGCTACTGCCCCCACCCTTGGGGCTGCAGCTAAGCCACGCCCCCACTCTATCCCCAACCCACACCCTGCCTGGTGGCAAACAGTTACCTCCAACCTTTCCTGGTTCGGTAGACATCATAAATCTTTCAACTAATTGTGCACAAAGTAACTATTGGACTTTGAAGACTACATTCATTTGCTCTCTGGATTTTGTTTCATATCCGTTTGTTTCATCCTTCCGGTCCAACAAATCGTCATATATCATCCATTCTCCCCTTTTACTCAGTTCTCTATATGCTGCTTCATGTGGGAAGACCCAGGTTGGCATTTCCATTATTAATTATGTGTGTAACCTTACAAAGTGGTTTCAGAAAGTTACATTGACTTTAACCTTATCATACCACAAGTATCCATGGCCACTAAACCTTAAATCATGACCTTCATTATGTAACCAAAACTGTTCTTTCATCCAGTCTATACAAAATATAGCATGGTATAACTTTAAATAAGGCAATCTCAACCCTCCCGTTTCTTGTATATCTTGCATCAATTTAAATCTAATTCTTGGGCTTTTTTTCCTTGCCAAACAAACCTACAGGTGTGCCCCTGTATCTGCTGATCTGGTAACTACAGATCCACTCATCCGTGGTTTATTTATTTATTATTTATTTATTAATGTTTTTATCCCACCCTATACTTGGAGGCCTTTGGGCAGGTAACATTTAAAATCAAACATTATTAAAAAAAATAATCGCCTCCTCCCTCTCCTGGCAGCAGGTCCACCACAGTTAGGAATGTGTATTTGGGCTTCATTGAAGCCCAAAATACGCATCCCAGGGGAGGGAGGCAGGTGCAGTCATTCGTCTTATCCACAGTTTCCAGTATCCGCGGTAGATCGTGGAACCTATCCCCAGCAGATACAGGGGGATGTCTGTAGTAAAATCTTTTTACCACTGTTTAAATATTTCTTCCTTAATTATTAGTGGGATAGACTGGAACAGAAATATAATTCTAGGTAGTACATTAATCATAATGAAAGATATTCTTCTGCAATTCATGTTTTACCTCAGACTTTAGGACCTTCGGGAATAGGGCAGGATAAAAATGTAAATAACTAAATAAAATAAATAAAAATATTTTGTTTTGTCAACCACATCCCCAAATATGTAATTTTCTTTTTGTTTTTGAATCCTGATTGTATTTGAAGTTCTTTCTGTTCTTTCTTAATATTTAGTCTTTTTTGCATTCATTTTAAACTCAGGTGCTTTCTCATTAAAAAAAATCTTATATAATTGTTCCTTGTTATAATTTATTTTGTGAAAACTGCTTGTAAATTTATGTCGAGTGCCATTACTTGGGCTGCTGCTGCATATTGTGAGTTATGTTGCCTTTGCTGCCACTGCAGATTTTTACAGGTAAAAATCTGCTTGCATAAATCTCTTACCAAGTGAAATATCTTTATAGCAGTTGCTTTTAAAATAACAAGTTACTGAATAATGGGAGGTTTTCTCTGTAAAAGTATTCTAGTCATTTGTTAAGACGACTATCACTTTTTTTAAGAAAAATGATTTTAAGCACTCCTACTGATGTTTTAACTCAAAATTCTGACCTATCAAATTCTCTACAATTTAAAATTTTCTATTTAGACCAGTGATGGTGAACCTTTTGAGCTTGGTGTGTCAAAATTCACAAGAAAACCTAGCTTAACTCAGATGCTGTGTCACATCTAGAAATATCTATAGTTTTGTGATATTTATAGCTCTAGTAAAAAAGTTATATTTTGACATAAGTATTTTATTAAAAGCAAAAACAAATAATTCTTTACATTAGTGACTTTTGTTGCTGAATTTCGTTTGCTAAATCTTCAGTTTAAAGTTGGTATTTCACACACTTCAAGAACATGCAAGCACTACACGCCCAGGGGCCAGGGTGACCATGTGTGTCACCCAAAAGGGCTTGGCGTGTCACCTGTGACACGCATGTCACTGATTTAGACATATTTGTGGAAAATTAGTTTTGTAAAAGGTACTGCATATCACTATGGCCCATAGTTTTATAAACTTTGGGGAACAAAATTGATTACTATATCTTTGTTTTATATTCATAGGATCCAGATGGAGTTGTACCTATTGGACAAAGGAGAGCTTGGTGCTGGTGCATGTGTTTCGGGTTAGCATTTATGCTTGCTGTTGTGATACTTGGTGGTGCCTATTTGTACAAATATTTTGCATTCCAGGTGAGTTGAACTCATTACATTTGAAATTCTGAGGACTGCACTCCTCCTTATTGCTTCCTTCCCCCAAGCTCTGTGTGGGTAGCGGTATGTGTCTGCATGAGTCCTACATTAAAGTTCACATGAAAACAAATGTCACAGCTACACTGATAATACTGTTTGGGTAGTTTTTTATTTTATTTGCCAACTCCATAACAAAGAAAGCACCTTGTTTGGGAGCTTTGGATGATATTAAAATAGATGAACCGTCCTTCCACCATGGGAATTAAAGGCCAGGGAACTCTGGAACTCTCTGTCTTACTTTTGCATCTGGTGAAATAAGCCTTTCAGCAGTTTCTCCTCATTAGAATATGAGTAATAGATATTTAAGTGAAGGTAAATCCTTGAGTTAGCTTGCAGTCATACCTGAAATCCTGCCTAGCAAGTATTTTGGCTGTGTATATAAGATGAGAGAATAATTAAAAGTCAAGCATGTTTGGAAATTCATGCTTGTTGTTGATTGCCAGATTAACTATTTTTTCCAAAAAAGAAAATCTCAAGAAATTTTGTTGATTTTCATATGTCCTTTTGTAGCAAATTTGTGCATTAATTTTCATACAGAATTTGGCAGATCTTCATTGGTATCAAAAACTCTGTTAACTCCAAGGGCAAAATTACGAGTTGTGTCTCTGGTTTCATGTTCTGGTTTTGAATCCTGGCATGAAATTTTGGATAAACCTGCTCCTTTTTGGATTTACTTACTACCAAGAAAACACCATTCTCTGAACAGTTCAATTGTACTGGGGGAATGGGTCACTCACCTGTGACCAATACCAGGGCCGGTCCTCTTCAGGGCACCTCCATTTTGTTTGCAGCACCCTCTGTGACTGTGCACATGCCAGCGCTGTAGCTATGATCACATTCTGCACGCTCACAGTTGTGGCTACAGTTGTCCAAGGTGCCAGCATGCTTGCAAGGCACCTCAGATGAGCTGGGAGCACCAGGAAAGGTGTGAATGCTCACTGTTGGATGTGCCAGGTAAGGAGTTGGTTAAGGATGATAAAGTGCATTCACACTACAGCCCGTGTGCATGATTAGTGAACTTCTGGGAAGGCAGGGGGCACCTGGAGGCTGTAATAGTCTCCTCTAGATGCAGATGCTCTTCCCCCAGAAGTTCACCAATCATGCACTGTGGGCTGTAGTGCAAATAGGCCCCTCATTTGCCTATACCGGATGCTGTCAGTTCTGAGCTTGCAGCACCTGCGAGACATGCAGGCAGGTCACAGCAGCAGCATCTTTCAGTCCAGTTCAGAATCCTGGTTGTTTAAGCTGAGATTGAAGGGGTTTTTTTCTTAATACTTGTATTTCTTTTTGAAATTGCACATTTTTTGAGCAGGGGATATATTTCTTCATGCCGTAGGTTTAAAAAAAATAGCAGAATTTGTTTTATATCTGGCACATTTTTCTATGCCAGATGTTTGACCAGTAGTCATCTGCGTCAGTTTTTCTTTTACAGATACTGTAAGCCTGTGTAAAAGTCAAGTGGTTTGGGGGAATTGTGTTTATGGTTAGATGATTTTGCTATGTTGATTCTAATAATGTATTTCCTGTGTTATCTTTATTTTTATAGCTCATTTTTTGTCAATTAGACATATTCAGGTAAAGTGACACTGTGCAGTCCACTTCTGTTTAAGACAGTGTTGCAGGTGCCAGAGATTAACCTTGGTGCAACCCCAGCTCCAAACAGTCCTTAGCCATGATGGTCCTGTTTTTTACATTCCTTTGGCTTTTCTTTATTCTCTGATTGTGGCAGGGCTCTCAATATTGCTTGATATTGCTGGCAAGAATATAAGAGGAGCCTGGCTGGGTCAGACCACAGCCCATCCAGTCCGTCATCTTGTCTCACACAGTGGTCCAACAGTTGCCCATGGGCATCTCAAGCAGAGACAAAGGCAAACTTCCACCTGCTGTCAACTCCCTGCAAGTGGCCTTAGAGGCATCCTGCCTGTTTCACCCTGCAGGAAGTACTTAGACATCCATTCTAGTAGCCACTGATACACCTGTCCTCCATGAATTTATCCTCCCTACCTTAAAGCCATCTAGACTAGTAGCTGTCACCACCTCTTCTGGCAGCAAATTCCATAAACGGATGACCCTCTGGGTGAAGAAGAACTTCCCCTTGTAGGATCCGACTCTCCTATCCATCAGCTTCATACCCATGCATGGCTTTCTATACTATAGATGTTGTTATCAGCAGAGCCATACTTTCCTGATCCCCCAGCGTCCGAATGTGGAAGTCCGAAGGCAGGGATTTCAGGTTTTCTTGCCAGTTTGAAACATGACACATTCTTCAGTATTCAGTGTTTTATAACCGGGTTAACACAGGAATCTGATAAGAATATTCATACCTCAATTTCAGGGGTAAACCAAGATAGGAAAAATTAGGAAGCTTCTTTCAGTTCATGAAGGTGTTCTGTTTTTTAAAAATTTGTAAACATTAAAATATGACCTCTAATCTTTATAATGGATCCATAAGATATGGATTATTAGAAGAAATAATGTGAATTTTGTTACTGTTGCATTCTTGTTGAGCTATTATTTGTTGAGTGGAATGAGATATAAATAAGTATAGGTATATACTGTAGCAGCCAAGCTGCAGTTATGATTCTTGCAGCCCTTCTGTTAAATGGTATGTGAACAGGGCATCTTCCATCTAATACAACATTGCAGACCAGGCTCTTCAAATAGTGAACCAAATTACGATTTTCTTGCTTACAATGGAGGCAGCAGCTCTATCCTTAGTCCTGATGATGCTATAACCTGCTGCTGCTAATTTGTGTATCTTCTACTGGCAAACGTTGCTGCTGGTGGTAACTTTGATCTTTGGGGCATGTAATCCTGGTACTGTCCCATCCATCTCCTGCTTGGTCAGTGGCCTGTAGTTAGGATTGTGGTAAGCAGCAGGAAAATAATTTTTGTGGGGTGGTAATAGGAATGGGCTTTAGGCTTTGTAGGCCATGCATTGGATTGTGCTATGAAAAAGCCACAACCATTAGTAGAGTCAATAGTTTTTCTCTTGAATTCAGTGAGTTTGCTAGAAGTGGAATGGAGTAGGTTTTATACATAATCACAATATATTTGCATCTAGATTTATTGTCAGTTGTCCAGTAGCTTGGGTTGAATTGAGCCCTAAGTAATATTACAGAAATATATATTGTTTTGTTCTTAATCTTGACCAAGTGAGGCCAACTTACTATAGTAATTTATTTTGTCTTCTCCTTTATTTTCTATGCACTGGTAATAGCAATTTGCATCTTCATTATTTTATCATAGTTCTTCTTGCTGGGATAGTAATTGAGACCTTATAGTTTTCAGTCCTATAGTCTGGATAATCGTGGATAAAATATTTTGAATTCATTATTTATTTAATTAAATTATAACTTAGGTACTATTTATCAAATGTTTCTAGGACTAGTAGCAACATAAAAATTCCATCTGTCTATGGAATTTGCTGCTAGAAGAGGCAGGACTGGTGTATTAGTGGCTACTAGAATGGATGTCTAAGTACTTCCTCCAGGCTGGGGAGACAAGCAGGATATGACATGCATATACAGTCAATGCATCTCCTTTCATTATATGAATACACTTAACTTTTCTGTAGACATATATGAAAATTACTTCAGATATTTTTTCATGCCTGAGTCTCTAGGATCAGAGAATGGAAAAAGAGATAATTTTTATTATTTTAAATTAGAACTCGCGGAAAGCTCCAATCATATTTGCTTATGTTGTTTTTGTTTTTCACTTCTGCTTCTAGGAAAGTGGTGTCTACTTCTGTGGAATAAAGTATGTTGAGGATCGCCTAACGTTATCTGAGGCAGATGTAGATGCTCCTGCTCCCGCATACCAGATAATTGAAGAGAACATTCAGATTCTGGAGGAGAAAAATGTGGAGTTAATCAGTGTGCCCGTTCCAGAATTTGCCGACAGTGACCCAGCTGATATTGTCCATGATTTTCACCGGGTAGGATAATCTGAAAAGCAGTGTATGTAACTGGACCAAGAGTGGTTTAGCTGATGCTTGTTTGCAGCACTTGGATTATGTCAGTTTTTTATCTCCACCATTTGATTCCCAGCATCTGTGTATGTCTTTGGGAAGGACACCTCCTTCCCTTTGGCTTGAGACCCTGGAGGAAGTACTGCTACTGTGTGTGGACTCAGTAGCAGAGAGTGTTTTTTTCAAGTGACCATATTTGCTTTTGGCCATTGTTTTTGGAATTCTGTACAAGTGAATTGGGTATGGTTGAGGTGACTATTAGAATGTTCCATATGTGGTGGCCTTGACTTGCTAAGTTGCTGCATGAAGTTTCTTGATGCAGCACCTCCCAGTTGAACTTCTTTTTCTCAAGTTTGGTCTTGTGGTTAGAGTGTTGGGGTCTTATCTGGTAGTCATCCAGTTTGATTCCACACTCCTCCACAAAGTCAGCTGGGTGACCTTGGGCTAGTCACAGCTCTCTTTCTGAGCTCTCACAGCCCCACCTACTTCACAGGGTGTCTGTTGTGGGGAGAATAGGAAGCATTGTCCTCCTCTTCCTCCTTCTCTTCCCCCATTCCCTTTCACAACAGAAATGCCATTTCAGGAAGTTCAGCAAGTGGCACTTGAGCATTGCTGTAAAATTTCCACCAAAGAGATAATAAGACTAATACTGTAGTGAACTCTGCAAAATTCAAAGAAGTTGTTTAATAACACACTAGATTATATCCTATGGAAAATTACAAAATGCATCTCAGAGTCCATATCAAGAGAAGACAATTACAGGAAATCCCAAATATAGCAGCATATTTGTTTTTAGCTTAGATAAAGCTGAAAGGTCAACAGAAACATTCATTTTTTCAGAGAAGTCATAAACATGCTAATTTGCTTAGGGATGTGCTGAACCAGTTTGCACAGTTTTTACAAAAGTAAGGGGGTTGTGGTCTTGTTTTCTAACTGAACACCTTAAAAGTACAGGGTTCAGATTGAAAATGAACAGAACTGGGGGAGAATTTAATGAACAGTTCATTCATTTGATTCTCCCCCCATATCATACTCAGCCTTCACCTGCTTCAGTTGCATGCTTGCATTCCTCTGGATTGTGCCCTGGCCTCATCAACTCAGTGATTAGGCTCCACCAACCCCTGGTACATTACTTTGCCATCTCTGTTTAGGGTGTGGTCCCCAGTAACCAATCACATTTGAGGCCTTTGCAGGAAGTGGATGCATGCATGTCCACTCACTAGGCCTTCTGGGAGGACTTGTACTCTTCAAAAAGCTTAGTAGGCCTTGAAGAAGATGCATGCTAATCACTGTGTCCTTGCCTAGACCATATGCAGCTGCATGGGCTTAAGAAGACCAGCTAAGTACTCTGTTAATCCAGTGGGGAGATGGCAGGGATCAATCCTGGGGATTGGTAGAACCCAGTTGAAGAAGAAGGGAGGCAAAGACTCAATTTCGGAGAAGGCTGGGGTATGACTGGGACAGTGGAAAGGCTGGAGTGTGTGTTTTTGGATGGGAGCACAAGCCTTTAATCAAACTGGCTGCCAAGTTCTAGATCTAGGGGCAAACAGTCTGCCGCGGGTGCCAGATTGGGTTCATTATGAACTGGCATTTTTACTTTTGCACACATTGATATATTACATTTTCAATCAGTGTATAACTTGACACCAGGAATTCACCAGTCAGCAAGACTTGTGTTTTAACAGTGTGATACTCCTTGCTGGTAATTGTGTAAATGCAGTCAATTGTGTAAACGCAATGGCAAATTAATAGCAAAATCTGATTCCAGTCATGAAACATCTGAGCATCCATGTACTAGATTCTGCTATAGCTTTCATCTCAATGCTTTTAGTCGAATTGTATTGCGGCTAAGTTTGGATCTAACCTAAGATATTTAGGATTGACATTTTTAATTAAATCTTGACTACTATAATTGAAATTAAATTGTTGATTTATATTACATTACTGACCTTATGATTTATTTACCCAGAGAAAGTAGTCATACTATATTCATTGGATGTGAGTGGAGCCGCCCGGCTATTTCAGAGAATAAATCACAGCCACATGAATTCAGTGAATAAGCCTAGTGAGATAGGTTGTGATCTGCTGGATTTTAGTGTCTGTGAGTCCAGCAGGAAGCATATAGTGCTTCCTGCCAAATGTTCCCACAGCATAATGTCTGTTGCAAAAATGAAGATAAATTGGCACAATCCAAAGCTGTCTGGAGGAACAGCACTAGCTGTTGAAGGCAGCCACCAAGTATAGTAGAAGAAGAAGAGGTGGCTTTTCTACCCCACTTTTCTCACCCATTTAAGGGGACTCAAAGCAGCTGACAAAGCATTCTTCTCCCCACAACAGACACCCTGTGAAGTAGGTGGGGCTGTGAGGGCTTAGAAGAGAGCTGTGACTAGCCTAAGGTCACCCAGCTGGCATCATGGAGGAGTGTGGAGTCAAACCCAGTCTTCCCAGATAAGAGTCCAGCTCACTAACCATTCTGGCTCACCCTTTTCACTCTTCCTGTTGCACTTCTGGTAAATCTAGTACCTAGGCTGGAGATGATAATAACCTGTATGAACTGCTCTTTAATTCTGTACAATACAGTTTATAATGACATTTAGCAAACCGGCCCGGGTGTATGCAATTTAAAGTCATTAGGAGTGCTACTGTGATTTTGCATCTGTCTCTTACTGTTTCCTGGGTATATTTATTCTTCTTTAGTGGTGAGCTAATGCAGTATGTTATTATGAATGTCTGTGATCAACTCTGGCGACAGTGGAACTTGATAACTTTTTGAACCTGTCTATTTTTAACGAGCGTTCAGTAAACCAGGCCTCTGAGGTTCTTTTGTGTACCCACTCCCAAAACATCCCTACAGCTTGATTACAGTTGCGGCCAGTTTAAGATTACAGATGCCCATCAGGCACTTCTCCTTCTCTATAGGCTTCCTAACTACAGAGTAGGAAGTGTCACAGTTGACTCAGTTCATTGGCCTTGAGAAACTGACTATTTTTCAGTTTCCTCCAAGGTAGTTGCTTTTCTCAGCAATCCTCCAGCATTCCTTTTTGTGCTTCTTCCTTTCCATTTGGTCCTGCCCTCTTGAAGCTCCAGCTATAGCTGATTCTCTCTTTTTGTTCTGAGACCAGACAGAAATTGTAATGTTTGTTTCCTTAAAAACAGAGATTTAAGTTACTTATGTCTTTGAATAAAAGAACCAAGGAGGTGTTTAGTGCACCCTCCCCCAAAACAAAGGGTCTGAGACTACAGGAGCAACTTTATCTGGTGTCAGAAAGGTACTAAGGCAGAACTACCATCCCCAGAGGGAAGGGAGTTAACATGAACCTCTGAGCCCAGGCAAGCTGCTATGAATTTGTCCAGAAATGAATAGAGATCCAGAGTGATAGAGCCGCAACAGATGTTGCACACATAAACTGACTGGTGTAATAGCAACTTCAGAATGCACAGTGGAAAGTATTTCATTGTCAGCTACGTTCTAGCAGTCTGCAACTACATAACAAGACCAACAAAGATGTTGCTTTTAAGGAATTTACAACACCAATACAAAGGGCACAGGCAGGTTGGTATGGGAGAAGGCGTTCCTTCAGATATTTGGGGCCCAAGTCATCTAGGGCCTTATATGTTAAAGTTAACACCTTGAATAGGGCTCCATAATGAATCAGCAGCCAGTGCAGCTCTTAAGACCGGTGTGATGTAAATTTGGCCAGCTGTCCCTGTAAGCAGTCTCGCAGCTGTATTCTGCACGAGCTGCAGTTTCCAAACCATCTTCAAGGACAGCCCCATGTAGATTGCATCGCAATAGTCCAATCTAGAGGTTACCAGGGGGTGGATGACTGTGACCAAGTTGTCTCTGTCCAAAGAAGTCTTAAGCTGATGCACCAATCATAGTTGGGAATAGGCCGTCCTGACCATGGCATCCACCTGAGCTTCAAGTGTCAGTGCCAAGTCCAGGAGTACCCTCAAGTTATGCACCTGTCCCTTCCAGGACATTGTGACCCCGTCAAGGACAGGGTATTTCCCAACTACATGGACCCGAGACCCTGTGACACACAGCACCACTGTCTTGTCTGGATTCAACTTCAATTTATTGGTCCTCATCCAGCCCATTACTGCCTCCAGACACCTGTCAAGCACTTCAACCACCTCTCCTGATTCAGATGGTACAGAGAGATAGAGTATCATCTGCATACTGATGGTGCAGATGACCTTTCCCAGTGGCTTCATATAGATATTAAATAACATGGGAGATAAGATTGACCCCTGGGGAACTGCACAAGTCAGTTCCCAGGGTGTTGAATCAGTATTTCCAATAACCACTCTCTGAGATCATTTTGGAGATAGGAGGAGAACCGATGCCAAGCACTGCCACCTACTCCTAAACTTAGCCTCTCCAAAAGGATACCGTGGTCAATGGTATTGAAAGCTGCTGGGGAACCAACAAGGTGGCATTCCCCCTGTCTCTTTCGCGGAGAAGATCATCAACCAGGGCGACCAAGGCGGTTTCAGTGCCATAACCAGGTCTGAAGCCAGACTGAAATGGGTCTAGATAACCAGCTTCTTCCAAACATGCCTGCAGTTGAACAGCAAGAGCTCTCTCTAGCACCTTGCCTAAAAAAGGTATCTTAGCTACCGGACGGTAGTTGTTTAGATCTTCTGGATCCAGTGAAGCCCTCTTCAGGAGGGGGCATACCACAGCCTGTTTTAGGGCCAGTGGAACCACCACATCCCTCAGAGAAGCATTCATAGATGTGTGGGTTAGTTGTATAGCAGAGTAACTTAGAAACATACTGGTTTCTATAGTATGTGGATGTGTATGAAAAACTGAGGAGAATAATTTATCTTTCTTAACATTTGATGTGGTCTTTGCAGTTCCTTCTAATTTGATCTCTAACAGATTATTCTGCTTCTTCTCCTATTGCTGTAGGAGTGTTTGCAGTGTTGATAGATGAAGTGCAAGGTCACCAACATGGCACACTTAAGTCCAGTGATCATCCCCCCTCAAAATCATCATGAGATGGGGGATTACTTCCAAGATTTAGATTGCTCTACCTTCTGTAAAGTTACCAATGTGTGTTGAGCCAAGGCATGTTGTGAATTTTCAGATTATACATATGTAGACTTGGCAGTGGCTATAGCCTGCAAGAATTAGCCTCTTCAACTCTTATCTAAAAGACCACTTTGTGTATTACTTACCATATCTGAGCTGCTCTGATGCAGCTGGGAACTTAGGGACAGCTTCTGAGATGAGAAAATGAGCTGCTACAGCAGTTCGAAAACATCAGGGCAGCTGCGGCCAAAAGGTGAAGACCTAATGGTTGTTTATGAAAACACAGTAAACGGTCAGATGGCTTTATCGTCGGCTTTTTGCTGAGTTGGTGATACATTATATGGGTGCCGGTCATAATGTAGATGAGATGGTGCTGTATTCCTGTCTATTGTTCTGATCACATGATGGTGAACTGAAAGATTCCTGGGCAGGAACCAATTTTTCCAAGCTCTGCAGCAATAGAACAAAGCACATACTGTTTTTAACTATGTTTGGTTGCAGTTTTGAGGAGCGTGGAGTCCACTTTAGGCTTTTCTTGACCCATCTCAGTTTCTCTCATATTTCCATGATACAAGAAGAAGAGTTCTGTGACTTTCAGGGTCTTTTTCCACTTAGCACTAAAGGACCCATTAAGGGTCCTTAATGGGTCCTTAATAGGTACTCTAGTGCTAAGTGGAAAAACACCCTCAGTGTGAAGTGAGAAGTTTCAGTTAATTTCCTCTTTTGAGCCCAGACGTTCCCCATGAGCCTTTGAATCTTCAGGTATTCCTGAATTGCTGTCTTCCATCAGTCCCATAAGCATGGCCAATGGTTACAAATAATGCCAGTTACTGTCAGATAATATGTGGATATTCTTGATTCCTGGTCACAAAAAGTGAAATCTGTGGATACAACCTGTTGAGGTTATCCAAAATGTTTTATCACTGTGCCCTTAATATTCAGAGTATTTAGACACAGTTTTTGTCTATTTAAGTAGTTGCTTAGATGATATTGCCTTGTTATTGGTGCAGACTCAGATTTCTCTGCTGTGGAACTGTGATTCCCATGTGTCCTAGATTTTATTTTTGCAAGGTTCAGAAAGAGGAGAAGAGGAGGAAGACCTGCGGCTGTTTGGGCTGGGCTCCTGCCTGCCAGCTCTCCCCCTTCAGCAACTTTAAGAGACTGAGGAACGCACGAAGCAAGGAAGCCAAACTCCACCTGGGCTCCTGCCAGCCAGCCTCTCCCCCCCCCCCCGAAACCCATTTAGGAGCAACAGGACAAGAAGCGTGCTCTGCCTGAAGGGGAATTCCCGCTCCTGGCACAAAATACTATTAGAGTGGGAACAGTGTGCATGAGTCTCTCTCTGTGTGTGTGTGTAATTTTAGATAGCACTGTTTTAAAATTTCTCTCATTGTTTAATATTGTTTAAAAAAAATTTTGTGTGTGTGTGTGTGTGTGCGCGCGCGCATGTCTGGCTGTGTGTATGAGGGTGGTGGCTTTACATTAGTTTTTGGTCTGGGGTGTGTGTTTGCTGTGGGTGGCTGTCCTTGTGGGTGGAGGGGACCATGTGTCGAGGCCGAGTAAGAGGGAGCGAACTGGAGGCCTCCATTCCTGTTCAGGCGGGCAGGGGGCAATATGGCGCTGGAGGACAGAAGAGACAGACAAGGAGAAGGGGTGTTAGATACCTTGAAGCTGTCACCCCTTCTGTTCTGCCCTCCAACCAGCAGAATCTGGGGAGACCTGCCAACCAAAAACCCGCTACTCTAGTGGTGTTGCTTTTAAATGCCAGGTCGGTCCGGAATAAAACATCAATTATCCACGATTTAATTCTGGAGGAAAGGGCCGACCTGGCATGTATTACTGAGACCTGGATGGATGAACTGGGCGGGCCTGGCCTGACACAGCTTTGTCCTCCAGGTTACTCAGTGCAACACTGTTCTAGAGTAGGGGGGAGGGGAGGGGGTGTCGCTGTGGTCTGTCGGACCTCCATCTCCCTCACCAGGCAGTCAGTTCACGCTGTTAATGGGGTTGAGGGCCTGTTTTTGCTGTTGGGCCAGAGAGACAGAATAGGGATGCTGCTGGTGTACCGTTCACCCCACTGCCCAGCATCCTCCCTATCTGAGCTGGCTGAGGTGGTCTCGGAGGTGGTGTTGGAAGCCCCCACCACGGTGGTGTTGGGGGATTTCAATGTTCACGCTGAGGCCACGCTCAGTGGACCAGCTCAGTTCTTTATGGCCTCCATGACAACCATGGGGCTGTCTCAGCTTGTATCTGGTCCAACTCATATAGCAGGCCACACCCTTGACTTGGTTTTTGCCTCAGAGCGAATTGATGATGATCCGTTGATAGGAGAGCTGACTGTCAGCCCATTGTCATGGACGGATCACTCGCTGGTGAGGTTTGGACTCACAACGGCAATCCCCCTCTGTGGGGACAGAGGACCTATTAAGATGGTCCGCCCCCGGAGACTTATGGAATCTCAACGATTCCTGAATGCCCTGGGGGATTTTCCAGTTGGCATGTCTGGTGCTCCTGTCGAAGCTCTGACCTCTCTCTGGAATCAGGAGATGACCAGGGCTATCGACACGATTGCTCCCAAGTGCCCTCAGCCTGCTTGTAGAGCCCAGAAAGCTCCTTGGTATTCCATGGAGCTACGGGCCATGAAACAGGAAGGTCGACGGCTAGAGCGCAAGTGGCGTAAATCCGGCTGTGAATCTGACCGAACACGAGTTAGAGCACATTATCGTGCCTACCACGTGGCGGTGACTGCGGCGAAAAGTAGTTTTTTCTCCGCTGCCATTGCATCCTCGAGTAGCCATCCAGCAGAGCTCTTTAGAGTAGTAAATGGCCTTATAAAGCCTGGCCCGGTGAAGCGTGAGCCTCAACCATCGAATATCTGCTGCGACAGTTTTGCAAAGCACTTTGAGGATAAAGTTGCTCAGATTCGTAGGGGATTAGATGTCACAATTGGACTTAGTCCACGGGAGGCGTCCAGAGAACTGTCTGGTCCAATTATTTTGGATCAGTTTCAATTATTGCGGCCTGAGGACGTGGACAAGCTGCTTGCAGGGGTGTGGCCGACAACATGCTCTCTGGATCCGTGCCCTTCTTGGCTGATTAAAGCTAGCCGGCAAGGTATGACCGGGTGGATCCAGGAAGTGGTCAACGCCTCTCTGAGGGAGGCGGTGGTTCCATTGGCCCTGAAACAGGCTGTGGTACACCCCCTCCTAAAGAGGGCCTCCCTGGATCCAGCAGATTTAAACAACTATCACCCGGTGGCCAACATACCTTTCCTAGGCAAGGTTCTGGAGAGGGTTGTCGCTGTTCAGCTGCAGGCATGTTTGGAAGAAGCTGATTATCTAGACCCATTTCAATCTGGCTTCAGGCCCGGTCATGGCATGGAAACCACCTTGGTCGCCCTGGTTGATGATCTCCTCCGGGAGAAAGACAGGGGGAATGCTACCCTGCTGGTTCTCCTGGACCTCTCAGCGGCTTTTGATACCATTGACCACGGTATCCTGCTGGAGAGGCTACGGAGTTTAGGAGTTGGAGGCAGTGCCTGGCATTGGTTCCGCTCCTATCTCCAAAGCCGATCTCAGATAGTGGTGATGGGAGAGACTGAGTCGACACCCTGGGAACTCACTTGTGGGGTCCCCCAGGGGTCAATCTTATCTCCCATGTTATTTAATATCTACATGAAGCCACTGGGAGCGATCATCAGGAGATTTGGAGTGAGGTGTCATCAATATGCAGATGATACCCAGCTCTATCTCTCTGTGTCATCTGAATCAGGAAAGGTGGTTGAAGTGCTGGACAGGTGCTTGGAGGCAGTAATGGGCTGGATGAGTGCCAATAAATTGAAACTGAATCCAGACAAGACAGAGGTGCTGTGTGTTACAGGCTCTCGGGTCCAGGTAGTTGGGAGATACCCTGTCCTTGATGGGGTTACAATATCCGGGAAGGGACAGGTGCGTAACTTAGGGGTACTCCTGGACTCTGCGCTAACACTTGAAGCTCAGGTGGAGGCCGTGGCCAGGAGTGCCTACTCCCAACTACGGCTGGTACGTCAACTGAAACCTTTTTTGGACAGAGATGACCTGGCCACAGTTATCCATGCTCTGGTAACCTCCAGGTTGGACTATTGTAATGCGCTCTACATGGGGCTGCCCTTGAAGACGGTTCGGAAGTTGCAGCTGGTGCAAAATGCAGCAGCCAGAGTGCTGACAGGAACATCTAGCCGGGCACATATCACGCCGGTTCTAAAAGAACTGCACTGGCTGCCAATCCACTACCGAGCCCAATTCAAGGTGCTAACTCTGACTTATAAGGCCCTAAATGACTTGGGCCCCAGATATCTAAAGGAGCGCCTTCTCCCATATCAACCTGCCCGTGTCTTAAGATCTGGAGGGGAGGCCCTTCTGGTTGTCCCTCCTCCTTCAGTAGCTAGGCGGGTGGGCACCCGGGAGAGGGCCTTCTCTGTGGTGGCCCCCAGATTGTGGAATGGTCTCCCCTTGGAGGTGCGTCAGGCCCCTTCCCTGTTTATATTCAGGAGGGCGGTGAAGACGCACCTCTTCACTCAGGCCTTTGGTTAAAAGCCCCCCCGCCCCGCCCCCCCCCCCAGTGCACACTCCACTACTGTTTTTGTATCTCCGTTTTTTAGTATTATTATGTTGGATTTTAAACCTTGTATTGGTTTTAGCATCGTTTTATATAGATTTGATATGTTTGTGTCTTAAAATGTTGTGAGCCGCCCAGAGACCCTTGGGTATGGGGCGGGATATAAATATAAATATAAATAAATAAATAAATAAATTGGATTGCCTTAATATAGTAACCGTTGTTTAAGAAAAATTCCAGATTCAAATGTGGATCACCAGATTTGTCACCCTCAAACAAGTTGCCTCAGTATATTCAGAATGGAAATCACATTAAAGCATAGAATTAAGCAGCATTCAGTTTCGGACAGTTTAGATGAAGTGTCACGTTGATTATTTTTAGTGTATTCAGAGTACTTGAGTTTCATGACCTAGAACAATTCATATGTCGAATGTGATAGACTTTATTGTGTTTTGTCAAGTATTCATGCCTGGGATTTACAGTGATGATGGAGACATCTGGTGATAGAATGAACCTTAACTACTTCAGTTGATGGAATCACATGCTTTTTAGCGTTCCAAAACGTGAAAGCTGGCAAGAGTATGGTACTATTGTTTTATCAAAGCATCTTACAAATAGCTTATGTGCGACAAGAAAAATGGATTGGTGGTAGTAGTGGTTGCATTGTTATTTATTTATTTACATTCATAGCCTATCCTTATACCACATGGTCTCAGGGCAGGTTACAATTAAAAACCAATGCAAAAAAAAGAGTTAAAAACAAAGCTAGAAGATTTAAAATAATAAATCAAAGTAAATTTAAACCAAAAGCTTGAGAAAAGAGGTGATAAGTTATTTGTATGTAATTTTGCTAAAACTATTAAAACAGTGTTAATGCCATTTCCATTTCAGAGACTCACAGCTTACCTTGACCTGAGCCTGGATAAATGCTACGTCATTCCCCTAAATACCTCAGTTGTTATGCCACCTAAAAATTTCTTGGAGCTCCTGATCAACATCAAGGTATATTTCAGTTTTATGAGGCTTTTTAAATACATCCTATGTGTATCTTTATTTCAAATTGAACATATCTAGCATATTAGGAAACCTAAATAAGGATTAAGGAACATGGATTGCATTAGGATATTACACTAGGATGGCAGGATGTTGCTTTGCAGTAGAGAGCTAGGCTGCAAATAATAGGTTGAAGTTCAACAGAAGCCAAGGTAAGTGCTACAGGAAAAACCCAAACTTGATCCATCAATCGATAGATAGATATAGTTAGATATGGATGGATGGATGTCTCTAGGGAGGTAACAACATCTAAAATCAAACATAATTAAAACAGTTACAGTATTTATTAAAACAAAACATCTGCAAATGGGAGACAAAAGTGTATCCCCATTTAACCGAAGACCCCAAAGAGGTGTGTCTTCACTGCCTTCCTAAATGTGTACAATGAAGGTGATAGACTCACCGCAAGGGTGAGACTATTCCATAGTCTAGGGGCCATCACTGAGAAGTCCCTCTCCTGTGTGCCCTCCCCTTTTGCTGTTGAAGGTGGTGGTACAACCAGGAGGGCCTCCCCTCCAGATCTTAGGCATGGACAGGTCGATATGGGAGTAGACATTCCTTCAGATATTTGGGGCCCAAGTCATTTAGGGCCTTATAAGTTAAACACCTTGAATTGGGCTCAGTAGTGAATCAGCAGCCAGTGCAACTCTTTTAAGACCAGTGTGATGTGCATCTGGTCAGCTGTCCTAGTCAGCAATCTAGCTGTTGCATTCTTCACTAGCTGCAGCTTCTAAACTGTCTTCAAGTGAAGCCCCATGTAGTTACCAGAGCATGGGTAACTGTGCCCAAGTCATCTCTGTCCAGAAAAGGCTTCAGCCGGCACACCAACTGTAGTTGGGAATAGGCACTCTTGGTCATAGCCTCCACCTGAGCTTCAAATGTCAGCACAGAGTTTGATGATCGTCCCAGTTGTGCTGTTTAACATATGCATTGTTATTCTTTTTATTTTTAATTTCTTAAAATAAATTATTATTTTTTTTTATTGCTGTAGGCTGGAACATACTTGCCTCAGTCATATTTGATTCATGAGCAGATGGTAGTTACTGACCGTATTGAGAATGTGGATCACTTGGGTTTCTTTATTTACCGCCTTTGCCGTGACAAAGAGACCTACAAATTACAACGCAGAGAAATTCAGAAAGGTATGCCTTCTGTACTGTAAAAAAAATAACAGGGTAATATATCTGTTGTGAAATGTCACACAAAGTGGTAAAATCTCAGTTTCTCATTTCTCTTGGGTTTATATGTTGATAGAATGTGATATAAACATACAGTGGTACCTCGACATACAAGTGCCCTGACATACAAGTGTTTTGAGATACAAGCCGCCGAGCGAGTGATATTTTGCTTTGAGATGAGAGCAAGATTTGAGATACGAGTATGTAAATACAGTACAGTACATAACAAAAACAACTGAGGTGGTGTTTTGGGAGCTGGAATGGATTAATGGGAAAATTGCTTTGAGATACGAGCGATTTGACATAAGAGCAAGGTTACGGAACAAATTAAACTCGTATGTCAAGGTACCACTGTAATTGCTTCAATTCAGGGATAACATTTTTTTTTTGTTTATGTCAGTGGTTCTCAACCTGGGAGTCGGGACCCCTTTGGGGGTTGAATTACCCTTTCAAAGGGGTCGCGACGAGTCTCCCGCTGCCCTTCTCTCCCACCTCCCAGCTGCTCTGCCCACATGGTTGGGGGTCCCCACAACATGAGGAACTCCATTAAGGGGTCGTGGCATTAGGAAGGTTGAGAACTGCTGGTTTATATTATACATATAACATACTGTGAGAAGCCCCCACTACAGAAGAGAGGGCTATATATGCCTGGTTAGCACAGAGTGAGAGACAGGTGCTTGACCTGTGCTGCTTCAGGCCCTATTGCACGGTATGGCTTGAGCAGTCTTTGGGCTACCAGTGGAGCTGCTCCTCCTCTTAATACTTAGAGAGACTTGGCAGTGGGAGTCTATACAAAACTGGGTGCAAGGCAGCTGGAAGCCACTGACTTCACCTGGATGTCCCAGGATATTTGTGCCTCTGAGTCTGTGTGGTGGTCGATTGCAGGGGGCTTTGTTTTTGAAGATGGGGGCTGTGAAGCATTTTGGTTTCTGGGGTGTTCTGTTTTTATTGGTTGTGAATGTATTTAGTTTTCATTCCTATTTTATACAGTGTATTGATCTGAAACAATTAAAAATGACACATATGCAAAAACAGAAGACTTCAGGAAGTGGACATACATTTTCATGGCAGTGTACTTGAGCTTTCTAAATAATACTGACCTATATGTGGCTCTTTAATGACATTTAATTTTTGATGAAACATGCATGATAAATTCCTAGAGATGGTGATCGTTAATTTTCTTACACTTCTGTGTTTTGTCAAAAAGTTATTTGCCCCCGTGTCTGCTGAAAGCTGTGAAATAAGCACTTCAGTTACATTGTTAGCTGTTATTTGCCAAAATTTCAACTTTCAATGTAGAGCAAATTACAATACTTAGAATCCTTCTCCCAGTAATACCATTTTATTTTTTTCTACTGGCATATAAAGTTAAGCAACTTAGGAACAACCGATCCATAGGAACACTTTCTTCCTGTGTAAACCACTATCTGAGAACTGCAGAGAATGGGAGGTTGATTACCTCGTGAAGATCTGTTCTGATAAGAGGCCCCCACTCCGCTCCGGCAAAGCCTAAGCCTCACCAGAATGGAGCCCTTACCTGAACCCGCACGATGAAGCTGGAGTAAGGAGGGGGAGCAAGACTCCGTCCTCGCAAGCGAGGGGGAGGCTACACGACTGCAGGAGGCCAGCAGGTGGTTGGTCGTGGAGAGAAACCCCAGAAAGTTAGAATTCCCTTCATCGATTTGCCAAAAAGTGGGATCGAAACCAGGGATTCTATGAGAGCTCATCAGGCTATCGGCCCTAGTCCAGGTATAGCTGGGGGGTCCTCCTTGCTCCAGACTAGGGGAAGAGGCTATTAATTGCTCACCTCTGTCTGATTCTCCATCAGAAGAAATGCTTGAACGCGCTGAACACATTGTGAGGGAAATACACCTCACACTCCCCTCAGCAATGAGTGTAGCTAGCAACATTCCCTTCGGAAGATTGGCTCTCACGTGACTCTGGTGGTTTATATACAAAAGAGAGCCCCATTCCAAGGATATACCCTGTCGTAGTCTGCTGTCATCCGTCCGAGAACAGCATTCCTGATTCTACTGCCATTTCCAGAGAACAGTCTGATGTCACCTGGAGGAATGCTTTTTCTGTTATAGTGCCCAGATTATGAAACTGAAAACCCTGAAATACATCACTATCAACTCCATTTTGTTTTCAGAGGCTGTTTCCAAGCTTACATTGCTTGGCTGACTGTGGTCTCCTGGTGTTTTGTTTAAAAATTACTTTGTGAGCTGTTAAAGATCAGTGAAAATTGTTTTGTTTTGTTTTTTAATAGATGAAAATAAGCATTTTCAACCCCTATATTACTTAGGAACTGCAGACTTAACACAGACTTGAAACTCTGCCTGCTCAATATAATAAATTGCCACTCCACAGGATAGGTTTCCCTTGTTTCTAGAAAATGAAACTAGTCTTTGTCCTTTATCATCTGATGCCACACAGACTTACAGTCACTGTTGCAAAGACATATTTTTGGTGAACAACAGAATTTCAGCTCTTCAAAATGTCCAGCCTTGTACAGACTGAGCCAGTTTGGTCTTGTGGTTAGGGTGTCAGAGTCTTATATAGTAGTCTCCCAGTTCAATTCTACACTCGTCCATGAAGCCAGCTGGGTGACCTTGGGTTAGTTACAGCTTTCTGAGCTTTCACAGCCCCACCTACCTCTCAGGGTGTCTGTTGTGGGGAGAATAACAGAAGGTTTGTCAGCCACTTTGAGTCCCCGTGAAAGGGCGAGAAAACCGAGTTATAGAAGCCAACTCTTCTTTTCATTCACAGTACTGTTTTATCATAACAGGAAATATTTGGCTCTCTTTTTTCCCAATGTGATAATTACATATTTCATTTATTGTCCAACAACAGGCATTCAGAAACGTGAAGTGAGTAATTGCCGAAAAATTCGACATTTTGAGAACAGATTTGCCATTGAAACACTAATTTGTGAAGAATAATAAGGAAGACAGAAACTCCTTGACTCAGTTCTTTATATTATGTGCAGTGATTTTTATTTTAAATTGTTTATGTAAGTAGTTGACAAGGCTTTATAGCTGAACCCTAACACTTTTTATCTTACCGTAAACACTTTATTTTTTTCATATTTTGAAGCATGATATCCTTTTTATATGACTCAGTAGGAGCTGTATAAAGTCTTAGCTGTTAGAGCATTTTTATGTAATGAACCTTCACAAAATATCAGAGGATTATTAATAGATCCTTTCTTATAAAAATTGGAGAGTAATTTATCGGAATTAAAAACGTGAAATTTGTAACAGTAGCAAAGTGGTTGATTATAGCATATTCAAAAAGCAGTTTGTAATAAGTGCTATTTTTGTTTAAAAGCAATTCCACTTGAGTTTGATTTCCCTTTGGCTGTTATAATCTAAGTGTCTGCTATAATAAAATTGTACAGTAATTTCGTATTACTGACATGTATATATGCTCTGTATGTGCAATGAAAAAATAAATATTACAAACCTGTTTATTTAATTTTTGTGACTTTTTAAACTCTGAACACAGAATTAATAATTTCAGCCTAAAATTCTTAGGTATGGCAGCTATCTCATCTGTAAAGGTCCATGTGGAGTTGACTGTCTATAATACTTACTTGGCTAGGGACTGCCATGGTAGAAACTTGACTGTGCATGAAATCCCAAATATTATTTTCAGTGCAAACAAGAGACCAAATGTAATCGGTCCCATCTTGTAATCACAATAGTTCCTGTTTCCGGTCCTGAGAGAACTGCTCCTTTGTTACCTTGTGCGCAGTGGAATTGAAAGGGCTCTTATGACACTGGACAGATAACCAAAAAATAAAACCACCTATATGCTGTAATATAGATATCAGAGTTAATAGAAAACTTCCCATGATGTTTGAAAATCAAAGTTTAGAACACTGAAAAATACTATAAATTACCAAGGAGGCAAAGTAATTCACATAAGAACATAAGAGAAGCCCTGCTGGATCAGGCCACAGCCCATCTAATCCAGCATCCCGTCGCACACAATGGCCCGCCAAATGCTCATGGGCTTCTCAAGCAGAGACAAGGAAAAACCTATTCCTGCTCTAGAATCCCAGCAAATGGCCTTAGAAGCGCCCCGGTTTCTGCCCCCCAGCCTAAAAGATGCACCTAGGCATTCATTCTAGTAGCCATTGATACATCTATCATCCATAAATTTGTCTAACCCTACCTTAAAGCCATCTAGACTGGTAGCTGTCTTCCAGCAGCACGTTCCATAAGCCAATGACCCTCTGGGTGAAGAAATACTTCCCCCTGTTGGACCTGATTCTCCTACCCAACAGCTTCAAAGAGTGTCCCCTGGTTCTAGTATTGTGTGATACAGAAATCTTCTCTATCCACCTTTTCTATACCATGCATAATTTTATATACTGTACTTCAATCAGGTCCCCTCTTAAACGCCGTCTTTCCAGACTGAAGAGGCCTAGACATTGCAGCCTGGTTTCGTAAGGGAGGTGTTCCAGCCCCTTAATCATTCTGGTTGCCATTCTCTGAACCTTCTCTAGTTCCACAATATCCTTTTTGAGGTGTGGTGACCAGAATTGTACACAATATTCCAAATGTGGCCTCACCATAGATTTATAAAGAGGCAAAATGACACTTGCTGACTTATTTTCTATTCCCTTCCTAATTATTCCCAGCATTGAATTAGCTTTTTCCGCTGCTGCTGAGCACTGGGTTGACACCTTCATTATACTGTCCACCAAAACCCTGAGATCCCTTTCCTGGTGTGTTGCAGAAAGCTCAGACCCCATCAGTTTATAGGCATAATTTGGATTCTTGGCCCTGATGTGCATTACTTTGCACTTGTTAAGATTAAAGCACATTTGCCACTTGGTTGCCCACTCACCTAATGCTAAGAGATCCCTCTGGAGCTCTTGACAATCTTTTTCTATTTATGCTAATAGAACTGATGGAAGAGTTAAAAATAATGGGAACCTTGACAAAATTTACTGTACTGTATCATCTTGCAGTTTGTTATTTAGGGGTGGCTGAGCAGTGTCAGATACTGTGGATTTTAGAAACGTTCGTGTGGGCATTTCTTAAATGAAGATATTCAGTGAACTGATGGAAGCATATAAAGTGATTTTTCTTGAGGAGGTTTACAGAAAGGTATTAAACATCAAGGATATGAGCAACCAAAGCTTTCTAAGGACAATGTCAGAAGAATTAAAGCTCATAATGTTTGGCTTGTGTCAAAGTACAATATATTCTAGCATATAAGACTACTTTTTAACCCACAAAAAAATCTTCTCAAAAGTCGGATGCCGTCTTCTTATACGGCAAGCTGCCCTAATGGAATGATTTTGAAATGATTTTTTTTGTGCTTTGTTTCTCCTTTAGAACAAAAAAACATAAAAACTCTTAATTGCGCACTTCTAATTTATTGCTTTTAGGGCTTATAAGTATTGCGAGACAGCATGATTCCAAGCCCTAAGTCCTGAGATATTTCAGACTCCTCTCTCAAGGAAAAGTAGGATTGGGATCAAAATCTACAAAAAGATACTTAATTCTTAATTCTGGCATGGAACATTTGGCATCCTTGATCCCTGAGGTTTTAAAGGTGTGCATGTGGGTGTTGATGACCTGTGTGCATCAGCATTCCACAAATCTCACCCCTATGCAAAATTACTGTGTTAAGAAAAGAACACCGGTACTTACCGTAGGGTGGTGTTCTAGAGGACGGAGAGAGAGGGAATGCCTTAACAGGTGGGTATGTCTTCAGCTACTCTGCAAGAAAGCGACAGGGGGCGCTCCAAGCTTTAAATAGTCCCACTTGGCGCCCTTTTGACAGTCCTTCTGGAGCCCCAAGGTAAGTAAGAGGTCCAAAAGGTAAGTAATGAGGTAAAAAACTCCCTAGTCGATGGGAGGGCCGGCATTCCCTCTCTCTCCGTCCTCTAGAACACTACCCTACGGTAAGTACCGGTGTTCTTTTCTCCGAGGACGGAACTGAGAGGGAATGCCTTAACAGGTGGGATGTACCAACGATCTGTTCACCTGGGAGGGAGACTAGGCAGTTTTTTTTCTTTGTTTTTTGCTGTTCGTCTTCCTCCTATATATGTTGCAAAATCCTTCTTCCAAATGCTGCCTCCACTGATCTAAACAAATCAGGTTTATAATGCCTCATGAACGTGGAAGTATTTTTCCAGGTGGTAGCTTTGCAAATCTCTTCCCATGAAGCCCTGTTGTGGAAGGCAGCTGAAGAAGCTGGAGCTCTGGTGGAGTGAGCCCAGATCTTTTTCGGAGTCATCTTACCCAAGGACTTGTAGCATTTAGTAATGCAACTTACAATCCACCCCACTATTTTCTTAGCAGATGCTTTTTTCCCTTTTCTGAATATTATTGTGTAAAACAAATAGTTTCTGCTTTTCTAAATTCTCTTGTACATTTCTCATAAACTTGTAAGGCTCTCTGCGCGTCCAGGAGATGCCAGTAATGGTCTTTAGGACTAGAGGGTTTAGTAGTTAAGGAAGGAACATGCACTGCATAACATTGTTCAAGCAGGGAAAACGATGCTAACTTTGATACTCTGTCACAGAGATCATGGTTATGAGGAAAATAGTCTTACAAGTCAAAAGAAATAAGGAAACACTGTCCAAAGGTTCAAATGGTGAACCAGTGGGCACTTTTAGAACCCAATGCAAAAGCCAAGAGGGGTATCTATGAACCACAGGGGATGAACTGTTTTTAAATGGTTAAGGAAACCTTTTAACTTGTGGATGATTGGTAACAGATGAGTCTTTGCCAATGTTCACAACTGAAGCAACGGCAGCCAAATGTCTGTTCATGGTACTGTATTGAAATCCCATTTGAATGCCCCTCTGCAAGAAGATTAAAGTGTTAACAGAAGGGTTCATGGGATCCTCCGAGATTGACTGAACCCAGTCATAAAATGTTTTCCGTCTACTAGTGTATAGTCTAATGGTTGATCCTCTTTTATCAGCCAGAATTGCGTCAATAACTAAGTCCATATAAACTAAACATCTCAGTTTGTGCCTCTGAGCACCCAGGTATTGAGAGACATCCACTGAGGATCCAGATGTGGAATCCCTTGTTGCATTAACAAGCCTGGTCTGATAGGCAGCTGAAGTGGACCCTGAATTGCCAATGCTTTGATCATGGCACGCCATTGTCTGCGAGGCCACAGTGGCAGTACCAGGATCACAGCTGCCAACAATCTCCATAGTCTGGCCAGGAATCTCGAAAGAAGAGGCAGCAGAGGAAATGCATACAGTAAACCTGGAGGCCATGGATGTGATAAGGTGTCCATTCCCTCCGCTGTATGATGCCTGAACTGACACAGAAATTGTTCTCCAGTGTTGCAAACAAATCCATGACTGGGATGCCCCACTGTCTCATCCAGTCAAAAAATACCAGGTGTAATGCCCGTTCTGTGCTCGGAAGGTGTGTGCGAGATAACGCATCCGTCTGCAGATTTTCCTTTCTCTGAATGTGCAATGAAGAAACTGACTAAATATTAGCTTCTGTCCATGCAAAGATTTCTTCTGACAGACGCATGAAAGATTTGGATCTGGTACCTCTTTGTTTTACAATATGGTCTTGGGCAGTTAAGTTGTCAGTGAAGATCAAGACATGCTGTCCTTGAACCAATTAAAAAACACCAGCAAGGCCAGCTATATAGTCTTCAGTTCAAACCAGATGATAGAATGAAGTTTGTCTTGAGGAGACCATTGTCCCTGTGCTGTCCTGCCCAAGCAGTGATTACCCCACCCAAAGAGGCTGGCATTAGTATTGATTAGAACTCTCTCAGGAGGTGATATAGGACAGCCCAGGGTTAGCTGTCTGACATGGACCCCACCATGCAAGGGATCCCTTGGTAATCAGAAGTGTCCTAGGAACCTTTGTGATCATGACAGAGGTATACGGAAGCAGCATTCATTGCAATGGGCGAGCTCTGAACCTTGCCCATAGCACAATATCTATTACAGAAATCAATTTGCCCCAAAAGAAAGAGAGGCTAGCTAGGGAAGCTGTTCTCTTATTTATTAAGGTCAGGGCCCTGGTGGATATTACATCCACCCTTTCTGGAGAAGTAGAGAACTTACTTTGTGCTGTATTAATCAGAGTACCCAGATGCACCATGGTCTGAGAGAGAACCTGTGAGCTTTTGATCCAGTTTATCAAAAACCCATGAGTCTCCAGCGTATGTTTAACGAAGGTAACATCACGTTCCGCTTTATCCCTAGACAGCAATAGAATAAACAAATAATCTAAATATGCATAGATATACCATGCAATCTTTGACCTTGTACAAGTGCGCTTAGAACACAGGAAGGATTCGAGTGGTCAAACTCAATCGAAGGGTAAGGCTCAAAACTGCCAATGGCTCAATCCTAATGTGAAAGTTAGGAACTTTTGAGAACATGGCTGCATAGCTATATGCACGTATGCATCAGAAAAATCCATAGAAAACATGTAAAGATTTGCATCAATCGCTGTTCTTGGTTTTTCAAGGGTTTCCACCTTGAACTTAACGTGTGGTATAAATTGGTTGATGTACTGAAACTCAAGAATTGATTTCCAATCGCCCTTCTTTCTTGGAGCGACAAAGAAAGAGGAGTAAACTCCCTGACCTCTTTCATTTTCAGGTACATGTTCTACAACTCCAATAGAAATCAATTTAGCAAATTGCTTCATAACTTCCCTCTTTCTATCTTTTTTTTTTTTTAACAAGACATACACTTTAAGCACTGAACAAAACGTGAAGGTGGGAGACAATCAAATTCAGTTCTATATCCGTCTTACTAATGTTAGAAATCCAATAAGCACCTGACTCGGGTGGCCATTGATCAGCAAAGGTTGTCAAATGACCCCCTATTGGAGCACTTTCTGAATCATTGGGAAATTCACTTGGAATCATGAAAGAAAGAGCCTTTCCCGACTCCCAGCTATGTTTTGGAACTCTTGACTTGTCTGAAGAGGGCTTGTCATAATTTCTAGAGATTTCTTCCCTGAAGGAATGAAAATTACTCCTCTGTGGGTGATAGGCCAATCTTGGAGGGGAAAACCACCTTTGTAAGAAAAGAATCTCTTTTCTTTACCTTTATGCAAACATGATGTGGTTGGCCTGTTTTTGTTTGTTTGTTTGTTTTTCTTCCCCCGGCCTTCCAGCAAAATATCCCACAGCACAACACAAAGTCCCCCCAAAGCATTCCATCAATGAGTGGGGAAGTAGTCACATTGTTCTTTACATTCGGATCCACCTGCCAAAACTTTAACCATAAGGTTTTCCTGGTGGCTACATTACATGCTACTCCTCTAGTTGACATGAGCATGGCATCTAGAGATGTGTCTGCTGTCAAAGCTAAAACCTTTCGTATGTGTCTGCTGTCAACCTAGAACCTTTTGTATTTCATCAATGATAGAGTCTGCCCACTTTAGAGCCGCTCTAGAAAGCAGAGATATGAGTGTTCGTAGGTATACACAAATAATTTGATTCAAAACTTTTCTTTAACATCGACTTCACATGCCTAAAGGTCTGCTGATTGGAACAACAGCACAGAGAGACTCTAATCTATGAGAGGCGTCGCCCAAAAACTAGCATCCTCACCTTCTGCTCCAGTTTATTTGGAACAGGAGGGAGTTTAGCAGGTTTTCCCACTGTTTTAGAATCTTCTTAAAGCTCTGATGCAAGGGAGAGATACCATATAATGTTTGGGGGGAGCCATCAAAAGGTTGGCCTGCTCTGAGGCTAGGTCAGTGGAAACCACTTCGACTGGCTTTAAGGATAATGTGGCTAACATCTTAAGTAATACTTTTGGAAATTCCTCCATTTAAAAATCCTAGG
Organism: Aspidoscelis tigris stejnegeri; assembly: GCA_023333525.1. Classification (NCBI taxonomy): domain Eukaryota; kingdom Metazoa; phylum Chordata; class Lepidosauria; order Squamata; family Teiidae; genus Aspidoscelis; species Aspidoscelis tigris. Next base: position 3,136,751 of record JALMGA010000010.1, read on the forward strand.
AAAAGGCAATCCCTTTCCTAAATCTGGTATTTGCATAGAATCAGAATCATCATTATCATCCGAGTCCCATTGGTTAGGGTCATTAACATAAGTGGAAACATCAGATCCCTCAGAATCCTGCAGTTCACTGTCAGAAACCTAAAGGGTCGCAATTACTGTCAGTGTCAGAACTGCTATTTTCAGGTTCTCCAGCAGGTGGCGATGATCGCTTGCCAGAAGGCTTGGCTCTGTCTAGCTGACAGGCTCTCTGCAAAGCAGCAGCAGCAGCAGCAGCAGCAACAGCCGCCGCCGCCGCCGATTAAGCCTGTTTGGTTTCCTGCTGCTAAGTTTTTTATTTTCGGACGAAGAGAGTCCCGAGAGGATGTTTTATTCTTTAGGCTTGAAGAAGAGGCAGCAAGCTTGGTCTCTGTGGAAGACGAACCTGGCTTGACGGACACTGCTGGCAGCACCGGTTCAGAAGAGACCGCCCCTTTGAGGCGTTGGTTTTGGCAGGCTTTGTAGTTTGTGGCTGCTGCTTTCCCTTTGCCTGAGTTGCTGCTCTTGCTCGCGGCCGTGATGGTAATTGGAGGACTAGCATTTCCCAACCGAGACTTACCTTTTTAGAGGGTTTATTTTATTTATTTATTAATTTTTCCAGCATGCTTAATTTTCTTTGACTTCATGTTTGGCTTAGGTGGGGAGGGGTTTGTAGGCGAGACAGGAGGGTGAAGGAAGAAAGGAGTAGGGATTCCTGCCCCAAAGGGTCAGATAGAGGCTGTAGGAAGGAGGAGGGAGGGAGGTGGATTTTTTTTCTCTCTCTTTTTTTCTTTTTCCTCTGGCTCCGCTCCCAGCCGAGCTCTCAGGCAACAAAAGTCTAACACACCTCCCGTCTGCCTTATTTCAGAAAGGGAGACCAAGGGAACAGACGGCCGAGCTGGTCTGTGTTGGAACTGGCTGGAACGACGAGGCGAGCCCAACAAAGACTCCGCCATGAGCAAAGAAGGGGCGGGTCGTTATTTTGATCCTGGGCCAGACATTGCGCTGATGGGATGGGCTGATGGCCACTTACTCCCTAGCCCTAACTTCACCTCACGCTGTGAGGGAGTGAATGCTGGATATATCATTCAGGGGTTGAACTCACACGGTATCCCTCCGGAGACTACCTCACGCTGTGAGGAGAATGAGTTGCCATCGGCCTGAGGATAGATGAACAAGCTGCCTCAGACTTTGTCAGGCAGATTGTCAATATTTAAAAGGCACGAACCTCCTCCTGGAGGTCGAGTAGCTCTTGCAGTATCCCTTCAGAAGGGAACTGTCGGCCCCAATAAACGGAATCTGTTGACTTGATGAATGCCTTGACAGGCCTCGAATACACTCTGTAGTCAGAAGTCCTCGCTAACTTGCAGAAAGCGACAGAAGGACTGTCAAAAGGGCGCCAAGTGGGACTATTTAAAGCTTGGAGCGCCCCCTGTCGCTTTCTTGCAGAGTAGCTGAAGACATACCCACCTGTTAAGGCATTCCCTCTCGGTTCCATCCTCAGAGAATGTCAAATGAATGGAAGGCGATGGTGTCTTCGGGATAAATCAGCAACCTTATTCAAATATCGTGAAAAGGATGCAAAAGTTAACACTTTGAAAACGGAGGGCAGGACACGCCGATGCCTACACAGTGAGGAGGAAATAAAAAGGAAAAACAGTGCAAGACCGACGGCAGGAGGTCATTCTTGTCGCAGGAAACCTTGTTCTGCTTCCTCCGTTTAACGTGTGAACGAAGCCACGAGAGCACTTCGCGTTTAAAGTTCCAAGTACAGTATCTTCGGTGCAATTATGAGTCCCAGAATTTAAAAATGTCAAGAAGTCGCTTAAGAAAAACACTTTATTTTGAAACTAAGGCTCCCATGTTCCGAAAAGGGAATTTCCAGTAACTCTCAAGAATGAACGGATGGATGAGCGAAATAGAATGAGCGAAATACGGCGATAGGGGGGGAAAGTAGTAAATTTAATTGGGCCTTCAGGGTTGGGCAGCTGCTCCCTTCCCCGCGCCGCCGACTCCTGCTTAGCGTGAGGCGGGGGTCGCAAGGGCCGCGCCGTCTCCCCGCGTGGGCTTTCCAGAGGCTGCCGCCCGGGCCGCTTCTTCCACGCGCGTGGACGCGGAGCGTCCGTCCACGGTATCACGATCCATGCGCGGCGAAACCCTGACCGGCCCCTGGGCGACGGCGCCTGGGCGACGGCGCCTTCGGTGTCTCGGCGGCAGCGGCCACCGCCGTCGTCTCTCCCCCGCTGGACTAGAGATTCTGCGGGGCGCTGCGTCGGTGAACAGGCGGCGGGCGATGGAAGGAGCGTCCGCGTCAGTCAATGAGGCTCCCTCCCTCAGTCGCCGTTTCTCAGGGGCGGAGAAGCATCCAAGAGGCCGCCGCTCCCCCTCCGCGTAGCCCATTCCTCGGCGGCATTTACTCTTGGGAAACAGAGTGACGTTGGGCGGCCCTCTTTAACCGCCGCCGCCGCCGCCGCTTCGAGTCGAGTCAACCCAGCAACGTCTCTCGTTGTTTCCCCCACGGGGAAGCCTGAGAGGAGGAGGAGGGGCTCGACCGCCGAGGGACCCGGCCTGGAAGTGATGTAAACGGTGGGCGTGAGGCGCCGCTTTCGCGCGATTTGCCCGCTGGGGGAGACGGAAAGAAAAGCGGGAAAAGCCGCCGCCGCCGCCTAGTCTCCCTTGAGGCGGCAGCCTTCGTCGTCGGCGCCGGCAGCGCTTAAGCCGCCGCGGCTGCTTCTCTATGTGGGTGGAGGCGCCCAACATGGCGTCGTCCCCGAGCAAAATGGAAACTTCTCCAGCGGGGAGCCGCGGCGGCGCCGAAACCATCACGGCGGGCCCCGAGGACGCGGCGACGCCGTCTTCTCTCAGGTTCGTCAGTTGGCGGGTCGGTCGGTAGGAGGAGGAAAGCGCGGGCCCTGATAGCGGAGCGACGACCGGCGTCCCCGCCCTCGCTTGCTCGCTCGGCCGCCGGCAGCGGCTCAGGGCGGAGACGGCAGGGGAGGCCCGTCCGCCTGACAGATCTCTCTCTGCCGCCTGGGGAGGAGCCCCGTCCCACGCCGTCCCAGTCGTGCCTGCCGGCTGCCCTGGCTGACGGAGCGAGCGAGGACTCTTCCCCTCGTTCCCTCTCCCGTATCTGGCCGGATTGGACGGACGGCGCCGCCGGGCGCGTCGCCCTTGGTTTGCTCGGGGATGCCTGCGCCGGGGGCGCTTTGCAAGCCTGCCCCTTCGTTGCTCGGTCTCCGCTGCTGTTCCGTATGGAAGAAGCGGAGTGAAGTCGGCGTTGTAGACGACTGGAAAGGGGCGCAGCAGCAGCAGGCGGTGTGATGATCTGTTCTAAAAGAAGCACAAGGACTTATTTCGTTGGTTTGGAAAGCAAAAAAAAGAAAGAAAGAAAGAAAAATAAGTTGTCGGGAGGGCGGTGCGCCTGCCGCGCAAAGCTAGGGAAGAAGTTGCAGGGAACATGCACAGAGTTCCGCTATTGTAGCAGCCCAGTGAGCGGCTCCTGAGGCCTATTCGCACTTGGCTTTATTCTGGAATATAGCCTGGCATAGGGGCCTGCTGTCCACATGCTAGTGCAGCCTATAGGATGTCCCACGTGAGGCCTGCTGGACGTTAGCATGCAAACAACAGATCCCTGTCCTGCGATATATTTCAAAATATAGTCAAGTGCGAATATGCCCCTAGATGCAAATGCTGACCACGATGCCTGCATGTTTAGCTGCTGCTGCTGCCAGTCCTCAAAAGTGTGGATAAATAAGCTGAAAACATAGCAACAACAACCCTTTGCTACGTAAGCAGCCCAGTCTGTTTGCCCAAAGCGACAGATTTCATAAACTTTCTGTAGTATTTGCATTGTGTGAGAGTCCGGTATTTATTGTCCGTGTCAGTCAAGCAGTATTTTCCCCATTCAGGTGGAATCTGTTTGTTTAATGAGCTCCACTTCCCAGCCCTTCAGTGGCAGGATTAACAATATTATAAGAAAATAACCGTGGCTGATGGAGGGGTTCTCCTGTATTCTTACCCTGGGGTGACACTGGGGGACGGTGACATCTTTGGCTCTTGACAGATGTCTTTTGTAAACCACGCAGTTCACTGGTGGGAATGTTTGTCTTCTCCTCTATTGCTTATAGTTCAAGAGAGTCCTCAACCATGATGAAATACATTTATTTTCAGTATTTATATATTTCTCAGTTACCAGAGGTGCTATCAAAAGAATTTGTAGCAACAAAATTTACAATGAAAATGGACTTTAATGGGTGAAAAAGTAGTCGCTCTGTACCTGGATTCAGTTCACGTCTGTCTTTAACATATGAGTTTAAATTGCCATGTACTGAAGTTTAACATCAGTTGTTTTAGTCATATATTTCGGAATTCTTTACAGAGCAAAATGAGACATTAAAAGGATGGAGTCAAAATGTTCTATCCTTATGGAATGGCAAAATCTTTGCTGCTTTTATAGATCTAAAAACGGCTTTTGATTAAGTTTTAAGAGAGAAATTATGGGTTAAGATGGAGGCTCTTGTTCCTGACAAAAGGTTAACCTCTCTTATCAGATCCTTGTACACAAACAGTACGCTACAAGTCAGATGCAATAGTGAAGGATTGTTAACTGATGATATCTCTATGCCATCCTGGGTCCAAACAAAGCCCTAATACATGGCACATGGGAGTCAATACGTGTTAAAAAACCCCACTTCACAAGTGTTTTGCATGCAGAATAAGGGGCTAACACATATTGACCTGGTGCCATGCAGACGCTGCACATTTGCTTGACAGTTCATCTGCTTCAGCGCAAACTTGTTGCCTTCCCAGCAATGTAAATGGAGGTAATGTTACCGGCAGAGCAAGTGAACGAGTGAGTGAGGTTATTTTCCTATTCATCCCCTCCTTGTCCATGGCCAGCAGGGGAGGAGGGGATGAATGGGAAAATAACCTCACTTGCTTGCTCTGCCGGCGGGTGGATGAGGGGATACTGCAATGCTCCTCTTGCTGCCGCCACCACAGCTGCTGCTGCCGTTCCTGCCGTTCCATGGGGACAGGCAGTTACGGTTTGGATCTGCGTTGCCCCAAACCACATGGGGACGTTATATTCTGCGTTACTACACAGATTTTTATCACACGTGTCCAAATCGCATCAGCTGGCTTGCATGCAGATGCGCCCTAAATGTGCTCAGGTGTGTATCACAAGCAGTGATACTACTAGAAACAGGACAACTGCCATTAGAATCAGAAGTTTAGCTTACAGCTATCAAAGCATGGTCCAAAATACACGTTTTTCACCTAACAAACCAATTATTAAAAGAATTAACAAGTGACACTTTCGTCAGTACATGGCATAAGAATATAAGTTGGAAGATCACCCAGTTAGGTTTATCACCAGACTATCTTTTCCAGCTGTGACAAAAAACACCTTCATGCACATCAAACAAAATCTGGGATATCACCACCCAGGATTTAATTGCAAGAGCAAATACCACCTGCTACCCTTTGTATATAGGCCTAAACTACGGATATCAATTAAATATGCCACCGTATAAAAAAAACTTACACATAAAAAGATACAGAATTGCTTTTGCAAAGGCCCGACTGAGTCTCCTACCCTCAAATCTCATGAAGGGTAGATACCAACATGTCCCCATTACCCATGGAACCTGCCCATGTGGAAATGGTGATGTGGAAACAGTGGAGCATGTTCTTCTTTTCTGCAATCTATACAACACTGCCCGACAGGAACTGGTGAACCCCAGGCTGAGTTTATGCCCAGGAAGATCCACCTCGGAATACATCAGATTGCTGTTAAGTGACACTAACCCTGGCATGACTTTATCTGTGGCAAAGTTTCTGGCCATAGCTGTTAAAATAAGGGAGAAAACAGGAAATGAAACCTTGTAATCGGGCGAACTGATCTGAGTTACTCATTCTTGATCACACGTCTTTAAATCTATTAAGTGGTTTTCTTTTTTTTGTATAGTGACTTTGTATGCATATTGTGATTTTAATTTTTTTTTTTTTTTGTAAATATTTATCCTTTAACATTTTACATATCTGGTCTGAGACCGTATAAATAAACTACTACTACATAAGAGGAGCCCTGCTGGATCAGGCCACAGTCCATCAAGTCCAGCATCCTGTCTCACACAGTGGCCCACCAATTCCCCATGGGCATCTCAAGAAGAGACAAGGGCAAACCTTCTCCTGATCTAAAGTCCCAGCAAATGGCCTTAGAAGCATCCAGCTTGTCCCCATGGCCTGAAAGGTGTACTTAGGCATCCATTCTAGTAGCTATTGATAGATCTGTCATCCATAAATTCATCTAACCCTTTCTTAAAGCCATCTAGGCTGGTAGTTGTTAGCACTCCTTCTGGCAGCTAATTCCATAGACCAATTACCCCTCTGGGTGAAGAAATACTTCCCCTTGTCTGATCTGACTCTTACCCATCAGCTTCATAGAATACCCCCTGGTTTTCTATCTACTTTTTCTATACTGTGCATGATTTTATACTTCAATCAGGTCCCCTCTTAAATGCTGTCTTTCCAGGCTGAAGAGGCCTAGACCTAAACATGGCCAGACCACAGACAACAAGAGGGTAGTGAAAGCATTTGGCCTGTTCACACACTGTCTGGTCTAAGCTATACTGCTACACTGGAGCATATACACATTCCAGAATTAACAGTTTATTAATATAATGAGTTAATAAAATAGAACTTTATATTAATATCCCTACTTAGCTGATCTGCACATAGCTCTTGGACCTGGCACCTTGGGACTTGATGGCAGCACCAGTGCACATGCACAGTTAAGGGGACAAGGGTGATGTGCCATCCACGTGCACTCACATTTTGGTTCATCTGATGTGCCAGTGCACTTGTGCAGCCCCTCAGATGACCCGCCCAGCCCCATTAATATGCAGATAGGCAGTATCGGATAGGAAAGTCCATCTCTGGTAAAGGTAAGTCATGCTCCACACGTAGTCATCAGCTTCATAGAGTGCCCCCTGGTTCTAGTGTTGTGTGATAGAGAAAATACATACCTTGTATGATTTTCTATACCATGCATAGTTTTATATGCTTCAGTCAGATCCCCTCTTAAACACCATATTTCCAGGCTGAAGAGGCTAAAAATCCTGGCTATACCAAAAGAAGTTAGTAACTCTTAGACCCTTTCTGCACTTGGTCTTTATTCTAGATTATATTTTAGAATAGGGACCTGCCATCCAAGTGCTAGTGCAAAGTAACCCCAGGCCTTGGGTCAAGGTGTGATATAGAGTGTTTTTCCACTGTCGCTAAAAGTACCCATTAGGTATCCATTAATGGGTACAAAAATGCCATTTTGTACCCATTAATGGGTACTTAATGGGTACTTTTAGTGACAGTGGAAAAATACCCATAGTCTGTACCAGCATCCTAATGACTGACCCTGTTCTGAGATATAATTCAGAATGAGGGCCCATTCTTCAGCCTCTTTGATAACCTGCCTCCACTCACAGTCTCTTTCTTCAGGAACTTTGTAGGCACTTTATGTTGCCCCAACCGAAAACATAAAGTGCAAGCCTGGATTACTGCTCAGTATTAAGACAAAATGATGTCATCCGGCATGCTTGAGGCATTTATAAGTTGAAGGTAGCTGACATTTCTGTTATCTTGGGCTCCCAGACAGAAAAGAGAAATGGAGTTGAATAGTCCCAGCAGAAAAGGTGATGGATAGCTTAGACAACACAACAAAGAAAAAGGTCATGTCTCTGACAGTGAAGATGAAGATCATTAAAGCAGTGGTCTTTTGTACTCCTGTATGTGGCTGTGAAGGTTACACATTTTGAAAGAACAGGAGAAAGAAAATATATACCTTTCAGTTGTGTATCTGGAGGAGTTACTTAGAATCCAGAGACTTCAAGAACAAAATTTTAAGTCCTAGATCATGTACAGTGTTGTTATTGTCACAAAATTAATTTGGTCAGTGAGCCTCCCAAGTTCAGTTTTTCTGAGCAATGCTCAGAAAAAGAGCAAAAAAACCCAAGAGTGACCACTAAGACCCTACAGGCTTCAGTTAGCATGTTATGTTTTCATTTTCATGACAGTACAATTAGACAAAAGCTGAACAATTATGGCTTGTTTGGAAGGGTTGCCAGGAGAAGGCCTCTCCTTTCTAATGGTAAAATACCTTTTTAGAAGAATGTAGATACCAGAACATTAATTTTTAAAATTGTTAAAATATCATCCAAAAAATCAACTTGATGTTTCATTAGAGGACTGTAATATATTTCAAAATTAATACATTAATTTTGATTAAAAATGTGTTTTTCTTTCTTAGATTTCTGTCTGCAGAAACAGACTTCATTGCTCTATGTGACACATTACGAGTAACAGACAGAGTGAAAGTAACAGCTTGGAAAATTTATGAAAAAGTTACTATCGATGGAATTGTAGTGAGTATTTAGTATTGAAGCATGGAATCATTATTCTGAAATAAAAAATAACATTTTCAGCTTTGTTTTTTTTTTAACAATACTAGTCTTAGGGCAGCAGTTCTCAACCTTCCTAATGCCGTGACCCCAGAGTTCCTCATGTTGTGGGGACCCCCAACCACGGGGGCGGAGCAGCTGGGAGGTGGGAGGGAAGGGCGGTGGGAGGCTCGCTGCGACCCCTCTGAAAGGGTAATTCGACCCCCAAAGGGGTCCTGACCCCCAGGTTGAGAACCACTGTCCTAGGGTTTTTTTTCTACTTAGCACTAGAGTACCCATTAAGGGTCCTTAATGGGTACTCTAGTGCTAGTGGAAAAACACCCCTAGTCCTGTCTGCTTGGGGCTGGGCTGTTGATCTTGACATGATGACATTGAGTTAGTTTAAGTTATATTTGAAGTTTGTTTTTAAAAAAAGCAAAATGGCTAAACTAAATGATAGACTTGGAGTGGAGTCTAAATGACAACAAAAAGCAACAATTTAGATTCTAAATAATAATTAATCTGAAGAGGCTCTTAAACCTGCCAGTTTGTTCTTATGGTTGGAGTGCTGGGCTCATATCTCGTAGTCACTGGTTTGATTCGGCACTCCTCCATGAAGCCAACTGGGTAACCTTGGGCTAGTCACACAGCTCTCTTTCTGAGCTTACAAGCATTACCCACTCCTCAGGGTTTCTGTTGTGGGGAACAGAATAGAAAGCATTGTCAGGTGCTCTGAGTTCTCTTAAATGGTGAGAAAAGCAGGGTATAAAAGCCAACATTCCTCCTCCCCCTTTAAAACATGGACAGGTACTGACTACTCCATTCTGCCTTTTGCTTCTAGTTTATTTACTGTTTCTTTCCTTTAGAAGGACCATCATAAAAAGGAACTGTGGGGAACCTGTATTTTTGTAGCAGCAGTTGATCTGGATGAGATGACATTCACTTTTACAGAACTTCTGAAATGTCTCAATATTAGGTAGGTTTGTGCTAAAAGAATATACTGTAATTACATAATAGTATGTGTAATTTCAAAGTTTTTTGTCTTACTGCTGAGAATATTTTTGTTTTGTTGCCATTTTGTCCAAAGCAATGCTTAACTGAAACCCAGAATGTAACACAGTAGCTTTAGTTTTCCCAATTAATGTGTCTTAATTCAGTGCAAAAGGACTGATTCCTTCTCATACATTCCAGTTGCTTGGATAGTAGGAAGAGATTTGTACATGTGTGTGTTTAGCTACGGCCACACCTCACTTTTTACAAAGACTGAAGACCAGACACCAAAGTGGACATCTGTTTTTTTCTGAGGAGTTTTCTGTCTCGAAAGGGACTATCCTGTAACAGGATAATCCCAGCACTGAGTCCATTTCAACCAGAAATGGACCCAGAGCCAGGCAAAGACCTGCTGCTGTCACACTGTTCCATCACCTGGTAAAAGTTAAGCTTTAGCGTGGTGGTGGCGGGGCGGGGGGGGGGGAGGCTTCTCCCTGGTACCCCCCATATTCCCTCTTCCCCTTGCAATGCCACCCATCAGGTTGTCCCCCAAGTGCTGCTGACACTGGAGCCCCACTGCCCCCTCAACCTCCTGCAACATCCCTTCATCATGTTGCCTCTGAAGTACACAAAATGACCCACTCGCCCTCTCGCAGTGCCCCTCTTCCCATCACACCCCATCAACCCCCTTGCTATCCTGCATCATGTCATCCCATCACTGCTCCTGACACCAGCCCCCCTTGCTAACTCCCTATTGCATTGGCCACTGCTGCTGCTAATACTGTGTCCCCACTCCCTTGCCCTCCTGCAGTGCCCCCATCTTGTTGCCCACCCCAACTCCCCCCTAAAATATCTCCTCATTGCATCACCTCCTCAGTGCACAAAATCACTTACCCCACCAACTCCTCACTGTTCTGCAGTGCCACCCATGTTGCCCACCCAGCCTGCAAAATCAGCCTCCTCACTGCTCCTTACCTTCCTGCAACACGCTCCCATTGCACTGAGCAACCGCCATGCTCCCCACCTGCTGTTGCTTACCATTCATCATGAAGGCTTGATGGGGGGTTAGCAGCAGCAGGTAGGTGTGCAGAGGTTGTTGCAGGCCTAAAATGGCATGGCCGTGATTAGCTTCCTTGTCTTCCCTGAGGCAGACTAAGAGGCTACAGTGTGACTACAGCCATAGTGCATTTGTTTTTGCTTGTATACCATGGATCTTAATTATTGTCCTGTCTAAATAAAGCTAAAATTAATTGTACCAGTTTGGAGAAGGTTGGGTTCATTTTTCAGTTTTTGAACACATTAATTGGATAATACAGTAAGTATTTTGAAGAGTTATTTGGGCATTACTGAGATAGTATTTCAAATGGTCTGTAAAAAGGAGGGGTTTATCTTGTTGACAAATGACAAGGATGGGAGCCCAACTAGCCAGCTGAAGCAGTGGCAGAACAGTTTGATGGAGTTGTTGCTTAATGTCTGTCACAAGTGCATAGAAGGTCTGATATCAAGAGTCTGTTTTTAGACTCTATTGTGCTGTTTTAGCATTTTAGATTTTGTCTGGCATTGTCACTGTGGATTCTGTGGTAGTTTATGTCCCTTCGTATCTGTTTATCTGGGTCTCTTTCTGTGTTGAGCCTTATTCTGGACTATATCCTGGTATAGGGCTGTTGTCTGCATACTAGTGCAGTTCCCCGATGGATGGAGCAGACTCATTGTGGATTATCTCCGGTGGCTGTAACTGACCACAACTGCCAGGGAGAGCCCTGCAGAATTTTCTCTCACCAGCTGCAGGGCTTCTCAGTTCTTCCGCGGTCGTGCAGCTGGCCACACCGTTGAGATATCTCTCAGGCATCATGTCCACTGTTTATTCATCGGAAGAGCAAGCAGCGGATTTCATGGGTACAATTGCTGCATCCCCTACTTCCTCTTTGGGCTGTATAGTGCGAGGCAGCCCCTTTGGATCAGTTGCCCTCAAGAAAAACCTCCGACAAATCCTACTGGCCAAATCGTCCTGCAGCTCCTTTGGAGGCTTTTCTGTATCCCCAAGCCCAGATGACTTAGCTTTCCACTCAGGGACTCGAGAACGGGTCAGTATGTTGTCTGCATACTAGTGCAGATTAAAGACCTTGCCTGAAGCCTACCATGGTCCAGAATAAGGCCTAGTGTAGAAAGGGCATGGGTGACAGCAAGCTGGAAGAACACAAGTCCGCATGCTTACACAAGTGCACACCCAAGTAATGGATGGGCAAGTGGAGTTGATACCATTGATTCGGATTGGAAATTTATCTTTCATTTGGGTGAACAGAACATGAGAATCTTGGACTGAATAGCATTGAAACAGAGCAGATCTTGATCATTTGGAAATGGGAAAACTTGTACTTATTTTCATGGCACGATCAGACTATTGCCTCATGAGATTTATGCTTGTGGGTGATGTGTTGTCATTCACCTCTTGGTAGAAGAAGACATGAGACAGTACAATCAGTGGGCTTATTATCAACCATGTGTTAGCAAATTCATAGCAGGTGGCATTAATTTACATTTGAAGATACAAATGAAATATTATTAGCCAGTCAATAAAATTTAGTAATTTACAGGAGCAAAATAATTTTCCTGGAAAATTAGGGTAAAAGAGTTACAGAATACTAAACTTTGCATTATATGGTAGTTTAAAAAAAAACATTTTCTTGATACTTTTTTTGTATCATGTCTGAGCTGCTGGTGAAATTAGATGAAATATTGTTTCAGATTCTCTGTCAAAACTGACTAAGAAAGAAAAAGCCTACTAGGAATTTGCTAATAAGTTTTGATGATTTGGGGACATTTTCATTGGATTTGGAGAAAAATTATGCAGCTCTTGATGACCGTTAACCTCTCATTTCTCACATAACATGCTTTCTCTTATTTTTTATATAGCGTGTGCACATTTATGCACTTGGTGAAAAAAATTGATGTCAACATGGATACTGTTAGTCCAAAAGTGGATAACACTATGTCACACTTGAAGAAAAAATATGATGTATTACTTGCACTGTACCACAAGTTTGAAAGGTAAAAAGTGGTAGTTATCATAATATTGGGATGACTTTTTAAAATATATTGGTGTTTGCCTTCCCAATAAACTGCGCAGCTCTAATATTAGATGAGCTTATCTATGTTTGTTCGTTGCTCATACAACAGAGAAGTATTTGATCAGTTTAGGAGATTCAGTGAATGTATAAATAAGAGATGAGAAATATTGATTTTGTGACCAGAGGTCTACTTGTAAACTTTTCAAATCAAAGCATTTATTATGGTCATAGATTCAAAGACTTAAAACAATATCAGACTTCAATAAAATCATATAGTGATTACAGGTTTGAGAAAATAATATACCTGCAGCCATGCAAACTCTGAATAGGCAGAGGTTAAAAGCTAATATTAAAATGCCCTTTAGAAGTTAGGGCCAAAAACCTGTCTGTGGCCAAAGTACTGCTTGCAGGTATATATTAAGTAGTAAGAGTCTGGCTAAGATGATATTGGAACTTAATGATATTACCTTAAAACAGGTTGGATCTGCTCTAGTCAGGTGGCTGTGTAGAAGTCTCATACCAAGGGTTCATGCTTCACAGACTCAGTTTCCCCATTGTTGCAGGGACATAGTTTTTGATCTAAAGGGAACTTTAGAGCTTGTGAACTTGATGCTTTGAGTGGGCCATGGAACTTTAAATAATAGCATGCGCGGACTAAATGCCTTTGAATTAAATCAGCTATTTGTAAGACTGCGTTGTATGGCCTCTCTACTTCTCCCTTCAATTAATACGTTTACTAGAAAGTTATATAATTCCAAAATTGCAACAAAGTCCTAGCTTAGAAAATAATACCTGAAATGAAGTTGTTGGCTGTTTACCACAGCTCAACCTAAATTGATCCCTCATAATAATGTGATGGTTTTTGGAGACCATATTATGCAAGTAGTTCCCTCTATGGAAAACATAAACTGTCATGCACTCTATGTGGGGCTGCCTCTGTACCTGGTTCAGAAGCTGCAGCTAGTGCAAAATGCAAAGCAAAGTTGTTGAGTGAGGCACCTTACTGAGCACAATTCCTGTTGAAATCCTCTTTGTCTCCATGGAAATAATGTTCTTAAACACGAGTACATTAAACTGAAATATTAAGTTATACAATGTAGTGATGCATGTTTCTTTTTCCCCTCAGGACTTGGGGACTTATTTATGTTGAACAACCTCATGATCAGTAAGTTTTTACTTTTTATATACAGGATATTAAATACATATTCAGTGTTTTTGAAGATCAGTGTGTTAAGTTTGGAATGAATTAAACAGGCGGCCATCATGCTTTTTTCAATAATATGTTTCCTCTACAGAAAGCACCTATACGGAGTGAAAAGCCAAGTGTGTTTAGGCCGCTTGGTGGCACAGTGGTTAAGAGTACTAGATTAAAACCCAGGAGTCTCTTGGTTCAAATCCCAGCTCTTCCATAGAAGGTCTTTGTGTTTTCCTCACTGTCTTGTGAAAGGGAGAGGCTTTTTGGAATGGAACCCAAAGGTGCTTGGATAAACCACCAATCCAGTGCCAAAATACTATGCTTACACACTCCTGTATCACACTAGGAAATTCTCATGCTTGGACAATTCACAGATTTCTGTACCTTCACACTCAGGCTATTTTTAAGACAGAAGGATGCCAACAGGTGTGTTTAGCCTTATAGAAAATAGGGGTACTTTGTGTGAAGGGACTTCATATAGAAGACAGTGACTACCTCTTCTGTGTCATCCTGCAATACAGGTGCACATTAAAATGAGCTTCAGGGATAACAAGACAGCTTTTAATAGAACGTTAGAAAAAATGTCCATATTGTAATGGCAGTTTAAGAATAGATTCAGTTATCAAAAGGAGTATTGGCCTTCTTTTCAGTGGAAATGTTAAGTGAAGCCAAGGTATCCATTTTCTGAATTGTATGCATCTTCATCCCTGCATGAAATATGGAGGTTGGTGGGTCAAAGTCAGTGACCTAGCCAGTAAAAGCTAGCCAGGAGACTGTGACTTGTTGATGAATGACTCCTGGAGAGATGGAATAGCCCTGCCAGCTCTCAAAGAGGGAATGTATGACCGTTTCTCAAGTGTTCCTAAGTCCTGGAAGGAAAGTGCTGATGAGTAGAAAAAAGGTCCATGCAGAGTTTCATAATATTTAAGTAAATTTACCATTTTCTCTTGGGCTGCATTTATAGCCATCCTGGGCTGCATGCAGCCCATAGGCCACAGGTTGGACATCCCTGATCTGGACCCATTTCAGTCTGGCTTCTGTTTCAGTTTTGCCACTGAGATCCCTTTGGTTGCCCTGGTTGATGACCATCTCTGGGAGAAAGATAAGGAAGGTGGTGCTTTTTTGTTTCCTGGATCTTACTTTGACTTTTAATACACTGACCATGGTATCCTGAAAAGGGAGTTGCAGTGGTTTTGCTCCTATCAAAGTGGGAACTAACCAGTGGGTTCCCTCAGGGATCAGTCTTACCTTTCAGGCTGTGTGTGTGTGTGTGTGAGAGAGAGAGAGAGAGAGATGCTAGGAGATGTCATCAGAAGATTTGGAATGAGTTAGCTTCAATATGTAGATGTCATCTGATTCAGAAGAAGTAGTCAAGATACTTGACTGATGCTTGGGGACAGTTGTGGACTTAGTGCGGGGGGTGGGGGCAATAAACAGAAGCTGAATTCTAGACAAGATTGGAAGTACTGCGTGTCACCAGGTCTTGGATCCATGAATTAGGGAAGGGTCCTGTTCCTGTTGGAGTTGTGTGGAACCTGGGGGTACTCCTGTACTATCCACTAATAGTGTTTCTTATTCTTTTAGTTTGTCTTAATGTAGGTTTTAATACAGACTTTAATGTAACCCTCCCTGAGACCTTCAGGTATAGGACAGGATGCAATGGTGACTCATGCAATAAAATTGCGGGCATGATGACAAAGGATTTTGCCCACAGGGCATCAAAAAGAGAAAACACCCCACCCCACCCATTACTGCTGACTCTTGCATGAGTTACCAGGGCCTAAATAGGCTTTTGTAACAAAGCAGACATTTTGTCTACCTTTGATCATCCCTTAACTGTAACTGTATTTTTACTATGTTTAGGTACAGTATTTAAGGTGACATACAGGGTAGATGAGTAGAGCCAAAAAGGAAATGTGTACTGGCTTAGAACAGAAGAATCCCAGACTTCCATGATGGCACATTGTTCCTACTTACTAGGAAGGATTTCAGGCATTCTTCTGACTGCATCTTAGTCTTCACTTGTCTTTCATATTTTGCCTTTGCTATTTTGTCCCATTAAGCTACAGTTGCAGCCTTAGTTCACAGATATGCAGAAGGTTAAATCCTTGGTTTGTATCTTTAATTACTAAACTTTGAAATAGTTTTCAAGTAGGAAAGAGAAATCTTCACTGTAGTGTTTTTGTGTTTTATTTGTAGAACCAGTCCTGAACTAAGTTTTTCACTTGTTAAGAAACAATGCTGGATCATGTTTCTTTTAGCAAAAGGTATGTAGCTGGATATTTAAAACAAATTATGTTCATATTGTCAGTAAGATTTATATCTCTAATAACTACTACTGCTGTACAGTGGCTATTTATATTTTTATTGGCCAGCATAAAGACATGATAAATAAGAAGTGAATATTTTCATGTCAGAGGAAATTCCCTTTTTAAATGAGATAATTTCAGAAACAAAGATTACCAAGGGAAGCTATCAGTTAACAACATTTGTAGATGACTTAATGATAACTTCAGAAAATCCCTTAGATCAGGGGTCGGCAAACTCATTAGTCAAAAGAGCTGAATTCCAACAGTACAATGATTGAAATTTCTTTTGAGAGCCAAATTTTTAAAACTTAAACTATATAGGTATGTACATTGTTATTAACTTAATTAGGGTACTCCTAAGCTGGAAGAGCCACAATCAAGGGGCCAAAGAGCCGCATGTGGCTCCCGAGCCGTGGTTTGCCTACCCCTGCCTTAGATGGAATAGATATTTTTATTGGAAAATTAAAAGATTCTGGTTCACTGGCAGGATTTAAGATCAAGAATCAAAAAATGAAAATAACAAAAATAGGATATTTGAAGATCAAATGGAACTGATTAGGTTGAAATCTGCCCCTGTTGGGAAGGGTTTCTGACATAAAAATGAATGTTCTATGCAGAATTGTGTTTGTTTCAGACAAACAATGTACCACTCAAACAATAGCAAAAAAGATGTATCAAATTTTATATAGCAAGGGAAATGGATTAAACATAAAAAAACTACAGCATGCATGCAAAGAAAGGAGTCTGCCTTGGTTTATCTAATTTGAAGCTTGATTTTGCAACCTTTTGTTAGGAGGACATGATTTGAGGTTTGGATAGCAGAGGTATTTGTGATACTGGCAGGGGAGACACCTTGATCAGTAGTTAGATTAATATGGCTTTTAAAAAAATCAGTATGAGTGCGTTCCCATGGCCATTTTAATCCAAATTCAATTCAAATTCGGGAAGGAGTGTCCCCATGGCCACTGTAATTAATCCGAATCGAATCTGAATTTGGCACACAGCATCCCCATGCAGTTCCCTATTCCCGGATTTTAAATCCTGATGAAACCTGGACTCTGTCCCCTTTTTGGAACTGAGTCTACTGTATTTCTCCCACATGGGGATGATACCGGGCTATTTGGGGTGAAGGTCTAGCATTCTGGCCAGTGGCAGCCAGCTGTGGGTGGTTTTTTGCAGATGTAAAGCTCCTCCCCTCCCTTGCCAGCCCCGCCAAAGCTCTGTATGGCAGGGAAAAAGCAGAGAGGGGGGAGAAGGGGTGTCTATTTCTCTTGGTATTTAAAGGGGCTTTTACAATATTTTTGCTGCAGAAATGCTTTTGTTGGGAACATGTATCTTGAAACATGTAACTCTTGCATGTATGTTTTGAAACATGTATCTTTTGCAAAGGACAGAAGCTTAGAAGCGCTTGAATTGATACATTGTAATCGCAAAGGGGAAAGCTGTGAAAAGGGGAAAGTAATTTGGATTGCGTTTGCTTCTTCTCTTGCAGATAGGGTTTGCAGGAGGGGTTACATTGCCTCGCATATCTGCATGAGTGTACTTTTGGACAGTAATCTCAAAAGGGGTGAAGGGTGCGAGAAAGAAAGTGAGGTGTGCAGCTAGAATTTATTTTTAAAACTTCCATTTTTGATTTTTTTTTCTTGCAGGTAGGGTTTGCACAGGGTGGGGGAGGCAGGATTTGAAAGCCTTGCTTTTAACGTTTAAAAATAGTCCCAAAACCAGGACTAAAAAGATGCATGGGGTTGGCTATATTCGGATGAATTGATGGGCACTCAATCCGAATGGAAATTATTTATGGAAGATTATTTCAATATATGATTACAACTGCCAGGATGGAAGAACCTCAGCACTACCCACTATGGAAGATTGATTAGTGAAATTAATAGACTTGGCAGAAATTGACAAATTGATGTGTTTGATTAGAGAAAGGATAGGGATGTAATTTTGTATGATTTGGCAACCCCTTTCTGACCTTTGAATAGGGAAAAATTGCTAGCATTTGGTGATTAAAAATACGTATTTTTGAAAGAAGAGAGCTAGAGGTTGCTATGAAAAAGAGTAGATATCTCTTGTCAAGGTGTAATTGGAAGTCTTCTTTGTTTTTTCCTCTCTTCTTCTATCTTTGTTTTACTTTCAGTATTTTGTTTTTTTATGTTTTAAATGCAATCTACAATATATTCCAGAAATTTCTAGTTTAAAAAATAATGTTCTTATTGGAATATGTCTCTTAATTTTCGTTGAATGAAAGTGAGATTAAGCAAAAGTTTCCTGTTAGAGGAAGGTATGATATTTTTCCTATAATAAGTTTAGTATCTCCATAAACTCCCTGGGCATACGAGAAGTTCTAAGAGCAAGGAGAAATTGGTGCCACCCCTTAATCTCTCTTTCCTTTAGCAGGGTATTCTATAACTTAAATTTACTTATTTTATAGTCTGTTTTTCTTAATTGTAAAATATGGTCAATACTTTGCTTTGTGAGTAGAGAAATATTCATGCAAAATTTTCACTTTTTGGATGTTTTCAGGAAATATATTACAGATGGAAGATGATTTGGTTATCTCCTTCCAGTTACTGCTTTGTGTTCTTGATTATTTTATCAAACTGCTGCCCCCTGTGGTACTCAAAGAGCCATACAGTAAGAATCTATTAATTTTAATCAGCATTCTCAATAATGCACTGTAGTTTTTTAAATTAAGATCTTTAGAGGTAATTCGATAGAATGTTTTTTTTGTCTTTCCATTTAATCCATGAGTTTTGTTCCTCTTCAGCTTCTTTCTCCCTCCTGCAGTATACAGGCAATACAGCACAATTGTCATATGGTAATGTGAAATAGTGAGGAACAATGTAAAACCATGAATTTTAAACACGTTGAAAAAAGAATTTTGTTAACTTTGCTATCCTTGGTAACTGTAGGGATGGCATCTGCCCTGCCATCTTACTGTCTGCATGTAACCAGGCCTTCACGTTGGGCAGAGGGAGATGAGAAGTGGTGGTTAGTTCTTAATTAGGCTAGCTCTGTTCTTCAAAGCCAGATGGTGTAAAGGAAAGGGACACTCAGGAATGTTTATGTAATCGACTGTGGGACAAGATTATTGGGGAGGAATTATGATGAAATATATATATGCTTGTGCCTGTACCCTTTTAGATGTACCATTTCTTCAAGCTGCTAAGAGCTGCACATTTCCTTATCCTTGTACTTTTTAATGTAGGGCTGTAAATAATGGTCTTGATAGAATAAGAAAACCCTAAGGGGTTCAGGTCGTGGCTTAGTTGCCATCTGAGGCTGGGCTTAGATTACTTAAGTCTCACAAGAAGCAGGTGGCCGTACTCTGGCATCCACCAGGATTTAGCTCTTGATCAGTCATGCTCTGAGAATGCCCAGTTGCAGATTTAAAATGAAGCTTTGTAAGCAGGATACTTGATTGATAGTGAAGTAACTGTGCAGGAGGTGCACTGTCAGGCTGTATGAGAGCATGAATACTGAAGAGTCATATCCACAGTGGAGAACATACAGTATATGCAAGCTGCTATCTAGGCCCAGAATCTGGATACCAAACAGAGCCCTGACCATCTGAAGGAGAGAGCCCTTCAGTGGGGTTGTTCAACTCAAAGAACCACCCTTCCACTGTCAAAGTGGGAAGACTTTAAGTACTAACTAGTACTCATAGGACAGCTGCATCAACATGCAGCATATCCAAGTACACTCCGAGTTGTCTCCTCCTGAGCCACGGCTATCTCCCTGTAATTAGAAAACTTCAGAAATCACAGACAATCATGCACATCATTTGGTATGGAGAAGTCCAATCCTACCTTGAAAACAACTACTGAAATTGCTATCACTGCTTCTGATACATCAAGATACATCAGCAGACATTGTAGGGAATTTGGGCCCAGGATAGACCACTGAAATGCCAGGCACCTGGTAAGAAATACCAGTGGCTGATGTAACCTCCATCAGCAGTGAGACTTGGGTCACGCATACCCCATGTGATTCCAGTAGAGCTCTGTTAGATATAGCATCAGGTTCTGGGATTGGGGATGGAAGGGTACAGGCTGGGCCAAGAGTCCCATATCCAGACATCAGGGAAGCTTTTAGTTCCCACACACCTATTCAATGTACTGATCTGAACCCACATTAGACTAAATCCCAGTTGGAATTTTGGAATCAAATGATAATCTCTGCCAGTACAGCTGTTAGACTTCTTCCTTTCCCCACCTTCTCTTATTATAGCCTCTAAATCAGTGGTTCTCAACCTGGGGGTCAGGACCCCTTTGGGGGTCGAACTACCCTTTCAGAGGGGTCGTGAGGAGTCTCCCGCCGTCCTTCCCTCCCACCTCCCAGCTGCTCTGCCCCCATGGTTGGGGGTCTCCACAACATGAGGAACTCCATTAAGGGGTCGCGGCATTAGGAAGGTTGAGAACCGCTGCTCTAAATGATCTTAGGTTGATGCTGATTATGTTAATGCTAAAGGCTTCTCATTCTTGTTTTCTTGATAATACTAGTCCTGCTTCCTGCCCTATTGCCTCAGCCCTGCTGGCTTCACCTTTAAAGAGTTTGCCTTGTGTGGGGAAGGGGATGGTGTAATGACAACATCTGGCCTGACATCTTTTTGCATGAAACTATGCCTTCACTTTTAGATACCTCATGGATCCAGCATTTTTTTAGCACAGTGAAACAAGTGGCTGTTAGTTCTTAATTAAGGTAGCTTTGCACTTGAAGACCAAATGGTAAAAAAGAATAGACTGTGAGAAAAGATTAATGGGAGGGAATTGTATTGAAGTATATATTGGTGTCTGGGTCATTTTAGAAATTATTTCTTATCAATAAACCATGCTGCTTAAGAACGGCTTGTGTCCTTGTATTTTCCAGCCTGGACCTATAACTTGTTGGCTGAAAATAAGCAGTTCTCAAGCACTTGAAATTCTTACTGCTTTAAGGGGACAATATATTTTTTACACTTCGTATTTCCAGCAGAAAGACATAAAGAACATTCCAAAGATGATTCATAGTGTAGCAGCAACTCTTTCTGTGCTTATGCCACAGCATCTATGTTCCATCACAGTCTGTTTTCCAATCTCACAAAGCGATTTTGGGTTGTTGGCAAGAACTGTGGACGGGAGAGAAAGTCAAAGGATCTTAATGGAGAGGATTGGATCTCACTTATATGAAGAATAAAAGGGGGCAGAGGAAGAACCATAACAAATTTCTAACCATAACAAATTTCAAAATTCTGCATGTTTATGTAAAATCTTTAAAGATGTACTGTGTTTTCTGATGTATAAGACTACTTTTTAACCCAGGAAAATCTTCTCAAAAGTTGGGGGTCATCTTATACACTGGGGGCCATCTTCTTATACAGCGAGTATATCCCAAACTCTATATTTTATCTGGAAAGTTGGGGGTTGTTTTATACGTCGGAAAATACGGGTAGATGTATTTCACCTGTAAATGCTTTGATAGGTATATAAAACATTCCATCAAGCTTTCATTAAAGCATTAGACTATTCCTATTAATTGCTAACTTTTTTAAAATAATAGAAATCTTACGCTGACAGTATCTTCTATATTGCTTCCAAAATAAATGAGGAAAATACCCTATAAATTGCAATATCCAGAGCTTTTAAATTAGAGTCACTAATTTTTTGCAAAAAACCCACTATGCATACAATTACATAGAAGAAGGGAACAGAAGGAAAAACTTTCAACAGGAGTATGTATAAATGCAATCCTGTGTATTTTAGGTTTTTCATTTGATTATGAGGATTAAAGAAGAAGAAAGCTTTTGGTAGTGAGTTTTGAGGAAGGATTTAGAAAAAGTAGCAACAAAGTATGTCCTAGGTTTTTATATTAAAAAAGAAACTGTTTTAAAGAGTTTTTCAGGGTGTAAGTTAATTGTTTCATTTCTTTAAAGTATACAAAAGAACTTATTGGCTTTTGTTTTTGTATGCTTAAAATATTGCTGTTTTACTGTGGGTGTTATCTTGACATGAAGAAATTATTGTCATCACATAGAATCTCTGAATACAGTTTCTAGTAATGGCTCTACTCGAACATACAAACGAAATCAGAATAAGAGTGCGTCAAAAACAGATAGTGAAGTAAAAGTCATTGAAGAACTTTGTAAAGAACATGATTGTAATTTAGATGAGGTAAGACTCAATTTTTATTTTATTTTAAGCATCTTGTAGTATGGTCTTTATTAATGTCATCTTTCCTCCAAAAATGTGATGCTATATTACTGTTTCTTGAAATGCCTTCTTCTCTAACTGTTTGTTGGTTCTTTCCCTGTTCCTCAGCTGAGGTACCTTTTTGGCAGTCATACAACTTTTCATTCTCTCCTTTCGAACTGGCAGAGTTCAATTTTTTCTTTCAGTAAAACTAGTTTTGCACTCTGGTTGGAGAATCTGCACCATTAATGTTCACTGGACTTGTATTTGCCTATGAATTCTGACCCTAGCAGTTAAAATATTTATAAGATTTTGTTTCTTATAACGTCTCAGACAGTGTCTACATAGGTAGGCTATTTTTCAGAACTGTATAATTGCCTACTTTAATAATATAGTTCACTGAAATTATCTGTTTTTGATGACAAATCATTGATTTTTCTTCTTTCCCAGACAGAAAGCATTTGAGGTTGGGTACCAGTTCCCATTACATAAGTACCCAACTTGTTGCACTTAGGATTGGGCTCATAGTCATTACAAAAGATACTCAACCAGTGACAAGATCCATTCTGAGTAGTTATATGCAAGATTGGGCAAGGCATTGTGCAGAAATGAAAATATTAAAATCTAGGAGCAGTCATTGTGGGCAACTATGGCTGGAAGCTCCTTGCCCCCAAAATCCACTTCACAAGCTTCCTTTGAAATCCATGAAGTATCTGAAAATCCTCCTTTGCTCCAACTTGTGAACTGACTGGCAGCAGAGCAGGATTCTGGCTGTGCTCAACCACAATCATCACTACTGATTCAATCCCTGAAATTTCTTTACTTTCTGACCCATCTTAAGTGATCTCATTACACAAAACACGAAACAAGCTCATTTCATGAGCAACCTTTTTGCACTTACTGAATTTGGTAAAGAAAATTAATAAGCTAGGAAAGTGTAATTAAGATGATAATAAGTTTATTATACCTCCTGGTATAGGGCAGGATAAAAATGTAAACAAACGAACACCTATGCAGTATAGAATTATAGCACCTACAGAATATAAAGCTCCCAACTAGGTTTTAGTTGAGAGCTGTGTATGTCTGTATACACCTTATATTGATGAAGGGATTCGGGATTGCTTCTTATAGTATACAAGAGATGTTTAAGTCTGTGGAACTAGTCAGACTTATCACATTTTTATTGTTGATCCTAAATTTGGTTTATTGCTCATTTTCGGTTCAGAGAAACTCTCAAATAAAAAACAATTCATCATCATTGAACAATAGAAGACCGCTCAAGACTCAAAGATACAACAATGTGTTATATAATCAGGGATAAAAAAAATACTAATATGGAATAAGACAGAAATGTTAGATAAGTTTGTACTTTTTACCTCTTATATTATTTAAACAATCTTGGTTTTGTTTTCATCTGCCAATTTATCTGTGTATTATTTTCATTTGTTTTTGTTTTTCTTTTGTCTTGTCTCAGGTAATTGTACTTACATGTTGTATATTGCTATACTTTTTTATTAAAATGTTCTATCCTTTATCAATAAACACTATCAGTTTGCTTCTCAGTAATAGTAATTATTTGCTGTTCCATTTTCTTTCAGGTTAAGAATGTTTATTTTACAAGTTTTATTCCTTTTCTGAGTTCTCTGAGCATCACTTCTAGTGGACTTCCAGAGGTAATATTTGGACAATTTTAAAATCTTCATTACACTGAAACCTAGTTCTGCTTCTGTTAGTTATCAAATGAAAGTAATTTATCATTAAGTGTATTTCAAGTAGTGCCTATGTCAGCACACTGTATCGATATATTTTACTATTAAAATTGTTAAGCATCTCATGCAGTAGACTGACTTTCGGTGATTTTGTCATTTGAATCAGTGCTTTTCTTAAATTAATAGCAAAGCTGACACATGAATGGAGGAGCAAACTTTTTTTTCCTGCTGTAGTGAGCAGAAATCAAACTAGGAAATGGAAATTACAAAGAAGGGATTTTAGAGAAGGCATTAGGGAAGAATTTTTAATTGGATGTTGAACAAAATGTCTCAGAAAGTGCAGAAACTGCCTTCTTTGGAAGTTTGTATGATTCTGTAATTAACATTTTGAGAAATAAGCAGAATTGCAATAAATATTACATGTGAAAGAATTAAACATCTTGTTAACATGATCCTCTCTTTTTTAAAACCCAAGGTTGAAACTATTTCGAGCAAGTATGAAGACATGTATCTGAAAAACAAGGATATTGATGCCAGATTGTTTTTGGAGAAAGATAAAACTTTACAATATGATCAGATAGAATGGTAAACAAGGGCTTCTACTGGAAGAAGGGTGGGATATAAGGAATAGAGTATATCTTGTATAAATACAAATATATCTATATTTTTAAAATCTGTATATTTAATACTACGAAAAATGACTGTCTTGTAGCTGAATCTACCACTCAAGATTATTATAATGGTAGATGACGTAAGAGCTGTTCACTGCTAAAACAATAATGGGAGATGCCCATGAGTAAGGTTCCTGAGTAGTCAGCTTACTGGGAGCTCCTCTCCCAAACTTTAATAATACTTCAGAAAACTAACATTTTGGCTAGCCACCAGACAAATTAAGAATTATATCAAAAGAAGAGAAACTCCTGCACAAACCAGACTCTTTGATAGTGAAAAATTGCCTATCCAAGTAGCGGATGCCAAAGGATTGCATTCCAGCTAAAAGAAAGTGAAAATGGCTGAAGAGGAGATGGCATCTGAATCAAATTTAATACCTGAACAAGCTGAAATGGAGGAACGTTTATCACCTGAACTCCAGAACTTAACAAAACATATTCAAAGGAACTGTGATAAGTCACTAAACAGAGTGACTGAGTGACTGATATCTATTGAACAGTCTCTTCAAGATACTCAACAAACAGCTTCAGAAGCATATAACATTGGAACCGAAAATAAAAGCAAAATAGAAGATTTAAAAGAAGAGCTGGCAGCAACAAAAATGCAACTCCTGTATGTGGAAGCAAATGCAAGGAGGAAGAATATATGCATTTGTGATTTTAAAGAAAATGCAAAGGACTTAAAAATCAAATTGTTTAAGTTGTGGAGAGATTATTCCAGACATAACTATAATGGAAACAGATATACAAAGAGCTCACTGTGCTTTAAGACCATGTCTAGATGCAAACAAACCCCCGTGGGACATTACAGTAGCTTTTGAGACTTAAAAGAAAAGGATGGAGGTTTATCGAGCTCTATCAGCAGTTAGAGTTTCCAGCATATGATAAATCTTTATCTCCATCGTTCAAGATCTTCCTTCAGAGGCGATTGGACAAAGAAAACTCTACAAGTTTGACCTTGGACTACTCCAATCCAAATAGATAATTTATAGATGGGGTTATCTGTGTCATCTGATAAATACTGTTCTTGATAAGTGAATTTGGAGATAAATTTATCTGAATGCTGACAAATATGTATACTGACAACCAAGCATGCCTTCAAATCAACAGTACCTTCTCTGGCTATTTTCACATAAAAAGAGGCACCAGTGATGCCCTTTATCGACAAAACTTTTTAATTACAAAAAATTATATATGTAAACTATAACCCAGGCATATGTATGATAAAAAAGACATAAAATATAGATTCAAAAGTTTATAAACTATTAACTGACACACACACTTCATTAGATCATATTAAATTGCTATGTGAAACAGACCTGGCAGTGAACATACCAGAGGAAGACTGGGATAGAATAACAAATAATAAGCAGATATGGATGAAATCAACAAGGATTAAGGAAACACATACAAAACTACAGTGCTGAAGAGGATGTAATGATAATCCTATATACTACCATATGGTATGGGAATGCATGCCCTTGTGGATATCCAGAAGATCAGTGCAACAAGAAATAGCAACAATAACTGTATGTCCCTCCTTTTAGATCCACAGATCAATCTTTTCAAAACCTTAATACAATTCAAACTTCTTCTGACCTTAAAACTCTTGCAACAAATATAATAATAGCTGAACAATGGAAGCAAGCACAAGCACTGAACATAAGAGAATGGTATGCACAACTTTGGGACATTAAAATGAATGAATTTGTGACTATATTAAAAAAATAAGATGTTGAGAGAAGGACGATGAGGTGTGGAAGAAAGTTTGGATTCCTTTTATCAGGGCTGCGCAAAACAATAACCTCAATATACCTGAAAAAGCTCATTTCTTGAGAATTGTAACCTAAAATTGTACTTTAACAAACACATCCATGTCCGGGGATGAAGGGGGAGGGTAAAAGGGGAGGGTGGAGGGTGGGTTGAAAAGTGTATATGTATAAGCTCTTTAATTGTGTAGATTGATTACTAAAATAAAGTTGGAAAACAAAACAAAATAACTACTAAAACAATAACTCTTATATGCTTAATTTTATTAACTACTATTAAGCAAACGCATACTGAAGTTTCTTATGAAAATCAATTATGTAAAGCTTATAAGAAGCTCTAGTTATCTGAAATATTATCTTACCAATGTAGTCTATAGGAATGCTTCCTAGTTTTACTCCACTGATTTTTAATTGACTATAAATATACCATGCAGAACTAAGATGCTCAGATGTTGAAAGGAAGCTGCCTTCAAATGAGTACTGTATTTTCTGGAGTATAAGACGACTGGGTGTATAAGACGACCCCCAACTTTCCAGTTAAAGTATAGAGTTTGGGATATACTCGCCATATAAGACGACGACACCCAGCGTATAAGACGACCCCCGATTTTCCTGGGTTAAAAAGTAGTCTTAGGGTGTTTTTTCCATTGCAGCCCTTAGATCCGGATCTAAGAAATGGGTACATTCCTTAAGCACCCAATGTGTTTCCACGGGAGGTGCAGCACCCATTAGCAATGGGTGCTAACACCCCTGCTGTGGAAACACCTTTGCACCCATCTGGGGAATCCGGATCTACCCCCAAGGGGTCGGTCTGTTACCCCAGGTGTTTTGGGGTGCAGGGGGGTGCAGTCTTTGAATTCACTTCGAAGTGACTTCGAAGTCATTTCGAAGTCAACTTCAAAGTTACTTAGAAGTCACTTTGAAGTTAACTTCAAAATCACTTCGAATTGAATTCAAAGCCAGTGTTAGGGGGGGGTCCCAAAGGTGCATCCCCTCCCCCTAGCCTCCTTTGGACCCCATTGCCTGTTTCCAGTGGAAACAGGCTCCCTTTAATCCAGATTTTCTGGCAGAAGACCCTATTGTAGACCCCATTAATGGGGTCTACAGAAAATCCGGATTAAAGGCCAAAATGTACCCATTAGATCCGGATTTCCCCAATGGCAGTGGAAACAACCGGGTCCCAAATGGGTGCCGTAGTGGAAATGGGGTCATTCAGCTCACACCCAAATGTGTCCTAAATGGGTGCAAAAATGGGTACTTTTGACAGTGGAAAAACACCCTTATACTCCAGAAAATACAGTAGTAATCTTGATAAAAATAAGCATATATTATTTCAGTCTGTAAAATTGAGACTTGTTTAAGGCCCAGTAGTAGATGAAAGTGGACAGGACTTGATGGCATGTTGAATCTGTAGGACATAAGAACAAAATCAAAATGGAAGCAGGAGGGATTAACAGTTTCCTTACAAACTTATTGAGATTTCTGCATGCATAGCACCAAGTCTTCCATTAACATTAGTTTTGGGTTTTTCTTGAAATGATAACAAATTTTAATTCTTTCAGAACAGATTAGATCAGGCATGTTAAAGATACGGCCCGCGGCCGCCACTGCAGCGGCCCCCGCCCGCCCCCGCAGCCTGCCGCCGCCGTCCTCCTTGGGCGCGAAGGAGGCGAGGCAAGGCGACGCGAGGCGAGCGAGCGCGCGGCGGGACCCTCCATTGCCCGGGCGCCACCATGGACAGCCAGCCCCTCCCTAGCCACGCCCCGGCCACGCCCCCAGCCCCTCCTCTGTGCCCCGGTCACGCCCCCTGGCCCTCACAGTATTTTTTTTTTTTTTAATCCGGCCCTCGGCCGGATTGAGTTTGACACCTCTGGATTAGATAATAGGCTGTACTCTAAGCTTTTAGGAAGTTTTAATCTATGATTTTCTAGTTAAAGCCAAAGACTATAGGTAATGGGAGACTTACTATTCTGCTAGCTTGCTTGTGTGAAGGGATGATCAGAGCAAGACACCTTAATACTTCGCAGTCCCTGGGCAGCAGCTTTCCATTGCCAGGACAAATGGAAACTGTGCAGGGAGGGCAGAGCCGCTACCTGTTGTCCAGGCGGGACAATCAATACTTCACAGTATCCGTGCTGCATGTGAGGGAAAGGGTGAAGTAAAAAGGTACTGATTAATCAGCAACTATTTACCTCGCAATTTCCCTGCTGTTGTGCTGCTACTGCGGACTCATTTCCGGTCATGTGACTGGAGCCAGCACAGCAGCTGCATGGTATTAAGGCAGTCTGGAGGCACCCAAAACGTTCAGTCATGCTTTGATTAATGAAAATGAAATTCTGTAAGGAAGACATCAGCTAAGACACTTTTCTCGTGTGAAGTTTACAGATGGAAAGAACACCTACCAAAAATAATTTAGACGAAGATTGTCCAGTTGTACTTCCACAGACCCCTGTTCGGTAAGTATAAATTAAGTTGTCCTCATTTTTAATGAAAGAAGTTTAGAAAATTGTTTGCAGAAGTGTATGAGTTATTTTTTCAATGCTTTTTATTAAAGACTTGATCAAGATAACACAAGCACACACACAAACGTATATTAAAGAGATCTTTCCCCACCCACCTGCCCTGCAGATCAAAGACAGATTGGATAAATTTTCAGAAGGATACCATGGTCGATGGTATCAAAAGCCACTGAGAGGTCCAGGAGAATCAACAGGGTTGCACTCCCTCTGTTTCTCTCCTGGAGTAGGCCATCAACCAGGGTGACCAAGGCTGTTTCTGTGCCATAACAAAAAAGAAAAAGCACATATGTACCTTCACTCTCAGTGCACATTGATTAACAACTTAATTAACCCTTCTTTTCTTCCTTCAATTTAACTGGACCAAAGAAATAGTCTTGTTATTTCATCTCTCAAAGCATTCTGGAGCTTGGGGTTCATTGAAAAAATATAATAAATCTTTCCAATTTTATTTTGTCTTGGAGAGCTTTTAAAATCTTATTTACATTTCATCAAGCCTTTATTAGTATCAAACATTAGATACTTATATCATTTATCTAATGTCCATTTAGTACTCTCCGTCCAACCCAGTTTAATTGTTGTCTGTGTAGTATATATAATTTGATCAAATAAATACTGTTTATTTGCTCTTATTCTCCTGGATGTCACTTGAAATAAAGCTGAGTTTGGTGTTAAGGCTTAAAAATATCTTCTTTTATTAAAACCTGAAACCCACATGCTAGTTCCCTACAAATGTAGCATTTACCATCTCTGCAAATTCTTCAGCTATTTTTTGATTATCTGCAAGTTATAGTACAATAATCGTAATATTACAGTTTGTTGCAATTTAATGTATTATTATCATGTTTGATAACTGTGTCTTGTTCTTTTTGCTTTAAGTTTGACTTATTGTATTATAAATAAATAAAATATCCCCCCCAGGGCTGCGATGAATACAATCCAGCAGTTAATGATAATTTTAAATTCTGCAAGTGACAAGCCATCAGATAACCTTCTCTCCTACTTCAGTGTAAGTGATGCCTTTTTAACTAAAGAAAGCCCTGTGTTGATACTGTCAGAAATACTTTGTTGTTATATAATTTTTTCATAAGTACATTTGTTCTGCCCTCTACTCCCCATTATTTCCAGTGGAATAATTACAGTGGTCTCCCAGGCTTTATACTTCCTTAGCTCAGTAAATTTCACTGAGGTGAGTGCTCAAGCTGACTTCTCACCAGCAACTCCAAGCTTGGATTGTCAGGGTTTGATGGGAGTTTTAGCTATTCCCCCCAGGCTTTAACTCACCACCTTGTTGTGCAGCGGAGCCGACCAGTTTTGGTCAGTGGTTATTGCTTTCTTCCAAGCAGCAGAGTTTTCTGAGAATAGGCTGAGACCCCTGGCACACTCTCCCAGCCTTCTGTCTCTCCTTCTTCCAGACGTCTCCAAACACCATCAGGAAACTGCTGTTTCTTGTATCTTCATCCAAGACACCACCACAACTCAGTAGTCTTAAGTAAACTTTATTCTACTATATACAAATACTATTACTATATGCCCAATACACCACAATATCCTATTTACTCTACAAACTCTACTCACTACTCCACCTCCTAACACATCAGCAAAACTTGCAACTATTATAGCAATTGTTAGTTTCCACCCACTAGTCAGTTTCCACCCAGTGGGCGTGTACATTTACTTTTGATTGGCTCAATTTGTTTAACCCATACTTAAGTCCAACCCAACTCAAGACTTCTAAATTACATTATCTTTTACACCTGTGTGCTTTCTTAATTGTTCATGCTTTGTCATTCTGACTCTCACATACATATTTTATTTCTATTACTGCATGTCCCATGTTGCATTTCCTTGACATGGATGTCTTGTTTTGAATAATTGATAAAAATGTGAATATTACTACTAATAATGCAGTGAACAAACCTTTTTCTGAAAGTTATTTATAACTAACTTGCACCATGCTAGTCATTTGAATTGGACCTTTGTATTCTATTTTTGGAGATTTCAGAAAACTCCATTCTGCTTAATAACAAAATGAAAGTCATCAGTATGTTCTTAAAGGATAGACCAGGAGCACTCTGCTACAGATAGTTTAACAAATCTCCTGCTCTGCTGCAATTTCTGACATACATGAATAGTAGTAAGAACTCATGGCCCCACCTCTAGTCATCAGGGTCCTTCTATCCAAAGTTTTAGCTGCCCTGGTTCTCCCATCAAACCTAAAAGTAAAGGCAAAGCTGAGACTTCAGCTCTTTCTTGCTGTTAACTTTCCCTTCATTTTCCATTTCCATTTATTCTCGTTAGTGGACAATGGAATGGACAGAGAGAGGAAGGAACAAGCAGTATAATCATTGATTCTCATCAGTTATGGTAAAAAGAATATGCAACTCTCACAGATTGTAGTTCAGAAGGGAGACACCACAGATACAGGTGAAAATAGCATTTTGCTCATCTGAAGAGAACTAAGTGTTGACAGGCTACTTCATTGCCCTCATAGATCTGGCCAGTCTTTTGGGATCAGTGGTGTCCCTTGTAAACTGATACTTAGGGCTAAATTTGCTTTTCTCTTCTGGAGGAAGATCATAGCACATCTTATAACAGTTCTAGCTTGGGTGTCGTAGAGTTGGTGGATCTGAAAGTTAACTTATGGGAAAAAACCCCAGTTGTCCCTGCTTCCACATGTTCACAATTATAACAGGTTGAATTTCATGTATGCTGCTGTACCTCAGTCATACAGTACAGAGAATCTGGACCTCTTTGGATTTATACTGCTCATCAGATGTCTGAAGTGGTTGCACTAAAACAAAGGACATCTTTGCCTGATCTCGAAACAACAGGCTCCCTAAATATTTCTTCAGGTTTAGGGACAAGGACTAGGGCTGCCTTTTTTTCTTTCAAGTCTTGTAAAACATAATTTCCTTTCAGAGCAGACTCAGTAAAGTTTCTGGGATCCAGCCTGATTAGAAATTTAATGGCAGTCTCCAGTCCCTGAGGTATGAGGGCTTAACATTCTGAACATCTACTATCTTCTGATGGTGCAGGTTCAAGTCCATTAGCCTGACCTGGTCTCAACTCCGATGTACCACTGACTTAGATTGATAAACTGGGTCTTTCATGGTTTCCCTGATCCCCACTTTCTCATAGGTTGCATTTACACGCATAACATGTTTTTTCTTGCACAGTAGTTTGTGAGACCCAAATGTGGTGAGTGATGACTATAATCTCAAAAGTGATCATTTCAAAGACAGCTGTGCTATTCATTCTCTGCCATTCTTCCAAATTGATATTTAAAGCATTTGGTGGTACAGATCCCAGAGTCCTTCTTCCAGAGGGAACTGTTATATATTCTTCCAGGACTGCAGCCATCATTAAAGTATCCAATTTTAGCTAGAAATCACAAGATTGATATTTACAGGCTTTCTGATGTGTTCTGGAAGAGAGAATCTATAGCAGGTTGAGGAGGTAGATTTTCTCTAGAACCAACTCATAGGTCCTTTGACTATAGCTTCAGTGCATCCCTATGCGTACTAGACACCTCCTGCTCAATCCTGCTAGAATGTAGTGCTGAGTACTTGTCATGAGCAGTAATTCCAGTGGATGTAGAGGAGGACTTTGGCCAGCTCAGAGGGCCAACTCATTTCTCAATTTTAAGCTTTTCATTAAGAGTGTCCTATCACTCTTGTTGATTGATGTCTTTTACAGCATTCCTAACTCACTTGTTGCAGAACTTGTGGACCTAGAGAGAGGGCTATTGACATGTTAGAAATTATAATGGAGCAGGAGATTAAACTTGTGAGTACTGGAGTCTACTTCTCCATCCTTAACAATAACCACATGTTGAATATACAGTACCCCATTTAGGCTGTCAAATTTCTTAGGAGTCAGTCTTTCTGCTGGTTGGAACTGAGGTCCAAAATTTTCAAAGTCAAGAGATTTGTGAAGGCTGCTTTAAAGTCGAATGTCATATGAAAAGAGATGTGTCCCATAGTTACTTGCTTATTAAATAAACTCTTAAACTTACTCATTGCAGAACTGTACCATGAATCCTACGCAAGACATTTTAGACAGAGTAGAAAGTCTGGGTTGCGTCTTTAGAGAAGAATTCGCCGGAGCTGTGGGACAAGGATGTGCTGAAATTGGAACACAGGTAGACTTCTCAAATCATGATTCAGAAATAAATGTACAGCCTCATAAGATGGAATTGTAATAGTGTATTTTTTGTCATAAGAGCTGAAGTTATGTATCAGACATTGTCCTGCATAACTGTAATACACTCCAGAATAATGGTTCTAGCAGGTTGCTCTTATTTAGATTCAGATCCACCTGTGCTATTGGGCAGCAAGTAGTTTCCAACAGTTTCCAACATTTGGAATGATTGCTATTCTTTTTATAATGGTTGTACCAAGTCTTTAGTGATCTGCCTCCCATCCTCTGCCATCTAATGGTATCCCATGAATTGCAGTCTTAGTGATGCTTGTCCAGCAGATATATGTCCAGCAAAGTCAGTGTCCTGTAGCTTACATAAGCCGCTTCATGGTAAGGTATCATCATTAACAAATACAGCCTTGAGAGATGGTGGTGGTGATAGTAGTAGTAATAAGAACGTTTATTTATAACGCCCTTTCCACCAAAGGGCAGAACAACAAACCTATATAATCAACAAATTAAGTTAAAGAAAATTTGCCAAAGGCAGCTTACATAAAACAGAAAAGATACAGTATATCACGTGCTGTAATAAATAATACATTACAGAATCACAAGTAATACATTACACAATAACAAAGAAGCTTGTATAATAAAATACAACAAAGGCAGCAATACCAGATCTTGTTTCTCCACTGCTGGCGTTGTAACAGATCCCAGCCTCTGACAGCAGATGGCGCTGCAGTAAGCCAGCCTTCTCCTACTCCTCTCCATGCTTGTTGTTGGGAGCTGGGCACAGCCACAGTTTTTAAGGCTCAGGAAGTGGGTGGCGTGGCAGGACATCAGCCTTCTCCTACCCCTCTCTATGCTAGGTGTTGGGGGCTGGGCACAGGTGCTGTTTTTAAGGCTCAGGAAGCGGGTGGCGTGGCAGGATGCCAGCTTTCTCCTAGCCCTCTCCAAGGTGACACCATGGATCTTCAAAGGCAGCACTGAACTCACATTGAATTTCTGCACTACCCACAACATAATCTTGCATACAGTGCAATTGTTAAAACGATAGTCTTTTTGAATTGTATTTTTTTCATAGTGTCGATATTTGATATAGATAAAATTGAGCACAAGTTTTGAAACATTGATAGTGCTCTTCTAATTCTACAGTTATTGTTTTAATGATGTCTGATTTTAGATGTTGTTACCTGCCCGGAGACCTCCGGGTATAGGTCGCGATAAAAATGTAAAAACATCTCAACATTTCAGTCAGTACAAGGACACTGCCTGCATAGGTATACTGCTGCACATCCTCCATGGTTTGTTTAACATAATTTCCAATCTGCATAGCCTTCATTTGGCATTATTTACCTTCCAGTGTTGCCAGCCTCTGTAGCTCAATTAGTTGTCATACCCTGTAGGCATCCCCTTGTTTCTGCTCACAATGCTGTATCATCTGAGATAGCCAAATCTGGGAGCTAGGATGGATCTTTGCACAGGATGCCTAAATTCGTTCTGTTCATGAATTGAACCAAAAGCAACTGGATGTCTCTTTAATTATTACAATTAATAACATTATCCTCCTTTGGTAATAAAGACAATCAGTCCCTTACTCTATTCCTTTGAGACACATCAGTCTGCATTCAACAGTCCTATGCTATTCTTGCCATACTCCAGTAGTTGTCTTGTGATTGCATCTATACCAGGACCTTTATTATTTTTCAGTTTTCTTATCTGTTATAGGTTTCTTCTGTTATAGTCATGCCTAACTCTACATCCAGCCAGACTTGGCTGTTTCATATCTCTTTGAGATGTTCTACTCAGTGTGCATCCTGTTCTTTTTGCTACCATAAATACAGTTTTCCTATTCTTATCCTTAAGTGTTACCAGTGTTATGAGCTACTTTGGTCTCGTAGTTAGAATGCCAGACTCATATCTTGCAGTCACCAGGTTTGATTCTGCAGTCCTCCATGAATCCAGCTGGATGACCTTGGACTAGTCACAGCCGTCTTTCTGAGCTCTCACAGGCCCCTCCCATCTCACAGAGTGTCTTTTGTGGTGAGAAGGTTTTTCAGTCCCCTTAAATGGGTGAAAAAGGCAATATATGAAAGCTGCTGCTTCCTCTGATTTCTTGGACAATGTAATATAGCATCTTGGCATTCTTCTAATCTGCTATTTGTGCCATGGCTCCTTTATATTCCAACCATGCCTTCTTGTCAACCCAGCAGCTTCTCTTAACTCTACAGTTGAGCAGTTGATGCTTCAGAATACCTTCTACTTTCTCACCTGATTGTTTTTTGCCTGATTGTTTTGGTGCTTCATGACTTCAGCCAATCACCAGGTTCTATCTTGTATGAATATTCTTGTTCAGTTTCTCCTATTTTATCATTTCTTCTGCACTCTCAATCACTGCTTGTTTGAATTGCATCTACCATTTTCTGTTTGCTTCACAATGCAATTATTGAAATCAGTTTGAGATAAAGAGATGAAGGTCCAACTCCATGTGCTCTGTTTTCCCATCTAGAAGATCTGATTCCTCTCATTTACTAATATAACAATTAATTTTATTGTTAGTGACTTCGTCTGGCAACTGCCACATTTTCTTGTGAATATTTGAATGTACAAAGTAATGATACATAAGCTACAAAATAGCACAAAGATTTACAATATTTGCCCCCTGCACTGCTGATTCATGGGTTCTGATCACATGTTGCCATCCTTATCTGTTCCTACTTGTTTATATGTTCATATCATATATAGCAGTGTCTATTGCCTTTCAAGGCAAATTCCAGGGAATATGTTGTATTTTCTTGGTCATCCCCAGGAATTAAACTTCAAGGAGAACCAATTTAAACTGAAAATACATCTACAGCTGTGTGACTTATGGTATGTCCAAGATGGAAATCTTGGTTTCCATTCATATGTCTAGGCATCTTGGTGGTTTTCTGCTTTCTAAGAGAGGGTTACTTGCATATTTTCTATAACAGCACCTGCTCTGGCATAAATTGTATCCTCATTTTCTTTTTTAATACTAGCAAATACTCTTTCTGATGGATGAACCACAACATTCTATAGTAACTGGAGAGAGTGGCACAGTAGTCACATACCATGACAAACTGTCGAATTAGGAGACACATTTGAATAGAGTAACCTGGGGTCCAGTCAAGCCAGGTATTATCTCCAGCACCAGCTGGCCAGAGTTTATAGCATTGCTTTGGTTCTGAAGGCTTTTGCCTAACCTCTGTCTTTCAGGACACACAGTAGTGTTCACAGATGGTGCCAATGTGTAAGACAAACTGGTATGGGGGGAGTGACCAGGACCAGGTATTTGAACAGAAAAGGAGATCTCTGACTTCTGGCTAGGTAGGTTAGCACTTGCATTGTTATAACCTGTGCGCCTCAATCTTTTCTTCTCTGAATATCCAAACTTACTGTATTGGCAAAGGATTCCCACCCAGAAATTTGGAGATCAGGCACTTGTATGACAACTTCTTTTGTAAAATACTACAGAATAGAAAATTTTGTTTTCACAGAGGCTGTGCTAGATGTGACAAGAGTCCTGGAACAAATGACGTAATCTGCTCATTACTTTTTTCTTGTTTTCTACTCATACTGAAAAATTACTTGAGTACATTCCACATTTGGAGTGCACACCAAGCAAAGAATGGAACCTTGGTGACTAACTCTAATAATCTTTTTGGAGGCCTCTAGTCCTGTTCAGACAGGAGGTTCAAGAACTTTTCGTTAGTTAGCACTGTTTTCCCTCACACTGAGTTCCTAAATGTTGTTGGTTTCCAAACTGTGTTCTTTGTTGCCTGGTCCTTACCTTTCTGTTGGACAAGATGGAGTAATATCTTATCCATGCTGCAGATTTGTTAATTAGCTTTCTTATTTTTGTTTCAGAGGTACAGGCTTGGTGTTCGATTATACTACAGAGTGATGGAATCCATCTTAAAGTCGGTAGGTTTTCATAACGTACAATTCTACAACTGATAGTTCCTTTTTGATATGCTGAGTTATATTTTCACTTATTCTCTTCTAGGAAGAGAAACGTCTATCAATTCATAATTTTAGGTAAGTTTCTCAAACATTTTTTAAAAAGCTTTAGTTCTTCATTTTTTTTACTAGAATTGTGAAAACTGTTGAAACCTATTAGCAAGGCTTTCTTTATTACAGCAAACTTTTGAATAACAACGCCTTCCATACATCTCTCTTGGCCTGTGCTCTTGAGGTGGTCATAGCTACATATGCCAGTAAGTTGATCATTAATATGTATATTGGTTAGATGTTCCAAGCATATCACTGAAACATAATATAGGGCTAAAGGTATGAGCTAGAAATAACTTAATTGATGTGTGTGTTCTGTTTCTTCTATTCTCTGTTAAAACAAATGTGATCCTGTTTTTAAATTAACTCTTGTGACTCTGTGAAACTGGCTTGTTTAACTAGAAGCTCTAAAGCTATACCTACTGATTTTCCTCCCCTCTGCTGGGAAACCTCACCTGTTTGAGAGTGTGTGGTGTACATGCTTGTGTATAACCATGAATCAGGTGTTTGCTGTCAGATTTTATCAATGAAACCTAATTTATTTGGTGGGCTTCTGTGCTGATTTTGAGAATAGGGTCATTGATTAGTTAAAGTAAAAAAATCAGAAATTACAAATAGCATACTTTTTTGCATAGGACTCTGTGTTACTCAGGAGTGAAATATTTTATGTTCTCTTCAGCGTCAAGGAGTGCTTCACAAAATGACAGTCTTAAGGCAGAAACAGACTTGTCTTTTCCATGGATCATCAACACACTAAACTTGAAGGCCTTTGATTTATACAAAGTTATTGAAAGCTTCATTAAAGCAGAACCAAACCTGACAAGAGAAATGATAAAACACTTGGAATGCTGTGAGCACCACATTATGGATTCACTTGCTTGGCAATCAGTAAGTTGTCTTCTAAACACACATATTAAGATGGCTGTGTTATAGTTAATAGCATATGTGTGAGGAAGGGTTAACAGGTAGAAATTAATACATATGTGGGAATACATGTGGGCCAATTGAAATATGGCTGGGTCTCCATCTCTCATTAGCCCCAGACAGTAAGGGATTATTAAAATATAGTCCTCAGGGGAGAAGGATGGGTATATTAAAGATTGGTGTGGCACCTGGGAAATTTGACAGTCTTATCTTACAATGTCAGAGGGTTGAGGACTCTTATAAAAAGAAAGAACCTCCCCTGTCAATTATTCCCCTAATTTTCTATATACAAGAATCTATCAAGGGGTTAAACTTAGTAATATACATTTGTAATTGGATAAAAAACTTATTGATCACAAAGCTCTGGGGAATTCAGCAATCCAAAGGGGTTGCAATTTTGATTAACAAAATATCCCTTGGATATGCATTGGGAACTTCCATATTTTACTAGTCTACTTCTTTTTTAAAAACCAAATTAGCAAATTGCCGCATAATCAAAATATGATATTGGGTATACCCCAGCATCTAAAAAGGAAATCAATTGAAGTGAAGATTAAGGAGCACTTTGAGATTGATAAAGTTTTCGCCACAAATGCAGCTGTGTTATGAGAAGCTATGAAAAGTTTGGTGAGAGAGCATTGTATTTTGAAAACAGTCTGGCAAAACAGAAACAGATGATCATATAGCCAAAATTGGAAGACGAGATTAAAGAACTGGAAAGAAAGCATAATGAAAACCATACCAAAGCATAGCAAAAAATACCAAAGAGAACTAGAATTAGTAGATATCCATGATTTGGCAAGGGCAGAGGTCTAATCTTGGAAAAACAAGATTATATTAAAGGTAATAAGAGTTTGAAGACATTAGCCAGGTACAGAAGCAGAAAACAAGTAAAAATATAATGCCATTGAGGGATGATAAAAATGAGCTTAAAAGAATGAATGAAGAAATGTAAGAAGTAATGAGGCAATTCTGTGAGAATCTCTGTCATAATGAGCCAAGATACATCACACATGGGAAGTGGTGATAATTTAATTAAGGGAGTGACAGAAGAACAGAAGCAATGGAAGCTAAAATAACTGAATCTGACGTGTTGACACAAATTGAAAAGTTAAAACGCTCTAAGGCCTGTGTAAGGTCCCTGGATCAGATGATTGTCTGCGTTTTATAAACGGTCAACACCACACTTGACAATGTTAGATAACTATATATAACTATGTTCCTGTTTTATATATTGGAAAAGGGGGAAATTGCACCTTCATGGTGTGCATCTGTTGTCATTCCAATTAGTAATCCAGTTAACAATTCAGAATCTCCTCCTCTTTTAGGCCTGTTTTATTACTAAATTATTATTTCAAAATTCTAACAGGAATTATGACAGCAAGACTGTTAACTTTTGCTGTAGAAATTATACACCCTGAAGCAGCTGGATTTATACCATGATGGTATATATTAGATCCTAAGCACATGCTCTTACATGTTATATATGATAGCAATATTGGGCTTAGATCTAGAAAAAGTCTCCAATACGGTGTCCTGTTTGCATATATTGAGTGTATTTAAGGCTAGGAAATATGGGGAAGTGTTTATAAAATTACCTCACGTTATGATAGAAACAGATATGTAAGAATCCAAGTCAATAAATATATACATAAAGAAAATAAGAATTCTGTGAGGCACAAAACAGGGTTTTCACTTGTTGCCTTGTTATTCAGCCTCGCTTTAAAGCTTGCAGTTTGCAGGCTTAGGATGACCCAGCTGTTAATAGTCGACTGCCATCCTGGGGGAACATCAGAAAACATTGTACCATATGCAGTTAACAAAATTGAGGTTAGATTACAAAGTTATGCAGGGAACATGACTTTAATTGCTGATTACCCAATATAAACTTAAGAAAATTTTACATAATTTTGCTGTAACATCAGGATTGAAAGTAAATTTTCAGAAATCAGAAATTATATACAAAAGCATAGATCTGCATACACAACTGCAGATTAAAAGGATATTAGGACTGAGAATCCAACCCCCCCCCCCAATATATATATATGGGTATTACAATTCCAAGAAGTCTTAATAAAATGATTAAAATTACTATCCAGTATTGCAAATGATCAGGACTGTGGTAAATGGCCTGGGAAATCATTATCACTTTTAGGTTAAATTGTGGCATTTAAGACAAAGCTGTTTCCTAAAATTTTATTTTTATATTTACCTATTTTGCCTACTAAAAAGATATTTTAAAAAATGTAAAGGCCCAGATTATACAAATCTATGACTCAGAAAGGTTACAGAAATGAGGGGCTGTGGAAGGTTACCTACATTAATGAAGAGTGCATATAGGTCTCTGCCCTGTCCCTCAAAGTGGCCCTAGATTTTCTTCTTTATGTTCTGGAATATCTAGATAAACAAATATATTTTGGTATGGATAATAACATGAATGACATTGTCAATAAATGCTTGCCACAACTGATGTCTGCAAAAGCCTATGGATTTAAGTTTCTTATTTAGTCCCCTTCATTGGCCTACTCTTTGTTAAGTGGATTTTCATGGTAAATATAAGACTGTTTAGACCTAAGATTCCTGGTTTACTTTAAAAATCTGTTTTTATTGTGTTCATAATTATTACCTGTGAAATCTATTCTGATCCCCTCTGATGTGTCTCGTCTTCCATGTAGAGAATTAGTAGAGTTGAGCAAGAAGTCTTTGTAGCCCATCCTCACCCTTGAACTAGTGCAGATGCCAACCTTAAAAAAGCAGTTTTGTGAAACAAACTGCCAATAAACATTTCTTGCTGGTACTAAATGTGCTACCCTCTTACTTAACCCACATGATTAGGAGGAGTTTGGCCATGATGCCAAACCCCCTCAACACACTCTTTAAGATTTGGGAACATACTGTTTGCTCATCTGATCCCATCATTTTCTTCACATATTCTTCCAGAGGTGAGGACCTTGTGATCTGCACACACTGGGCTACAAATACCATTTATTCATAAATATTTGCTATGCTATCTGGGAGTGATGGGATGGGCAGGGAAACATATTTTGGTGGATCACAGTTTTCCCATCTCTATCCTATGTAAGGCACCCTTCCTTTATTGTAATTATTGTATATCATTCTTTAGTGATTTTGGTCTTAAATGTAGTGTCTTTCTACACTTCCATATTTGATCCATATTTGAAGCCCTTGTAGTTGGCTTCAGGGCCTCATTATTCTGCACATTAGTGCGAATCTGTGATGACCTGCCCCTGCTCGTGCTCTTCGTCTACATTAGACAGCTGTGATCCAGATTAAGGGGCCTTGGTCCAGAACATGGAGACATACAGAAAGCACACCTCCATTTTCCAGACTACCGGAGGACCTATTTCAGCAGCACATCAAAACATGCTGCTAAACTGGGTCTCTTGGTGACTCCAAAGTTAGGAACTTTCATTCTGAGCCTTTGGAGATTGACTCCAAAGCTTGCAGGGATTGGTCTGGACCAGCACTGTCGAGACAGTACTGTTCCAGATCACACTATGCTGTGTTCCCAGACCAGCAGGCCTTGCTAATCCAGACCCACTGGCCTTGAATAACTTGTAGTGAATGCAGAAAGGCCCAGTATTGCCTTCCCCTTTTTCCAGTTATACCTGATATGGTAACTTGTTTATTTTGTCTTTTAGAACTTCATTTGGAACCTCTGAACTTAACTTTCTTAGTCATACTAGAGATGCATAAGTGACCTAGTAACAATTAAAAATGCTTCCGTGTAAATGAAGCTGACATTCGTTCTGTGAATATCATTGAACAAAATAGCTCTCTCCTTCTGTGTGATTGGGTACCTGCATACTGTTGGAAACGTATGGGCCAATAGATGGCAAGCCTTTCTGTGTAAGGCTATTACTGTGTGTTACTGGTTTAAGCTTCAGAAGTAACATCACTGCTATGAAGTGGGTATTAGGAGTAAAATGTGAATTAGTCGACTGAATCATACCAAATTGTTAGGTAATGAAGACAGGCTTTAGAGATGTTGTAAACTCTTAAGAATGATGAGGCATTGCTATTCTAAAAAATTAATATGACAGAGAAGTTCAATGAACATTGGTTTTGCAGAAGATAAAAATATTAATCATATGTGATCCCTTGCACAACTTTGAACTGCAGATCGTTTTCATGCAATAACTCTTAAGGACAAAAGAACCTGGAGAAATAAGTTTAACTTGAGTTAGATGAATGACCCGTCTGATATAACAGAGGCAAACCACTGGTTATTGAAGTCCACAAACAGAAAATAAGCACAGATAGCACATCTTATGAGCTTAGAGAATATAATTTACATGTGTTCCTTGTAGAGCATGGTGTGTTGGTTCCAGAAACCACCAAGTAGTGCAAAAATATGTAGTAGTAGTAGTAGTAGTAGTAGTAGTAGTAGTAGTAGTAGTAGTAGTAGTAGTAGTAGTAGTAGTAGTAGTAGTATGTAATCAGAAATGGTTTAGAGGAATCATGGGGTTCAGTCAACCAATTTAAATCACTGGCACTATAGAAGAGAAGCCTGAGTTATCAGTACAACAGTATGTCATGACCCTGTGGAAGGTGCAGTTTACTAGTGTACGCCCATGGCTCCCTGAGGCCAAATCACACTATTGCATTAAAATAAGCAAGTCACATTTAACTAACAATGTAAAAACAAAACAAAGGAAGACACATTTTATAAACTGTATAAAAGCAAGCTCTGGTTATACAAAAGAGAGCTGTATTATTTTATTTGGCAGTACCAGCTCGTCAAATATATCTAGAGAGGTATTGCTTCTCGTGTAGGTCTTGTAGTTGAATAACAAGCAGTCAAACCATATATGTCTATAAAAACAACAAAGCAGAAGATATTTACTAGATATTTTT
This sequence comes from Aspidoscelis tigris stejnegeri, assembly GCA_023333525.1. NCBI lineage: Eukaryota > Metazoa > Chordata > Lepidosauria > Squamata > Teiidae > Aspidoscelis > Aspidoscelis tigris. Next base: position 3,179,575 of record JALMGA010000010.1, read on the forward strand.
CCCAAAGTGTGTGTATTTAGCACCATATGAGATGGACTGGCATGTAAGATGCACTTATAAGTTGGCAAGGAATATTTATGGAGGGATTGAAAAATAGAGTGCAGGTTGATTTTATGAATAATTTCATGGGAAAAAAATTGAGTTTTATGTAACAGGAAATATACAACCATGTGACTTTGTAAAGGCTGTGCTAGTAGACATGTACCATCTGTGGGTTCATGCAAGCTAAGAGTGGAAAAAGGTGTCAGGTTGAATGAGACTTCATCTGCAAATGGAGTCTTGTGCACAGCATTGTCCTCCATGACTTGGAAGAAGGCTGCCATGGTTGGTCTGCCCACTAGAGTTTCAATCCAGGGGAGCCAAATGTTGTCTGTGTCTTAGCAGACCGGGCTCATGAGGTCTTCTTCCAGCTACAGAAAGAGGAAGGGTTAAGAGCCTAGTGTTATGTGGGAAGGCTACTGTCTTCACTGCAGTAGCCATACACAGAACTACATCCTACTTTATACCAAATGGGATGGGTTTCTGCTGGAGAAGGATAGGGTCATCTGTCCACCCACCAACTCCGAAGGCTAGGTCCAGTGCTTGGAGCTAGCACTCGGTGAAAAACTCTGCCAAGGGCCAACTAGTCCACTGGTCTTTGCTCCATCCTGTGTAGATGATGTATCCCAGGGACAGGAACTGTACTGTCCAGTGATGCCATGCAGAAGCTAGGACCCTTGAGCTTTTCCTTGACCACACTAGTAGTAAGTGCAGAAAGGTCCTTGCATTCTGCCATCATAACAAGTTTTGCAGCTAACATTGGGCATAAGCAAAACTATATGGAGCAGAATTCCTGGAAACCACTGATTGACTTTTTTTTTTTTTGGTTTCATTTTTTTGAGGAAGTCCAAAGTGATTAGCTGGATAAAAATCAATACATTATCAAATGCAGCATGGGAACAGCTCCTTAGCACTTCTGGTTTGTGAGCTGACTCCATCTAAATCAAATGTGGTAAGACTGTATTTGAAATAGACACAATCCAGTTGGCACATCATTAAATGTACAAGTCTGAGCTTGCACTTGTTCTAGTATCTTTCTTACCCATATTTAGTTTCACTTCTCTGAACATTGAGAACAGACTGGTCCTACAGTGTACGCAATCTTCAACTGTAGATTTTGACGGTATTTAGATCATATGACAAACTGAGAATAGTGAAGTGAAACTAAAATCAACCCCAGTTGTCTTCCCATGCGTGAGAGGAAAGAAAAAAAATCAAGTGACATCACACTGAACTTCGGTGTGTCAGTTGAATGCAACCAGTTCTAACCACAGCCTTGTTCTTCTCTTTTCCTGATTTGAACAAATCAGGGAATGTCCATCTTGGTTGTGTTATTCCTACAGGGATAAAAATTTACATTTTTAAATAAAGTTTAATTAATATAAATCAGACATGTAACCATCTTTATACAATGGATGCTGCTCATGATCATCAACTCTATTTATATTGTAGATTCATTGTCAGTTATTCTTGCATTTGTGACATGATGGCCATGTTGAATAAATTTTTCAGAAATGTGGGTTTCAGAACTGCAATTGTGTCTTCTTGTTGACCAGCTCTTCAGTTTTATGGAGTTTTGAATAGTATCCGATGTGAAATAATAAACTATAGGGTCAAAGCAGCAATTTGAAACTGCGATACACAAAGTTATTGGATACATTGTCCTGACAGCAGCAGTTACTGAACAGTTGATCCATGTTTGTGTTCTCATGAGTGAATAAAGTATTAGAGTAATATTATATGGGACAAAACAGAAACAGAATATCAACAAATGGACAAAAATCATTCTGAGGACCTTTTTCTTGCTCAGTTTGTTCCGACTTAATGTAACTGGCTTGTTTAAAGTCCTTAGAACCATTGTGGAACAAGTAACATTCAATATCAGTGGAATAAAAAATCCTACGATTTCAATGAAGATAACAATCCTTGAAATATAGGTTTTCCACGTGGCTTCAGAAAAGTTTTCAAAACACGTGTTCTGAGTGAGCCCTTCAGTATTTACACGTGCATTGGTGGATTGAAAGAAGCTCGCTGGTACACTTCCTCCTATCACAGTTACCCAGACAGCAATGCAAGCAATTTTTGCGTTTCTTTTTGTTCGAATAGCTTTGGACCGAAATGGGTACACAATGGCTAAAAAACGGTCAATGCTTATGCTGGTCAAAAAGAAAATACTTCCATACATGTTTATATAAAACAGCGTAACAGAAATCCTGCAAAGAGTGTCTCCGAATGGCCAGTCCTTCGATGCAAAATAATAAATTCTGAATGGTAATGTAAACACAAAAAGAAGGTCTGATATTGCCAAATTAAGCATGTAAGTAGTTGTTTCATTTTGTACTTTCAATAGGCAGGTAAAAATGTATATAGCTGAACAATTTGATATTAAACCAAGGATAAATACCATGCTAAACACGCAACCATATAAAGTATATTTAAAGGAGTCTTCGGTGGAGCAGTTGGAGCTCAGCATGATGGTAGTTTTTTCCAACAAGGGATTCCTTTCGTAAACTGGTACTGTACCTTTTGTTTTCTGGCAGCAGTAATGTCCTCGGGTTGCAGCTTAATCCTTGATGCTTGCTTGTGTGTTCAGTTTGACTTGAAAACCTCATCGCTGGCTGTGAAAGACACCATTCTGCTGATTATTGTCACTTCATTTTTCCAGATCATGTAATTCAACCTTCTGGTCCACAAAGAATCTGTAATTAAGCTTCTTGTAAATCCCACTTTGACTGTTTCACATGCTGCTGTAGAGAATGTTTTCGGCACCTTTTGCCACAGAAAAGCATTGTAGGCAAATCCTCTTCAGAGTTGTATTCAAGGGATAAACTCAAAGCTTCTTTGTAAACAGACTTCCTTGATTAGGTGCCATGCTGGCATTTTTCTTGTTTCTTAGATTTCTGCTGTTAAATAGCACTTTCCTCCCATGTAGCTCCTGAGCCCACAGCATGGAAAGCAACCAGCGAAATAAAATTCCAAAGCATGTCTGTTCTTGCTGGATTTAAGTTTGCTCTTCAGCCACCAATTATGTTCTGTGAGCTGGCTTATTCAGAGAGAAGGCAAAAAAACCACCACCCTAAACATGTACAGCTTGAAGTCTGACATCATAGGAGGAGAGGAGGCTGGGCTAAATTTGAAAGGAAGGTTTCAACTTTCAGTTCACTGTGTGAAGGTGCTTTTTTATTCAAATGATCTTGCTGGCCAGAAGTAGTTGAAATAGAAAACATACAGTAAATGTGTGGGATCCTTTTGTTATTACCTGCCATCTTGTGTTAACTTTCAGTGTAAATGTTTGAATGCTAAAACTCAACATAGATTTTGCCGACTTTCCAGAAATTATAAGAAGTTGAAAAGCTTTGAAAAACAAATTATTTAAAATACTTGCTGATTTTATCGCTACATTATGAAAATGCATAAAAGTATGTGGTTCAACTCTCAATATACTAATTTAAAACTTAAAAGTGATGCTCCCTCATTAACCTTTTTTATGCTCCATTGCTGCATTATCAAAAACAAGGATTACTGTACTAAAAAGCAAAAAATAATTTTAAAAATTTTAAAAATAAAATTTAAATAATAAAAATGTAAAATGATAATTTAAATAATTTTAAAAAGTGAAATAATTGAAATAGTTAAATAGATAAAAAACATCAAAGTAGATAGCCAGCAGACAGAAGGGGGTATTTCCAGGGTTTTGCACTTATAAAATGATGGGGGCTGAGCTTTCTGTAAAAGATCAGAGAGGGATCTTGGGTTAGGATTAGGGTGGGCAGTTCAATGCAGGCGTGAGCCTAGTGTGCAACAGTAGTGAAAAATACAAATTTAATGCTAAGAGTAATTAGGAAGAGCATAGAAAACATGCTGACAAGCATCTTTGTGCCTCTTTATAAATCTATGGTGAGCTACATTTGAAATATTGTGTACAGTTCTGGTTGCCACACCCCAGAAAGGATATTGTGGAACTGGAAAAAGTGCAGAACAGGACAACCAGAATGATCAAGGGGCTGGAACACCTCCTATATGAAATCAGACTGCAACATCTAGGCCTCTTCCGCTGTGAAAGACAGCATTTAAAAGGTGACGTGAATGAAATATATACAGTGATGCATGGTGTGGAAAAGGTGGATAGAGAAGTTATTATTTTCTCTATCGCACAACACTAGAATCAGAGGCCACTGTATGAAGCTGATGGGCAGAAGATTTAGAGCCAACCAGGGAAGTATTTTTTCACCCAGAGAGTCATAGTATATATAATTTGTTGCCAGAATTGGTATTAACAGCAATCAGCCTGGATAGCTTTAAGAAAGGACTAGATAAACACATGGAGGACAGGTATATCAATGACTACTAGAATTGATGCCTGGGCCCTGCATCCAGATTGGAGAGACAGGCAGGATGCCTCTAAAGGCCCGTTGTGTGTGAAAGGATGCTGGACTAGATGGGCTGTGGCCTGAGGCAGAAGGGCTCTTATGTTCTTACACTTTTCCATGTTGGTTTTGCAAGCCCATTAATACATGTATTTTGAATGGTCTGTTTTCCTGAGATAATTTTTCTTCAACCTCAAATAAATCTTTGGTTGGCATGCACATACTCCATTTTTTTGTTTGTTTGTTTCCTTTTCAGTTCTTCTGAGGTGTTTAGGTGTCAGAAGTGATCCATAGGTTACTACTGCTCAAAAGTTAATTAGGATCCCTTTCGGTTAATAAGTTTAATATTTGCAAGTTCAGTGGACCAAGGGAGAAAAGCAGCCAGTTTTTTGTTTTGTTTTTTTGTTTTGGTCTGGTATAAGGGTTTTCCTGGTTCCTATCTGCAAGGCTGCTGATTTTGTAAAGGTGTAACAGCATGTGTTTTCTGATTTGTCTCCTGACTTCCTTTTCCACATGGGAGCATCAGGAAGCAATACTTGTGTTCTTTTCCTCCTGTCGTGTCCTTGAGCCATTTCTCTTATCTACCGTTTTCTTATCTATAAACTGTAAGTATATTTGTCTGGCTGAGTGGGAGTCTGCTGGTTGAGCCAAGAGGAATTCAGAGCTTGACTATTTTGCAATCAAATTTTGTGCAATTACTCCCTGTCAGAGCCAGTGATCTCGGCTTAATCCCTTAAGAAATAATATTGTAAAAATGTACAACTTGAATGCTTAGAATTTTACTGTTTTGAGACAAAAATTGAGGTAATGACGTTTATACAGCAACCCTAATAAGTAAATATTGTTAATAGGTAGAAGTTAATGGGTGGACAGAATCCCAGCATAAGGGCGTGGCAGTGGATTCAATAATTTAACATTCTTTAAAAGGTTTGTGTATAAAGTACAGCTGAACATAATGAATTGTTTGTTTAGCTCAAAAATAGTTTTGTTTAATATTAGAGTTATAGAGATGAAATGTTGACAATAAGCAGCGCTACATAATTCTCCTGCTCCATTACAATTTCTAGCAATAGATTTTAGAATTTGATTGGTATTTAACAAAATGCCAGTTAGCTACCTTGAGCAAGAAATTTTTTATTCCTGCTTAAGTGATCTCTGCTTTGGCTCATGCTTAGGAGTAAAAGTTCTATAGTTTTTATTCAGCTGACTCGGAAGAGTTATTTCCTGTAGCCTACTTATATTTGGAGTAAGCAACTTTATTTGTGAACTACAATCCTAATAGTGAATTAAATGCTGTATTGAGACTAGAGTGCCCCTTGACAGGAAGGTTCCAGCACCTTCTTTACAGGGAGAGAACCTGTGCCTGTGTTGTCGCTGAGGTCAAAGCCATAGCCCATATTCTTCTAAGTTGTGACCTGGGCTGCCTCCAGACATGCGGAATAAATCCGCAGTTAAATGTTAATGCACAGAATACTTACTGCGCAGTGACGACTGGGCATCCCAATTAGAAAGGTAGCTCCATAGCGTCCCCTAATGGAGCTGCGGGAGTTAAGGAGGTTGAGGCAGCCAGTCAGATTTGAGCTGCCCTTCCTGCTCTTCTCTTGATCTTCTCGCCATTCTGCCTGCACTGAAGGGAAGCTTTTTGTTTGTACTGCGCAGTGAATGTCCTTGATGCAGCATTAAGCTAAGTGTACAGTCCTGATTGGATAATGCAACACTATGACGATCCATCAATTATTGTGTGTGACACTTCAATCAGGATTGTGCATTCCGCTGCACAGTATAAACATGTCTGGATGCAGCCATGTATACAAGAGACTAATATCTAACCCCATTGCTGGGGAATAGGAACTTTTGGCCTGTTACCCAATAGCAGATGTATCCATGATTTTTTTTCTTTTATCATAATGTTTTTAATTATTTTTAAACTTATGTTTCTGTGGTCTCCTTTTTTCCTTACTTTTAAAATTTGATATGGTCTACGGACTAATCAGTCAATAAATACCAGACTTATGACATAGCTTGAAAAGAAGTAGACTTTGTAGTGAGGAGCACTTATCTTTCTTTCACAGAATACTGCATTCCCCTTCCCCTTCCCCTCAGTTTCCTGTAACATCAGCATTTAGCTGACAACTGAATATGCTCAATGTTTTGAGCCCTTTTTTAGGTTTTCTTTCCAAAAATGAGGGGGAGAGGTAGTACAACCAATCCTGAAGTCTTCCTAATTTGTTGATGTCTCAAGCTGTTTCCACATTAAATTTTACTCCAGAAGGGTCTGCCATTTGCATGGTACTACAGTCTAAGGCAGGCCTTGTCATGCTTTGTTCTCATTGAATAGAGTGTGGACCCAAAGAGACACTCAAAATAGCACCCTGGCCCAGTATAGTTATAAACCTCAACAATAAGGTCTACAACTGGCTCCAGGGTCAATATAACAGACCATAGAGGCAAGCGGATGGCACACACCCCTGGACTCTTTCCAGCAGCACTCCAAGAAGCACCTTTAGAAGCTGGTCTGCCCCCTGGGCAGCCACACCAGACACTCTGAAGGCCACGAACAAAGGCATTTGGTCTTCAGAGCCTCGGCACTGACTTTGAGTGTTCTTGGAGGCAGCAGCTGGACGTGGAGTGGGAAGGAGTGTCCAAATATAGATGACCTTGTCTAGCTTCAGCAGCATCCCATTCCAGCTTGGACTGTGCTGTTGCCCAGAGCAATGATCAGGATTGTAGGGTAAACACCATTACAAACCTCATTTCTGCCTGCTCTGATCAGTTACCAGAGTGATGTACACCAATGGGTAGTGCAAATCAACAGAATTAAGGCTTTTCTGTTAATCGGCCACTGCCTGAACTCTGTATGCTTGCAGTCTCAGTCTTTACAGTGCATTTGCCTCTTGCACATGGACGGTTCTGCTTTTTGAATTGGTAAGTGGGGTGGTGTCATTTCCATTGTCAAATGACTTGTGATTTCTTTTTCGTTTATGGTTTTTACAATTGCTGTTATTAGGCCATAATAACCTTAGACCAGTCCTGTAATGATTCTCAGAATACTCCAAAATGAAAGTCACACACCAAGCATTGTGAAAGGAACCTGGCTATGTGTTTCTTTCAGCCTCAATAAAGAATTTGAACGGAATCTTTATTGCTATGGTTGGAAAGAAGGTAATGGTTCCTATTTTCTCATACAAGCCTCAGTCTACCACTTGTACCACATTCTGGTTAGTTTTTTTTAACAAGAAAAAAGGTAACTTGATTGGTATTTTAGAATTAGTGCCTCAATCACAGTGAAAGGCAGGAATGTACAACATGAGAAAACTTGAATAATCTTGTGTTTTTAACTTGAAACCCAGTACAATATAGATGTGAAATCACTAACTGTCTGATTGGAGTTGTGAATCATTCCACACACCCACATTTATCTCTTGACTCACTGGAAATTTGAAGTTTACAAGACCTTTTTGTGAACAGTGGGCGAATCCCCACAGCAAGCTTATTTCGCTTTCCCTAAACCGAAATAATAGAACCGGATGCAAATGCGAATTTGCCTGTTCCCATTACTTTTAACTTAATCGCGTTCAATCCGGATTCTGAGGATTGTACGTGGCGTACGTGACTCAAGGTGGGACTCAAGTGGCTACTTTCTAAAAGCCGCTTTTTGGGGCTGCCCTGCCCTCTTCCTCCTGGCATGGACGCGCCACCCATAAGGGACCCCTTCACCGAGTCTGGCTGGGTGGCTGCCACTTGCCTGGATGGAGGAAAAATGGCAGCGGGCAGCCAGCCAGTGATTCTTTCCCATCCTCTCCCCATTGCTCAGGGCACACAGCAGCAGCAGCAACTAAAGCCCCTTTGCTTTAAACATTCACATTCAGCTGCTTTCCTCCCTTTCCCTTTCTAAAGTCAGAACTCCAAAGAGCTAGAATTGCGCAAAATTGCAACATTGTTATTCCAACCATCAAGGTGTGAAGTGGTTCCATCGCTACAGTGTAGCGATCCCTGTTAGTTGGATTTTTACCCTGAAATCACTGTCTTTGGAAGCAATCTATTGGGAGAGGGAAACCCTAAACATGGATTTTCATCTCTTAAAATGGTACTGTCCACACAGTAAAAAATGTAAAACGTTTCAAGCACATGATCCGGAGTGAGACCTGTTGAAATCAGGATTGAGATTCACCACGCTTTGGAGTGGTTTAACATGGGAACTCCAAGGATTGAAAACGTTTTGAATCCGAGATAAGGTTGCCGTGAAGACACGGCCAATGTGTGTTTGGTACTCAGCAGTATATTGTTGTCTGAGAACTGTTGAAAAACCCGTGGACAAGCAATACACATACGTTCCTTTTTGTTTTTCTTTTCTTCTGTTGCTGGTTAGAACATAATGTCAGTAACACACTATATAGATCTGCTTACATTTACAAGAATTCATTGACCTATCTAAATTTATTTGTCCAGGATTGAGTTGGCCTTAAACCAGAGATCCTAAACTAGGTATATTACTCTGTGTGGATTTATAAACATAAATCATAATAATTAGCTTTAATTCTTCTTCTTTATTTATAACGGTAATGTGAGATTTCAGATACAGGGCAGGATAAAGATGCAAATAAGTAAATGTGATTTCCTTTCGTCACTGCGCAGTTGGGCAGAATACAAACTAAACCTGCAAGGGAAAAGATGATGAGTAGTATCTGTGAAGAGCATGCAAAACACATGGGTTTTAATGCAGATATGTTTAATGGGCTTATTATTTAATACTGTACTATATTTACATTCATACTGATGGTTGAATAATAAATAATGCTTGCCTTTATATCTGTGTACGTTTTAAGGATTCTCCTTTATTTGAGCTTATAAAGCAGTCGAAGGAGCGAGGTGGGCAGTCAGACCAGCCTGAACATGCCAGCTGTTTTGCACAGCCGCTTCAGCATAATCACACAGCTGCAGACCTGTAAGTAACAGCTGTCCCTCTTTGCAGAAGTCCCTCTTTATTTGCAAAAAACTTCATGAATACCAAATTTGTAAATATTACATAATTGTGTCTGGAGAAGGTAGAGGCTGAGGAAGCTGCATCTGCAAGTTCTAGGACAAATAACTAAAAAAAGGAGTGGCTTGCTCCTAATGCTTCTAAGAACATAGAAGTTATCGACAGGTAGATTCAACTGACTTCTAGTTATCCCATACTCTCTCAGACTGCGGTCACATGTAAGGTTTAATCCAGCTTCATCCCACTTTCGGAGCAAAGTGACCAGTAATTTTCTTTCTACATTATCTATCCTAGAGGTGAACTTTCTGAGTTATTTAACACTGAAAGAAAGCAGCTTGTCACTTTGCTGATGTGTTCTCCCACTCTGAAAGTGGACTGGGGCTGCATTAAAGAAAACAGTGCTGCCACTTGAAGGCCTAACAGTATCAGAATGTACCAGGACCCAGAAATGCCAAAGTTATAGGAAAGAACTATAAAAAGTGTTGGACCTCTAAATTGATACCATCCAGCAATTTCAACCCCTACTCCACGTGAAGAGTAAGAAAGCATTCATTTCCAGTGATAACTCATGAGTATACAATTTGTGGATATCGAAGCCCTATAATATTCTGCAGTCAGAGATGCACAGAACTCAACAGATACCTGTTAAACAATGAAAAATGGGTGTAATGGGCAAATCACACAAACATACAAGAAAAACGCATTCGCTGACCTTGCCAGTCTATCCTAATCAGCTTTGGTTCTTCGAAGTCTCAAGCAAGGCAGCTTTCCTAGGTTTGCTACCTGACTCTCTTGTAACAAATATTGTAATGAAATGTGTTGGTTGTTCACATGTACAGCTAAAGGATGGGAAATAGGGATGGGAAGAAGTGACCATTGTGGGTAAGAAACTTGATCATAGGCAGTGTCCAGCTTAGCTCCAGAAGCTAAACATGCAAAGGCAGCAGCAGCTTTTAATGGCCATTAATCCTCCCATTTCTTCAGTGTCCTGTGTTTCTGAAGCTTTTGTTATTTGTTATACGTTATGTTACTTTTGGCTTTATTGTATCTGTTTACAGATACTTAAACTAAGCTGCTTCCCGGCTGCTACAAGAATTATTTTTCCTGATGTTTTTCCTGATAGTGCTTGCTGATTGGCTCCCTTTTTCCTTCTCCACTCAAATAATGCCCTTCCCCCTCTCACTCTAAACTTCTCCCTGTCTGTCAGAAAACCAGAATTTCTACTTCTTCTTAGTTTATGGTATTACCCTCCCCTTGAGTTGCTGGTACTGTTTGGCTGTTAGATGTTACTGCAAATGAAAAGCAGGACTGTATCAGAGGACACCTTCAGATATTGGAACCCAAGCTATGAAAGATTAATACTTTGAGCCTGGTAGCATAGCATCAGCCAGAAATCCTACTAGTAGTCAAGTCACAGAATTATAGAGGTGGGAAGGGACCTCTAGGGTCAGCAAGTCCAACCCCCTGCTCAATGCAGGATTTCCTAAACCATCTGAAACAGATGTAGGTCCGGCCTCTGCTTGAACACCTCCAATGAAGGAGAATTCACTACTTTCCATGGCAACCTACTCCATTGACTGATCACCCTCACTGTCAGGAAGATTTTCCTAGTATCTAATCTGTATTGATTTCCTTGAAGTTTCACACCATTGTTTCTAATCCTTTCATCTTGTGCAAGTGAGAATAGGGACGATCCCTCTGCACAGTGACAGCCCTTCAGATACTTGAAGACCACGATCATGTCTTCTCTCAGTCTTCTCTTCTGTAGGCTAAACATCCCTAGATCCTTCAACTATTCCTCGTAGGTTTCCAGGCAACTAACTATTTTGATAGCCCTCCTTTGGACTTGCTCTAGTTTGTCAATGTCTTTTTTGAATTGGGGTGCCCAGAACTGGACACAGTACTCTAGATGAGGTCTAACCAAGGTAAAGAGGAATAATTACTTCTTGTGATCTATACTCCTCTTGAAGCATCCTAAGATGGTGTTTGCCTTTTTTGCAGCTATGTCATATTGTTGACCCATGTTCATCCTGCGATCTACCAGTACACCCAGATCCTTTTCACTTGAACTGCTTAGCCAGCTTCCTCCCATTTTGTATTAATTTTTATCATTTTTCTTACCCAGATGTAGAACTTTGCATTTGTTCCTATTAAATATCATCCTCTTAGTTTCAGCCCACTAAAACAAGCTTATCCAGATCTTTTTTAATCCTCTCGTTCTCTTCCCTAGTGTTAGTGACCCCTCCTAGCTTTGTGTCATCTCCAAACTTTGTCAGCATCCCTTCAAATCCCTCATCCAGATCATTTATAAAAATGTTGAATAACCCTAGACCCAGGAGAGACCCCTGTGGCACTCCACTTGAAACATTCCTCCAGTTGGATGGAGGATGAATTATTGTTCTAGTTTGTTAATAAAGTCTTTTTCATACTAAATAAGTAATAAAAACCATTAACGGAGCTTTCACATTTGAATGGCTGTGAAGGCAAATGAAACTTAATACTAAAGTGGAAATATCTTGAGAATTTTTTTTTACTATCTTCTGCTAGCTTTTAAATTATATGGTGCAGTGTAAAAAGAAAAGTTTGTTGGGTAGAGTATGAGATTTTGGGTGTTTTCCCACTGTCACTAAAAGTACCCGTTAAGTACCCATTAATCGGTACGAAATGGGATTTTTGTACCCATTAATGGGTACTTAATGGGTACTTCTCGTGACAGTGGAAAAACACCCAAAATTAAAATGCTAATTGGTCATTCTTGCTGATTATATTTATGCTTCCCTAGATACCTTTCACCAACGAAATCCCCTAAAAAAAGAGTTTCTTCCAGTTTGGCATATCCCACTTCAGACTCTCAGCCTATACTGGGAAATCAGGCTCCAAAGCCATACAAATCCACCTCTCTCTCATTATTCTACAAAAAAGGTTGGTATATGCAATATTTTCATATTTTTTGAAAAAGAGTGTTCCATAATAGATAAAATAATAATAAATAATAATAATATGGTAGGCAAGGTTATAGGGGCTTAGGAAGGGAACTAAATTTCAGTTTCTGCTAATAATCCAGAGGCTGCTGCTTGTGAAGCTGCCAAAGAAACTGGCTTTTATGGCAGCCACAGTTCTTCCATATCAGAGCAGGATTCTGCATCATGCTAGTGCCTTGGAATTGAATTTTGCCCCTCCTTCTACAACCAAAGAATGGAACGCCAACCCACCAATAAAAATCAGTGGAGTCAGCAAGGAGAGTCTACCAGAGTCTACCAATATAAGTCTCTTAGAGAGTCCATGTAAGTCATAGGATAAATATGTTGCGAGTGGCATTAGATGAACTATTCTAGCATGGGTGTCCAGATTATCCATCCAGATTAATGGGGTTACCGTGAAGAGGGTTTTGGTGGCACAGGAGTCTGGATTATCATTTACTTAAAAGCAAGCACAGGGGCATTAAGGGGGGGGGGAGGAGACATTCCTTACCAGCTGCAGATGAGCAGGGATGACTGCTGTCACACATATCTCCTGTATTACAACCTTCAACAAAACAAGGTTTGGACTGCTCTGCAGGTTATATATTTAATATATAACCATGTGCTCTCCCTTTGTAAGCAAAGGAATTTCTTCATAGTAATGCAAGTAAGTTGAGAACTAAGCATTTGCTCGCATAATACATTGTGGTACAGTCCTGTGACGTTAAACATACGAAGCAGTGATCTGACATGATTGAATCTCTTATCCTTTCTCTTCTCTAGTGCATTGGTTGGCATATATGCGATTGAAGAATTTATGTTTACGTCTTCTGCCTGACCACCCTGAGCTTGAGCATATGATTTGGACACTTTTTCATCACACATTGCAAAATGAATATGAACTTATGAAAGATAGGCACTTAGACCAGGTAATAACTCCAGCAGGGATGTGCTGACTGAAATATTGCATATTTTGTTTTTTATTGTATTACCTTGAAGACAAATTTTTAACATAATGTAATAATACAGTAAGATACATGTACAATTGAAAGGGACTGGAAATATGCCAGGAATATATCCAAAACAAACTGATACAGCAAAATTTGGGAAATGATTGTAAATAAAACCAGTACTTATAAAAAAGGACAAAAGTTCTTAAGAAACTCTTTCCAGATCTGGAAGCCATGCATTAATGTTGTGACAATTCATGACACTAATCTTCTCCAAAATAATTTCTATTAAAATGATTGCCTGTATTATTACAGATAGGGTTAGTACAAGGGGGTAGGAATTGGCTTGAAATTAGAGGTTTATTATTTTCTTTCTTTCAATTTTGTTTACACATGTAAATTATAAATATTTACCTTATTGTATTATTAGTCTGTGTTAATTATTTTTAAGGGAATTTAATAAAAAATAAAACCAAAATAATAAAAATGTAGAAATGTTGGTCAATTCCATTTCAGAAAATTTAGTTAAAGACAAAAAAATCTTTCATGGAGGCATGTTTCATAAATCTTTATGTCTAGGAAAAGAAAATGTTGCAGGCAGATGTTGCATCAACAGAGGTTAAAAAGAAATAGAAATATAATGGGGTCACTTTCACAGTCAGGTGGGAAAGGTATAGATACTTTTATTTGGGAATAATCTGAAAAACATTCATTCCTCAGTTTTCAGAGATACATCATTGTTCTGTGTTCAGAGTTTTGTCAGGAAATTTCAGTTGAAATTGAGGATTGTTCTTGGTGAGACCATATTTTACATTACCTTAAAGAACTAAATTGTCTGCCAATATATTTTTATGGTAAATAGACAGTGCTAGTTATCACCTTCAAAGGCCTTAGATCTCAGAGACAGAACTTATCTTTGCAAGATCCCTATTAAGACCATCAGGAAAGGTCTGTCTTAGGTAGTTGACCCTACATTGTAGTCTTCAAGCAGATTAAAATCCCTGGAGAGCTTCATAAGAACCATAAAAGTTGACCTTTTCACCATGGAGTTAAGAATAATAAAGTAGTCTTTTCCCGGTCGTAATAATAGTTCAGTATTATAGATAGGTTTATTTGTTCTCATATGAGTGGTCCCGTTTCAGTTGTATACTGTTTGGGGTTGTAAAAATGATTATTCTGTTGTTGTCTGTTTATGGTACTCTTATAATTCTGTTACCTTGAAACAACGTAAAAACATAAGAAATGCACTGTTGGATTGGACTAGTGATCCATCTAGACCTACAGGTTGTTTTTATTGTGGCAGCCAATTGCATAGATTGCCCTACTTATTGTCTGTCGGCAGCTAACCTTTAGATGTATTCTGCCTCTTCTATCAGAGGAAGTCACACTATCATCATTTAAAATCAGGAATTTGATGTCTTAAAGTAAATAGGAAAGCGTCACATACTATGTTTACTTTGTTCTGTTGCTGTGTAAGAAGGGAGAGAAGGTGTTCTAATAAGTTCTGATGGCTGCTGTCTCTTTTGTAACAGATTATGATGTGTTCCATGTATGGCATATGTAAAGTGAAGAACATTGATCTCCGATTTAAAACTATCGTAACAGCATATAAGGAACTTACTAACGCAAACCAAGAGGTATGCCTTTCAGCAGCAATGTACTAGCCAAGTATATTAATCAAACAGTATTTTGTTTTGCCTTTGCTGAATTGTGCAGAAAACTGGTTTTCCCGCTGTGTCTCAGCACAACCTTTCTTGGTTCCTACCTCCTGAGTTAGGCCATTGCACTGACTACCATTATCCCATGCCACCCCTTCCCAGGATTAGCAGCCTGTCCCAAGCTGGTGTGGGCTGTTTTTGGTGAGGAACAAGGCTATCTGAATTGGGGTGCCCCATCCTCCATTAGCTCTCATGCTGGGGCCAAAGCCCATTCCAGTTCAAAGCCAGTGCTGGGCCCTTCAAATGCTCTGAAAGTCAGGAAGGTTTCTTACCATCGGACAGTGTCCTGTGAGTAAAGGCTTTTAGATTCAAAATACGGGTGCTAGTGGCAAAATCTAACCTCCTGCTAGATATCATAGATTGGTATACCTGCAATGGGAAGTTGCAGTAGAATAAACTGGAGGAGAAAGTATATATTAAAGATGGGTCTTAACACTTTCTAATCCTGTCTAGACTTTCAAGTGTGTTTTGATCGAGGAAGGAAAATATGATTCCATTATTGTCTTCTACAACTCAATATTCATGCAGAGATTGAAAACTAATATTTTGCAGTATGCTTCTAACAGGGTAAGTCTATGTTCTGTGTCTGGTCTAAGTTAGCAGAAATAAGCAAAAACATAGTAATGATCAAGATCTTATTTTACAGCCTCCAACGTTGTCTTCCATACCACACATACCTCAGAGTCCTTACAAGTTTTCAAATTCTCCTTTACGCGTTGCTGCGGGAAACAACATCTATATCTCACCTCTGAAGAGTCCCTATAAATTCTCAGATGGACTCTCATCACCCACCAAAATGACACCACGAACAAGGTTAGTAATCTGTTTTAAATGAGTGAATAGAGCACTAGAAGCAGGCTGTGCAGTGCATGTCTTTATTTTTTCTAGCAGACAAATGTCACTTATTTGGTTTGCTTCTGTTAAATTCAATTTTGGCCCCGTCTTCATGATACTTGTTTGTTTCTCTATTGTCCCTCTATTGCAGCAGACTTTAAAAATGCCGTTCAATTCCGAATTAAGCGTCTCCATAAGGCTCAGCAAAACGCGTGTTTAAAACGCACCTACCGTCCCCACAGCAGCGTGTTTTCTTTGCTGCATCTTTTTCTCCCCGCCCCCTCTCTGGTTGATATGGTGCCGGCGAGAACGGGGAGGGACTGCGCTCTGTGCAGCCACAACCAGGAAGACAACCCCCAACAAGTCCAAAAGAAAAATAGCCATTCGTCCGTCTCCCCCGCCTGCAAAGGCAGCTGGGCTGCAGCCAGCGCTCGGGCAGAAGCAATTCATTACGCTATTTACAAGACCTCCGGCCGCCGAAACGCCTCCCCAGCCAGCGATCGCGTTCATTCACTCTCAACACTTTCACTTGCGAGCGGAAGCAATTCATTACAATGTATCTCTTGCGATTGGAATGCCTGCCTGTTTTCATAGATCTTGAATGCTGGCTGTGGATAAGACGCAAAAAACGGGAGCGAAGAGAAAGAGAGAGAGATGATCTCTCTGGCCGGCAATTCCCACCCCAATACCTCTTTTGCCACAGAGTGTTTACATGCTCCATGTTGCTACCAAAAAGTGCGCTGTTAGACTTGTTTAAAGTGGGGTCTTTATTCCGCGGGTTTTCCTCCTTTGTGGCACTGGAAGCCTGGAGAAAAGCTCTGCATGCGGACGTTCTGTGGCAAAATAAGCTTTTTAATGGGCTTTTTATTGCATGAAGACGGGGCCTTTGAGTCTTTAATAGCAAAGATCCCTAAGCAATTCAGTGAGCTGCAAGAAGTATTTGCTTTTGCTATGCATTTGTATTCCTTGTTAACTAAATACTGTGCACCTTCCATGTTTACCTTTCAGGGCACAAAGGGCACCTAGATAAAGCCTGTCTTTTTCTCCAGGCATTTGGACTTTGTTTGGAATAGCCTTTTTCTTTTTCAGAAATACATTGGTGGGAGGATATTTCTGCTTTTTTGTTTTTAATCCTTTTAAAAAAATGATCTTCTAACTTAAGATTATAAAAATAATTTTTAATTTTTTAAATGTTGCAAAATTTAATTATTATTGAAGTATTTCTCTCCATGTATAAAGTAGGCTTCATAAGAAATTAGGAATTAAAACCAGCCTGCCTGCCTGCCTGTCTTCTCTCCGCTCCTGTGTTACTCTGATTTTTTTGGGGGAATATTGTACAGATAACTGATGTTATCATTATTTTTACAGAATACTGGTGTCAATTGGTGAATCTTTCGGGGTGAGTTTCTTGTTTTATTTATTTATTTATTTATTATTTACATTTATATCCCGCCCCATACCCAAAGGTCTCTGGGCGGGTTACAACAACAGATTAAAACAACAGATTAAAACAGAATGCACATTAAAAGACGTTAAAAATTCAGTACATGTAAAACAATATACCACATGTTTAAAATGATAATGTCTGTACTGGGGGAGGGAACATTGACAGCTTAGCCAAAGGCCAGGGCAAAGAGGTGCGTCTTTACTGCCCTCCTAAATATATATAAGGAAGGGGCCTGACGCACCTCGAGGGGGAGGCTATTCCACAGTCTGGGGGCCATCACAGAAAAGGCTCTCTCCCGGGTGCCCACCAACCTCACTGTTGAAGGCGGTGGGACAACCAGGAGGGCCTCGCCACTTGATCTTAAGGTGCGGGCAGGTCGATACGGGAGAAGGCGTTCCTTTAGATATTTGGGGCCCAAGTCATTTAGGGCCTTATAAGTCAAAGTCAAAACCTTGAATTGGGCTCGGTAGTGAATTGGCAGCCAGTGCAATTTTTTTTTTTTAGATCATTTTTATTAACTTTTTGATTCTACAGTGCAATTCTTTTAAAACCGGTGTGATGTGCATCCGGTTAGATGTTCCGGTCAGCACTCTCGCGGCTGCGTTTTGCACTAGCTGCAACTTCCGAACTGTCTTCAAGGGCAGCCCCATGTAGAGCGCATTACAGTAGTCCAATCTAGAGGTTACCAGAGCATGGATAACTGTGGCCAAGTCGTCTCTATCCAGAAGTGGCTTCAGTTGACGGACTAGCCGTAGTTGGGAGTAGGCACTCCTGGCCACGGCTTCCACCTGAGCTTCAAGTGTTAGCGCAGAGTCCAGGAGTACCCCCAAGTTACGCACCTGTCCCTTCCAGGGCATTGCAGCTCCATCAAGGACAGGGTATCTCCCAACTACCCGGACCCGAGACCCTGTGACACACAGCACCTCTGTCTTGTCTGGATTCAGCTTCAATTTATTCGCCCTCATCCAGCCCATTACTGCCTCCAGGCGCCTGTCAAGCACTTCAACCGCCTCTCCTGATTCAGATGGTACAGAGAGATAGAGCTGGGTATCATCTGCATACTGATGACACCTCACTCCAAATCTCCGGATGACCTCTCCCAACGGCTTCATATAGATGTTAAATAGCATGGGAGATAAGATTGACCCCTGAGGAACTCCACAAGTGAGTTCCCAGGGTGTCGAAACAGTGTCTCCCACAGTCACTATCTGAGATCTATCCCGGAGATAGGAGCAGAACCAGTGCCACGCATTGCCTCTCACTCCTAAACTCCGTAGTCTCTCCAAAAGGATACCATGGTCAATGGTATCAAAAGCCGCTGAGAGGTCCAGGAGAACCAACAGGGTAGCGTTCCCCCTGTCTCTCTCCCGGATAAGGTCATCAACCAGGGCGACCAAGGTGGTTTCGTGCCATAACCGGGCCTGAAGCCAGATTGAAATGGGTCTATATAATCAGTTGGGTCTAAATAATAGTTGTTTAAAATTGATATAGGGTAAGGGCCAAACAATGCTTTATACAAAAATTGTCAACATTTTTAAAAACAAAAACTGTTTTGCCTCTTAAATTACACCTATCAAATTGCATTTGTCCATGCAGGGAATTGGGTAGTGGGAGAGAATAAACTAAAAAAAAATAATTCTGAGGAAAAATTCCCAGGAAAAAAAAAGCTGAATTGCCCCTTCCAACAATTTTGATTTTATTTACAAGGGTTTCATCTCTTGATTTAATCATAAGCAGAAAAGGATGAAACCTATGCAGTCTGGAAGTAAGAAGTTACTTAAAGTCATAACTTTGGCACTGCACACAAATTTTAGGGTAGGGAACACTTTTTCAACTGCAGGGTCATATGGCAAAAGACCATAAATGAATAGAGTGATAGAAGTTAATCCAGCTTTTACAGAGAAAGCCACATACCAGCCATTCCAATATTGACCCATTCACACAAGAACCACTATCGCTGCTCAAGCACACAGTTAAGCACTTGAAGTACCTATAGGTAGGTATGCAATATTAGCCTTCCAATAGTATCTACCGAAAGCTTTTTGTATTTTTATAACTGAAACTGGAATGGAGTGTTGGGAAGTCAGGCCTGCTTGGCCTTACTGCCTGTCCTTCCCACACTTGGACTTCGATGAACAAAATGGAGTGTCTGGCCTTGTTCAATGAATCTTCATAGTCAGCAACATGGAAGTTGACGTTGCTTGCCTTTCATGGGCAACAGGTGGCTGATGCGACAGTACTGGAAAACGGGTTACAGTATCACTTTTAGTTGATTTAATGCACAAAGGAGATGAGCCGATTGCAGAGACTGTACAATGAGATCAAGCTTTGGAAATTTGCTCCATATAGTTTGGGATGTTTCCTGTGTAACTGAGACAAGCAACATTTGTTCTTGTTCTGTTACTGAAGTAAAGATCCTGCTGATAGATCCGTGTGGATTTTTACACAAGTGTGGGGAAACCTGGTACATTTTGTACCAGGTTATTCCTAAACAGAGGCAGGTCTTTTGGGTGATGATACTTCTGTGCAGTTTGTATTCTTTTCCTTTTATCCCATCCACCTCCTTTTCCTCATGACTGGTTTCATCTGCTCAGCTTCATAGGTATTTGGTAACTAAAGCACCCATTTGGTGAAGGTGTTATCCCTTCCCTATTCCCTACTCCCTGTAAAACTCCTGCTTCAGTGAAATGCATTCACAACTCTGCTAAAGGTTGCACTGACCTCTTTTTGTTTACAAAACAAAAACAAGAGATGATTATATGGAATTCTACAGAAAATACGTTTACTGGTTCAGGATTTTGATAATCATTTGATTAGGCAGGAGACAATTTTAGAACTTCAATGCTTTTATCCACTTACTGCTTAGCAGAGTTCTGCTTGTATGTTTCTGGGCAAGAGGGGAAAAAGGAAAATATTTTCCACAATTCTTATTGTTCTCTCTTGAGGGCCAGACAGAATAGCAAAAGAGACGTTGGCTGAAAAGATACTCTAAAGGACAACTCTAGATCATATTTATGTATCTTTAAGATCTAACAATTAAACTGGATTTTTTGTGTGGTCCTTTGGTATTCCCAGACTTCTGAAAAGTTTCATAAAATCAACCAGATGGTGTGTAACAGCGATCGCCACCAGAAACGTAGCGCCGAAGACAGCAAAACTCCCAAACCTCTGAAGAGACTGCGTTTTGATGCAGAAGGACAGGATGAAGCAGATGGAAGGTGGGCTTCCTTTTGGTCAGCTATTTTCTATTGATAATGTGCCTTTGCTGATTTCCTTTCATAATTCAAATATTTTCTAATGAAAAGGGCAGTGTCTTATTACATAACGTTATAACAGGCAGACACCGAGTGATTTAATATATTGGTTCTTAAGCAATTGTGGCATTCTAAAAGCTAGGACCAACAAATTTGATTGTAACGTTCCTTAAATTCTAACTTCAGAGAACAAAATAATTCTGGATAAATACTATTATTCTAATATATAAAGTTATATGTAGTAAATGTGCAAATTTCAATGCACTGCCATGACCCAAGGATTTTAAAAATACATAAAATAGAACAATATGAAGCCAGAGTTACAGTTTAAACAAAATCAACCTTCCAGTTAGATCAAAGACTATTCTATCAAAGGCTGACCCAAACAGCAGGCACAAAATTTGAAAAACCAGAGAAAAGTGAAATCACCCAGTTATGGAGAGAAAACCTGGAAAAAGAAAAAGAATATAACAGGGATGTTGAGTGAATAAAGGAGTTTCAAAAAAAACTTTCAAAAAACGAAATGGAAGAACTTAACGATAAAAGTCAGAATGGTTAAAAACTGGGCATCCCCTGGCATAGGACAAGTGCCTGGTTTCTGGCTACATTTTTTTAAATGAAGAATTAGTGAATGGCTAACAACAGGAAAAACATACCTGATTTTAAAAAAATCCAACAAAAGGTACAACACCTGGAAATTATAGGCTAATAACATGTATCCTGACCATGTTTAAACTGCTAACTGGCACAATAGCCGATAAAATCCAGGACTATCGAGACAAATAACATCTTGCCAATGGAGCAAAAAGGAAGCAAACTCAAAAGCAGAGGCACAAAAGATCAGGTTCTGATTGACAAACTGGTCCTGGAGAGCTGCTAATGTCAAAGAACAAACCTGTATATGACTTGGATTGACTGTAAGAAAGCATTTGACTCGTTGCCTCACAGCTGGATCATCAAGTGCCTGGAAACCATTGGCATCAGTATGAACATCAACACTTTTATTGAAAATATGATGAAGCATTGGAAAATGGAACTGTTTGTTGGAAATGAAAGCTATGGATCAGTGAACATCAAGATTGGAGTCTTCCATAGTGACTGTCACCATTGCTCTTCATCATTGTGATGATCCCACTGTCAACAGTTCTGCGAAAAACAAGCCTTGGGTATCAAACATTCAGAGACTCACAGAAAATTTCCCACCTACTATACATGGATGATTTGAAGCTCTACGGAAAAACTGAAATGGACGTCCAGTCTTTGACAAACACAGTTCGCATCTTCAGTACAGATATCAGCATGGAATTCGGTTTAGATAAATGTGCCAGTGGCACTGAAGAAAGGAAAGATCACAGATAGCAAAGGCATCAAAATGCCTAATGGGTAAGCCATAAAGTGCCATGAGCTTGAGGCTTATAAATATCTGGGAATACTGCAGCTGGATAATATAAAGCATCGGGAAGTGAAAAATGTGATCAGCAAAGGATATATCCAACAAGTCAGAAACATATTGAAGAGCAAGTTGAATGGTGGAAACACCATCAAGGCCATTAATACCTGGACAATACCTGTTATATATTGCTGAAATAGTCAACTGGATGCAAGCTGAGTTGGATAGTCTGGACAGAAAAACAAGGAAACTGATGACCATCCTCTATGCGTTACACACCCGCATAGTAATGTGACAGACTGTATCGGCCCAGAAAATCTGGGGGTAGAGGACAGCTGCAAGTGAAACAGACCTTTGAAGAGGAAAAACCTGCTTTGGCTGATTATATCAAAGACAGTCAAGAACCAGCTTTGATGGAGATAGACAATAGAAAGCTGCTCAGAGTGCAGCAGACGAAGATTGAGTATCGGAAAAATATAGTGCAGGCACAAACAACAACCGGCACAATAAAGCTCTGCATGGACAATTCTTGGAGAAAATAAAAGGGAAAATAGACCAAGGAAAGACCTGGCTGTGGCTTACAAACAGAACACTGAAAAAAGAAACGGAAGGCCTGATTTTAACTGCACAAGAACAGGCTATCAAGACTAATGTGATAAAAGCCAAAATAGGAAAATCAGCTGTAGGCATCAAGTGCCGATTATGCAAAGAAGACGAAGAAACAATGAACCAGTTTGCACAGACTGATTACAAACTATGACGCAACACCATCACCAAAATGATCCATTGGAATCTATGTCACAATTACCATCTGCCACCAGCACAGAACTGGAAAAATGGTTGAAAATGAACAGGTGAAAATATTGTAGGACTTAAGAATAAAAAATAACCAAGTTTTGGAGTATACCCCTGATATCACCATTATAGAAAAAAAAGGTGTGGCTTGTTGATGTTGTGATACCAGGAGATAGTAGGATTGATGTTAAACAAACAGCAAAAATTACAAAATACAAGGACTTAAAATAGAAGTTCAAAGACCCTGGCACAAGCCCACAGTGGCGGTCCCAGTGGTGATCGGCACCACTGGGTGCCATTCGAAAAGACCTTGGATGGCACTTATCACTGGCACTGTTAATTGCAAAAGCCCACCCTGCTGGGTTCTGCTCACATTATCCATCGGTACATAACATCATCTTAGGATCTTGGGAAGATCCTGATGCATTATGAAATGTCGAAGCTGACATGTTTGGTGTTGTGCCATATTGTTATGTTTCTATAACAATAATAATAGTAATGTGTTTTTATCCTGCCCTACCCAGAGATGCCAGGTTGGGTTATAGTAAAACCAATATAAAAACAGAATTGAAAATAAACTTGCTAAAAATAATTAATGACACAGCCAAGCGGTAGCATGGCCACTGTTGCTTTTGCCTTTACTTCCTCTCTGGCCCCAAGTAACAGCTGCTTGACCACACAGGCCTGATTACTCCGAGCCATCAATAAGGCATCTCTGCCCAGCACAAGAACAGGTCAGCCAGTGCTAAAACAATTAGAAAGCTCCTCCATGGGGTCAGGGAAGAAGGAAGAAGCCCTTTTGTTCCTGTGCCATCAAGAACTATTGAATTGAGCTTCCCTCTGTTTTTTTTCCTGTTTAGCTTTTAGATTTGTGAGAAATATTCTTGCCTTTGCCCCAGATGTAGAATAGTGGCCTTGCTGAAGTGCCTGACCCCTCTACATTTGCAGTTAACAGTAAGGCAACAGGATAAGATTAGTGTTTTTTTAGGCCTGTAAAAAAATCTTGAGCGCCTGAGATCTTCTAGTTTTTTACTGCTTTTATAGGTTGTTTTTTAAAAAAGACTAGTTTATTGATCTGAGAATCATCTGTTAAAGGGTAAGATGTATTTTTAAAAATAGCTACAATGAGACAGTTCATCTGAAAGGATTAAATTAGGCGCAGTTATACATGTCAAAGAGCCTTTCAGTAATTCCTTTTTGCACTGTGTTATGGGAAAGGATTTGTGTCCTCAAGTGGTTTGCAAGGTAAATAGAAAAGAACATTTCCATTTTCTTTGTTTACACTCAAGTTATCTGCACTTCTTGGATCTGTTGACGTGATGTTTTAATACACCTTTTCCCTTCATCCACAGGGAACACCTCTCTGCAGAGTCTAAGTTCCAACAAAAGCTTGCAGAAATGAGTAAGTTGTTCATGGTAAAAATAACAGATGTTACTACTTCAAGTGGAGAAGGGAAGTATAAGGAGTTTCTCATATCAAAGAATTGCACAGTGATCACAAAAACTAGCTAGAGAAAGGTCCTTCAGAAAAGAGCTTGTGATGGTGTCTGATGCTGCTCTTGGGACTCAGACATTTTTGAATAACATATTAGGAACTGAAGAAGCTTTAAGATGTTTCGTCGCTGCCGTTGATTCTTTTGGTGTCAAGAAGATTATGAAAGGTACAAGAGAGAAATGTTAAATATTTTTTTTACTCATAGGCAACTGCAGACAGAAGCCTGTCCTCCCCGTGGTATGATAATTTACAAAGCAAGTCTTGTGCCAGTGACCTTGCTTACTAACTAGCACTGATCAAAGGTCAGTGAAATGGCATTCTGCCTATATAGCTGGCATCTCCACATCTCATTGAAACAGGGTCATATAAAATAAATAATTCATCAGGGCTTTTTGAGAATCATGACCTGTTGATTACTACTATGATAGGTTAAAATACTGTGTGACTACCAGATTTATAATACAATTGGGCCCCCATATCCACTGATCGGGTAACCATGGTTTCACTTATCCATGGTGACTGAATCAGCCGTCCCCACCCCACCACTGCCAGTGCCATTAGGCCTACATGAGGCTTCCTGGAAGCATGGGGTAATTGCAGAATCCCACAAAATTACATTCAGTGTCCCACGATGCCTGAGAAATCTTGCAGGATTTCATAGGAATCAGGAAATCTCATGGGATTTCAGAGGAATTATGGGAAATTGAGTGCAGTTTCCCCATGTTTCAACTATCTTCAGTTTTCAGTAATCACAGGAAGATGTGGAACCAGTCCCCCATGGATACAGGAGTCCAACTGTAAGGTATTTCTGTGTTCAATCAGCCATTTTCACTCTTTGACTCATTCCGTTATCTTCCTCTTACAAATACTACTAGTTCAGTCATTTTCTTTTCTGTTTAAAAATCAGGTGCTTTTTTAAACTTATGGTAAATATAATTAAAACATAATTATGTATTTAAAATACTTGTTTTAAAAAAGTGCTTCTTTTTTTAGCATCCACTCGAACCAGAATTCAAAATCAGAAAATGAATGATGAAGGCAACACTTCAACTACTGAACAAAACTGAACAGACCACATTATGTGCACTGTTTTGCTGAATTTTACTTTGGCATCCAGATTTTAGATTATTTAGTTTAGCTAATTTGATATAGCTGAGCTTTTTTATCTGCTTTTAAAAATATTTTATGCAGTGTGATGTAACATCTGCGATAGTCAATAATGTGTGTGTATAGTTCTTACAATTCCTTTTCTTAGAAAAGGTTATTTGCTTCCAATTGCAGCTTTGTTACTTTGATACTATAATTATATTAATTGTTTTTGTCTAAGGAGCTCTAAAACTCAAGTAGACTTAGTCAAAGTGCACTAGGATTTTGTTGAAAAGCATTATTTTAATGTTAGACTTTGATACGCTAAGTATGTTTCCTTAGCATTAAAAGCATTTTTGTGTAATTTTCATAGTCTCAGCTGCAGGACTAAGCTTCACAACCCTACAGCTGTCAGCTACAACATATAAATTATTTGGCCAATTTAGTTCAGTTCCAATTTGTTGTGTAGCCATACTGCTTAAACAATTCTTCTGTAATTTTTCCTTTATTATTATTTTTAAATTCATGCACTTAAGGTGTTTGTTCTGAAAATATGTTAGGGTGCTTGAATTTTACCTACTTGCTCAGAAAGGCGGATGCATTGTAGAGTACAAACAACTCTGAAGCTTTTTGCCCTTATTCAGTACAGCCACCACAACAAAAGAATGAAACCATATTCTGTGGGTTCCAACAGCACTAGTTTTATGAAATCACATTTAGAAATCACACTTGATCAGGCTATGTAAAAGAAACCGTGGAATCCCTATCAGTAAAACTTTTAAGGATTTGGTTAGAAAAATTGAATTATTCTATTTATGATTATGTTTCAGGCAAACATTACAAGAATTGTTCTGTATAGATGTTAGTATTACTGCTTCTAGAATGAAACATTTTTTAAAAAAATAAATTGGGATTGTATTTTAATGGCATGTTGCAGAGATGGCCATCATTTTTATAAAACATCGCACCTTCAAAGTGTTCAGAACATGGCTTAGAAGTGCTCCTAGGGTTTGTCCCCATTTAAGATTTAAAGAGCTTTGAATTAGGCAGGCTCTCCAGGCTGCTCTCGAGGAGTTGGTGGTATGCAGGTCATTAAGCCAGTTCTGGCTTTGGAGCAGGGTAAGGTTTCTGAATAAATTTATGCAAAAACATTACTTTAAAATTGAAACTTTGGCCTCAATAAGGGGGGAACTTGGGAAGCAACTCTTCTTTGGATTTATTTTCTGCTTATCTATATCTCTGTCCATCATTTTTTCAGGCATTTTCTCTGTTTTCAGGTAGGAGGGTCCCATTTCCAATATAGGGCCCTTTTGAGATTGTCAACCATCCCAAGAGTTTTAAGGTCTTAATGACGCTGGTTGAGCATCTTAAGACTGGATGGGGTTTATGTTTATTCATATATGGATGATTTACTCATTAGAGGAAGTTCTGAACAGGAGGCAGTTGACACAGTGACTGCAGTTTCTAGGCTGCCCTCATCCCATGGTTTCCTAATCAACTGGAAGAGCTCGACTAAGCCAGCTAGGACTCACTGAACTGACAGAAATCAATGAGCCATTCTCGAGCCTCATCCCTACTGCTGATGCCATTTGGTCGGATTGCCTTCCTCTCTTGACCTTTTTCTACCACGGTATTCCAATCTCCAGTTACCAACAGTACATGCTGCCTAGTAGCCCCATTCACTCTAAACCTGATTACAGGACTTATCAATTTCATCTTCTACTGCCTCCATTGCTGGGGCATAGATCAGAATACCAGTACATTACAAGGTTGCCCCTGAATCCTAATGGAAAATACTTGATCACGCACTACATTATAAGCAATCACAGTCCTAGCAGTTTTGTTCTGTGCTATCATGGCACTACTTTCTTACCCTTCCATTTCCTGAATGCTCCTGTATGTTGTCCTGACTGGAAATGTCAAATGCCTGTACACATCAATTAATTAATGCCCAAAATAACCAAATTCAAACAATCCTTTTCTCTTTGCTATTTCCAACTTTGATCCATACTTCATGTTCCTATGGTGAGTTTATTTACAGATGTGCATTTTCTTTTTCTTTCTGGTAGTATCTCCAGCATCTGTAAGGCTTTGTTCGATGGTACTTGGAATAATCCTCAGGTCTTCCTCAGTAGCATTATAAACACCTTTTGACCTCAGGCGCTTACTTTCTGGCAATATCTCACTTAGTCTAGTTTGCCTGTCTATATGGTTTTCATGGCAAAAACTGTAGAGGTGCTTTATCAAAGTCTTCTCCTGCACAGTATTTAACAACATCCCTTACTGCTGTTGCCCAGTATTTATTTTGGCATCTCATGTTTGACTCTCCACCTTGGGTGGTCCTGCTGGGAGTTGTGCCTCCTAACAGCATAGCCCAAAGGGTCACTGGAGCACACAAGTCCCTGCTTGCCCTTGCAACACACCATACAGTGATGAGAGATTAAATGCCTTGCTTTCAGCTGTAAATTAAAAAAACAACACCTATTCTCAGAAGCAAATACCGCAGCAAGTCAGCTGAACAGTTTGCTCTTTGCTTCCCCATCCAGTTCTTCCATGTCAGAAGTAACCAGAAAATTCTTACAAGCCACAAAACAACTTGTTAGTTGCACTTATAGGTTATATACCACTAAACTATAATGGATGGAGCAATTCAAAAATAGTATTACAATCCCTGAGTCAATTACTCAGTACAGAAGTTCAACCAAGAGACACTGACACTCCCTTTAGTTGTCTTAACAGATCTTATCATAAAAGAATAGTAATTATTTCCCAACATGACAGTTTGCCTGCAAAACTCTTTAATATACAGGGCAAACTAACTGCATATAATTTATTTCCAGTTAAAGTCTGCAAAGAAGCACCTCTGAGGCACTTAGAGAAGGCTTCCAGGTAGGATTGTTTACACACTAGTCTGCCCCTCCCCCTCCTGAATATTCTGTGCTAGAAAAGGTGGATTAGAGAAGGGTTGGGAACACAAGGTTTATCAGAGGCACCCCTTTTGTTATGTCTGAACACAGCCATAGTGTGTATTGATATACCAAAGGATCTAAGATACAGTAGCTGCTGGCAATTATGCAACTGCTAAGTCCAGTTCTGAATAGAGGAACTCCAAAGTTACAGTGAAGTCTAGGTATTTAGCCAAGACCTTCAAACTGCCTCTTTCAGTAGCCACTTCACCTTAAAACAACAGCTTTATTATTCAAAAACACAAAGTAAGAAGCTAATACTTACAAAGCAAATAACCTGAAGAAACAGGACTGCAGTTTAGAGTACAAATAATAAGTTTTACAGTATCTTCTTGACAATGGGAGCATGACCGTTCATTCTATAAAACACCGTATCTTCACAAAGAGTTGCAGAGAACCAGCCCAATAGCTCCTCTCTCAAATAACCATTCACATGAAAAATCACCATAGCTGTTGAACCAGATAGCTAGGAATATCATAATGAAGGTTCTGCTGTAAGGTCTGTTCCTGACACATAGTCCTAAACTGTGGACTATGAAGTAAATTTCTATCCTTCAAACAAAAAAGATGTTAAAAATACACATCAAACCTAAATTTAGCAAAAAAATTAAAGGAAGCCTGCTCTTTAAATCTGCCTTCTTTCACTGCAACATCATTAAAGGAACTTTCAACACCTATAGATCCTGTATGTCCTCATTATTAACACCACTCAGCCTGAAGAGGACACTCATTATACTGAAACACTATCTTAAAAGCCTTATGTCGTATCAGCACATAAGGCTGATATGTGCTGTCTTAACAGGCAGAGGAAGTCCCATATAAAATCAGGCTGTAATGTCTAGGCCTCTTCAGTCTTGAAAGATGTCATTTAAAATCATGCAAGGTATGGAAAAGTTGGATTGAGAAAAATTCTTTTATCATGCAACACTAGATCTAGGGACCACTAAGCACGGATAGGAGAGTTAGGACTGACAAGGGAAAGTACTTTTTCCCCCAGGGTCGTTGGTCTGTGACAGCAAAAAATAGCCTACAGGAAATATGTGCAAGAAAGCATTATACAAATTCATGGAGCACACGTTTATCAATGGCTACTAGAATGGATGCCCAAATACTGCCTACAGGTTGGATGGACAAGCAAGATGCCTCTAATCTAAAGACCATTTGCAGGGAACTAAGAGCAGTTGATGGTTTTGCCTCCTTCTGCTTGATATGCCCAAAAGCTATTGGTGGATTACTGTGTGAGACAGAATGCTGGATTGGATCGGGCCCTAGCCTAATCCAGCAGGGCTCCTCTTATGTTCACTTAAATTGACAATTACCAAATACAGTAATTATGATCTGCCCCACATGTAGGATAATACTCTAAATGAGGGGAATCTGCTTTCCTAGAGCTCAATAGTAAGTTTGATATCATTTTTCTAAAGGAAACATGAATGGCCTATATTTTTACATTGATAATTCATTCACCTGTTTAAATAAAGCTCTCCCTATTCAAAGAGACAACAGACTTAAACTGGCCCTGGATCCTCCATATCAGTTGATGGAAAACTATTCAGTTGCCCCTCCCTAAAGAATGGTTCACAGATGTGGCATTACATTTTTTGCTTCACACTATTGTGTTTAATATACATTCTCCACCTCAACAAGCACAAACTGGTATGGCAAAATCTGACCAATATATTAATCAATATGCTACAGCCCACTTTATTACAGGGGGAACTTTTAATTCAATGATGGGTCAAATGATTCAGTATTATGTAAACATTTCCATATATGCCCTCCTGCTTCAGACCTCCCTCACACACTTCAAAGGTAGCACCTGCCAAGGAGATCAAGCAGGGCAGTATTCATTTCAATCAGGACAAAACATGCCCAACTTTCATGCAAGATAGGAAGCAGGCCACTGAAGGAAGTGTCATTTCCAACATGACGAAAGAACTGAGACAAGGTACATGAGAATCAAATAGAATAAAGCAGTAAACAGTATAAATACCCTACAACTTTCACTATTTGCCATTGTAGAACAATGTGAACAGCTCATTCAAGAGCTACAAGCCTTTGTGGTTAAGCCAAAGAATCTTTTTTCCTCCAAAACAAAGGGTTTGATCAAGGAAGGCATAAATAGTTTCATTTATTCAGTGGAAAGATCTTTCACGTGAAGCTAGACATCAGCTTATAGAAAGCAAAAGAAAATACAAGACTTTGCTGAGGAGGAAACAACATTTCTGTATTAAAAACATATTTGTGTACAGCTAATTATAACAATGGCCACTGAAAAGGAATAAGGGCCTACTGCAAAACTATGGACTTTGACCTTACACTCAGTAAGGAAACTAATTAGCTACCCAGCAATACTTGGAGTTGACGGTTAAACCACACCCTTTTGCATACATGCTGACCTTCCCTAGCTGGTTTCCCATAAATGCAGCGTTCAATAGAGATTTTACAGCAGCAATTAAGTGTTGCTACTTTGTATGCTCTTCTTTGTTCTCACTTGTGGCGGGTGAGAACGTCACAGCTGCAACAAAGCTGGAAGCAGACATCTGCTGCTTCCTTGAGCTGAGTGGCTGGACCTGAAGTAACTATTGTGTAAAGGAAATGTATGCAGTAATAGACACCTTATACTATTACTTGTATTTCTAATTGACCTTAAGTAAAGGCCATAGGGTGGGTGACAATATCACAATAAAAAGATTAAAAAGCATTAAAACTGTGCCCTTAAACAGATGTTTTCCTAATATTAACATGCAAGACGTTATCCAGTACACTAGTCATCTAAACTTTTCATACATCATGGACAGATGCTGTACAAAGGTTGCATCAACTCGTATAAACGCCTTGACCCACATTACAGGCCACAAGACGCACTGCCAAAAGGGACCTCCAGGCCCTCAATATGAATTAGAGGTGGGATGAGGACACCAGCAGGTAGCCTCGAAGGTGAGGTGCTTGAGCTGCTGTTATCTAGAGGCCAGTAACGGAGCGAATGTAGACGGCAGCAGCTGTACACTTAGGTTCTTCCGTTGTCATCCCGCCGCCTGCCTTCCCCAAGTTCGTGCTCTTTGCGTGGTGCCCCCCACCCAAGGAGGGGGCCAGTCGGGCGGCGGGGGCGTCGTAGGCCGACGGGGCAGCCGCAGCAGCCTCCTCCCTCCGGCACGGAGCCCCTCCCGACGCCGCCGACGCCGCGCACGGATGTTTGTTGTTCCCCTCAGAGACCGTCCGCCGGAAACTCGCTGCCGACGTTTGCTGGACAAAGGGTGGGCCGCTCGAGCGGAGGGGACACAGCGCTACAGATCAGGAGGAGGAAGAGGAAGGAGGGGCAGGGCCGCCGCCGGGCCCTCTCGTACTCGTGGGGGGGGGCTGCCTGGGAGGAGGAGCCAACCGAGCCCACTCTCGCCCCCGCCCCCTCCCCTCCCCAAGTGCGGCTGCCGGCTCGCCCGCGCGCGCTTCTTCTCTCCCGGCAAAGGGCTGGAGAGCGTCAACGGCCGCCCGCGCGGCCCCCGCCCTGTACGGCAGCCCCCCTTCTGATCCCAGGTAAGCAGCGGCAATACCCCCCCGCCCCCCCTTGCCCAAAGGAAGGAACTGGGTGTGGTGCTGGCGCTGGCCGGGGGCGGCGCCTGAAGGAAGGAGTCGTCGTCGTCGCCCTAAGGGCAGCCGCCACCGCCACTTCCCTCCCTGTGATTCCCGGCCTATCGCTACTGCTGCCGGGGAGGGAGGGAGGGGAAGTGTCCGTGAGCGGCCGGCAAGCGAGGAAGCTCCGCCTCCCGGCGGCGGCCGAAGCTGCTGCTGAAGCGGAAATGGCGGCTGCCCGCCGCGGCGCCGGCTACTGCTGGGCGGGCTCTTCTTGCCCAAGCGCACCTGAGTGGCCCGTGGTGGGGAGCGCGCGGTGTAACTCGCTCCGCCGCCGTTCTGGGGTGGAGCTGCATCTGCCTCCTCCGCCGGCGGCGGGACTACTTGGCGGTCCCTTCCCTGTCAAGGACGGGACGGGGCGAGGCCGGGGTGGGGGCGTGCCTGGCTGCCGCGCGTGTGAAAGGAGTTATCGTCGGTTGGGAGGGTCGCTTGAGCCACCGAGGAAGACAAGCAGTCGAAACGCGCCTGGCTTAAGATCCCCTAATTCAGCGATGGCTAACCTTTTGAGCTCAGTGTGTCAAAATTCACAAGAAAACCTAGCTTAACTCGGGTGCTGTGTCACATCTAGAAATATCCATAATTTTGTGATAGTTGTAACTCTAATAAAAAAGTTATATTTTTGATATATGTATTTTATTAAAAGCAAAAACAAATAATTCTTTACATTAGTGACTTTTGTTGCTAAATCTTCAATTGAAAGTTGGTATTTTGTACACTTCAAGAACAAGCAAGCACTACATGTCCAGGTGCCAGGGTGACCATGTGCGTCACCCAAAAGGGCTTGGCGTGTCACCTATGACACCCGTGTCATAGGTTGGCCATCACCGCCCTA
The DNA here is from genome assembly GCA_023333525.1 of Aspidoscelis tigris stejnegeri. NCBI lineage: Eukaryota > Metazoa > Chordata > Lepidosauria > Squamata > Teiidae > Aspidoscelis > Aspidoscelis tigris. The sequence continues at coordinate 3,212,319 of JALMGA010000010.1, forward strand.
ATTGTTACCTGAAAATACTTTTGACGCAACTCTTTGCTTGCCTTTTCTGAGGAGTCTCAGACTGGTTTTCTTGAGTTGTTGGACATTGTACACCATCCCCCCGTTTTTCTTTGTATATTGTTAAGAGCTTTTATATGATATATTATTTTTATCAGTAAATTCATAACTTTCTTTATAATAAGGTTGTATATTTCTTTTTTGGAATCTGGGCATTTTTGTTGTTTCACATTAGGAGGATTCTACAAAAGCCTCCCAAGTGATTCCATAGAAGCGCCTGGACCTTTCGTTCCTCTTAGGAAGCTTCCTGCCTTTCATACAAATCCTTTTGTTCCTTGTGTTTCAGAAAGAGCAATGAAGACCTAACTGTGGCAGTGCACATACATTTATTTGATAGGCCATCTTTCAGCAGAATCCAAGACAGGTTAAGGCCCTTTCTAAGCTTACCTGTCTGTGATCATCCAGATCAGTGGGGCTGGATTAGTCTGACCCACGGATCTATATCTTGGGGAGGCGTGGGCAGAATCTGCGCCAGTGGCCCTGATCCAGCATAATCCGCATCCTTCATGGCTGTGAAGCTTGTGTGAGTTTCGTAACTACATCTCCAAGTCTCCCTGGCCTGCTGATGAAAGGTCCCTCCAGTGGTTCCAAATATGGGAGGTGGCCTTTATCGGGACACGTTGGTCCCTCTGGTAGCCCTAATTTTGGAGATGCATTGTGAAGGTGTTTGGAGGTGGTCTCACATCCTGCCAACTCTCTCTTATAGGGTTTTTTTCTCTCCTCCTTGCTCTGTATTGCCTCTAGTTTTTTTGCAGTTGCACACTTGTACCTTTGCAAAGAGAAGAAGGCTTGAGATGCCAAGAAGCAATTGGTGAGAGAGGATGCTGGACTAGATGAGCTGTGGCTTATGTTAGGCAGATTTGAATATCTGAATTTTGCAGATACTCTTAGAAAAAAAACACCTCTCGCCATGTCCTGGGAGGGAATGGTCATATTTATTTGAAACAGAGCAAGGACATACAATAGGAAGCAAGCTGAAGTTCTGAAAAGTACAAAGCATAAAGTGCAAAACAGAAAACATGCAAGCCAACTGGAGAAGCAGAACTGTGTTGCAAGGTTACACATTGGGTGTTAGAAGATAATTTTTAAAAATGCTCACCCCCCAAAAGACTCAGATACAGCATGGGCCGCAAGCCCCATATCATGCCGATATCAGGTCTTTAATAAAAAATGGTTTGGGCAAGCCTCAACCTGGACAATCTAAGGGATACATTTTGCTGCCTAAATAGTGGTAGGGGTGTGATTTTAACACAGAAATTTTATCACAGCTGTGAAAATTCACCCCTTAATCTGTTTTTGGGTAGCAATATTTTTGTTCTTTTTTTCCCTTGTGTTTGTCATTGTGGAATTCCAAATCTGTACTGAAGGCATGGGGCATAAAGAGGTGATGGATAAAGAGCTGTACACCACTTAAAATCAACAAAGGTATCCATGGTTGTAACCCTAAGGAGTTGTTCTACAGCATCTAATTTTGAAGGCTTTGCTTGAACTTTTTATTTAATGAGGTAGGTCAACGTTACCTTGAAAAGAGCTAAAACGATATTGCATAGGTATTATGAGCTTTTCATCTTTCTAAATCAATGTTGTAGATGACTGCATCAATTTATTGATAAATTTTATCATTTGAAATGGTACCTTTTGCCTGCTGTGTGCCTGCCTGAATTTGCCGTATTGGTTTACTTTGTTAGTGTGCTGAAACTGATGAAATAAAGACACAAGAACTCGGTAGAAAGATAATATTCATCCATGTGGCATTAACAGATGGCAGGCAGTTAAATGCCTGAAAAGACAAGTAGTAGGTATCTCATATTGTTCATTTTGAGACCCTCTTAGGAAATATTGGGCCAGTTCGCACTTTGCCCTGTAGTCTGCAATAGGATAGCATCTGGGCAGATGCATCTGCGCTTGCACAAGGTGTTTGCAGCCTAGAAATGCCCCCTGCCTTCCCAGATGCACTGTTGTTGGTGCATGAAATCATACACCACACACAAACTAACCTTTACCAGAAACTTACCTGACACACCAGCTGGTAACTATTTGCACCATTTCCGGTGCGAGGGATCATCTGAAGTGTCATTTCAAGCTGGCACGTCAAATGATCCCAAACGTGACTGTGCCTGTGCAGAGCATCATTGTTGATGTGACAGTGGTACATGTGCAGTGATGCTGGACACCATGATCAAGATGGCACCCTGTGAGTGATCAGACATGCCCCCAAACTGATGTATGTTTCTGGACACATGAGGGTTAGGCTGACATGTACTGTCACTTTGTTAGGCACTTTTCCTGTCCAACAGATGGGAAGCTAACTGCAGAAACACCCATGTTTGCTGTATATACAGCCATTGTTCTGTACGGGACTATAAAACTGTACCACTAAGGCATGGGAACTTGCCCCAGCTATAACAGGAATAACGCCACAGAGGACTGCAGTACTTCAGCAACTGCCTTAACAACCTTTCTCTATGTTATTGTTATAGACTGCTGAAATGGCATAAACCTGTTGAATCTCTGGGCAACTTTTACTAGGTCCTGTTAATGTTGAAAAGGTAAGCATTACAAAACTTTATTGGATAGATATAGATAAATGGATAATTTTCTTTGTGTTAACATTATTATGTCAGTGCATTATGCCAGTTTTAATGTGTGGAGCTGCTGGTTCCCAAAGTGTAGACGATATGGACACATTACAAAAGGCTTATAAACGCACATCTTGAAATCTAAAAAGCTATGAGGAAGGCTTGTGGCAAGGGGATTGAAATGGAGAAGCAATTAGCTCCATACCATTTAGTTCTGTATTCCTTCCTCCCTTTTTTTGTAGTACTTGGCTGAACTCTAGTATATGTAGGGAGAATTTAACCGGTACGGGATAACTGATGCGTTAGCAGAGAGAAGATTCTAGGTTAGGGTGGCTTTCCCATGAGATTTCACAGGAATTATGGGAAATGGAGTGCATTTCCCTGTGTTCCAAGTATCTGTGGTTTTTGATTAACGGCAGCAGGGCCTGGACTGTACCCCCCCCCCCCCCCAAGATATGGAGGTCTGAATGTATTTTTAAATTTTAACATTTGCAGTGCTTTTGTTTTAACTTTAGGAATGAAGTATGATTTGTGCTATATCTATTTACACAGAAAATGCTGGATGTCGGAAAATGGCCCATGTTTGCTCTGCACTCTCAAGAGGAATTGAAGTTGATTCGCCAGGCCTGTGTGTTTGGCAGTGCTGGCAATGAAGTCATTTATGCAACTGAAAATAATGAGGTACCAGTTGGAAATATGATTGTTCAGAGTCATTTGTCTCTCTGTTAGGTGACAGATCCCAGTGTTCCTAAGGGTTTTCCATGGAGCATGTGAAGTTACCCCCTAGCCTTGTCATTCTAGAACAACGAGACACTTCCATTAAACTGCATGAATGCCTCCACCCTTATGATTTTGCCAGTAGAAAAGACTAATCCTTTTCTTCATATTTCTGTTTCTTTCTACTTGCTGGGTAACCCTCCAATACTGACGCACCACTCAAGTGGTTTCTTATGGGCAGTGTCTGTGATAAGTACTTTGGGCTGAGGGACTAGAACAACTGGGCAGGAGAGTTCCCTTCTGTTGGCTACCTGTCTAGCATAGCTCAGCCAGTACCAATACTGGTGGGTGGAGGAAGATGCAGTGGTCGTGCCCCTCAGTATCTGCATCAGGACAGCAGTTATGGACTGCAGAGGCCCTTGTTGTGGGTCCCTTGAGCCTGTTGCTGAAGCAGGGGGCAACCACTGACCTCTCAGAGATGGTCCTGGCCAAAACAAGACATAGGGCAACAGTCTCACTCCACTTGCTTGCTGGCAAACCTCAGCCCAGTCTATAAATCACAGGTCTTCTATGGTGCCTGTGGTGTGGTGTCTCTTCAGCCTGGGCAGGACTTCACTTCCCCCTTCCTCTGACTAGTGAGTGTTTGAGGAAAAAAATAGTATTTTAATTAAAAGCATTGGCCGTTGCTTCCCTAACCCCCACAGACTAAAGAGTTCACCACAGCTTCTCCTTCCTTAAGCCCAGAGCCTATATGTCCCAATTTTTCTGTGTTCTGTCCTGCAGAATTATTGCTGAAAAGCATCTGTTAAGTTTCTTTTACCATCTGCTGGATGCAGGCTTCAGGAGTTTCTATTTTTATTATCATTTGACTTTAAAATTGATTTGAAGGAAGTTTTAAAATTCTTCTTAAAAATCTTAAGCCCACAAACATATTAAACATAGCATTCACTATAAATGTATTTAGGATTATTTGTTATACTTGCAACTCGAAATGATTCCACAGTGAAAATGTTTCTAACTACCAGTCTCTCTTTGCAACAGGTTTTTGCATTTGGTACTAACTGTAGTGGCTGTTTGGGAGTTGGTGACACAACCAGCAGCATTCACCCCCGACGGTTAGATATTTTGTGTGGCAAAAAAATAGTTTGCCTCAGCTATGGGAGTGGTCCACATGTTGTCGCAGCTACTTCTGGTATGCTTTGAGCTTTTAAAATGTTTATATTGTTAATTTCCACCGTTTTCAGAATAATGAAGAGTACGGAGGATATAAGCTTCATTTAGACAGTATGTAGGACCTTCTTGTGTTTCCAATTAGGTGATGTTTATTTTGGGATGTTGGAAGTGGTCTGTATTAATAATACTTGGCAGTTTTATTTTATGTGCAAAAATGTAATGGACAAGATTTTGAAATTATGCAGATAATACATTTTCTAGCTTGATCCAGGAAGCTTTGTGGAAATCCTGATAATGCATGCATGTTTCAGCATGACTGAGGCTACGTACAGACTTGTTTATACTGTACAATTGTGATTGGGGTGTCACACATGACAGTCAATGGATCATTGTGGCAACACATTATCCAATCGCACTGCATGCTTACCTTAATGCTAATCTAAGGACATTTGCTGCACAGTAGAAATGAAATCTTCTTGCCAATCTGGGCAGAACAGTGAGAAGAGCCAAAGAAACAGGAAGAGCAGCACAGATCTGATTGGCTGCCTCAACTCATGTGACTGTGCGTGCCAACTCAGCTCTCACAGCTTCCGATGGGAAGCTACGGAGCTGTGTTTTGGGTCAGGATGGCAGGTGTCTCTGTGCAGCAAGTAAGCTGCGCCTTTACCAATAACTACAGATTTATTCCGCAAGTCTGGAGGCAGCCTGAATGATGGGAAATCATTCTGCAGTAATTCTTCTGTACTTTGAACAGAATGTTATGCCTACAGTGTACCACAGGAAGCTGTGTGTGTTTGGCTAATTTATACTAAGCCAGGTGAAGTGAACAGCAAGGCCTGTTCACTAAAGGTCTGATTTTGTAGGCCATTGGGGCAACAGGGTATGCTGAGATGACTAATTATTCATGTTGGTGATGTAAAAAAAATTATTTTAAAGACTGGAGGGTGGCGTCTAAATTAGTTTTATCTTCTACTGCAGAAGGAAGGCATAATACAATAAATTGTACCTTAAGCATTACTATTTTGACAAAATTAAGAGACCAAATAAGTTTCTTTGTTTTGCTCAAGAGATTGAGATCATTTCATCTAAAGCCTGGCAAAATATTCAGACAGCTAGTGAAGCATAACGCTTTTTTTAAAATTCAGCTATTACTGTTTCTGCTAAATGCAGTTTATCTCTGGCTGTAATCTGTGAGAGCAGCAGTTAAATCATGTTAGAAAAGAAATACAGATTAAAAACAAAAAGATGGTTATTGCTTGTGTATTTAGAAATTGTAGTACTGCGTCGGTTCCCTTTACTCACAATTTTTTAAAATTTCTTTTAATACTGTAGAAGGAGAAGTATTTACCTGGGGCCATAATGCTTACAGTCAGTTGGGAAATGGAACAACCAATCATAGTTCAGTTCCTTGCCAAGTCTCCACCAATTTGGTAAACAAAAAAGTTATTGAAGTTGCCTGTGGATCCCATCATTCCATGGTTTTAACATCAGATGGTGAGGTGAGTAAATCTAGCATAACCTTGTACAAGGTGCTTTTGAATTTCGTATCAAAGGAAAAGGCATAAGACTTCACAGTTTTTGAGACTGTATATACAGCATATGCTGATGATCAATTAGAAGTGCATGGGCTTTATCACTAAAAGAATACAAATTTTCTCTATTTTAAACATTGTTTCTGTGTATCTAACTTTTGAGATTAAGCAAAATAGCTATGTTTTTAAATGAGCTATCGGTCATTTTTTAACTTCATAATTTCAAAATGTAAAAGTATTGTTACGTAGTTGCCTTGATATATCAAGATGCAAACATAAACATGTTAGACAAATTTATGGATGCCAGATGTATCAATGGCTACTAGAATGATTGCCTAGGTGCATCTTTCAGGCTGGGGGGGGGAGTGCAGAAGCAGGACGCTTCTAATGCCACTTGCTGGGATTCAAGAGCAGACAAAGGTTTGTCCTTGTCTCTCTTTGAGATGCCATGAACATTTGGCGGGCCACTGTGTGCCACAGGATGCTGGACTAAATGGGCTGTGGCCTGATCCAGCAGGGCCTCTCTTGATGTTCTTATGATCCAGCAGTGCTTTTAAGGAATGTGCGAAACTGCAGTCCACTGAAGCACAAATTTACCTGATAGGCCCCGCTCCCTTCAGCAGCTTTATGCAACTCCTAAGGTGAGGAGAACTCACCTCCATCCTGTAATGTACTCCAGTTCCATTTAGCCCCCCTGTGGGCAGGGCAGCAGTGTGTATTGACCATATCAGTGTGCCCATCTGTGATTTCAGTAATAAAAATAATTTATATCCCATCCTTCACGCTAAGGTCCCAGTTCTTGTCTCAACAATAGAAAGATCAAATATATTCAGGAACTTAAAATATATTTAAAATAAAACCCTCCCACCCTTCCTGGTAGGACAATAATAAAAGGAAGCTAAACATCAAAGGCTTGGGGGAAGAGGTACATTTTATTCAGGTGACAAAAAAACCTTATAATGTAGGTGCCTTGCAAACCTCCAGAGAGAGGATGTTCTAGAGTGTAGAGGCCACCACAAAAAAGACCCTCTTGCATGTTACTATCCTGTCCACTACAAGAAAGCCCTCTCCTTGAGATCTCAGTACGCAGGAAGGTCTATATGAGAGAACTCCTTCAGATAACCAGGACCAACAACTTGAAATGACCTCAGTAAAACTATGTCTCCAAGTCCCCAATTCTCCAAGTTGGTCCAGGAGGATACCATGATGAATCGTATTGAAAGCCTCTGAGAGATTAGGCAGAAGCAACAATAAAGGTCATGCATCAGGGTAACCAAGGCAGTCTCAGTGTCAACCCCACCACCATGAAACCAGATTGGAATGGTCTAAATAATTCATTTCTTCCAAGCATGCCTACAGTTTCACTTTGTTAAATGGATTTTCTTTACAGGTGTATACCTGGGGCTATAACAACTCAGGGCAGGTTGGATCTGGATCAACAGCCAATCAACCAATTCCCCGGAGAGTTACTAGTTGTTTACAAAGCAAGATAGTAGTTAATATTGCCTGTGGCCAGATGTGCTCAATGGCTGTGGTAGAAAATGGGGAGGTAAGATTTCTCTTCAGAATTAATAGGTTTGATATGTTTTATGGATGCTGTGGTCTTCATTGTTTACAGTGTCATTAAAATAGTTATGCTTTGCACAGAGTGGTTTTCTTATATGCAGTCAGCAAAATTCAGACTTCCTCTCCTAATACAATCCCTGAGTTTACACTTCTGTAATTGTTACTTCTGTCCTTCCGACAGGGGTTCCTCTTTAGACTCACAGGGTGTCGTGAGAAGAATAGAAAGCTTTGACAGCTGCTTTGAGTCCCCTTAAAAGGGTGAGGAAAGCGGGGTAGAAAAGCCAACTCTTCTTCGACATTTTGTTCCGCTTGTGTTTTCCCCTAGGCAGTATCCTGGAACAGACCTACAGTGTTTGTTGCATAAAGCATGGCTGTATTGTAGAAGGAATGCTGCTATTTTAAGTAGCTGATTAATTTATAGAACACGGATTGCTACATGTGGTTTTCCTGGGGAATTGTATGAGTTTTTTGTGATCAAAGAAAACAGTTTCACAAGTATGGGCGCACTGTTTAATCTGAAGAGTAATAAAAACTTTTTTGAGAAAACGGCAAAATTCTAGTAATTACTAAAAAAGAGTACTTCCTGCCTTTTATTTCTCAGTTTTGTTTCTGCTAATTGAAATCAATTTCTCTTCTAAGGTTTATGTTTGGGGTTACAATGGTAATGGCCAACTTGGGTTGGGCAACAGTGGCAACCAGCCAACACCTTGCAGGATAGCAGCTTTACAGGGCATTCGTGTCCAGCGGGTATGTACTTTTATCTTCAGAAGCAGGCTGTTGAGTCTCCTTAGACATCCAACATATTTCAGGTTTTCAGATAAAGTTGTATGTTTTCTTGATTCCAAACCAGAAACATATTCATACCTACTGATAAAATAAAGGTATGCACTGGGAATTTGAAACTGATGTCATATTTCAATGTTATCCTCACCTTAAGAGCGGCCAGTCTGATATCAGGATGTGCTAGTGTTTTAGTGCCAATCAGCAGTGGAACTCACAGCTCCCAGTGCTGGGCTTGATGGGGTCTTATCACTGATTATGTCCAGAGAGGAGAGCAGGCAGCCATTTTTCAGAGATGCTTTCGTATGGATGCCTCCATAGAATGGGTCACTTTTGATGATCTAATTGGCCCCTTCCAGGGCACTTCTGCAAACTATAGTTTTCCTGAATTCTTAAGGGAAATTTTAGTTCCAAACAGTCAGCTTTCCAACAGCAGAGCAGGGGGCATAGCGGAGGACTGCTAAACAGCTGGTTGTCTGGGTTTCTTTCTCTTTTCTGCAGTCCTTTTAGAGCTGCCAAAAAGGGAATTAACCTTGCCAAACAGCTGCTTCCTATGGGGGAAGGAGCATGAGTGACTCCTTGTTCCATCACTGGGGCCTTTCTGATTATATATTGTAAACCTGGACACAACGAGGTAAGGCAAATCTGCCATTGTTTTTCAAGGATGTAGCTAATTGTACATATTGTCACAGAGCCTTCCAGTTTCCGTTTCACGTTTGTGTCTCAGAATGTATCAAGGGCGTATTTTAAAATATAGGTCTAATACTCAGCAGTATTGTGGTTCTGAGTGGCTTCAGATGGGATATCTCAGTTACTTCAGAAATGTACATATATGATCCTTTGAGTGTGAGAAGTAGCTGAATCCTGTATTTGAGGTCATTCAATTTTCAGAAATGCTTACGTTAATTTTAATCTTTTTAGGCAAGAAATGCCAAAAACAGAAGAATGAAAATGATTTTCAGAACCTTTTCTTTTAATAGGTTGCCTGTGGCTATGCACACACATTGGTGCTAACAGAAGAAGGGCTGCTCTACGCTTGGGGAGCCAATTCATATGGTCAGTTAGGCACCGGAAACCGAAGTAACCAGTCATACCCTGTACCAGTTACTCTAAGTAAGGACAGGTAATTAAAACTACTCAGTTATTCATCGACTTGAGTAAAGTACCCACTCAGTGTTCAAAGCAAGCAAGTTGTGACGGACTGAGATTAGCTCTTTTCCACTTTTTGAAAAATAATTGTAGGGGGTTTGTTATGCTCTTCTAGCTTTGTATAGTAAATTGGCTATAATATTTTGTTATCAATATCAGAAAACCAAGAACTGTAAAAATGTATCATATCTCAAGTCATTGCTAGCAGGTTTCTCATTTCCCAATAGCTGGTTTCCCCTTTCTTCATTGCAGAAGAGTGGGAAAAGTTAATATCTCCCCTGCATATACAAAAGCAACTTTCCAAGCAGCTTGAACATTTCTTCTGTAAATTACCTTTCCCTATACTGCTGTGCAGTAGAGAAGCAACACCTCAGGTATTAGAATGCAAGTTGGTTGGGGCTCCCAGTGAAAAACAGTGGTTTCTCTATTTCATGGATTAAAGAGAAAGAAAGTTAATTTGAAAGAAAAGAGCAATGTCCATGAAAGGCAGATCCTCTCACGAAGTCACACTCCCCCCCCCATTTTGAATTGGAGGATTCTGGGTAGGATGTGCCTTAATGAAATAAACATATTTTTGAAGCAAAGAAGTTAAATGGTTTCAGAATTCAGCACTGATGGCTATGTCTTTTCCTGTACAGTGGTACCTCGACATACGAGTGCCCCAACTTACGATTTTTTTGAGATACGAGGCGCCGAGTGAGAGATATTTTGCTTTGACATGAGAGCAAAATTTGAGATACGAGGAATCACACGACCGGCGCTCCCGCTGTGGGCTGAGGCTAAGGCGACACGCTGAAGGGCGGGGGCTGTGACGCGCGGAGGAAAAGAGGAGGCAGAAGGGCGGGGGCTGCGACGCGCGGAGGAAAAGAGGCAGAAGGGTGGGGGCTGTGACGCGCGGAGGAAAAGCCAAGGCAGAAGGGCGGGGGCTGCGACGCGCGGAGGAAAAGAGGCAGAAGGGCGGGGGCTGTGACGCGCGGAGGAAAAGCCAAGGCAGAAGGGCGGGGGCTGCGACGCGCGGAGGAAAAGAGGAGGCAGAAGGGCGGGGGCTGTGACGCGCGGAGGAAAAGCCAAGGCAGAGGGGCGGGGCTGCGACGCGCGGAAGAAAAGAGGAGGCAGAAGGGCGGGGGCTGCGACGCGCGGAAGAAAAGAGGAGGCAGAAGGCCGAGGGCTGTGACGCGCGGAGGAAAAGCCAAGGCAGAGGGGCGGGGCTGTGACGCACCGAGAGAAAAAGAAGGTGACGGCTGCGAGGCGAGGGAGGGACGGAGGGGGTGAGGAAGTGAGCGCCGAGGGCAGGCTGAATTTTGGCAGCCGCTCCTGTAATCCAAACATAGCAGCTCCAGAAAGACGTAGGGCAAAAAATGGAGCTGTTATAGCTGCTGGCTGCTTTCAGGGACTGAAATTTGGGTGTGGAGCTGGAAGGTGAGGTGGTTTTTTGGGACCCGGAACGGATTAATGGAATTCCATTAATTAATTGCTTTGAGATACAAATGATTTGACATACAAGCAAGGTTACAGAACGAATTAAACTCGTATCTCAAGGTACCACTGTATATCTGTGCAAATGATTATGAAAAACGCAGGGTCTTTCAAGGATCCTTCTGAAATTTAAGAGCCTTCAGATGTAGATTTTCATTTTCCCTTTATTTTTGCTGTTGACCTTTAACAGATCAGTGGTCAGTTTACCACTATTGACAAAATATCCTAAATACCTTTGGGTACTTTACATACCTTTATAATCACACATAAAATAGAAATGCCCTATTTTGAAGCCTACTGCAATGATACACCTTAGTGTTCCCTTAATCAGTCTTAAATGTTCAGCACCCACACTTTGTGGACCCTTTCTGTGTAACTCAAGAGCATGCACAGAATGGGCTGTGGCCTGATCCAACAGAGCTCCTCTTGTGTTCTTATGTTCTTATATAAGTATACAAGTTAAAGTAGCTGTACATTTTTATGATTGTCTGTGTGGAAATGCATATGACTATGGAGTGTAACTTTATTGGTTTAGATGGGTATCTAAAATTTACCAAACTGTGACCAGATAAAACTGGGGAAGACAACTCTGCTTGAGAACTACCTTGGTTTGATTATTCTTTCTTTGGAAAGGTGAAAGCAAATAATCAGACTAAGCTTTGGGGAGGGTCTGATTCAAAGGGGCAGCTATGTCTGTATAAGATATTATAACAGGATCTGTTATTATATTTAAATTTTGTAGGCTGTTTAAGTTTATTGCTAATGAACTCTAAACAAGTCAAAGCATAAATGAGAACAGAAGAAGAGGATATACTATTCAGACTCTGATGTTTAGAGCAAATTGTACTAAAATCCCCCTAGGATGTGAAAACACTGAGGCTAAGGTGAGTTTAGGATGCTTGTGGAAGCTTAGTTTCATATGGGTTGAATGTCATTTAGACACCATGTGATGGGTTTAAGTCAGTCAAAAGCAGCAATGAAACAGAAAAGCATTTTTCTGTACCTAAGCGATGAAATATTTCCACTGATGGCTGAACCACAGTTCCCATGAACATTAGCCAGTCTAGCAGAGGCAAGGAATGATTAGACCTCCAGACGGTGCTGAATGACTATGCGGTTTTTGACCACCTCTGTTCTGTGCAACAGGTTTCAGGATCAGGGTTCAGACATTACACCAAAATGGAGTTTGTGTAGCTCAGTGAGGGTTACTAAGATGTTTTTACCGACTGACTCCCTGAAGCCTAAAATGTTTTCTTCAGGCATTGATAGGAACGCATCCATGTTGTGGGAAAATAATTGAGAATAAAGAAGTACATATCACAATGTGTACAATATTAATTAAATAATGAAAATCATTAGTCCCCTGAGAAACCACTTTGATGTGTATTAACTGCTTTGTATAATGATAATCATGATAAGCTGTGTTTTGTGGTGGTGTGATTAAACTCAGCTTCTGCACTCCCTCATCCATAACTTATTATGGACACTGATATGAGACTTTTTGATAAAGTGTGGTGTAGCATTTTGACTGAATGTAAACTGAAATTGAGCTTTAATGTGGTAGTCTAAAATAAACTAGATTCATTGTCATATGATTTTGCTGATTTCATATAAAGAATAATTAAGCTGACTATCATGGTTTTATGAGACAGAGGCAAAACCATCTGCAGTTAATCAGACAAAAAGTAGAAAGCAGCTAATTTATTTCTTGTAGCTTCCTCTGAGAGGAAGGAAGCAGAGAAGGTTCAAATCTTGCCCGCGCTTTTGCCTCTCAAGATAAGGCATGGCTTCTCAGGACGTGAGCCAGTTTGGTCTAGTGGTTTGATTCCGCACTCCTCCACGAAGCCAGCTGGGTGACCCTGGGCTAGTCACAGTCCCCTTTTGAGCTCTCATAGCCCCACCTAACTTGCAGGGTTTCTGTTTGGGGGAGAAGAACAGAAGGATTGTCAGCCACTTTGAGTCCCCTTGAATGGGTGAGAAAAGCAGGGTAGAAAAGCCAACTCTTCTTTTTCATGTCCGAATGCAGCTGTACTCTGAATTCTGGCTTAGAAATGGTAATGAGAAATGAAATTGGTCTAGCAAGCTGCACTTTATGTTAACTATAGTTCATTACAAACTGTTTTTAGATACTGCTGCACTGTGGAGGTGAGCCATGGTTATCTGCAGAAAGCAATAAGGGTTGTAGAAGCTGGGACTGAAAGCTTTGTTTTTACAAACTAGAGCACAAATGCTTGGATGCTGGATCCCTCTGGATCCCTCTGTGGATGGGCCCGAATGAGGCTTTTGGTCTCCTCTAGCACCCTGGTGCTGCAGAATTGTGGCTTGGGCACTTGTGATCTGCATTTAGGACTTCTGAGCTTTGTCACTGCATGTTCTTATACCACTTTTTATGTTTGCTTTTGAATTTAGAATCATAGAAATTGCTGCATGTCACTCTGCTCACACCTCTGCTGCTAAAACCCAGGGTGGCCAAGTGTACATGTGGGGTCAGTGCCGGGGACAGTCAATCACCCTTCCGCACTTCACTCACTTCGCCTGCACTGACGATGTGTTTGGTTGCTTTGCTACTCCTGCGGTGACTTGGCGCCTCCTCTCAGTGGGTGAGCTTCAGAAACATTTTTCTATTTGGATTGCTGCATCTTAAAAAAAATACTTGAATGCATATAATTGACATTATTTTCAGAATTAAATGCTTCTCTTTTTTTTACTTGGTGTATTTATGACAAAAGAGGGAATTTTTAAAAATGCATCCATTAATGTCTGCTTTCAGAACCTGATGACCATTTAACAGTTGCGCAGTCAATAAAGAAGGAATTTGACAACCCAGACAATGCAGATTTGAGGTTTCAAGTGGATGGAAAATACATTCATGTTCATAAAGTCCTTCTTAAAATTCGGTATGGAATTAATTATCTGTAGTTCTACCCTTTAATCCTCCTTTTTTCTTAGTCCTTTCCTGAGATTGAAACATTTATGGTGCGTTTGATTCTTGTAGCCCTTGGGCTCTCACTTAGCCTACTGCACAGTTAGGGTCAGAGCGACCACCAGAGGAAGCAGAGCCAACTGCAGGCAGGTTTCCTCAGATGAGCTTAGTGGGCAGTGGGACTTCCTGTGAGGACAGCATAACCATAGATGCAGGGTGTTACATTTTGAAACCCTTTGATAAGAATGTGACAAGCAACACATGGCACTTCTCACCCTAAATAACACCAGTCCAAACCCCTCTTGAGAATACATCATGAATAAATCCATTTTCCCCTCGGCTGCCAGTTTTGAAGCTCTTGGGACGTACTGCTGGGAAGAGTTCTAAGGAGCCCTTCATCACTGAAAACAACACTGAAGTCATTTTTATGTGGAAATGGTTTCCTACTGGACCCTACTCTCATTCAGTTCCATTGGCCACGGCAACACAGTTCAACTTCATCTCTTTCCCAGAGCCTGTTTGCACTACTGCCTCTAGTGCATGATTAGTGAACCTCTGGTGAAGAGCATACATATGTGGAGTAGGCTGTTACAGCCTCCAAGCAAGCCCACCCTCACCAGAAGTTCACTAATCATGCTCCACACATTAAACAACATTAACCAGAGGCAGTGACCATTCACTCTTCTTCTGGTGCTCTGGGGTCATTTGAGGTGCCACACAAGCATGCTGGCACCTCAGGCAAACAGAGACATGACTGCGCATGTGCAGAGCATCCACGTCATCAAGGCAACAGTGCTGATGCACGTGCAGTTGAAGGGCGCTACAGTCAAAATGACGGTGACCAGAGGAGGATCGGGACCCAAATCGAATGAGGTAAGTATTTGATTGCGGCGGGTGGTAACCGCCGAATTTGACTTGCGCTCCAAGTGCAAGCACTAGTCAACACTGGTTAATCGCACTCCTTTCCCATCCAGCAGATGGGAAGGGAAGCGCGAAAACGTCCCTGGTTAGGTTAAGCTACAAAACCAAGAGTGAATGAAGCTCCGAGCTGCCCACCACGGTCAGTCAGTTTCCTTTACTATAACTCTGCCACACACGCAGTCCAGCAGAAATGAAAGGAGAGAAGAAATTACACGTCCTTTACCTCAGAGAGACAACAAAGCTAGTGCAACCAATTTAACATTGAAGCCGTGTCTGAAAATAGTGGCTGACAAAGCTTTCTCCTCTTCTCCCCACAACAGACACCCTTGAGAGATAGGTGGGGCTGTGAGAGCTCAGAGCGAGAGCTGTGACTAGCCCAAGGTCACACGGCTGGTTTCATGGAGGGGAGTGGAATCAAACCCAATATTCCCAGATAAGAGTCAGGCTCCCTAACCACTAGACTAAACTAGTGAATTTGCCTTCTGTTTATAACTTGCATTCTGCAACACAGTTGCCTGACGTCAGGAGAACTGGCTAGTTATATTAAGGCTTGTAACTTATGCTTCAGTGTGCAACTAAAAACTAAAAGCCAACCTTTTTAAAAAGCCTTTAACAATATGTGACTGAAAGTGGGAATTTCCTCAAGTGGAAAATTTAAGAAGCCTAAACAAAACCAGACAACAAAATGCTTTTTGTTTTATTTTTAATTCCAAAATGCAGTTACACATTTTTTAAGTCTTGATTCTTAGGCCATGCTTGCCAATGTTCCTGTTAAATAATTTCTTTTTCCCAGTTAGTTGATTAAGAGGGAGACAATTAGCATTTGGCCTTCTCAGAGGAATGGAGAAGGGTACCCCATCCTCTTTTCAGGGGCCTAGTAGCAGGAAATTCCAAGATCCCATGGGGGTCTCCACAATAAAAAGATACGATATATAAAACAAAACATACTTAAAATATAAACCCCCCTTCCTAGCAGGACAACATCCAGAAGATATTAACATTAAAGGCTTGGGTGAAGAGGTATGCTTTAACTGGGCAAAATATAATGTAGGCCCCTGATAAACCTCCATAGGGAAACTGTTCCAGAATCTGGGAGCCACCACTGAAAAAGCCTTTTTGTGTGTCACTGCTTTTTATACCTCTGTGCCTGAACTGCCAGAACTACAGGACAGCCTAGTGTTTGGATAGTCTACGTGGGAGCAGGCAGTCTTTCAGGTAATCAAGACCCAAGCCACTTAGGGCTTCATATGTTAAAATCAACCCCTTTGAATTGGGCTTGGTAGCAAATCTAGCTTCAGGTTGCTATGCGAGATCATCACAATCTCTGCTTTTCATACTGCCCTCAGTGCTTATGTTCTTCCCAAGCTGTACCTTCAGTTCAGAATGTTACAATTGTGTTTGGGATGAAATGGTCTTTATGTAGTTTGGCTGCTGTTCATCCTCTTTCACTAGAATCAAATTTCTTGCCTGCATGGTCACTAATCTTCCACTTCTATGTACTTCTTTAGGTGTGAGCATTTCCATTCATTACTGAGCAATAGCAATGATGAAATTATAGAAATAAGCGACTTCTCATACCCTGTTTACCGAGCCTTTCTTGAATACCTGTACACAGACAACATTAGTCTTCCTCCAGAAGATGCAATAGGTAAATGGAAGAAGAATATTAAGAAGAGCTAAAATAATGGTATTTGGAGGCATTGAAAAGCTTTTCTCCTATTGGCTGATTGTCAGATCAATGGAATTTTATTGTCAAGGAGGCTTCTGCTGGATTGATCCACTGATGCCTGTAGTGATCAGGAAGTTGTAGTGGAAGGGGAGAATGTGGGTCCTGGGCCTACTTGATCTGGAGGAACATAGACAATTACCTCTTATGTGTTGGGTACCCCCTCATGTAAGGAACGCCTTGGTATCTGCCCGGACAGAGATGCATAGGAGAGGGAAGGCGTGATCTCTCTGCAGAAGAAAGATGGGAAAGGGAGGAAGGCAGGTGTTAATTTTAGAGCTGAAAACACCCACTGCAGCAGTTGGGATGGCGGGGTGGCAGTCATGTGTGGTGGGTTCCATATTGTTCATGGAATCCCTTTGGGATTTTGAGGTAATCTGTTTAATGTTTTTGAGCATCTGATAGTACAAAATGATAGACAGTGGAAAGCCGAGCCTATTGTCACCGTGAAGTAATGCCATTGTGATGTGACATCATTTGAAATGCTTGCTCCCTGTGATTATTTGTTATTGAAAAATCTATATACTAGGTTTTCTTTCTTTTTAACCTGTGTGACAACTTGTTCATTTTTCCCCCTCTCTCTTTTTAAGGTCTGCTTGATTTGGCAACATTTTATAGAGAAAACCGACTAAAAAAGCTTTGCCAGCAAACAATCAAGCAGGGTATATGTGAGGAGAACGCTATTGCCCTTCTTTCTGCCGCAGTCAAGTATGAGGCTAAGGTATGGAGGACTTGTTAGTTGTAGATCCTCGAGAGGTCTGTGAGATCTCTGGATACCATTTAAATGGTAAGCAGCCTGGTAAGATAGTAACCAATCTCTAAGGTGGTAACATCAAACATGGGACAGTTGAAGGAAGTGGGTGTGCACCTGGCCACTCGTTAGATTTCCTGAGAGGACTTTGGTTCTCCATTCCAGAAGACCTAGTAAGTTTTGAAGGACTTCCCTAGGCAGTGTTCTTGGCAACAGCAGCCCAGCATGGGCTTGTGAAGACCATGTAAGTACCTTGCAGACCTAATTTAGGTTTTGTGAAATGTGACCTTGAGCTTGGCAGGGTCCCATCAGGGAAGGAGTTAAGCTGGGATGTGATACGGGAAAGGGGGAGGCTGGGGCACATTTGGGGGATATTCGTGAGCTGTCATTATTTATTACAGATGTATATGTTATGGGTATGTTTCCTTTTTAGGAATTAGAAGAATTTTGCTTCCGGTTTTGCATAAACCACCTGACTGCTGTTACTCAGACTTCTGGCTTTGCAGAAATGGATCATGACCTTTTGAAGAACTTCATTAGCAAAGCCAGCCGAATGGGAGCATTTAAAAACTGAAGAAAAGTTATTTGCGTAAAACAGAGTTATTCTCACAATGGATGTCTGATTCTCTGAACTAGAAGCACCATGACAGTCTCTGGTTGTCAGAGGCATCACTTATTCATGTATTAGTTATTGATCTACAGAGGAAAACATCATTCAAGTAGATTCCAAGAACCACCTACTGAACATGTATATATGAAAAACTGTCAAAAATTATCTTTCCCCATTACCTCTGAAGTCGGGCATGATATTTTTTGATATTGCTTGTCCTGCTCTGAAGATGTGAGACTGATCCAATTTTGCAGGCTTTCAGTTATACTCTTTCCCCCTCTTGCATCAAAGGCATGGTAACCCCCCCCCCATCTCTTATCCCAACAGTTCTACACAACCATCTGGCACCCTTGGAATGTATAGTTAATATCAAATAACATGGCAGTGATTGACAGGAGATGACATTCCCCCTGCCTCTCTACCCCCCAAAATGAAATGAAAACATTCCAGCACAAAAGAACTCAAGGTTCTGGCTTATGAGGATACTGTGAGTGAAAGTGACACAGTAACTGTGGAGTTGCAACACCTGATGTATCTACTCTTTGCAGCATAGACAAAGGGAACTGCTCCAGGACCTGGATAGCTTTCAGTTGGTCCATCCATTTCAGGACAGTGTGCAGACAGAAGCCCCACACTTTGTGAAGGACCTCTGGAAGTCTGAAGTGAATTGCACCCTTCTATCATCTTGGCGGGCACCATGTGTGCCTTGTACATATGCTGAATAAACAATTTGGCTGCAGTGGGTATTGATTTACATGGGATAAAATGGGCCTCTTTGGAGAACAGGGGCCTTTCAGCACTTGGCCCACTGGGTGCTGATCAGTGAGCTCCAGGACGGAGCATGTGCGCTTTCCAAGTAAAACCTGCTCCTTCCATGTAGGAATGCACTGTGAGCCAGGGGGCTTTCACACTTAGCCTGTGCCGTGCAGAAGTGGTCAGCTTCAAGGTGGGCCATGTGCACATGTCCCAGAGCTGACCACATGCAGTACAGGTGTGGAACGTGAAAATGTGCTCCACATTTGCACTAGCGCAGGGCTGGTTGGTTGGGCCCTGATAAACTACTACTGCAGCTCTTTTAGGTGGAAGAGGGGCTGGAGGGGCACGTGATGCGTGCTAATGTGTCACATGTCATGTGATGCAGTTGCCTGGTTGCAGCACCGCCCCCCAGGATGCAAGCAGCCATTCACGTTTAAGGTTTTGGGGAGGGTGCAAGTGCAAAAATGCCCCAGGTTACACGGGGAGCACAATTAAGCGCTCCACATGCAGACTTACCTTTTCCAGCAAGGCCCATCCACACCTCTGTGGTGCTGGGAGGGTCGCCTGCCATGTGCAAGTGTGTTGATGTGTGCAGACCTTTAGGGTTGGTCTGGTGCACATGCCAGGGCCATTGGGACACAAAAATGGCACCTGGAAACCACTCACACTGGAGGTAGGTATCTAGACGTGTGGGGAGGGATGGCATGCAGTACATGTGGGGGCAAGTTCACCTTTTCTGTCTCCTGGGCTGGATAGGAAGTGCAAAATTGCCCCAGTGATGGGTACCCAAGTCGCTGAGTACCCTTGCAGTGCAGATGGGATCCATGACAAAAGTTCATTCTGACTGTATGATGGGGTGGGTGGGGTGCCAACATCCTTATTGGCAGCTGCACCACTGTGATAGAGGGAGATAGCGGGCACATTCTTCTAGGACACCCAACAACTGAATTAGTAATATCAAATATCCAGCTGTAAATTAAACTAGGAGTTACTAGAGCTTTGTGACACTACAGTGTATATCCCAGGTTTACAATAAACTATTCTCCTCCGGCTCTTCAGTCGGAAAAGACTGGGCTATCGCTTCTGCTCCTTCCCGCAATCGACCACTAGGTGGCAGAGTTTTCCAAGGTATATATATGAGTCTCTGTCACATGGTCCTCCAGTTTTCGCTGGTCGCTCCTTCCCTGCAAATGGAAAAAAGTTTACTAAAGAGAAAGAAAGCGTTGGGATTCAGAAGTGCATGGAAAAGGATGGATTTCAGGGGGAACTGCGTTGGAACATCACAACTGAGCTCACAGAATTGCCGGCTGGCATTTCTGAGTTGCTCCTCGCCCCCCCCCACTCCCCAACAAACGGAGGAGTTTGGGTGCCTCGTAAGGCGTTTGCAGCAGCTGTTAGCAGCGCTTTTTCCCGCCTCCCTGAAGGAGGGAGAAGACCGGAGGGAGCTGCAAACCGGGAACCGGAGTCTGTCTCCGTGCCTCCCGATGGCTGGCCGACACGAAAGCAGCGAAGCGGCCGCTGCTCAACCCGTACCCGCGGTAGCAAACGCTGCAGAAGCACCGCGTGTTTCGGCAACGGTCCAGGCCAGCAGAGACAACAAGCGCACGGGGCGCGCGTCTTCATCTTCCCGCTCGGAGGCGGCGAAAAATAAACACAATAGCAGCGCCAAAGCCCACGTAAGTACAGCCGCCCCTGGGAACCCCACGGGAGCCTCAGAGACTTCTACCGTGTCTCACGGGCGGGAAGAGGGGTTGGGAACCCCCCCCATTCCTATGGCCTCTACAACGCCCCTGACCCAGGAGGATATAATGGGCATTTTCAATGCTTTGCTGGAGCAAAGGGAAAAGAAACGCAAAGAGAAAAAACGTAAAAGGGCTAGGTCACTGCCCTCTTCTGAGTCTCCTCCTTCTTCGTCCTCCGCTGAGGAACGCAGACCCAAGAAGAAGAAGAGAAAGAGAAAGCATTTGGAAACGAGGCCTGCGGCCTCACTACAACCTTTACAGGCCCTTCCTCCACCCGCGGTTTTGCCTAGGCAGGAACAAAGCCCGCAGTCTACCCTCCCATCTAGACCAGAGGAGGGGGAACTGCCTGCTTCATCCTCAGATCTAGACACAGGCCCCGATGCCTCGGAACTCAGGGATGAAGCGCACTCACAACAAGGCCAACGCTTGTTTTTGGGGGAGGAATTCAGCCCTTTAGTGGATATTCTGATGAATTTCTATGAGCTACAGCCGCAGACTCCTATTACACCTGAGCTCAGGGCTGAGGCACAAAGGTTCCTGATGGTTGCACCGTCAACCTGTTCCATTCTTCCGATTCCGTCTGTATTTAAGGCCGTAGTGGAGGCAGAATGGGTTTCTCCGGCCGCCCCCAAGAAGTTACCCCCCCTACCAAGAAAATTCTTTGGGGAGACAGACGCGGTGGATCCAATGTGGGCAGTACCTGAAGTGGACACCCTGATTTCAGCTCTGGCCTCCAATCAGGTGATCCCAGGGGTCCTGCTTCGAGACTCGGTGGACAAGAAGCTTGAATCGAACTTGAAAAAATCGTATGAATGTCAATCTTTAGCTGCTTGAGGGGCAGCAACTTCTTCGATGTTCGTCCGGGCAGGGCTCTGCTGGACTGATGAGCTCATGGCCAATCCGGCCATACCAGAACCTGACAAGGCTATTCTCTCCAATATACGTTCAGTCCTGGCATTCGCGGCTGATGCGTCTATGACATTTTACAGCTGCTAGGAAGAGCCATGGGTGGCAATGTGGTGTCCAGAAGGTCACTATGGCTGAAATATTGGAAAGTGGATCAAAACTCTAAGATTAAGCTGTTATCCATTCCATACAAGGGTCGAAAATTGTTTGGGGATGATGCACTCCAAAGCCTGTTGGTGGAAAACCGGGAGAAACGCAAGGTTATGCCTTCCTCGGCACCTCATGATTCCTCCAGGAGTCGGGATCGGAAGTTTTACCCTCCCAGGAGGTCTTTTTACAGGCCCAACCCCACTCCACCCATGCGAGCCCCAGAGCAACGAAGGAATGCGCCAAAACCACATTGGAGCAGGTTTTCACAGTCGCAGAAACCAAGCACAAGCAAGAGTTCCTTTCGTCCTAACAAACCTGGGGGCAAGTCCTTCTAGCACCTCGCCACCTCCAGTGGGAGGCAGGCTTCAGCTGTTTCACAAGTTCTGGTTACAGCACACTACAGATTCCTGGGTTAATTCAATTGTTTTAAATGGTTACCAATTAGAGTTCCTTAAGGTTCCTAGAGGAAGAATGGTTTCCTCCTCATTGTCAGCTGACCCTAGCAGGAGACAAGCAGTGCTCTCTGCAATCCTAAAATTGTTGGAGGACAAGGCTATTGAGCCAGTTCCTTTTGCTGAAATGGGCCAAGGGGTTTATTCCATTCTGTTTTTTGTTAATAAAATAGATGGTTCCTTAAGAGCTATATTGGATCTTAAGTTCCTTAACAAGTTTTTACGCAAGAGAAGGTTCAAATTTGAGAGCCTGGCAAGCATTCGCACTCACATTTTTCAGGGAGATTTTATGTTTTCGATAGATTTACATTCTGCTTATCATCACATCCTGATTCATCAGGATTATAGGAGATTCTTACGTTTTCATATAGGGGGACGCGATTACCAATATCGCTTGTTAGTTTTTGGGTTAACGGCCAGCCCCAGAGTCTTCTCAAAAGTTTTTGCCGTGGCCCTCGAAAGGCTAAGATGCGAAGGAATCCAGGCTTATTCATATTTGGATGATGTGATTTTTATTGCTCGCTCTGCTGAGACAGCACAGGTCTCAGTGGCTCGAGCAATCTCAATTATAGAAAAATTTGGATTTTTAATCAATTGGGAAAAGAGTTCAGCTAGGCCGTCGACCTCGCTGATCCATTTAGGTGCCCTCATAGACACTCAGGCGGACCTTATTCGACCTAGTCAGGAGAGGATTTCTTCGATTACAGAATTAGCCAAATCTGTGCAAAGGTTGCCTAGAACTAATATCCTCACACTAGCATCCCTGCTAGGCAAGATGATATCAGTCATAGATTTATCTGCATGGGCACGCATCCACACACGGCATTTACAATGGTTTCTCTTACCCTATGGCCCCCTGATTGCTACATCCAGGGGTCTCCTAGTTTCACTTCCTATGGAGGTTAGGAGCTCCTTGGACTGGTGGACCACCAGGGACAATCTAACCCGAGGGGTACCCATTGGATCGCCATCCAGGGTACTGGTTACCACTGATTCCAGTCTCAGCGGGTGGGGGGCACACTGCCTAGGCCGAACAGCACAGGGGTTCTGGTTGGCAGAAGATGCCAATGCCTCTATTAATTTCCTGGAATTAAAAGCTATCTTCCTAGCACTACAAGCTTTTGTACATCTGCTGTCTGGTAAACATGTCTTAGGGGCTACCGATAATGTTACGGCTAAGGCACACATTAATCGACAGGGAGGCACTAAATCCAAGACCTTAATGTCACTAACGTATAGTCTGTTCGCCTGGGCAGAGAATAATATTTTGTCTATTTCTTCTGTCCACATCCAGGGTACGGCCAATTCTATAGCAGACTCTCTCTCAAGGGTCCTGTTGCCACATTCGGAATGGCGCCTCAGTCCTCGAGTGTTTCAACTCATGGTCAGACGCTGGGGTTGTCCAGTGATAGATCTCTTTGCCTCCGGGGACAACAAGCAAGTACAGGAATTCATCTCACGCCACAGGGAACCGGGGGCGCTTGCTTCAGACGCCCTGTCAGCCCCCTGGCCTATCGGACTGCTGTATGCTTCCCCCCTCCCCCTGCTGGCTCGTCTGATACGCAGGGTGCGGCTGGAAGGAGCACAGATGATCCTAGTTGCCCCGTTCTGGCCGAGACGCCCGTGGTTTCCACCTCTGCTATCCATGTGTCTGGAGCCCCCCTTACGTCTTCCAGTGTCGCAGGACCTTCTCACTCAGAAAGGCACATATCATCCGGACCCTTCTTGGTTGGTCCTGACAGCCTGGAGAATTAGCGGGGATTCCTCCAAGCGACGGGACTTCAAAGGGATGCCATCGATACGGTCTTAGCATCTAGGCGGGCCTCCACTAATAGGTTATATAATGTGGCCTGGAAAGCCTTTTGGTCCTGGTGTCAAGTTCACCAAGTTACACCAGACCGTCCCTCCCCTAGCCAGGTCGTGGCCTTTTTGCAGGCGGGGTTGGGGAAAGGATTGGCTCTCAATACGATTCGTAAACAGGTTTCGGCTATCTCTGCCACATTAGAGTTCGCCGGCATCCCCAACATTTCTCGAGACCCTCTCATTAAGCGTTTCTTAGCTGGGGCAAAATCATGTACGCCACCAGTAACGCACAGGTACCCCTGTTGGGACTTACATTTAGTTCTTTCAGTTATTAAAGAACCACCTTTTGAGCCCATAAAGGAAATTTCCCTTCGGCACCTTACGTAGAAGGTAGCCTTTCTAGTGGCCATATCCTCAGCAGGAAGGGTTTCGGAGTTGGCAGCTATGTCTGTAGAGGAACATTTATGCCAGATTGCTCCAGACTCGGTCATCCTTAGATTGGACCCGAGCTTTCGGCCAAAAGTGGATACCCCTTTTCATAGGGATCAGCAGATCCATCTTCCTTCCCTGTGCCCGAAGGCTACAGACCCTAGAGAAGCATCATGGCACAAGGTAGACGCACGCAGAGCTGTCAAGGTTTACCTACAAAGAACTGCCGACATCAGAAAGACTTCTAGTCTCTTTGTTTGCTTCCACCCGGCGTACCTTGGAACCAAAGCATCAGCTAAGGCTATCTCCTCCTGGTTGAGAGCCTGTATTTCCTTGGCATACAAGATCAAAAAGGTAGATCTCCCAGGGCCTATCCTGGCACATTCAACGCGATCCCAGGCTACATCTGCAGCTTTCGGACGTGAAGCCTCCATCGAGGAGATCTGTCAAGCAGCCACGTGGAGTGCACCTTCCACGTTTACGCGGCACTACAAGCTCGATAAATATCGCTCAGCAGAGGCAGCGTTTGGACGCCGGGTGCTTCAACATGTGGTACCATAGGGTAAGCGGTGTGTCTTCAGGAATGTGGCGTACTTGGGAAATAGAACAATTTTTTCTTTCCCGCCCTACTCCTAATAAGCTTTGGTATGTCCCAGTCTTTTCCGACTGAAGAGCCGGAGGAAAATGGGGGTGCGTCTTCATGGCATAGTTATCTTGAATTCAAAACGTTTTGAGTTCGCGCAGTTCAGATGGCACTTCGGATTAACATGGTATTTCCGTGTTAAAGGACGTTATCCCGATTAGAAATAAATCCTGATCTCAACAGGTCTCACTCCGGATCGTGCGTCGATACGTGTTTCCTTTTTAACTGTGTGGACAGTATCGTTCCGGGATGAGATTCAGTGTTAAGGCTGTCCCGCCCCCCCAATCGCACTGTAACCAATGGCTGAACGTATTAGAAGCACGTCATGTTTAGGGTTTCCTTCATTGAAAAAATCCACCCTCAAACACCCACTATAAACCTCCAGTCCTTAAAGCTGAAACACTGTATCAATCTAAGCACTTCACACCTTAAAAACAATGTTGCAATTTTGCGCAATTTCAGACCTTTGAAGGTTCGGAACAGCCGCTTTCAGCCCCCTTAAGGATGAGAAGGCTTGTCAGCCACTTAGTCCCTTGAAGGGTGAAAACAGAATGTCAACCGCTTTGAGCCCCCTCTAGGCTACTTTGCCTCTGCCTGTGGTCACACCTAAGGTTTAATCCAGTTTCAGTTCACTTTCAGAGTGAGAGAATACACCAGCAAACTGACAAGCTGGTTTTCTTTCAGGGTTAATAACTCAGAAAATCCACCTTTAGACTAGATAATGTGGAAAGAAAACTACTGGTCACTTTGCTGATGTGTTCTCTCACTCTGAAGGTGGAGTGAAGCTAGATTAAACCTTAGGTGTGACCACAAGCCAAGGTTTTAATCCAGCTTTGGTCCCTGTGAGGTGGGGGGGGCGGAAATTTGCAACATTGATAATCAGGAGTTAAGGGGCTCCCTGAAACACTGTAGCCGCTGTGTGAAGGCTGTAGCAAAAGTGTTCTTCAGCACAGACAAATAAAAATAAAAACTCTTTTAAAGGCGACGGTTTTAAAGTCCTTATGCATTTCTCCTGCCCCACAAACTAACGGTCCAGAGCCCCTTCAGACGTGTGGGACGGGAACTTGGGAATGTAGCAGAGGTTCTGGGGCTGGCACCTGCGAGAGTACCTCTCTCTGTGTGTGTGCATGTGTGTGCACATGTGCTTATTTTTATAGGAATGCTTGGTTATGATTGCTTCTTTTGGCAGTAAGGCACTCTGCGTATGCTCAGTGCAGCTTTCCTTTTTTCATGTACCATATACACCAGCTTCGGGAGGGCAGGAGACGTGAGATGCTCATGCAATGTCTCCCCCCCCCAGGTACCCCTCCTTCCTCTCTCTCTTTGGGAAAGGGGGGGCTTCTTAGGAACCCCTCCCTCTCTCCTCTCTCTTTTTGGGAAAGGGGGGCTTCTCAGATACCCCTCCTTCCTTCCTCCCTCTCTCTTTTTGGGAAAGGGGGGCTTCTCTCACTTTAGAATCCCGTCTGTGCAAGGACGACACCCCCCCTTTGCTAGTCCCCCCCAAGACTCTTTTCCTTGGTGCCTTAGCAACGCCTCCCCTCCCCACCCCCACCCAGCTGCTGCTGCCCCCTCTCCCCCCATCCTCATCTTCCTCATGCCTCAGCGCCTGGATGGATGGATGGATGGATGGATGGATGGATGGATGCTGCTGCTGCTGCTGCTGCTGCTGGGAAGGGAGAGGGTGGATTGGGCAGGGAATTCACGGCGGAGCATGACGCAAAGAGAAGGGAGGGTGGGATCCTGGCAGGGAAAACCAATCACAGGAGAGAGTGTGGGCAATGGGCAGGAGGACAATGCTGCCATGTGGACTCCGAGTATTGATCCCGCGTTAAGGCTGCCATCGGAACCGGATCAACTTGCAAGTCGTCTGGACAGCTTTGTTCCGTTTCTTTTATTTCGAATTCTTTAAACTGAAATAACACATGCCATGAAGACGCGCCCTGGGACGATGTACCTGGCTGGACGTGATCGTCCATTCTGTCCGGCTCTGAAGTCAGACCCACCCGAGAAAAAATTAATGTCTCTGATTTGTTTTTTCAGATATTTTTCCTGATAGCGTTCAGGGATTCCCAGCGAAAACTGGAGGACCATGTGACAGAGACTCATATATATACCTTGGAAAACTCTGCCACCTAGTGGTCGATTGCGGGAAGGAGCAGAAGCGATAGCCCAGTCTTTTCCGACTTCAGAGCCGGACAGAATGGACGATCACGTCCAGCCAGGTACATCGTCCCATTCTCTACAACAGCTGCCTTCCTCCATGGGGAAGGGATTTAAGAGGCGCTCGAGCTGCTGATGAGGCTCATTTCTGTGCATCTTGTATGGATCATCTTCATCCTGCTTTCCTGCTCCCCCTCCCCTGTGACTACAGCAACCTGTTGCCTGGACATGTATAGCCACTAGCACCAAAGCACTTGCACCCAAACAGGGTCAGTTCAAAGAGGTTTAGGTTTAAAGATGTATCAAGTTCAGCAGCTGGCAATGTTAGGCTGCAAAATCAATGTATTTAAGGAAACCGACAAACAAGGTCTGCAGCTTAAAATCTAGCAATGGGGGTATTGCATTGCTACAATGTAATGGGAAGCAAAGGAAGGAGGAAGGGGAATGGAGGGTCAAACATCAAAGGGAAACATCTGAAGAGGTCAATTTGTAACATCAGTTTCAGGTATCACACAGTCAGTGAAAGATTCTTGTGTTGAGGAACCAGCAACCCGTTCCACATTTTCTTCTTATACAGAGGTTCCTGTAGATGAGTGATAGAACCATTTATAATGAAAAATAAGGAGGCCTGGAATAAGGAACCAACAGAAACCGTGGCTAATTATTTTAGAGCAGATGGGCTTTCCACACCTCAGTCCATGGGGGGAGTCGGTATACCCCAGCACATATGCCCTGTTTCCATCCAAGAAGCAGCTCTCTGCGTGCCTGACTCTCCTTAGGCTATATAGCTGAGGAGCACTAAAAATTATGATTTACTATTGGGTATGTTTTCTCTCGTTGTAACCCACCCTGGGACCATTCAATGAAGGGTAGGATATAAATTTCATTAAAAAATAAATACACTAACAGTACTTTAATAATTGCAACAAAAGAAACAAGTTAATTACAGAAAAAAGGCAGTTCATAATATTTTAAAAAAGGAAACCTCTCTGAGAGCACCACAAAGAACATTCTGGAAGGGCTTAAGATTAAGCTTGGTTAAGAGGCCAAAGCAGTTTTTGCTCTGTGGAAAGCGGCCAGTGTAATATCTGAACAGTGATGTTGTGTTGTGAGTCTGAATGAAGGGCTGTCAGTTGTGAACGTCATAGGAAACCTCACTGTCTTCACTCCAGTGCTTGCCTGTCCTCTTCTTCCTGTTCCTTTCTGCCATGACAATGGCAGCTACCACAGTCACAAAGACTGTAAACGTTATGACCAGGGCCCTTTCTGCACTAGGCCTTATTCTGGATTATATCCCAGAACAGGAATTTACCATCCACGTGCTAGTGCAAACTATGGCAGGCTCTAGGTGGCATCTGCCATAGTCCGCACCAACATCTGGATGGCAAGTCCCTATTCTTGGATACTATCTGGCATAGGTCCCAGTGCAGAAAGGACCCAGGACCGTCACTGTCTCTGCAATACACAGCTGTGCATCCACAGAGGACAGTGGGAGGCTCTTCAGCAGATGGGGCTCTGCACAGGTCACATTGCCATAGTCTTCCAGCATCAGCCTCCGCACGCTGTGGAGTTTTGCAAAAACTCTCTGAAGGTCACAGTCGCAGAACCAAGGATTGCCCGAGAGCAAGATCTGAGTTCCAGGTGTCTGGAGAGATAACAATGTCTTGAATCGAATATGTTCAATATCATTGTGGACCAAGTTGAGCATTGTGAGGCTGTTCAGAGATGTAAAGACACCAGGAGAGATGGCCTTGATCCTGTTGCCCTCCAAGTTCAGAACTTCTAGGTGCTGCAGCATAGCAAAAACTCCATTGTGGAGGGTTTGAAGCTGATTGTTCTGAAGACAAAGTTGCCTCAAGCAAGTGAGACTGCGAAAAGTACCCGTTTCTATTGAGGAAATATGATTATTCTGCAAACTGAGCTTCTGGAGATTTTCGAAGCGTTGGAAGTTCTTGTATTGTAATTCCTGCAGCTTGTTGTTTGCCAAAATGAGTTCGTGGAGAGAAATTAGGCCCTCTGAAAAAGTGTTTCCAAGAAACACAATGTCATTTCTACCAATATCAAGTTTACGGAGTCTCTCGAGTGAGGCAAATGCTCTGTCTGCAATTGAACTGATTAAATTCCCACTCAGAATGAGAACCCGGAGCTTCCATAAGTGTATTAGACTTTTGTATGGAACGGCCCGTAAGTTACTACGTGACAGATCCAAGTGCTCAGTCTCAGGGGGGAAAATTAGACTGATACTTATGTTGACTCCTGAACAGTCCACAAACATAGCTCCTTGTTTGCAAAAGCAAATATTTGGACATGGATTATGAGTTTCAAAGGCACCAAGGGACAAGGAAACCCAAAATACATTTAGATAATGGAAATGCATCTTCTGCTTCCTTCAGTATGGTCTTTTGCTCCTGTTGAACAACAGAAATTTAAAAAGTTTTTGAGGGGAAAGAAGCATTAGAAACAAAATAACAAGCCCACTTTTCATAAACTTTGCTTTGTTATGGATTTGCAACTTATGTGCATGTCTTATGAAACAGGAGAAATAGAAATGTCTTCAAGACACAACCAATGCTTAGGGTCGTTTCCTGTTTCAACGTGGCTCCTTTTCCACATCAATCAGAACCACCAACAACATCCCTTCTAAAATGTTTTTAGTGGAGGTGATGGAATCAGCAGGAATCAGATTTGGCTGAACTAATTCAGCCATCTTTGAACTGCCAGATTCCCAAGTCAGGAGAGACGGCACCAAGCTTGCAACATCTCTTTCCTGGACTTCCGACGGTTAAACTGCTCCAAACTGTGGCCAGTTGCCTGGTAGTAAATTAACGAATGGGCACCTTTCTGCACTTGGTCCCATAGTCAATATGCAGTGTGCTTCCAGATGAAAACTAAACTTCCTGAGGGAATTAAACTATCTTCCAATTGTGGAATCAAATCTAAAAGTGGTTGCTACATAAGCTCAAAATGAAGATTTATTTTAATCACTTTTGAGTTATGGAATTATGAAGAATGAATGGCATACCCAATAACATAAAATGAAAGATAAAGTGAAATATCCTTAAATATACCTTTTTTAAAAAAGCTACATTCCCACAGAAAGTGGGTGAAAGCTTCAGCTCTTAACGGTCCACATTTTCACCTTTCCATAAGGTCTCGTTTGGTTAGGGAGGTGCTGGTATTCTGGAGCACTTAAAGGCAAACTTGCCATGCCCTGATGATTGTCTTAGAGCAGAAAGATTCGATCGAGGAATATGTAAGGATAGATATGCGTGCACAACGTTAAGCTTTTTCTCATTTTCCCTTTCTACAGCAGAGATCTAGAGAGAAGATCCGGTGAATTTGCAAAGGAAACTGAAAGTCCTTTCAGTTATAATGTACACTTTGGGAACTTGCAAGAAAGATAACAAGAAACAGCTGCCTTGGTATATACTTTCATATTTAAAAGTCTAAGTGCTAGTGCTTTATGATTGTCACGAGTATTTATACCAAACAGGAGTGGGAAAGTACGGCACTTCTTCTGAAATTAGGTAACAACATCTGCAATAATGTCTGAAAATGTACTCCACTTTCTGTTACCATTGATGTTGACACTTCAACATCTACACCTTGAAAGAAAAACATGCTTTTAA
Organism: Aspidoscelis tigris stejnegeri; assembly: GCA_023333525.1. NCBI lineage: Eukaryota > Metazoa > Chordata > Lepidosauria > Squamata > Teiidae > Aspidoscelis > Aspidoscelis tigris. Next base: position 3,242,949 of record JALMGA010000010.1, read on the forward strand.
ATTCTTTTGGATCAGATGGGCCATTATTTTTTTTTAACTATCGCACTAATAACAATAGCTGATAAAATCCTTACCTTTGCAGCAGCCTCATGTGTGATTTTCTCTGGGGTCTTTTGCACAGAGAAAATGGTTGATGGAAAAACCCAGAAATAAAAGATTTAACGGCCATTGTGGTGAGACAGGCTTGTTGAAACATGGTTCTCTTCAAAAGCTTATACAAAGTAAAAGGATATGCATTAGAGAGGAAAGTGTTAATAATTTAGTTGCAGTGGTACGCCTGCCACCTGCTTCTCTGGCAAAGCAACTACTTTGCGTCTCTAAAAGCAGAGATCTTTACATCTGTTAATATTTGGGGCAACCACACTGCAGCACCTGCTGTTTAATAAACTGGAATACACTAGCAATGGGCAATATTCCAGCATTCTTGTGAAAACTTGTACAATAGGGAGCAATTTAATAATCTATAAACCTTGGATTCTTTCAGGAGAAATTTGGGGATGCTTTCATCAGTACTATGGGACTGATTGTCCTTCAGCTGGAGTGATCATTGGTAGAAGATTGCTTACCATCCCTGCCAACACAGGAAGGACGGTCAGACCACAACCCAACAGGACATGGATGACACTTTAGCTCTAGAAAAAGGTTGAAGAAATGTGGGTGCCCCTGGGCAAACAAATTGACTTAGAGATGTGCACAAATGGGTTTTTGGGCATTTGATTCATAAGGAATTGAATGTTAGAAAATTCATATTTATTCAAATAGATCCAATTCGATATAGATGTATTCATACAAATTCGTACAAATATCCGATATGAACACATGCGTATCCTGTAACATATCCACTATGAAAGCATCAAATCCAACCTGAATCCACTTTTAATCCACTCTTGATCCATGTTGAAAGCAATCTGGATCCATTGCAGATATGACTGGTGCAGCCGCTTTCCCAGTTTAACGAATGTGTGAACTAGTCGTACGAATGTCGGAAACATTAATATCTGTATGAATGTTAATGTATGAATGTCTGAATTTGGACAAATTCATACGAATAACAAATGTTTTTGCACATTCCTAAAACTGACACCCACACTAATTAATATCCCTGGTACCTCCCTGGAGGATACTGATAAACTTTTGAATCTGCCAAACTGCAGAGAGGTGTCCATCTAATCATCAAGAGTTAACCCTAACTCAATGGTATCAAACAATAAGCAAATTTAAAATGTGTTATCTGCAGTTGGGCAACAACAGGAGGTGATAGTGAAAAAAGGAAGGCAGAGTCTCTTGGCAGTTCAGAGGAACTCAGGGGTAAGGCAGGAGCCTTCTTAGGAGGGAAGATGTACAGAAAGGATGGATGCATTGCCCTTGCTCCCTTCATATAGATTATTATTAATATAAGAAGAGTTCTCTACCCCACTTTTCTCACCCATTTTAGGGGACTCAAAGCGGCTGACAAAGCTTTCTATTCTTCTCCCCACAAAGAACACCCTGTGAGGTAGGTGGGGCTGTGAGAGCTCAGAAGAGAGCTGTGACTAGCCCAAGGTCACCCAGCTGACTTCATGGGGGAGGGCAGAATCAAACCTGGTATTCCCAGATAAGAGTCCAGCTCCCTAACCACTAGACCAAACTGTTTGGTGGGTTTCAAAGATCCTCCTCTGTGATGTACACCAAGTACAGGTAAGGTAGGAAGGTTAGGGGTAACTCCAGTCCCAAGGCAGGAGAGACGTTGACAGGGGGGCATGGCCTAGAGTTGAACCCCAAGGGAAGGAGAGAACACTCCTCTGCCTCTATCCAATGAGAGATTGCCAACAGCCAGGCAGAAAGTCCATATAAACCCACTGTGAGGTGATAAGGGGTTCTTACCTGGGGCAAACTCACGGGGAGTGGGTCATGGAGACACCAGCTGTTCTTAAGTGATGCTTGGGAGGGGTAGCATAGTTAGGGAGCTCTGAGGGGGAGAGAGGCAACTGAGAAGCTTTGACAGTTGTTAAGGGACATGGTTCACATCGTTTTAGAAGCAGCTTTTGTTTGACTGCGTCTTCAAAAGTTGAATTACTTTCAGAGTTGAATCTATGTTCAAAGCTGTTTCCATTTATGAGCCTTGTACACAATAAACTTATATGCTTCAGTTACTTATAATGCATTGACCGCCTTGTGTTATAAGTAACTGAAACACTCGTACCAAGAGGGATGAAGGGTCTGTGTGACTCCAGGAAGAAGAGAAACATTGTTGCTACGTCCAGCAGGAGGGTGAAAGAAAAGTCTCTGGCTCCTTTTATCCCGGGAAGTGAGCAGAGGGGCGGGGTGGGGGGTGGGTTCCGCTGTCAATGCTGAGCTAAAGGGAAATAATACTGGGGCAGTCAAATAATTCACCAGCTGTTAAAACATGTAACTTTCAGAATGTAAGGAAAATTGCAATCAATAGTCAAAATAAAAAACAAAAACAATGACAGTAATGCTAATTAAACCTTTAAACGCCAATGTTTTTAATGATGATCTCTTTAAATCCAGTTGAATTATTAAAAAACAGTGACAGAGAATTACTGGCTTTTAAAAGTGGTAATACAGATCTTGTTTGGTCTTAGCTCTCAGCTTCCAAATTATTCTATGCAACATAATCTGTAGCATTGTTTCCACACCATGCAAGAATATTTAAATTTGGAAAGAATAATTTAAAATAACTGAAGTAAAACTGTGGCGAACAAAGTGCATTTTATTCAATGGCACACTAATGCTGACACGATCTGTGCATTCTGGTGGCTTTTGAAGGTTTTCACTGGAGCAGGAAGTTGCTGAAGTTTTCTGTAGTTCTTATCCCAGGTATTTTCACACTATTTACGGCTTCTCCTGTTGCTGGAAATATCCTTAAAGTCAAAAAGGTTCAAGTTAATTTTGACATTCTGCTACTTTTATGAATAACTTCACACTTACACAAACAGAAAAATATGTCATCATACTGAGAAGGAATCAGAAAACTGAAGGATTCTGGGAGCAATCAAATTGTTCTCTGTCTTCTTCTCTTGAGCTCTTTTCAGAGTACTTTAAACTGCTCCTGACCTCAACCGTTTTTGACCTCTGCTGATCCTATATTCCAGAAAATGCTTTGACGTCTAATTGAGACACATACTATCTGGTTGCCTGTTTGTCTAATTTTGCTTTCACAATACTATTTAAATTAAATTTATTTTATTTTTAAAACTCAGTTGTATTAGGCTTCTTTTTAAAAACAACAACCAAGCTTACAGTGCTATTTGAACTTAATACCAATATGTAAAATACTGACCCAAAAACTTTAGCCTATACATGACTGGCTATTTGTGAAATCCTAAACAAACTTATCTTTTACTCAGTGAATTAATTACAGATGTTAGAAATGGGGGTGTAATAGATGTACTCCTCTACCTTATGTTATAGAATTGCTGAAGAGTTAGAGTAAGTAGATGCAGGTTGCTTAAATAAACATCTAGGCAGCAAGACTAAAGACAAAATTAAATTCTTTAAATATTTCTGTTTAATTATATACGGAATATGTAATATAAAAATAATCTCGATGGTCAATCTTTTTAATCACAGGAGGAACAATCGTCGCTGGGTAAAAGTGGGGAACTAACTACTCCAAGAAATTAATATTATGCAAGCTACCATTCTTTTCTAAATGGACCTGGGAAGTTTGATATTTCAAGCCATGATCTGCAGAATCAAGACTGTACCTAACTTTACAATTCTTATATTTAGACCTCAGTCCAACTAATAAGTCAATCTGAATACACAATTATAACAAACTACAATATGAGCTTGATTTGTTCTGCAAAAACTACAGAAACTCCCTTAAAGTGAAAATTGCTCGTAGCAGGTTCCTATTGCCACTGACTATGTTGCCACTACAGTGTCCTTCAAACAAGACATTACAAGGAGGCCTGCCAGTCTAAATAAGAGATAACATCACTGATTCTTCACACCGGGAGGCCCCCAAAGACACTCCGGGGTTCTGATAACAAAGAAGTATGATATCTTGGCAGGCATACACAGTCCACTTTCAAATAGGGAGTCCAGAAGCCAAATTCCTACCACTGCTGTCACTTAGTTTCAAAGGTGGTTTGCAATAAGGCTCCGGTGATTCATTTGAAGAAATAATGAAATTTCTCTTTAGAACTCTGAAAAAGTATGTACTACTTTATGTCCTGGCCTACTGGATACAGCTACACCTACTCCCACAAACAATGAGCGTTTGGCCTATATAAACAAGTTTGCTCAGCCCGAGATGTTCAAATATCTATCTAGTTTTATATAATTCTGTAATGAGAAAGCAATATGCATGACCAATTTTTTAAAATGTACTTCAGAGTAGGTAGCATTAAAAAGGGGTCTATTGGGGGAAATCAGTGGCCAGAACCTCCCACAATGTGCACTGTAATTTCATTTGAGAGTACTGACCAGAGCTCTATAGAACCTGTTTATGTACAGTATATACATGGTAATTTAGAGTGAAACGAGATCTGCAGATGCTGGTTGTATTCCTCACTCAACTTCTAGTCTTAAGCAAATAAAGCTATTTGTTGCTAGCCACAGGTATTATTCATCAATGCCTGGTACGTCACAACATTCTAGCAATGACATGTTCAATAATGGCATACACAACACTACATTCTGCGTGCTATTGGTTTAATCAGGAACACTATATTATCAGAACTTTCAAATACATCAGATTACATTTAAGTTCCCACTGGTGAAGGCATGTAGATTTAGTCCAAAGAATTTACAAACTTTTTCTCAAAACCCCAAAAGTTCACGAATTACAAAAAGGCTCCGATTTAAACTAACTTTTCAAAATCACATTTGAAATTGCTTTTGTATGAAACAAAAATACTAACATTTATTCCCCCCTTTTCCTAAAAGAAAAATCATTAACAGATCTGAAGCAAAAACTCTTAAGATAGTAATCTGAACTGATTGCACACATCGCTTTTTCATTTCATTTATTCTATACTTTCTGCATATTGTGTATTTGTGTGCATAATATATTGTTGTTGTTACTGGTTAATGATAGTAAATAAATCATGCCTACTCTGGTGTCATTTTCACCTAGGACAGTGACTGCTGCTCTGACATGTATCACATCTGTGCAGAAATAAACATCACATGCTTGTGCCACAGTTTGTTGAGAACTATCTTACCTGGCATAGCAATCCCTAGTCTTTGCTGAATGGCCTCCAAGTGTGCAATATATTCAGTCAATGAATGTTCAGGATCTTTAGATGAACACTGGGAAACAGACCTAGAAAGTCTGTAAGATACAAACATTGTTTAGTATTTTGCTGGCTGCTGTTAAGCTACATCTATTACCCACACTCTTTCCAGTCTTCGCCTTCCTTAAGCAAAACTTAGTAGGACCCAGAGGGCTAGCTAACCCCAGAAAGGGAAATGAAAGGAGGGCCAGGGAAGGAAAGGGGACTTACTTGATGATCTCCTCCGTGCCGCAATGCGGTTGAGTTCAGTGGTCTGCTCTACCCCGACAGAGGGGGAAAAAGCTAGACTGGAGGGGCCTGGGGAGCTATAGAAACCTTGAAAAGTTCCATCAGAGGACTGAGCTGAGTAGAACAGGGAAACAAGGGAAAGGAATGCCTCCAAATTCCCAGTGGGAAGAGAGGGTATTAGGATCCTACCCCTCTCATCCGAAAAGAGCTCTAAGTACTCCTCTGACGACATAACATTAATCTCAGCAATGTGGCCAGCTACATGACTGAGGGTGAACTGGGGACCCATAGAGAGATACAAAACATTTAAAATCAAGGTGGGCTCCCCTTGGTGGTCATGGACAGGTAGCACATAAAGGAGACAACCTTATGAGAGCCTGCTGCATCTGTCTGAGAACCAACTTTTCTCTAATTGTATTAGGCATTTTATGTGATTTTTGGAGTGAACTGGGAAAGGTCCCAAAATGGAACAGAATTTCCCCCATTTAAATCAATGAAGCAGTTGTTGTCATTATATGGATTTTTGCTACAAGATCCATTTTTGGGAACACACTGGGTGCAGAGAAAGGAGGAACAGTGTCCTGTATGTCTTTGCCCAGGTGCAAAGAAAGGAGAGAGAAAGAAAAGTTGTTACCCTCCAGTATTAACTGAATTACAGTTCTCATTACACTGGGCTGTTGGCTATGCTTACTGGAGCAGATGTGAGCTGGAATCTAGTGGCCAATTTCCCTTCCTATAATGAATTCAAACTACGAATATAATTTTATTGATAGGTTCATCTAGAACGACGCATGAGGACAAGCAACCATGCAGAAGACAAACACACGCCACAGTCATACGAACCTATGATGCAACTGCTCTGAGAATTTAGGGGTAGAGTCTCCAGGTGTTATGAAGTTGCTTCTGCTGCAGTACCCGGTTTCGTGAGAAGTATCACTTTGGAAAGCCGGTTGTTTCATTACTTCTATTCTACCTCTGGTATCTAGATTGAGCAATATAAAGTGTTTATTATATTGAAACATTACAGAAAATGGCTGACAGCATAAGAAAATGTTTCAAAAAAGAATCAACTTTTATCTTCAGAAAGTTCTGAATTGGAGGAAATGAGATATACATGTATAACTCACCTGAATTGTGTCCGATGCTAGCAGAAATAGCTTCTGACTGCATTTCTTTTCTACCTAATTTATGCCACTTTTTCACCAGAAACTTTAACCTTGGATTAAAGAGACAGATGTTAACATGCAAAACAAATTCAGCACTGCAAGGACAAACAATTTAACAACAATAACTACAATCAATACACTTTCTTTATCTGCATAATCATTGCCAATGCTTAACGGTCACAACCTGCTTTCTCAGTATCAAAAAGCCATACTAGATTAGTTTCAGATTTCCCACATGAGAAGGATATCCTACTTTAGCACACAGGATGGAGAGGATACCTGAAAACCAGATGGGATCCCTATTTCCTGTTTTTTCGAACAGCAGTTGACTTTAGCAGATTTGTCAATCATACGTATTTCCCATCCACTTATTACTTTCCCTTTCAATGATTGTCAGTAAAACCCTTGCAAGATTGGTGAACTCCCTTCTTTTTATCCAAAAAAGGGGGAGTTCAGTGTATTACATGAGTACACAGGCAACTTTCCCGCTTCAGTATTAAAATACTATGGATATAATAAGATGTAACGGAATTTATCTCTAACTTTTCTTTTTCCTTTTATCTCTTAACTGTAAACCATCCACCATGGAAAAAGAAAATGAGGAAAGAAATTACCCGCAGATGGTTTTGCTTACCGTGATATTGCAACGATCACTCTGACTGCAGATCTGAACTTCGTAAAAGCGTAGCTCCGTGATTTGGAGGCATTCACATCGGGCGGGGAAGGATAGATTCCCATGCGTGCTATCAGGGACAGAGTGGCTTGCTCACATTCTTGAAATCCACCCAGAAGGAGAAGGAGGTATTTCTTCTGATAAACGAGAGCTTTTCTAAAGCTCTCAGCTCTCAAGTACTTCCGGTGTAATTTCTGCATCTTTTTTTTAGAGGTGGGGGGAAGAGAGGGAAAAAATATTTGTAAGATTGTAACTCCTAGGACAGCACCACCAGCTTTCTTCAAAAATATTCTTCTGCTTTTTTGTCTGCAACCCACCTGCTGTTAACTGAAGGTCTTTTCTATTTTCTGTTTGCAGTTAAGGAAATCATAAAGGAAAACATTATGGGTGTTTTTCCACTGCACTCCTTTAATCCAGATCTAAGAAGATCCGGATCTAAGGAATGGGCACTTCCCTTAATCTGGATTGAGGGAAGTATCCAATGTGTTTCCATGGGTGGTCTAGCACCCAATAGCAATGGGTGCTAGCCTCCCTGCTGTGGAAACACCAGAGCACCCATTTGCAAATCCGAATTGACCCACAAGGGGTCTGCCTGTCACCCCAGGTGTTTTGGGGGACAGGGGGCGCAATCTCCGAAGTCCCTCTGAAGTTGCCTTCGGAGGTTAGCAAATGCTCTGAAGTTCCTCCGAAGGTAATTTTGGAGATTAGCAAAGGCTCCGAAGACAAACTCCTTGTGAGCAGGGATGAGTCACCCTCATTAATATGTACCTCTTTCCATGCCTGAAGGTAACAGTCCACTTTGTTCTCCCTTTGTTCTCAGAGGTTTGTCTTCGGAGCCTTTGCTAATCTCCGAAGTTGCTTCAGAGGGACTTAAAAGTGGCTTTGAAATGACTTCGAAGCCTAGGTTTTGGGGTTCCCCCCCATGGGTGCCCCCTCCCCTAGCCTCCTCTAGACCGCATTGCCAAACTAATGTGGAAACAGGCTCCCTTTAATCTGGATTTTCTGGCTGAAGACCCCATTAATGTACCCATATGATCTGGATTTCCCCAGTGGTGGTGAAAACAAATGTGTCCCAAATGGGTGCCATGGTGGAAATGGGGTCATCCGGCTCACACCCAAATGGGTCCTTAATGGGTGCAAAAATGGGTACTTTCTGCTAGTGGAAAAACACCCTAATACGGTAGCTCCCTGCCCAAAGCTACTAAGGCTTAATGTGCAATATACTCTCTCAAGGCATCTAGTACTGTAAACAACAAAGCCAGTTTGGTCTAGTGGCTAGGGTGCCAGATTCTTATCTGGGAATACCGGGTTTGATTCCGCCCTCCTCCACGAAGGCAGCTGGGTGACTTTAGGTGAGTCACAGCTCTCTTCTGAGCTCTCACAGACCCACCTACCTCACAGGGTGTCTGGTGTGGGGAGAAGAATAGAAAGCTTTGGCAGCTGCTTTGAATCCCCTTAAATGGGTGAGAAAAGCGGGGTAGAAAAGCCAACTCCTCTTCTTGTACCAACACAGAGCTCTCCTAGTGTGCCAGAAACCTGTTTTTTGCACAGTTTGTCTTTCCTTCCTTTCCCTCACATGCACTTCTGCTCCACATTCACCTTGAACAAATTAGCCAGGTGATACAGTTTTGAGATCCTACTGCTATAATATAATGTCGGAGGTGTCACTTACAAGGAAAAGTGTTTTGACTCCATTAATCTTTTAACAAAGCTTCAATAAAAGTTATATAAATTGCTGGTATATTTAAAGCATACTTATCAAGTCTTACTCCTTCCTGATCTTGAAATCTGATAACCTGGCATTAGGCTTCTGAGTTTAAAAGTGCTGGCAATGATTCTTAAAGCCATTAAATGTTCTGAGGCCAAGTTATGCAGAAGACTGGCTCTGCCCATAATTAAGAGCAGCTGGAGAGCTTTGACAATTTTTTAAATGAGAAGTGGTATATAAATGGTTGGGGTTTAAGGTATTAAGTATTCACATTTCCACACCACTCTATACCTACCCTAAAAACTCAAAAATACAGCAACTACTCAGTGTCTTCCACTGAAGACAGAGAACAAATCTTCATCCAGACTGCACTTACTTATTTTGCATTATTTTAATAATCAGAATAAATCATGGATAATCCAGAATAAAGTACATCTGGATGAAGCCCAAGACTCAGCGGATGCCAGGGCCATAGCTTTTCAGCAGGGAGCCCATGACTATTTAAACCCTCTAACTGATCAAATTCTGAGATACACAAGTGTGTTTCCATTTCAGACTGGCTCTAAAAGAATTATCATTTGGAACTGTTTTGATGGGAAGGCTCATGAAAGACAGTAGCCTCTGTTTTTTGCCTTAAATTGTTATAGGATTCCCCTATTGTATAATGACTTGATATACCTTTACAGCAGTGGTTCTCAACCTTTCTAAGGCCATGACCCTTTAATACAGTTCCTCATGTTGTGGTGACCCCCACCCTAACCCTAACCCCCAACCATAAAATTATTTTTGTTGCTACTTCATAGCGACCCCTGTGAAAGAGATCGACCCCCAAAGGGGTTGCGACCCACAGGTTGAGAGCCACTGCTCTACCACTTGATGGGAATTCTATTCAGACTGTATATCATTTTAAACATTTTATGTTAAATGGCAGTTATTTAATTTGCTTTCCATTCTCATTCTTCTCTTCTGTTGTGTCTTTTATATTGAAGATCTGAGGGTAGTGATGGTTGTATGGACATATTATGAAGTCACCCTGGATGCATTTGGGCTGATGACTGAGAACTGAAATTCTTTAAAATAAACAAGGTACCACTTTTAGGCAAAAACAGTGGAGACGTGCAAATGATATTGAGAGAAAACTTACCTTTAGATTTGAAGATGCCACAGTTGACTTGTTTCTCACAACATAACTTGTTTTTGTTGTTTCATACTCTGTTCCTCTCAATCCATTATGCACAAACATTTTTTTCTCCTGGGAAGCAATGCCTTCTGATTCTTGCACGGTGTTAATTATATATGTAGGAATGAGCTAAACATAAAGTTAAAAAAAGATTTGTAAAACAAACAAACAAACACAAGATCCTTTTCAATAAAGGCATTAATTTTAATTTACTGATATAATATGCATGAATGAGCGTAAAAAGTGCTGAAAACAACAAAGCTATATGGATCTTCTAGAGATTCTGTAAGACAAAAGATACCAGTATAATAATATTTTTTTAGAAAAGACTAACAAAGCATAATCATATGACAGTGAAAGCTATGGTAGTCTTCTCTAATAAAAAGTTATGGTTTCTGCAAACTACTGTGTTGTAATTAATTTCCACCTATTGGAATCCAGAGGTTAGGAGAATCACGGAGGTCCTAGTCTACTAAATCCTTGAGGAGAACTCCTGCCTCTCAATGTAAGCCAACAGCATTGTGAAGGGAGGCACAGTCTCCCAATCTAAGCCAAGGGGGCATGGTGAGAACTATGTTTCTTTGCATGTGCTGTTTTCTGTAGACTGTGTGTGTGTGAGTTTGTGCGTTCACACATGCATATGTTGTATAGGGAACAAACATTCATTATCCACTGGAAACATGCACACTATTCAGGTTTTCCTCTCAAGAAGCTCCTGTTCTTGGACATGTTGCTGCAGATGTGACAAGAGTTGGTTGTTCTACTTTCAGTGGCTCAGAAGAAAAAGCTGTTTCTGCTGTGGGTGAGTTTTACTTCTAACTGCTGAGTCTGCATATATATTCTGGTCTTCTTTATATATGTAAAACCCTCATATTACTTGAATGGTTATACTCTTCTTTCAGATGCACAGTATTCTACACATTAAACAGTCTTAGGGCTTCCTCTTAAAGATTCATTGTTCTGAAATGCCTTAGAATGTACATATCAAAACAAAATGAATAAAATATGAAACCAGCTAAAGCTTGTACTGTATTTCATAATGATTCTAAAAAGCCAACACAGTGTTATGACAAACATACTGAAGCACAATTAATGATGAAATTCTCAGTATCATATCAGACTGACAACTGTGAGGCTTCTTTGGTAATTCTCACCTGTCTGAACAGTCTGTTTTTTTAAAACAGAATTATTTTCTCTTCATTATAGATGATCAGCCCTATTCAAGAATACACAAGGAAGGACTAGAAACAATGAGATGAAATGGCAAGGAGTAGATACAGACTGGATACTAGAACAACCTTTCTGAGGTAAGGGTGGATCAGTGGAATAGGCTGCCATAGGAGGTGGTGAGCTCTGCTTCGCTGGAGGTCTTCAAGAAGGGTCTGGACAACTATCCGTCTGGGATGGTTTAGTGAATTCTGCATTGAGCAGGGGTTGGACCAGATGACCCTGGAGATCCCATCTAACTCTATGATTCTATGATTGTTGGATAAAATTTGACACTTTTGCAGTTTTTATGCAAAAAATATAACCCGTATATTAGTATTTACTGAAGCATGAACAATGAGTTGTGAGAATAAAATGCATCTACTTACCGGAGGTTTAGAAGGAGCTATTAGTTCTGCTTTAAGTTCTTCAAGTATGTGCAACAAGGCTAAAACTGTTTGATCACTTGCAGAAGACCAGTGAACTGTTCTGTTAAATTTAGAGAAGAAAAAATAAAATTCTATAGAACCAATTTGTGATGCTGGACATCTGAAGAATGGGCCATTTGGCATAGGGTCAACAAATAAAACTGAGATAAAATATAACGTAATGTCCACCTACCTATTAAAAATACCATGCCCATAAACAAAATCTCAAAAACAAAACAAAACAAAACTCACACATATTTAAAGTGAATTACCCTTAAGTTACACTGTGTACTTTATAAAAAATTCTGAAAGGCATATAAAATGATAATAAATAATTAATAGAACTACAGAAGTCTGAAACTCCTATAATGAAAAAGATGAGAGTAAATGTAAAAGAATCCATCCAATGTCAGGTTAAGGAAATCTGTTAAACACGCATTAAAATGTTATATGACCCACTCATTGTGTATAAAATTGTCACTTTTAGGCCATATTCAGACCTTAGCCACACAACAAAGTCTTACATTATCTCCTTTCCTCCATTATGTGTGATAGGATACTTATCTCCACATAATTTTTCAGCAGAAAAGTATAATCAGCTCATATACTACATTCACCACATATTCACTAAATATAAAAATTTTGATCATGGTACAGAATAAGTTTCAGTTTTACATTTATTAAATAAGATTGTGGTTGTCCAATTACTAGAGTAGACTAAGCCAGGAACAACTCAGAATCCTGGTATGTCAACTAACTTGTATGTACAAATCATCCTCTCACATATTCGAAGAAAACAGGAAAATGCAATTTGTTCCAACCCAGAACTGAAACCATTCGATCCCATATCACCTCATAAAGCAGCAGTTCTCAACCTTCCTAATGCCGTGACTCCTTAATGGAGTTCCTCATGTTGTGGGGACCCCCAACCACAGAGGCAGAGCAGCTGGGAGGTGGGAGGGAAGGGCGGCGGGAGGCTCGTCGCAACCCCTCTGAAAGGGTAATTCGACCCCTAAAGGGGTCCTGACCTCCAGGTTGAGAACCACTGTCATAAAGGAAAAGATGGCAGAGTTCCCCATCGTACTTGTGAAAGGACTACAGTTTAGTGCTGACCCAGAGGTTCTACAAGCACATTGTACTTTGTTCAATATTTGGCAGGTAAGTGAACAAAGCCTTTTTCTAGAGAACTGCTGGTGGTCAGCATAAGGAAACTCTTTGAGCAGCTATGGTTTGATATCACATCAGACGTGGGCTTCCGGGTTGAGAGTGTTGTTAAATTTAATAGCTAAATAAGTTATCTTATAGCAACTTTAGAGGAAAATAAGGTTTAGAGCAGTGGTTCTCAACCTGGGGGTCGATCTACTCTTTCACAGGGGTCATCTAAGACCATCAGAAAACACACAGGAACTGAGGCACCGCTCCTCTATCCATCTCCAGGCAGGTCCTCCCACATTCGGATACATATGAGTACCTGGCGTGATGACATCATTGCACCAACCCCATCACGTACACCCCATACAAATACAGCTACCGTGAGAGCAGCTACTGTGTAGAAAGCAGCAGCCCTGGAGGTAAAACGACAGTTATATTCAGCTGTGTATGTTCAATTTGTAACAATGAAAATACACCCTACATATCAGAGATTTACATTGCGATTCATAACAGTAGCAAAATTATAGTTATGAAGTAGCAATGAAAATAATTATATGGTTGGGGGCTAAGGTTAGCTTGGGGGTCACCACAACATGAGGAACCGTATTAAAGGATTGCGGCATTAGGTTAGTTAAATCTAGGGCATAATGGGATGTAATACTTACCTAGTTTCATAAGAGTATGCCCAAAATTAGAAAAACAAACATGTTTTCATTAAGAAAATCCTTAGAAAACACTCACTTGTTTACTGTTCTACATAGGAACTTAGAAAGGTGAACTGCAGTAAAAAGTAACTGTTCCCTGATGTTTTCTAATTTCTGCTGCTCCACCTGCAGCATTACTGTATCCGTTGTAAAGATTAAGTTACTAGAATTCATTGAAGGAGATGAGGGAAATTTGTACTGATGTTTTTGACAAAGAAGGTATCGTTCCTGTTCCTTCAAACCTTCTAGTGTTTGCTGCAGTTCCTTTATTCTTCCAGTGTTCTGTGACAGAGAGAAACGTGTTTACAATAATACTTTGAAGGTCTTTTTGCAACAACCTATGTTGATATAATGATTCATTCGTTCTTTCTGATCATTTATACAATGATTATACAAATGCCTTTTCTTCATAAACTTATTGACAAATTTCAAGTCGAGTATGCCCTCCAGGATCCACAAGGAGGGACTTAATTTCAGCTGCCTTTTTAGTAGGAACAGTAGAACAGCGTGAATGCACAAGGCAAGCGCTGGGAACAGACTCTAATTCTAACATGGGAGACAACAGATGTCAGAAACACCCTACTGCCAAACAGAAGAAAAAAGTAAGAGCTGACACCTGATGGGGAAAGGCTCTTGGGAGGAGCTAGGCTTAGGGGTCTGTTTTGTGTTGCAAAAGGAACCCTGGTAGGGACCTCTCAAAGGTTAGTTCTTGGAAAGCATGGCCTGTCTCTGGGTCAATCGGAGGCACGCTGGGAGCTTTGCTGCACCCTGGTTAAGGGCCTCTGGACTGCGAGGATCTCCTGCCCTACCCTTGGAAGAACCTTGATGTGCAGGAGTGGAAAGAAGGACTATCTTCTTATTCTTAGATTTGATCAAAAAGTCTTTTAAGATATCCTCTTCCAAAAGGCAGGGAAATGACCTGCATTTTGGAAGAATTATATTCTACCCTGTGAGCAGCTGTGGAAGATGCAAGAGATCTGACTTTGAGCTGGAACACCTTCAGAGATGAATCTGCACAGAAGACAAGAGCTTTGTGGATATCCTTCAAAAGGTGCTTTGAATGACTGGAAAGGGCCAGTTCCGCAAGGACTTCATCTGTCTACCTTGAGGGCTCTTTGACAGATAGAGAGCCATTACAAGAGAGGAGATCATTATCTGGAGGGGAGGCCCTCCTGCTTGTACCACCACCCTCAGCAGCTGCTTTAATATAAACTGTTATTGTTTTAATATGCTTGATTTTAAATCTTGTTACCTGCCCTGAGGCCTTTAGGTATAGGTCTCAGGGCACTATTTATCAAATAAATAAAAATAAACAAACATGTGGCAGGAATCAGAAAATGGATCTTTGCTATGGCCTATGACTTACATGAAGTCTACATGCAACCTTTGATGCAATAAAATATGTTCTTAGTATCTGATGCCTGGAGGAGATAACTAGTGGATTAGAGATGGACAATTCAAAATCCTTACCTGCTCAAAAAGCAACTAAGTCCTTTAAAAGATACTACACGACAGTACAATAGTCACAGTATATTCTTACCCAAATTTCTTCGGTTTCCAGCAGGTCTTTTTGCTTGTCACACCCTGTTTGATGATCCTGGTTTCGCATTTGTTGTTCTCTATTCTGCTGATCTCTCAGTGATGCATGGACTGATTCCCACGTTCTTTTTATGTTAGCATCTCCCTCTGTCTGCTCCTCGAAAGAAAGATTATTTTGCTGTTTTTGCTTTTGAAGAGAAGCTTGTAAACTGTGGAAAAGATCTTGCTCTTTCTGAGGTTCTTCGCTGTCTATCTGTATTTCATTTATCTGCATCTTAGAACTGAGCACCTGCTGCCGGGTCTTCTCAATGATGGTCAGAAGATCCCTAGCATGTGATTTTTCGAGGTACAGCTGAGCTTGCAGGTTCTGCAGACTATTTTTATGCTTGCAAGATTCATATTCATTTACTCTCATGCTCAACTGTTCAGTCAAAACACGTTCATGGTTCAAAGAGCACAGAAGTTCCAAATTACGCTTCTTCTCGGCATCTATATTTTTTTGCAATTCCAACAGTTTATTTTGATCTTGAGACAATAAAGCCTCACAGCGAGACTGCTCAATCTGAAGTTCTCTGCGGAGATTACTGTTTGCAATTTGCTCATGCTCTAAAGCCACAGACAACTGGTTGTTCTGAATACACTGTAGTTCCAGGGCAGCCTGCAATTCCTGTCCAGAAGAAGCAAAATCTTAGCACTCGTTAAGTTAATAGGACCTTTCTGCACTGGACCTTACTCCAGATTTGCATCTTAGAGTTAATTACAGCCCCAGGAAAGAGCCTTCATCTATTAAGAATATTGTACTGCTAGCTAACACATTTATACATTATCAGTTTCATGCCTTATATAAAGACCATATACCGTATCATTATTTTCAGAAACAAGAGTCTTCCTCAAACTCGGTACTTGCTGACGATGTGCTCACAATTAGAACAGCACTTTCTGTGGAAGACGAGACTACATTTTGACTACAGAAGGAGAGACCAGCACTTCTGCTCCAACTTTAAAGATATTTTCAGCAACGTTACCCCATCTCAGGTTTGATAGTGCAGGGTGAGGAAGCCTTCTAACACACTAGATGATAGAAGAATGGTAACTACACAAGGGTGACTTCTCCCATCTTATTATGCAGAAGGAGCCAAAAAGCAGTTTAGATAACATATAGAACAAACGCCTGGAGTTTGAACAACCTGACACAGTCCAAGAAGGCTCCATTGAACTTAAATTTGATTGGAAGAGTGCTCATATGCTGAAGATTTTCACAGCTAGCAAGAAGGCAGAGTAAATACAAATTGGAAGGGGAGTTCAAAGTTTAGTCTTCAATTTTTCTTATTTCTCTTTTCACTGCAAGTTTCATTTTGTTTTATTTTTCTATATCGAGTCAATGTCTTTTAAAAAAAATAATTATTTCAAGTATTTGGGCACCTCTGATTATGTATGCTGATAAAGAATCCTCACCATTCCTTCCTCCTCAAATATTTCCTCTCCTGCAATAATGAGCCTCATATAGTGTAGATGTTCCATACTGAGTGTTTGGTATTGTTATACTGTTAATTATCATACCTTAATAAAGTTTATTTTTTAAAAATATTATTTTATCCATACGTCACCTGATGTCTGCAACCTTTGTATCTGGAAAGCAAGTCACCGTGTGGTCAACACATCCATCCCAAGCCATCTGTCTATAGTTCTCATAATCAAGTCACCCATTATAACCCACCACCTGCAGAGGAGTATTCTTAGAACACAAGGAAGGGGTCTGCCCTTCTTCCTCGGCCTGATGTCTTCCCTGCCTGAGGTCTCTGCTCTCCAAGGCAGCTGGAGGGTTGGCCTCAGTGGGGTAGAATAATATTACTATATTCCTGAAGGACTCATCCTATGCCCCCCCCTCCTCCAAGTTTGCTATCTTGACTTTAAGGAAAGAAACCCATTCCTTGAGAGCTAGTTCATTAAACTGAGCACTCACCCATGACTTCTGCCAGCCACACATATGACCCTTGACGCAAATCACTGGAAAGTTCGCCCTTCACCCTACTGGCTTCGTGATTTTTGAAGTATTTTAGTTTTGTTACTATGTAAACTTTTAGACTTTGGTATTATTTCATTTTGTAAAAATTATTTTTTACACACACACCGCTTCCCTCACACCATGTTAGCATAGAAATTAACCCTACAAAGCAGCTAAACAGCCACACATCCACTGTCCAACAAACTCTCCAAAACCCAGAAGATACACCCTATAAACTTACCAGAGCATCAAGAGTTATGCATTATATAAAGAGCTTATACTCATATACTTCTGCCAACCTCCTGTTATCTTTCCTTTGGTTTAGTCTGAGGTTAGCAGCCTTCCTCTGCTTGAGTACACTCTCATATTCAAAGGTTCATCCCTTAAAAGGGGTAGGCTGTCATTTTGAGCTCAGGTCAGTATTCCAATGTCTTAGCCACAAGGCCCGCCTGGTCGCTGTAGTAGTGGCCATAAACACTGCAGCTAGTTGAATGTCAAGTGTTACATCTGCGCAGAATGCCAAAGTACACTGTACATCTCAACTGCTTGGATAGGCCCTTATCCGCATAGATATCCTCAGACCATTTTAAGCCTGCCCTAGCCGTAAGTGAGGCCGATGAACACACCCTTGCTCCTAAATAATTAGCTTAATAGGAGTGTTTCAGTAAGCTTTCTACCTTGCGTTCAAGAGAATCTTTTAACGTTGGTTCAGATTGTCGCAGGAGATTGTTTGACACAAGAGAGATCAAAGGTGAGTCCACCATCAGCACAGTCCAGATGGATGGACCAGAATCTGCTGGGGTACATAATTGTTTCGGAATCAATGGCAGTTTTTTTTTTAAGAGCAAAGGAGTTCCCATTCAGCTAATACTAAAAAGCACCAGTTTTCCAATCTCTTTGGTAAGCCTTGTAATCTGTAAAACTTCACCTTGGGGAGGCAAAGGTTTAATGCCCTCCCCCAAGGACTTCTGTCCATGTAGTATTTAATTAGATTAAAATAATAAACCGGAATCAATTATTTTTTGCAGCTGATGCTGAGTAACAGCACCCAGAAGAGCGACAAACAAAAGACTGGCTCAGCTGGTGCATGTTGAGGCTTTTAAACTTCAATCAGTCAATGGTTGGTCCAGAGGGAATACTGGTGTGTTAACCCATGCTGTCCTGGTTTACAAGAAACCCTCAGAGAATGACAAATTCACAAGCCATTAGGCCAGAACTACTTGTTGAAAGAAAATCCTAAGCTATCCTAAATTTTTTCCATTTCTTATAATGCATGATTTTGAGTTTTCTTAAAACACTTGATAACTCTAAAAGGAAGGAACATATACGCTTCTGTGGTAAGCAGTGTAATTTCTACTGCAGTGCTTTACCTCAATAGCCTTTGATTTCTCTTCTTCTCTTATTTTATGTTGCAATTGCTCTTCATCTAACATGTTCTGTATTTCTTTTGCTTTAAGTTGTTCATTCTCCAAATCTTGAAGTACAGCAGCCATACCTTTCTCTGTATTTTCTAATGCAGAACTACAAGACACATAAGTGATACATTGTTTAGAACAATAAAAAATTCTGCTTTTCAGTGAGCACTAGCTGTAGTGGCTTTGGGCACATGCCTAATAGTTGCCACTGTCAGCAACAGCAGGAGCATCACTCTCATCTCACAAAAATGGTGGCACTGCCTTCAAACCTTATCAGAGTTGGTTTCCTCTGCTAATTATTCTGCCTGAACAAGTTTGCTGACTGCAGTGTATTACAATCGCAGCCTCAATCAGGTTTGAATGGGATTTTGCCTTTTAAGTGCTTTTAAGGTAAATACTTGAAAGTTCCAATTGTTAGAAGAATACAATATGTATGCTTGACTTCTCTACACTTGATCTAGAATACTAGAATCATAAAATCATAGTTAGAAGGGACCTCCAGGGTCACTGAGTCCAACCTCTGCTTAATGCAGGATTTCCTAAACCACTGCAGACAGATGGAGGTCCAGCTTCTGCTTGAAACCTCCAGTGAGGGAGAACTTACTACCCACTGTGGCAACCTGTTTTAATGACTGATCACCCTCAGTCAGGAAGTTTTTCCTAATATCTAATCTGTACTGACTCCCTTGAAGTTTCATACCATTGTTTCTAGTTCTTCCATCTTGCGTCATTGAGAAGAGGGACAATCCCTCCGCAATGAAGAACTGAAAATTAAAGCTTACTGAAGACAAAATCAGCCATATAGACTCCAGTTGGAAGTCCTTACCTGTATTTAATTACTTCCTTTTGGAGTTCCTGTAGTGATTTTTGGAGTTTCTCATTTGTTTGTTTACTTTCAGAGAGTTCTGATTTCAAGTTGAAGATTACAGTGTGTTCCTGTTTGAGTAATTCATGCATCTCTGAGGCTTTCTCTTGTTCACTTTTGAGAGATGCTTGCAAGTCAGCTGCAATGGATTTTTCCTGCTGAAGTTTATACTCTAGTAATTCAACTGTGAACAAGCAAAAATTGATAAAAATAAACTAAAAATTTATCAAATACACCCCAGCAACCTGAAATACAGAAGCTAATAGGGACAAAGGACAGCTTTCAAATCTTATAACTTTTCCATTCACCTGTTTTATTTTAATGGCAGATAAACACATTTTATTTCTGAATGTTAGCACCTCCCAGCAAAGCCTGCCCATAGCATCTGTTCGTATCCAGTGCTATTTCATAATCAGGCCATAAAAAGTGTCGTCCCTTTATTAAATCTCCCCTCTCCAATGGATACTTAACTTAGAATTGTCCATGGCCTGCCCATGTTGGGAGGAAGCACTGGATGGGCCTTGGGTGATCTAAGTCTGCTTCAAGGGAAGACCACTGCCAGATGTTCCCAAGGGTAGGCAAGCCTAGTTGCTGATAGTTGGGGAAGTCCACTGGTGTGTGGACCCCTCCCAGAAATGGTCCATTTCTGGATGCTTGGTAAAAACAGAATCAGCTGGCAACTTTTGAGGCTGGGAATTTTTGTTCATGGTCTCTGAAGTTGGGCTGGGATGGAGCGTGCCAATGGGATTGGCCCTTGACTTGTGTCACCAGATGCTGCTCTACTCTGGATCTAGATCTCTTGATCTGAGGCAAGACTGGCCTGCACAGCACACACCAATGTGAACCATGTGGAAATTGCTTTATTTCCCTATAAGTGATCTGTGGAAGGAACGGAGCTCACACTCTGGGCGGCTAGACATACACTATTCACCTGCCCATTCTGCCTTTTGTTCCTGTTTATCTTTTATTTTCCTTGACCGTTGGCCATGTTTGTTGGATCTGAATAGAGCTGAAGTCTAAAACCTCTGGAAGATACTTTGGCTGTTTTATTTCTCCTAAATTAGCCAACAATCTGACTATACTTTCTGCTTTGTCATCAGCAAAAACAGGCCCCTTATGAAAGATGCATAACACAGCCATTTACATTAATCAGATTTAGGAAGGATAGCTTTTACTAGGGCAATAGTCTTTGGATTACATTTTTTGGTTGAACACAAGATGTTCTTGGAAACAAAAGATTGATATTTTTTCATTGTTTGCACAGAAAATGAAGAAAAAGTGAAAAACAAGGAATATTTTGTGAATTACCCTGCCGACGAAGCTGATGTTCTTGTTTACTCTGATGGTTTTCTGTATTGATAAGTGTTTCTTGGAGTTGCTGCAGCTTCTCCTGGCTTTGAAGATGCATCAGTCGTAATTGGGCTTCAAGGTCCTGTATTTCAGTAAGCAAGCTGTTCCTGTCTGAAGAAAGCAGGTGCTCCAGAACTACCTTTTGTTGCTGCTCCTATAGGGAAACAAATTTTAGAGGCATCTGGGTACTCAGATTGTTTTCAGCCAGGCTGGCTGCTAGAACTGTAACTGTCTTACTAATGATTTTCTATTTTGCTTTGAAACCGTTAGGATTAGGAATGTGCAGAAATATTTGTAACATTCACTATTTGTACGAATTTGGACATTCATATACAAATCTAATGTTACGACATTCGTACACTGACATTTGTATGAATATGAATGTTTTGGAACATTCGTACAAAGCTTCATGAAATGGGGATGTGGGAAAGCGGCTGTGCCAGTCACATCTGCAATGGATCCTGAAAGAATTCAACATGAATTAAGAGAAGATTCCAAATGGATTCAATGCAGATTTAATGCTTTCAGAACAGATACATTCAGATACATATTAGATACGTATGCATTCATATCTGATATTTGTGCAAATTCATACGAATACACTTGTATCAAATAAAATCCTACTACATTAGAAAGGGATCTATTCAAACAAATACAAATTTTCTTACATTTGATTTTTTATGAATCAAATGGGGAAAAAACCCCATCTGTGCACATCCCCAGTTAGGATGTTTTTTACACCCACAAATTGCTGGGCCAAAATGCCCCAAATTATCAGACCAAGTGAATGGTCCTTGGTCCTTTGTCCTGCATACCAGCACTAATGTCAAAGCATGGTCAGCATAGCCTCCTGGCAAACTGAAGAAAAGAAGAGAAGGGGCTTGTGAAAACACAAATGGAAAATTCACGCTGCTTGCAGGAAAACGGCTTTGGCAATTAGACAGGGAATTCAAGGGTGCCTTTAAAGGGATAGAAAAGCCAACTCTTCTTCTTCTCTCTCTCTCTGTGCCTGAATCTGCTTCTGTGAAATACATGTATGCCACTTGTTCGTGTTTTTTTTTTACATAGGAAGGGTTCCCTCTATATTTAAATAGAGCTTTGCTACAATAACGAGAATAACTTCATCAGAAGAAAAATAAAAACTACCATATAAGCTAAAATCTACATCTTCTCATTATAGGGAAGAATAAGAGTGACAGCAACAAATGGGATCAAATATTCAAAGCAGTGGCATCCAGAATTTGGTCTGCTTCATACTGTACAGATCTTAGGATAGCATACATCTAGCTTTCACATGGAAAGAGCTGTCCAGTTTCAGAGGAGGATTCAGAGAATGTTTTATCAAAGAAGAAGGTACAAAGTTAATATATATTTTTAAAATACCTGTTGTTCCACTATGTGCTCCAGCTTTTCCACTAAGGATCCTTCGTCTCCTGATCCAGGATTACGTAAATGTGACTGCAAGTAGCTTTGTAACATGTTTCTCTCCTTTTCCAAAACACATTGTACTGCTTGAATTAGTTCTCCTCTCCAATCAAAAAAAGTAGGTGCATTTTCCTATACGACATGAGAGATAAAATCAATACTTTAAGCTCGGTTTTTAAAAACTACTTTCTTCTTCCCAGATTAAATAATTTAAATCACAGAGTGGTGGAAAAGATCATTTAGGCCAAAAATTAATCCTTTCTTCTACAAGACAACAATGCACCTGAACCAAAATATAAACCGTATATTCCGGCGAATAAGACACCTCCAACTTTCCAGTTAAAATACAGAGTTTGGGATATACTTACCATATAAGAAGATAACACACGGCGTATAAGATGACCCCCGACTTTTGAGAAGATTTTCCTGGGTTAAAAAGTAGTCTTATGCGCCAGAATATACAGTATTTTTATTTTTTAGTTTCTGTTACTGTTGTTTTTATGCTTTCTCCTCAGATGTTCTACTAAAACATAGCCTTCTCCATCCCTTATGCTGACCACTAACTTGCCCACATATCCTTGTACATAGAAGATATTCTTAAAAAGTCATGACCTGTAAGCAAATGTGCCCAGATAGGGTTAAGGGTTATGTGATTACATCCTAGAAGCAAACAGCTTCAGTTGCTCTGTCTTTACAGTATTCTTTCTTAATGAATAGGAAAATAAAGAATTAAAATTGTTGTGGTTACAGGATTTTAGCAGAACTAAAGTCATATTACAAGCTAGATACCTTATCTGGTAATTTGTTGAGGTAATTCCTTAGTGACTGTATTGTATCAAGCAATGTTAGTCTTTCTTTTTGCCATTCCTCCACTGATTGTGATAGTTGAGCATTTATACCATCATTAGCAGGTATAGGTTTTTCCGACAAAACCAGTATCCTGTAACTCTCTTCTTGTACCATCTTTAGCACATTCTGAAAAACAGAGAAATCTATTAGTCAATATAGTAAGCAGCCCTGAGTTTAAGACATTTGCCATTTGTAATTTTGCAGTCCGTAAACTACACGTTTAATTTAGCATAGATTACATTCTGAAGGAGAAAATCTCATAAAATATAGACCTAAAAGTAAAAAATCCATTCTCTGAACTTCCTATTTTACACAAAAGAATTTGAAACCCAGCATCTGAGGAAGTAGGCTTAGTTTACAAAAGTTCTTGGTACCAACTTCTTTCTCTTTATTAGTCTCTAAGGTGCTACTAGCCCCCTTTCCCAACGTATAACCAGTTATCCTGAATAGACTGATCATGTCCTCATAAACGTGTAGGAAAGTACTGAAGAGTTCAATGGTGAGTGTGTCCTAAAGTCACTCAGAAATAGTTGGGGTAGAAAAGTACTTTACAAACATTTTCATCAAGCACAGGTAGAATCTAACTTGGATATATTAGCCTATATTAGCTTGTATATTAACAAGAATTCCTCTAAGCTAAGATTTGTAACAACTCAAGTTCATATTATACATGCTGGCTACTCCACAGCATTAAAACTGCATTTGTTTTCCTCAAGTGTTAACAGCCATCTAAATGAATTATCAAAAGCCAACATCAAACACTGTTTTGACTAAAGTCTGGATAATCCTCAATGATCCTTTGGGGTTGCTCGGTACCGAATACATTCCTCCATATTCCCTTTGGTCCTTAGTTCATCCATCCCTGGCTAGAGCAACAATTGTTATTCTGTTTATAAAGGTCTAGAATCTTGTCACTGTCTCACTGATGAAAATGACATGTACTGCCACAGGTAGCAGTTAGCTATATGAACAAATAGAGTTAAGGTGATGAAGCCAAAAAGGAGTAAGAGTGCATCAAGCTCATTAAAAACCATAGATACCAAGCCAAATCACTGTTTTGTGTTTCAATTTAAAGGGAAGCAATACAATTTTACTATCAGAGTACCTTCAACTGTTGTGAAAAGATCTTTTCTTTCATTGCTTGTTCGCTGACTTCTGGAAGCATTCCAATTAACTGGAAATAACCCATCAAACTGTTATGCTGGGGTTCTATAGCTTCTGGATCTTCCTGATTGAGTTGAAGTACTATATCTGAACTGTTATCTTAAAGGAAAACAAAGTACCAACAATGTTTGTTTAAACCAACAGGATTTTCAAACAGGATCACTACTTTTGGATAAAGTGGAACCATTTCCTGCCAGAATTTGCTACAATGTCTATTAGTATCATATAGAGCACTGGTAACAAATGAAAGAAATGAGCTACAAGCAAAACAAGGCTGAGTTAGAACTGATCTAGATTAAGAAAGCCACCAGGGAATGTCATCATCAGTGGAGGCACCACTGATTCTTTCAAAGCCAGCAGCACCATCCTGTCATGTAAGGATGCATTCAGCACACCCTGGACCCATCCAGACATATTCCCATGGCTGCCTCCAATGAGCTATGATAGGCAAGGGCTGAGAGGACAAGTCCTAGGGTGGGCAGCTGCAAGTACCCTGTGAGTGTTCTTAGGCCTCAAATAACTGAAAGTGAGCCCACAAAACTGGACCAGACACTTTACTTGGACACTTTCCCGGGTACTGTATCAAAAGTCTTCAATGCCTGAGAAAGGAGAGGGTTTAAGGGTGGCAATTCTGAGATATACTCTACAGAGCAACCCTAGCTTGGGAGCCAAGGTACTTTGAAGATGTCAAAACAAGTAACACAGAAAGAGAGAACCATTCACTCACTGCTATCATGGTCCGTGCTTGCAACCTCAGCTCTGGACATTGTCGAAATCAGATCATTTTGCAATTTAGATGGCATCGGAACGAGACTTTCAACATCACTAACCTATTCGGAAATGAATATGCAAAACCAGAGTCAATTCTTATGTTTATTAAAACATCACATTTCAACAGTTTGCTCATGCATAGCTATTTTAATTTCTTTACACAGCTGAGATCAGGCCCTCCCTTGTTTTAATGTCACAGTTTATAACATTTTGTTGAACATTTTATCTCATTTTAAAAGGCTGCATCTATATACATCAATACCTGCAGGAGCGAAGAGTGGTTACCAGGGGTAACTGTCTTCACTCCTCTGGTTTATATTGGTGGCATGTGCCACACTTCAGCAACTGCAGGGGCAGCAAGGGTAAACCCACCGGTCAAGTTCCGAAGGGGATTCAGAGAATGTGATTTAACCCTCTGAAAAAAACCCTTCAAGTAGTGCATTTACATATGCAATCCAAATAGGCGATTGCACATTACCAGTTGTATTACCAGTTGAACTCATCTGCCCAGCATACACATGTTTTTCCCAAAGTCCCTTCGGTAGACGTGCTCTACCAGAAGTGATTTCACAGAACATTATGTTTAAAAAGCTTGTAAACAATTCATATACAAAACCCAAGAACCAAATGAATTTAATTTTGGATGTACAAAATAGCAACCTGAGAATCTCCACACAGAAAATATTAGAAGCAAGGGTAGCCCCTTGTTCAGTAGAACACTATGGTACCAGGAAGAGAAACGGTCTCATAGATGCCCTTCATTCATAGAAATCAGACTGCGAGAGACTGCTTAGTAGAAAGTACCTTGCCGGGTGTCCTAGAGCATATAGGCGCCAGGAATATTTTATCTCAACTGTTCTCTCACCGACAATATATAGAAGCATGCAAAAGGATGAAGACAGAGTTTCTTTGCTTGCTCAAAATCTGATTATCTAGACTTTGCAATGCTGGTCCTGAGAAATTAGTCATTTTCTCTTCTTAATTGCAGTAGCTCTGCTGGTGATCCTAAAATGTACCAGAAAGCTAGACAGAATAAATGCTGATAGACAGGCTCGTAGGGAAGAAAGGACCTGCATTACTGCAAAGCAAGATCACTGTATTTCTCCATCGCTGGAAATTCTGCATGACTCCCAGTACTGTCGGCCTACCCCTGTGGGGAGAAACTAACCCAGAAAGCTATTACCAACTCTTTGACTTACAGATGTTTTGGAGTATAGATTTCATCATCCTCAACTAGCACAGTCGTGATGGGATGTTCTGGACCAAAAAACCTAGAATAGAGCTGTTTCAGAGAGGCTAACCTAGTCTCCCAAATTTCTTGGGGGATTTAAATATTTCTATCCTTTGTTTTCTTGGATTTTAGCATTTATAGCACAAGGTGAATATTGTGTTAATGAAGGGTTGTTGTTGGGTGTGTTTTTTTTACAGACAATGTTATGTCTTTTCTGCAAATAAACGATTGGATAAGAGTCTTGATTTCAAGCCCTGGTTTTGCACTCGTTTAACCATTATGGAAAACAGAACAGCGGATGACTCAGAGACCTCTGGGGTTTTGTTTTTTAGCAGAATTGAACTTGTGGCTCACACATCATCCTTAATGTAAGCCCTATGGATAAGTTAAAGGCTAAACAGAATTATAATATGAAATGATAACATTATGTTACTCATAGTAGATGACAGCTGTCCAAGGATGTGATTTTAAAGCAATCTCATTTATTCTGAAACAAAATAGTCACTTACATACAACTGAATATTAATAGGATACAACAATGCAGCCCAGATTACCTTTACTTGACTGACTGGAACCCATGATGAAGTGATAAAAAAGTTGGCTACTATGACACGGTAGCTATTTTACTTTAGTCATTTTGTTTCTATGGAAACTACTGGTGATAATCAGTTAAAACCCTTTAAAAAAAATCACTTACTGTCACATTTTCCTGTACACTGTCACATTCAGAGAGGGCAGGTCCAGGGCACCCTGATACTGGAATGCCAAGACTGAAATGCAGAGACTGAAAGAGAGCGCCACTGGCGGCCTCCTCATCGCTCTTAGAACAGGAAATAGGAAATTCTATGAACCCAGGGCTGTCTCCTTGGGTACCTGAACAGAGGCTTTCAAACCCATCCCCTTCTGATAAAGGAGTAAAAGGAAGACTTGCTTGCAGTTCCACATTAGTATTCTCTTTCCTCATCAGTTCAGGTGAATCAATTCGTGTGTTTAGAAAGTCCTCTGAAATGCTTTTGCTTAACTGAGTACTATGGAAAAGATTATTCAGCTGTAACATTTGTTGTGAAAATGCTTGCAGATCTCGCTGCTCTTCAGCTATGTTTTCTCTTCCCTGACTTTTGTTGGAGGTCTCCAGGTTAAGCACGACACAGTATTTCTCCTGAAAAATAAAGAGGTACCTGTTTAGCTCAAGACAAAACAGAAAGGCTGGTTTTGACCCCCCCCCCCCCCAAAAAAAGAAGTCATCCAAGTAACTGAGAGGGTGTCTCAAATGTGGCAAAAGTGTTTGTGGTATAGAAGTTTTTTGTTGACTTTATCAATCCTTTCTTCTCAACTAGCTTTGGTCATTTTGAGTAATGTGCTCATTATGAAACTGCCTTTGAAAATGATTTGAAGACTTCTCAATACTATTTAACAGCTTTTTGATTCAAAGGTGCACAGTAGCCCTTATATTACTTGTTCTGAGAAGCAAATTACTTGCCTGCAAGACTATAAGACCCTATTTCATAATGGTGTTCGATATAGCTCAATGATATCAATGGCGTGCGTTTCATTTGTCAGGGAATTTCTCTGATCTTAGGCCATTTCAACACTTACCCCTCCTCTGGTTCAACCAGGGGACTACAGGCCTGCTCTCTGGTGATCTAAGGGAGGTCCTACTCCTTGCTGGTATGTTCCATTCACCCAGGATCAGGCATAGACCAGATGGCTCGGCCTTCTGGCTTGCTCTATTTGTAGACCTCTTTAAAGAAGTCTACTGGTGTACTAGCAGCAGTGAATTGGACCACAGAAGCACGCTGATGGTGAATGACTCTGACGCCCATATTAGAGGTAATTCATTTTGATGGTGCAACAAGAAGTGGTGCTGAGATGAGTCAGGGGCTCAGATGTCAGGAACTATAGTTCCTGGCTATCTGGGCATTTGGAACTGGCACCAAAGTTAGTCCAAGCTTCACAGCTGGCATGGGGTTGGGGTGGGCTGGGCTGGAACAGCCCCAATGCAAGTAGATTTGTTTCACTATTAGGTCCCTAATATCTGGGATGGATGCCTTTGATGGATTAGCGTGGGACTCTCAGATCCAATCCAATAAAGGTATGCAGAGAAATAACCTTAATATGTAGAATCCGTTTTAAATACAAGCCTATCAGAACTCATGGATTAGGCTAAATTTAAAGCAAAAGCTTATTTGAAAGTTCCAGTTTATGAAACAAACTATCAGGATGGACTTGTACAGCAGAATGTCTGCTCACGTACTAAAAACACACTGGTCTTTCAGAATACAATTCTCAGTCTAATTCTTGTGTAGATTTTGTTGCCTTTTTTGTTTATTATGATGTGATGGGGCAGCCTTCGCTTGACTACAACTCTCAATGGTCACTCAGTTTTGAAGACTGCCACTACCAAAAGTACACGGACTACATAACTTCTGACCCATTTACTTTAAAGAATATCATCAACATTTAAACAACACGAGCAATTAATTGCACGGAGGTAGATGCCTACTCTTATGCGATCAGTGATTTACAAGTCTTTTGCACCCGCTTGTTTCCCTTCTTCTGCTGGTCTGTCTGGTTCCATCTGTTTTAACTCAGCCTTACAGTCCTCTTCCAGTGATTAGCTCAGGGTTCCTATCTATCTACACTCCAGAGTACTCTGTGACAGACTAGCCTGAGAAAGTGTGGGTTCAAATTCACTATGGCTTAAGAGAGTGTGGCTAAGAAAGTGTGACATGCAAACCTGCTAATTTGCCAATCCTGCTCTTCCTAAAGGTAGAACTTTTCTGCATGAAACATTCACACTCAAGTGGTAGTATCCATCTCATTTAATGTTCTTGATTGTGCTGTTCAGTGTCCTAATGCTCAGTAAAACTGAATACAGTACATACTGAATAATACATACCAGTTCATCTCTGTAAGAAAATCCAGCTGATCTTTTCCTGTGTGGTTCTCCTCCTTCTCCCTCTCCCGCTATTTTTTTAGAAGGAGCAAGTGACTCAAGTTCTTGCACTAGCTTATTACATGTCTCTTCCTTCTGATCATTAGCCTCCTCCATGCAGGAATTCAGCTGTGACTGAAGAAGATCTTTTTCACATCTCAGTGCTTCTTGTTCTTCCTGATTCTTTTCAATCTGAGATCCAAGTTCAACAATAGCAGCTTGAAGTTGACTAATCTCTGTTTGGTGTGAGGCCTGTTTCTCATGCAGTGTTTGTTTCAAGACATGCAGTTTATTTTCAAGTTGCAGAACATTTTCTTTCAGCTGCCTTCTTTCAGCTGCCTGCTCTTCTTTCTGTTCCGATACTATCTGGACCTGCAGTTCTCTCTCCATAAGTTCTGCATCTTTCTCTTTTACTATAGTTTCAAGTTCCTGAATCTTAGAAGTAGTTGCGGCCATTTCTTTTTCTCTTTGTGTTAAACATACCTTCATTAGTTCATGTTCTTCCTGTAATTCTTTATGTTGTAGCTGTAAGGCTGCTAACTCAATGAAGTGCTGGCTAGAAGATTCATGAATGTTTTGTTCTAGGACTTCTACTTTTGCTTCAGTCTGAGATTCTTTGTGTTGAAGGAGCAGCGGCAAACTTTCCTTTTCCTCCACCACAATTTCTAGCTGTCCTAGGGACTGCTTCTGGCTGCCCTCACGGAGTAGGTTTCTGGTACCTGTGTCTCCGTTCTCTGGATGACTCAGGGTTCCTTCCTTCATTTTACATTCAAGATTCTCTTCCAGCTCTATTAGTGGAAAGTTACTAAGATTCTCTTGGTCTCCACTAACTTCATGAAGCCTAGGTCCAAGAAAAGTTACTTTGTGCCACTCTTCTTCTTGTTTATTGCTTTGCAATTGTTTCTTGCTGTCATAAAGATGCTCCATATCTGACTTCAAGCCTTCAGTTTCCTGTAACAGCAAAAGATTTTGATTTTGAAAAATAATACCAGTCCTTTCCCATACCTCTACTGCCTCATTTAACCTTTACGAAGCCTTACATATAATTCAGTAGCCCCCTTTTTCAGATGGGCCAATCTCAGTTTGCTATCCAGACTTTGGGTTAGGTAGCTCAAGGACAGAATTCTTCTGTTGCCCCAGCCCCCATGTAATGCTCTCTCCGATGTGACAATGCACTTCCCATGGGTCTAGTTCACTGCTGATTGAGTATCCTGCTCTCAAAGCCTCGTTTTCTACCCACAACTTGGTGCTCTTTGCCTGTGAGCAGCCCAGAGCTAAGCCCTGATGATTTGCCAAATGCCAAGGTGGAGTCACCTAAGATCTCAGTGAGGCTTCAGGAATATCAGCCCAGTTCTCTAGGGCGTGAGCCAGCTGGTGGTTTCTTATTCTGTCAAGGCCTCCCCTGCTCCCTCCGAAATGAAACCAAGTTGAAAGTGTACAGACAAAATAATACATCCTTCAACATCATTTCTTCCCCTTAATCTTGCCTCACAGCCTGTTGTATAAACACTCCTGGATACTCCTCTCTTTCTCACCATCTTGTCCTCAAAGTAAAAAGCTGGTCTAATTCAGAGGTAACCTCCGCTTTTTATCTCGTCTCAAGCCAATACTGAATCCACGAGGAAAGCTAAAAGTAAAGACTCAGTCTTCATCACAGAGTAAGACAGTACTGACCCAAGGTGCCACCACGGACACTGCCATGAGAATTACAATGATTGATGATTGTGAGCAGAGCTGCAGGGACTGAACTTTCTAAAGGGTACAGCCAATATTAAATTTGCAATTGGTAATGTAGATTCCTGCATCCTTGGAGGCAAGGCCTCAAGGGAAAAGAAGAAGAGTTGGCTTTTCTATCCTGCTTTTCTCACCCATTTAAGGTGACTCAAAGCATCTGACAAAGCTTTCTGTTCTTCTCCCCAAAACAGAACACCCTGTGAGGTGGGTGGGGCTGTGAGAACTCAGAAGAGGGCTGTGGCTAGTCCAAGTCACCCAGCTGGCTTCATGGGGGAGGGAGGAATCAAATCCGATATTCCAAGATAAGAGTCTGGCTCCCAAACCACTAGAGCAAACTGGCTCAGTGTTCTTGCTGGTGGAGCTTGACCCCACATCCCCATCCATCAATGCTCCATGGCACACTTCTGTCAATGTCCTTTTCACTGTTGATGGGGGCAGTAAACATGGACAAAACAACAGCACTATTTCTCTCCTATACATCCATTATCCTCTATTGATCCATCCATTTTTTACATCTCTGCCTAATATAGGATAACCACTTTGGAATTAAATTACTCCAACCAAGCTCCTAACTATAATTTAAGTTAATTAATTTTCATGACGTTTCAGACATACCTTCAGGACTGGATTTTCCTCTTGGAGCTGGATTATTTTTGCAGCATTAGCATTCTTTTCCAACTCTAGTTCTGAACTCAGCTGAAAGTTCTCTTCATTTTTCTCCATTAATTTCTCATTCAGCTGTTCAACTTGCTCTAACAAGTTTGCAATCTGAAAAATTTCAACCAAAGCAAATTTAGGCAACTCAAAGAATACTCGTAAATAAATCATAGCTGGTGGCAAAACACCACACACTTTGCCTTTACATTAAAACCAAAACTTGCAATCATCAGCAGCTTTTTGGAATCTCCAGCAGAGGCTTTTCTTGACACCTGTCACTGTCAGTACGTATTAATTGGCAACACTAGAGGTTAAATATGAAGGCTATGCTTTACAAGGAAGTTAGAATCACCCTGAAGGACAATGGTGGAAACAGCATCAGCTCCAGTATATCCTGAAGAACAACCAAGGGCCCTGGCTTCCCATCCTTTTACCAAAGAAGGAAGCGGGGAAAGTTCTGACTGTTTGTGCTGCATACACTTTGGCATCTGTGTAGTTCAGGTTTCCGACCCTCTTATGCAGGTTAGGGCTACAGAAGTTATAGATTGCATTTATCTGGCACCAGGAGATAAGAAGCAGTGGTTAGTTTTTGCTTCATTGGTTGCTGATTCGAGCTAAAGCTCTATTTAAA
Organism: Aspidoscelis tigris stejnegeri; assembly: GCA_023333525.1. Lineage (NCBI taxonomy): Eukaryota > Metazoa > Chordata > Lepidosauria > Squamata > Teiidae > Aspidoscelis > Aspidoscelis tigris. Next base: position 3,275,211 of record JALMGA010000010.1, read on the forward strand.
ATCCTTGTAATGGCCTTCAAGACTCTCAGATGAAATACCCCAAATTATCTGACATCCAGGCTGTGTTGGTATACGCAGACTAGGAGTTTGAGGTCAACAGATAAAGCTCTGCTGGTGGTCCCTGTGACACTGACGGATTCCTCTAGACTACAGGCATTTCAAGGCCTGGTTGCCCGGTTTTGGAACTCCCTCCCACTAGAACTAAGGCTAGAGGAAGACTTAGTCCATTTTTGGAAGGGCTTAAAAACCTTTCTTTTCAACTTTCCTGCGTGAATGTTATAACTGATCTGTTAATAGGCTGGATTTTAACCTAAAATGTTTGTATTCCCCTAATATGTATTTAAATTATTACGTATAAAGGTTATTTTATCATGTTTTATATTTAAGCTTTATTGCTGCTGTTGTTTTTGCATTTTTGTACCAACCTTTGGTGGAAAGGGCACTAGAAATAAATATCATTATTAACTAAGTCAGCTTGATGTCTCAAGGTTGTACCTGTGAGAGGGGAGTATCCGATTGTCTGAACATAAACTGTGGAACTGAAGGATGAAAGGGCTCAATGTTGAAGTATAAATTACACAGTCTGTACTTTTGAAGTTGTGGTTTCTTATCAATTTAACCAACATATTGCTTGTGAATTCAATTTCTCATCTCCTTGTGTTTCATCAGACCAAGGCCTATTGTGGAGGCTTTGAAACTTCCTACTTATTTTAATTTCAGCTTACCTCTGACTTTTTTGCTTCAAGTTCCTCTTTAGTCTTTAACTGTTCTGCTTCTACATGATCTGAGCTGCCTTCTCTAAGCATTTTGTGCCTGGCTTCATCTAGTTTGGACTGTAGAGCAGAAATCTGTATCAAATGATTGTACTGTTGCTGCTGCAGTGCTTCGTTATCCTGTAATAATCACAAAAATATATAGGTGTACATCCCCTTGGTGAGTCTTTACATTAATAAAATACGGCCAACCTTAGGAACAGATGAAAATGTCTGTATCTGCTGCTCTGCAGCATCTCTACTTGTTTAAGTGGACTAAAGTGAAAAGTGAATTATTTACCAGTTTGACCAGTCTCTACTATTTGGTTAAAGAAACTATACTATCAAATTATCCTGTCTCTTGGAGTCTCTTTGGAAAAAAGAGGATAGTTTCTGCCCTCTTTAAACCTAGAGGATGACTTAAGTGCTCAGTTTAAAACAACGAACTGGCACAGAAGACAGAACAATTGATCGGGGGATAAATATAATCAAAAGATTCAAGCCAATCCCAGCATTATTCTAAATCAAAAAGGAAAATGATAAGAAGCAAAAAATTAAAGAAAGTGAAGGAAATCTCTCATTCCAGAAACAGCAGCTACAGTGCTTATTCCCAGGCTGGAGTTGTTAAACACAATTCCAAGAAACTATTCATCCTCCTATATTATCTCAACAGTCTGACAGTTTGCTGCAAAGATGAAAGGGGACAAAGATTAGAAGCTGGCTAAGTTTGCTAAGTTCCATAATTCTTTAGCCTCACCTTGAAAATAGAGGCAAACTTCACTTCAGCAAGAATAAATGAACCAGACCTTTATGATATGTTTGTTTACAGATGCAGCAGAAGGATCAGCTATGGACAGGAAGTATAAAGTGCCTCCATTCCTTCCAACTCTTTAGGACAAATTGCCTCTCAGGAGTCAAAATAGAAAATGCCCTCATAAGCAATACAATACTTCTGATTTCTTCTTTCCATGAAAATGTAAAGATAAAGAATTACTTGTTTTAGTTCAGACTCCATTTTCTTCATTCTCTGCAGTTCTTGTGTGAGCTTATTGACGCTCACGGTTCCTTCACTGTTCTTATGCTCCAGTTCTCTGATCTGCAATTCCAGTTTTTCTACTTCTCCTTTTTGAAAGGCAAGGTCTTTCTCCATCTGCTCTTTATCTAAACAAAGCCTCTTGTAATTCTCTGTTTTGTCCTCTATTTCATTTTGGAGAGATTCTACCTACAAGGAATATGCAGATTATGTTACTTGAAAAATCGGAAAGTTAATAGCTAATAAACTCCCTAACAAATGTAGCTAAAACATTATAATTTGCCTCCATATCTGAAATACACGTTAGAAAAAAGAACTTTTATCAACTCACATCTTCCACATCTAGCAAAATCTTTCTAAGGAGGGGTAGATCTCCTGCAGCCTAAGATCTTAGATTAACTTTCAGATTTCTGAGAGTTACCTAATTCTTCTTTGACAACTCACTGGATGGGTAGAAAGCAAGGGAATGTAATCTCCATTAGAAAAATACTTGTAACCATATGTTGCAGTTTCCCAGTGCATCCTGGAGACACACTGCAAGTAGCACTCTTATGTGACATTTAGCAATTTGGTACACTTAATGCTCTCTACAAGGTCAAACACTCATTTTTTCTAAATCTATGGGGTTTTTATTTAGTTCTCTTTGTTGTCTATCCTACTGGCGCATGGCATCATGGATCTAAAACAAAAAAGCAATACTCAAGCAGTTTAGATGCTTAACTCTTGCCTACCATATGCGAGACATTTCACCTACCAGAGATTCTCTGGAAGTATGAGATCTTGTTATTTTTAACTGTGCTTCTAGTTTCTGAATTTCTTCCTGAAATTCATCACGTTCATGTTCCCATTCAATAGCTTGTTTCTGTTACAAAGAAAGGAGAAGTAAGTTTTTCCAATTTGAATATTAAAAAATCACTGAAAATTCTAATGGTTCCCCCCCCCACCCCTTACATCTATGAAATTTTGTTGATTTTTCAGTTGTTTTTCAAGGGCTTGTATTTGTTGTTTAAGATCAGAAACCTCTAATGACATCGTTGTCATTTTTTGGTTTCTGTTCAGTTGTTCTTCAAGTTCCATCTCCAAGATATTTATCTGAGCATTCAAGGTAGAACAGTCTTTTTCTGCTTGGCACTGCAGTTCCAACTTCGCTTTGGTCAGCTCTTCAACCTCCTTGAGTAATACTAAAACAGAGTAGAAGATAATACTATTAAATGGGGCTGATGGTAAACTTCACTTTGGGTATGTTTTCTATAGCTATCTTGAGCTAAACTGTTTTAAGACAATTTCCACCAACTCAACATACTTTTGTTTCTCATATTCAAAACATTTTTCGTTATTTTTTTCTTTTGTTATTTCTCAAGATTTGTATATCAAAATAATACACCTTCCCATCCCTTACCAATTTCTCTTTCACCGACATTGGCAGATAAGGCTTTATTCTTGGTTATTAGTAACTTCTGGTCCTCAACAGCTCCCGTATATTGCTGTGTTAACTGCTGGACCTGAGATTTCAAATTCTCCAACTCTACAATGAGACGATGTTCAGATTCTTCTTTCAGATTCAGGGCTTCTTCCAATGCATTCCTCTCTGCCAAATAGCCTTCAAATAGGCCTAAAATCCAAACAAGAAGGCCTAATGAATAGCCACCAAAGGAATTTATATAAAGGTAATAAGAGACTTACAGGAATTTAAAAAATAATTTTAGTATCTCAAAATCAGTTACTAGCAAACCAGGAAGAATTAGATTTTGAAGAAAAAAAATCAATTTCTTCATTCCCACCCCTTTCAAATTTACTGGCTTGTCTTCATCCTTGTGGACAGCTGTTCTAGGATATAATAGGACATCAGATAATTTACATATATATTTCCAAAGTGTCAGACAACAGCTGAATCAAGATAGTTCTATATTCATAACTTATGCTCTGTTAAAAAAAGACAACAGCTTGCTAAATGGCTGAGTATATAAGTAAATATGTTTTCTTCACATTGAAATGATGTTGGGGATGTCAATAAAGATGTTTTTTCAACTTAAAAAGCCAGCCATTTATCAACCAATTTTAATACTGATTAATTCAGACAATAATACAGAAGTTTGAAAGAATTCTTAGAAACTGTAGCAAAATACCAGAATCAAGGTACTGTATTTGCTGGCCTATAGGACTCAGCAGATCCCACCTGTGCTTTTTTTAAAATACTGATACTGTTATTACTGTTATTAATAATTACAATTTAGTAAAATTTAGCAATAATCATAATTCCAGTAGGTAAATGCACAAAGTGAATATGACCTCAATGTAGAACTTGAAAACTGGCACATTTCTTCCTTTTGCTTTCGTTGGCCTTTCTTTCTAGATACATACTATGCATAGTTAGCACCTCTCTCTGGAACAATGCTAGTACACTATCCTCAGTGTAATTTCCTTACCTCTTGCTTTGTGAAGCTCCAATACCAGCTGATCCTTTCCTCCACTCTCTTCATTAAGACATTCCATGAACTCGTGCTGCTCTGTAAGTACCTGACATGCTTCCCAATTCCTGTGCTTGAGTTCTTCTTCAAGGTGAATATGAATTTTGTGCGTTTCCTCCAGCTAAAAAAATACATGATTTAAGAAATTAAGTAAAGATATACCCATTGGTTAGACATTCCTTCTCAGTTCTGTCTTCTGAGAAACAGAGTTTACAGTTTTCGAACCTACACAATGAGATGCGCTAAAAGTAATTCTTCCCGTTCCAACCAATAATCATTTTCATCTTTTTAATTCTTCATATCCATTTTATTTGTATACCTCTTTTCCAAAAGAAAATTTGCCCAAGGCGATTTAAAACAAACAGAAAATATACAATGCAAAGTAATAATCAACATTTATAATAAAAATACATTATCAAAATTGCACATCATACAAAATACTGCAAAATAAGCTAAAACATACACACAGAAATTGAGGCAGCTGAGACCAAGTGGAGTCCAGAGCAGCTGACTAAAGGCCTCAGTCCCACAAAAATGATGTCCAATGATATCCAAGATGTTTATGCCCAGCCTGGCTGGAGTCACCCAGAGGGCAGAGTGGTCTACCACTAGACCACCCCCAGGAGGGATGGCAAGTTTCTCCTCCTGCTTGGGCAGGTGGAAAAGTGTGAAGGAAAACTATAAACTGCATAAATCATGTGAGCTTAGTGCTAAATGGTTTTGGACTGACAGAAGAACTGTGAAGGACCATACAGCTGAGGCTACGTAGCAAAAAGATGAAGGATGATATTCCCAGATCTTGTCTCTAATACTGGAATGCTGCAAAGAATAACAAGATCTATTTGTGTTATGCTCAGTGATAGCAGCATCATACCTCATGTAACAATCCCTAAATGTCATTTATCAACAATTTTGGACAATCTTAGAATTTTGAGAGTACATTATGCATTTTACCACTTGTTGATAAAGGAAAAACAACATTTTCAATATATAAAGATTCTTCTTTAACTTGCATAAAGAATGATCAAATTCAATTAAAACAATCCCCCTAGAATATGGATATTTTTTACAATGGATTAATATTAGTATCAACTTTTCACAAATGTCTGCAGATTAGAAATGGTAACTTTACTATAAAAGTAACAGATGTTTAAAAGTCATACAGCTCTCTGTTTTGTGTCATGCTCTTAATCTCATAGTATGGGGATGCCATGAGGAAATATCTTATTTTCCAAGCAGTAGATACTTCTCAACAGTCTCTATGACAAATTTATTGGCAATCAGTGATACAAAGTTACAGTGTTAATTGTGAATTAATATTTTACCTGTTTACATGATTCATCAACCAACTGTAGAACCTTTTCCACAGCAAAGTGCAAACCAAGACAAATTTTATTAATCCTCTCTTCATTTTCAAATACCAGTTCTGGGTTTTCAAAAATACTATCACATAAATGCTCACTCAGCTCAGTCACTTCATCAGGCACTGAAGAATCAAAGCTGTGGTCTGTTACAGTTTGATCAAGAGCCTGACCTGTACAAAAAAATAATTTAAAACTCTCAACTTCAAAAGCAAAAACAGAGGGAAAAGAAGTCATTTCTTATATGTTTCAGTTTATAATTACCTTACCAGGAACAACAGCGAATTTGAATCAAATACAGTTTAACACCAAAGAGCTACATATAAAGAATAGAAACAGATGCTGATAGGAGCTTAATGTATGATACAACAGAATTAAGCATTTTCAGTGGCAGAAATAAAATATGGTTCAGTTTAAACACTGTCTAGTCTGAACTCTTGTAATGAAACCTCTGAAAAGCCCAACACATGAATTCCACGGTAAGACATCAAATTACCTTGGTTCACTGTATTCTTTTTCCTTTTGTTCCATTTCTCTGTCATTTCACTTTTTTGTGAGAGGACTGTTTCTTCCATTACACTCCGACACTCTCCTGAATCTCCAGACGCTAGGCTGTCATTGAGGCAAAAGCCAGTCTTTTTGCAGATAATCTCTTCTGAATCTTTTGCAGCCCTCACAATTTTTAGAAGCAATTTCAGAGCCTGCTGGCAACATTCTTGCAGCTTGTTCCTAAAGCAAAACAACAAACTGAGTTTCTCTGTTTCTGACCTCTCTGCTGGAGATTTGATTTTGTTTGCTCCCATATTTTCCCACACTGCACAAGGTTTATCTTCTGCATGTTCTGCCTCCGTTGCTTTCAGTTAGGTTTAATCCATCCTGTGCCATACTCAGAAACCTTTCTTTTCCTGCCTGCCCTTTGGAGTCTGCATTTACCTCTTCCAATCTGTTACTTTTGGGATGCTCTGCCTACTTACTTTCCCGATAAATCTTGCAGTGCTACTTGCCCATTTCATCCAATAGTTTGCTTCATGCTCTTGTAAAGCTGAACATTTCTGAAGGTGAATAAAAGAGCTAGGCAGATTAACTCAGGATACAGGGTTTGGTTTTTTCCCCTTTCTCCTCTGAATCTATAATTTACGTGGATAACAGAAGGGGGGACCTTTTATACAGGTTAAAGACATCTGTCAACTGAGAAGCAAAGCAGCAGCCCTTAACCCATAAATTGTCAACTTTTCTGAGGTTCTTCTGCAAATACCCAGGTACACAAAGTTGCTCTATTCTTTGCTAAGGCTATATGCCTTAAAAAAAATATGCACAGAATAGAACGTGAGGTTATGTACATGGAAAAAGGACAGCTGATCATAGTATTATCTTGCTTTTGGTTTTATGTTATGCCACTGTACTTGTGTCTGTGTATATTTTGGCTCTTTTCCATCTTTACTACAATCTTGACTCCTTTACTTCCTTCAAGAAGTACATTTCATCAGATAAAGTCCCAATAACCACATCTTGGAGCTTCACTAGCTTACAGAAAGGTTCCTGAAGTAGAAACGGTACTTAAACGATACTTAAAGACATGGCTCCTATGAAATCTCCTGTAACACTTGATTGTTTACGGAAAGGTATACTGACCTCTCATTATTACAAGATTCAATATCAGATCTCAACAGGGTTATCAGTGTTTCTCCTTCCCAATTCTCTCTGTTCCGTTGCTCTAGAAGACATTTTAATTCAGCACGGGCATCTTCCACTTCATTGTTTAAAGAATTAATTTTTTCTTCCAGCTGGGAAAAATTCATAGTAAATAAAATTGCCAGTATTACTACAGCTGCCCGTAATAGTTTGGGCTCACAAGTTATTTATAAGAGTCTGAGATACTAAAACAATGCAGTGGTATTCTTATTTTTCATGGCTATGTTTGGTAGAAAATTAGATGCACAGAATTTGAAGACAGATGAATATGATGCAGCACATTTACTATTTTTACAAGCCATGAGACTCTGTGGCTATTCAGGGATCTGCTGTCCATTAAAGGAACCTAGCTAAATGTTAAGAGATGCTGATGTACTGAGATAGTCTGCTGTGATAACCTCTTATGATTACTCTCTCGTATCGTCTTTGGAGACAGAAGTGGAATAACTGTCATGTAGTGTCTCCTACTTTCAAACCTTAGAGCCTTCCTAAAAGGACACTCTGATCAGTAGTATCAGAAGGGCTGAGAGATCATGGAGAACTAGAAGGATTACATCCCTGCCTCTCTGCCAACAAATCAGCTAGTACTATATTGAGGTCTGCTTCTTCCATGGACTCCTGAAGTTTAACTGCTATTACCTTTAACAACTTCCACAGCATTTGCTTGGTAATCTTAACACCTATGACTCTAACTAGATCTTAAGCTTGCCAGCTACACTACTGCAAAATCTCATAAGCCAAATGCAACCCTACCTATTGTCAACTGCAATGCCAGCAACTAGTAACCTGTACAGAATAATGCAAGGAAGTGTGATGGGGAGCAAGTAAATTGTAGTTTACTTTGCCTTCGATGCTGAAGAGAACTTGACCTAGCCTCATCCCAGTCCTTTCCAAGTGTCTTAATCTTACTGAATGTTAGTCTGACCCAAGCCCAGAAATTCAACACCTGGAAAAAGTTATTTCCAGCTAGGCCTTATGTGCCTTTTACATATTAGGATAGTCCCACAGTATCCATAAAGATCATGGAATTCTAGGTTGGACCACCGGAGGTCATCTTGGTACACATGTTAAAATCCCTTAAGCACAACCAAGGAGGGACCCTCCACCACCACATCCAAGTGACTTGAGCCAACTCAGGCAGGGAGGTTGCTGGACAGCAAGGAGGATTCCAAACAAGCATCATCCTTACTTTGTTTTCATGACATGATAGCTGAGGGAAGATATGATAGCAGACTTCCTCTTCTCTGACCTAAATGTTCTATTATTTGTTTCATATATCTCTGCATTTAACATGTATGGGAGAGGGGGTAATTCTGTATCATTTCTGCATCCTTTCTCCTCCTCCTCCTGTCTTTGATGCTGCAAGGGCTTTCACCAATTTATAACCACCACCAGGTATGATAACGGGCACCAAAATTCATTGCAACAGATTACTTTGCTCAATAAAATCTCACTTAAGCAGCTTCTCAACTAAAGGTAAAAAGCAAAGCAAAGAATCTCAAGTTGTCTTTCTTAGAAATAAAAGCGGATCCAAACATAGTTAATTTCCCTACCTGTCTCTGAAGTTGTTGAAAACTCTCTTTTTCTTTTTTCATCTCGGAAATATGGGTATCTTGAAGCTCTTGGATAGCTTTTTTATGTTGCTCCTCTAGATACGTCATTTTTTCTTTCAACACATCCAGGGTTTTTTGACAGTCTTTATCCAACAAACTTTTTTGTTTTTCTAGTGCTATTACCAAATCTTCCTACAGAGATTTCATTAGAAAAAAAGATCCAAATTATACGCAGTTTGTTGCCCCCACACAAAAGCTACTAAACATGAATAAATTGCTAGAGCTCATTTCGTTGCTTTTCATATAGATTACAATTTATGCTTCTCTTCAGCTCTGATTAACGTTCCAAGCAGGTTTGAGTCATGAATGTAAAGCCACAGAGGGCTGAGTTATGCAGTCTAAGGCAGAGATGGCTAACCTTTTGAGCTTGGTGTGTCAAAATTTGCAAGAAAACCTAGTTTAACTCGGGTGCTGTGTCACATCTGGAAATATCCATAACTTTGTGATATTTGTAGCTCTAGTAAAAAAGTTATATTTTGGATATATGTATTTTATTAAAAGCAAAAACAAATAATTCTTTACATTTGCTAAATCTTCAGTTGAAAGTTGGTACTTCGTACACTTCAAGAACAAGCAAGCACTACATGCCCAGGTGCCAGGGTGACCATGTGTGTCACCCAAAAGGGCTTGGCGTGTCACCTGTGACACGCGTGTCATAGGTTGGCCATCACTAGTCTAAGGACATGTTAATACTGCACTCCCAGAAGGAAATGGTCCTCCCAATCCTGTCCATTCTGCAAGATGTGATCCTGGGGGAGTAGGTGGAGCCATGTATGTCCAGACAGTTGCCTAGGGTACCCAAGTAACTTTTTTCAGCAGCTGACCAGGCCTCTTCTGTTTGGGTAGTCCCTGGGGTGGACACCCTGTTCTTAATCTCACATCTAATCACGTGATCCCCAAGGATTCTGAAAAGGTAATCCTGGATGTGACAGACAAAAAGCTCAAATCCCTTCTTAAGTGGGTTTTTGAGGTGAGCTTGTTAGCTGCCACAGCTTCGGCAAATAATTTGATGGCAGCCACAGCAGTCCTGAAATGACTGGAGGAGGTCCTCAATTGCCCTTCTCTACCTAAGGAGCTTAAATAAATAAATAGCCAACAGTATTAGTTTATTTGAATTTTTCTCCCACCCTATACCCAAACATCTAAGGGCAGGTTACGATGTTAAAAACCAGTGACAATATAAAATGGCCATTATCAAGATGGCAATGGCCTTTGACAGGTGTGCTTTATGATTTAAAGTGGGGGGTTCTCTTTTTCAGTATAGGGCTCTTCCCTTTGAGATATCTTCTGCCCCAAGGGTTTTCTCTAAGGTATTGGTAGTGTTGGTAGAAAAATTCTGGGTACAAGGAGTGCATGTTTTTCCATACCTAGATAACCTGCTGGTCACAGGTGAGTCTTTCCAGGAGACAGTATAGATGTGGAGTTTTTTCGTATCTGTCCGTTACTGGATTTGGTGGAGCAGTTGTGCGAATTGGCCAGTAAGGTATACTACAGGGAACCGGAGCCCCAGCTTTTGGTCCTAGCATCCTTACTGGTGAGAATGATGTCTATGATGGACTTACATTTACAAACTAAAATCCATTTAAGAGACTTCCAATGGGCACTGCTTCCTTTTTTGTGGGAAATTTCAGAGGGCATGAGGAAGGCACTTTTGTTTTGCAGGTTGGTAGTGTTCACAAGATAATTTAGTCTATGGAGTCTCCCAGAAAGTGGTCATCCAGACAGATGTGAGCCTACTGGGCTGGGGAGGAATATGCCAGGGCAAGTCTGCCCAAGGCTTATGATCGTCAAAGGACCTTACCCACTATGTTAACTGGTTGGACCTTAATGGTATTTTTATAGTTTTAAACACCTTCAGGATGCACATATACTAGTGATGACTGACAATGCCACAGCCGAAGCCCACATTAATAGGCAGTGAGGCACCCGGTCTTGGTCCCTAATTGTCTATAGAGATTTCAAAAGGGCTGAGTCCCATCTTCTCTTTCTGTAGTGTACATACAGGGGTCTTTCAACATTCAGGCAGACCCGTTTACCAGAAGAAAACTGCAGAATGCAGAGTAGCAACTTTGTTCCAAGGTATTCTGAGAGCTGACAGAGAGATGGGGTCACCCAGACACAGACCTCCTTCTTTCCAAGTATATGTCACAGTTCAGGGATCTGAAAGCGGTAGCCATGGATGTTCTTTCAGCAACATGGCCGCCCAACCTCTTGTATGCAACTCACGCCTCTCACTGGAGTTCTGTTCTCTATATAGTACTTTTTCAATAAGGAGAAAAGCATTGGTAAGTATACTTATTTTAAGGGCCTCACAAACATTTGTGTGCACCTATAATGTAGTACTGTATATTCTAGCATATAAGATGACTGGGCGTATAAGATGACCCTCAACTTTTCCAGTTAAAATATAGAGTTTGGGATATACTCGCCGTACAAGAAGACAACACCCGGCATATAAGACGACCCCCGACTCTAGAGAAGATTTTCCTGGGTTAAAATGTAGTCTTATATGCCAGAATATACTGTAACTGTGATCAGAAACAAAAGGAGGGACTCTGCACAAACCAGAAAAGAAGGAAGAACAGAGCCCATAAACAATGTAACCTGAGCTGAAATTCCAATAATCATCTCCTCTTACCTTATGAGCTTCTTCCAGTTCTGTTGCCATTATTTTAAGTTTTTCTATATGAGCAGCAGTCAACTCTATTTTCACAGCATCTTGGCAATTCTGTATCTCCTTGGCATGTTGCAGTTTTATCTCATTCAGCTGAGACAAAAGCATTTCATTTGCTTTATCCCTCTGAAGCAATTGTGCTCTGAAATCCATCTGCAAACTCTCAAGAGCTTGCCTGTGTTCCTCTTGCAAGAGCTGTATTTCAGATACATATGTAGACTCCAGAGATTCCAAATGTGACAAATGCTTTGTTTCCAACTCCATAATTTGCATTTTTTGATTATTCTGCATATCAGTGACCTGTGTTTCAAGGGTCTGTAGTTGTCTCTCAAGCACAGATCTAAGAGCTTCCTTTTCAGCCTGCAAGTCAGATGTGAGAGACAGCATTTGCTCTTCGTATTTTTTCTGCAGCTCTTTTCTTTGGAGTTCCAGCTCATCAACATGATTTTTCTTTAGTTCCTGAAGGAGAATTTCATGTTCCTTTATGATTTCTTTAGCCTCTAACACAGACCTAAAGGAGAGGAACACACCATCAAAAATATCACAACTCCAAACACCAGATTCATGTTTAATCTAGTTTTAGAGCATTTACATGCATTATAATGTCAGTGTGCATTCTCAAGGTCTTAACTTGAAAAGTGTCTAAACTTGTGTTTTGTATTTGTATTCTGCTAATGTATCGATATTCTGATAATTTGTCTTTTAACATTAGTTGTAGAATATAGTGATGAGCATTTCAGCACCACTGTTTCATACAATTTGGAAATGTCCTTTTCTTCAAACTCTAAAGAAAAAAAGATGACTTGGATTGCCTAATCTGAAAATATATCATGCGGCATGTTAAGTCAGATTGCTAAGTGATTCTGGCTGGAACACTGGTAGATTATTACAACTTGAGGGACAGGATCTGAGGTATGGGTAACATGGGTATTTTTTTATTTTTTTATATTTACTTTGTAAAACAATAACTGAAAAATATATTGCCCAAACAATAAAATTCCTGCTGCTATCTTTAAGTCCAAATGACATAAGACAGGAGTTAAAAAGGTATGGAGAGAATCAAACTCAGGATTATTCTTGAAGCAGTTCTCTTAATTCTTGCGGTAAATCTTATAAATGAACAAATGAAAGACAAGTATAATGGAAGTAATCCTTCGGGTCAGCGTATGCCTACTTTCAAACTTCTTTCATCACAACATGATAGAATAGGTGCAATCAGATGACCATTGCATAATGTGATATGCATGAATGCACGTGGGCTGTCCAAAACTTTCCCTAAGCCCCATGAGAGCACCAGAATCCAGCTAAGGTGGCCATCGAGGCTGCTGCATTTTCACTGGTTCCAGAGTTTGACGGTGAACAGTTCACTTGACTTGTGGTTTGGGTTCTTTACGAGCCAAACCACAATTTTTTTCCAGATATTTTTTATTTACTTTTTGATACAATATATTAAAACTTCAGGGTTACGTCATCACCCCTTTTTCCCAATTAACATATAATTGTCCATTTTTTGAAACACATTCCTAGTTAGGACACTTGGTGTCAAGGAAGCCATGACTGAGGAGATCGGAAAGTTGTCTTACTTACGTGAGCTTCCGTTCCTGACGGATGGAGCAGACTCATGGGTTATCACCGTTGCCTGTAGCTGACCACGACCGCCAGGGGGAGCCCTGCAGAACTTTCACTCGACCAACTGTCACCTGCAGGGCTTCCCCTCAGTCCTTTCCGCGGTCGTGCAGCTGATCACACCGTGAGTCTCTTCATCCGTTGGGATGCCCTCTCCGGCGACTACTGAGCGGCGTTTCTCGGATCCTGGGGGTATGAATACTTCAGCCCCTATCTCCTCCTCCTTGGGCCGTTTTGAGGGAGGCAGCCCCTGTGGACAAGTTGCCCCCGAGTGAGCTCTCCGAAGGTTGTTTATGGCTCCTTCATCTTATTCTTCCTTCGGAGGCTTCTCCCCGTCCCCAGGTCCGTCTGGCTTAGCTCCCCCCTTAAGGAGTTTGGAGTGGGCCAGAAAGCGGGTTGGCTTCCGCTTTTCGGGGGAGGTATCAGATTGTGAGTTGGGAGAGGTTAGTGAGCCATCCCTTGCCTCCTGCTCGTCCCCTGTCAGAGCCTCGGGGATGCCTCGGTGCGGAGGTTGCCGTGCGGCGTGGTCTGTCTCCCCTAGCCTATCCAGCTCCCCACAGGGACAAAGGGCAGGCCGGGATTCCCCCAGGGCCTTTTCCCCGGGCTGTGTATTGAAGCCGCAGAAGCGGCGGCGGCGATATTCGCCGCCGGAGCGGCTGTTACGGCCACCGGCCATTTCTCCTTCCCCCCGGCCTGAGCGCAGTGGCCGCGCGAGCCATGACGCTCGCGCTAGAACGTTGAGATCGGCTGCCGGCGCTGATCCCTATGTGGAGGCCGAAGGGGGGGGCTGCGGCGGCTTGGAGACATCGGCGCGAGCGTCCGATGCCGCGCGCTCATTCCCAACGGCGTTCACGCCGGGGCTCAAGCCGCGAACGCAGCCACAGCAGAAGCTGGAGCCGGAGGCGGGGGTGGAGTTTGGAGCGCGGTTGGCGCAGCAGGAGCCGCAGCTCAAGCCATTGCTGCGTCCCGCGCCGCGATACTAGGCGGCCGCGCGCCTCTAGACGCAGCGCTGATCGCCAGGGCTTTTCAGTCTCACCTGCTAGAGACCGGGAGCGGCGGCGCCGTGTTGTTAGCGGCAGTCACGGCTGCTTTAGGAGTCCTTCTCCTTTGGGTAGGAGGTTTCCCCCGGCCCGGGCGTCTTGTTTGTCGTCGATGGATGATATCATCGCCGAGGCATCCCCGAGGCTCTGACGGGACGAGCGGGAGGCAAGGGATGGCTCACTAACCTCTCCCAACTCACAATCTGATACCTCCCCCGAAAAGCGGAAGCCAACCCGCTTTCTGGCCCACTCCAAACTCCTTAAGGGGGGAGCTAAGCCAGACGGACCTGGGGACGGGGAGAAGCCTCCGAAGGAAGAATAAGATGAAGGAGCCATAAACAGCCTTCGGAGAGCTCGCTCGGGGGCAACTTGTCCACAGGGGCTGCCTCCCTCAAAACGGCCCAAGGAGGAGGAGATAGGGGCTGAAGTATTCATACCCCCAGGATCCGAGAAACGCCGCTCAGTAGTCGCCGGAGAGGGCATCCCAACGGATGAAGAGACTCACGGTGTGATCAGCTGCACGACCGCGGAAAGGACTGAGGGGAAGCCCTGCAGGTGACAGTTGGTCGAGTGAAAGTTCTGCAGGGCTCCCCCTGGCGGTCATGGTCAGCTACAGGCAACGGTGATAACCCATGACTCTGCTCCATCCGTCGGGGAACTATCAGGAGAGGTAGTGAAAAGGCTCTGCTGCACTTCCTTTCCAGTAACACAAAAGGCAGTGTCACTGTGTTCACTAAGGTTATGGGGCTCCACCATAAAAAAAAGAAAAAGCATGGGTATTTATGGTAGGACAAAGTAAAAGTTAATTCTGATTTCAAAAATTATGTAAGAAATGCTTTGAATAGAATTTGGTCTAAATATAAGAATAATTTGCACAGGAAAATGCCACTGTGGGTGTTACCACATGAAGGGCTATTGAAAGAATTTGGGGGAAGGGAAGCGTGAATTAAGTATGAAGATCTGTTAAACAAAAATGAAGTAATTTAATGAATTTGCTTTAAAAACAAGAGATCAACTAAACCAAAAAGCCAAATATATACAGTGGTTTACATATGCCCAACTTATAGATATATACAGAAATGATAAAAATAGATTAAATTTTGAATGAGGAAGGCAAAGTGGGAAACACAATTAAAGACAGACGAAAAAGGAACAATTTGGTGTGATATACGAACTATTGCTGCAAATAGATGTGGAACATGAACAAGTGAAGAAATGTATGATTACATGGGCAATACATTTTGGGTATAGTAGTCAAATGAAAGAGTGGGAGAAACTGTAGATAAAAGATATAAAATTTACCATGTGTATAGCATTAAGAGAAAATAATGTAAAGATGGTACTTAATGCCACATAAATTGGCAAAGATATATCAAGGCATGTCAAATAAGTGTTGGAAGTGTAAAACAAGTGAAGGAACATTTTATCATATGGTGGACTTGTAAAAAAACAAAAAAATATAATGATAAAGATCTTTAAAATTAATGTACCATTTAGATCAGAAATGTTTCTATTACAAATAATAGATGAAAATCTAGATAATGTTAATCCTTTGATTCTTTATAAGGTAACAGCAGCAAGAATATATATGCACAAAAATGGAAAGAAGATGGAATTCCTTCTGTGGAGTGCTGGCTAATTAAACTGACTGAATTAGCAGAGATGAACAAACTTAATAAAGAATAGGACAATAGATAGGTATGTATGTAAAAGACTGAAGACCCTTTATAAATTTTCTACAAGAAGCAGGAATAACAACTGCTGGATTTGACTGACTTTATATTCAAAAGGACAGCTGAAAGAAATAAACTATTGATGGGGAGCACTAAAGAGGAGATACTAAAAGAAGACAAAAGAAAAGAGGAAGTGATTTACAGTTAACAACTGAATCTCACAAACATACATGAGATTCAATATTGGGAGTTAGAAGTTTTAAGGTTGTGTTACAAAATAATAAAAACTAAATTAAAAAAAAATATGGACCATCAAATTATGCTCAGTTCTTCTTTCTCATATTCATGCAAGCCCAGCTTACAACTTTTCCTCCACCAACCAAAAAATGTAATTATTTAAATCTCTACACAAGCATGCCAGATATTGCAACTACTCTCTAGCTTAGCGGTTCTCAACCTTACTAATGCCATGACCCTTAATGCAGTTCCTCAGTTTGTGGAGACCCCCAACCATGGGGTGCGACAGCTTGGATGAGGATGGGGCAGGAAAGCGGGAGACTCATCGCGACCCCTTTGAAAGGTTAGTTCGACCCCCAAAGGGGTCGCGACCCACAGATTGAGAACTGCTGCTCTAGCTGAAAAGTCAATTGCACTCTTACACCACTAGAGATATTTTTCTAAATACCAGTTTTAACAACATGCCTTGTCACAATATACATTGTGACGGATTTGGTAGCTAAACCCCAAAAACAAGACTGAAGGCCTCCAAGTTAGGGAGGAGATGGACTTTAGTAATGTCTTAAAAAGAATTCCAAGAAAGATATTCATGATTATCAACTAGATGAAACAGGAGCCTTTACTATGTAGAATGCAAATTGGCTGAGCCAATAGTGAAATATGGGATGAGAAAGGCTCTGGAACCTTGGCCTTCACTACTAAATGTGTTCGGTTACTTACTGGAGCTGATAATTCTATCTTTGTTGTTTGGTACCATAGGTGCTTCCACGGACACCTCTATGCAGTTTTATAGATACAGCTCAAGCAATAAAACTTTAACTTGCTTTTTCGCATCTACTTTGCAGCATCTGGTAAAGATACATGGAAAATGGCATAATTTGCTATCAAGGATGAAGGTTGAGGCACGTTTATGAAAGTCCAGTGCAGGCAAAATCAGCAAAAGCACAGCTCTGATTGCCAACTGTCTGCCAATTTAACCAACTATTACCATGTGATCTAAACCCTAGGGAGAAATGGGATGGGAAACAAATATATGGTTAAGGTCCCCATTCACAGGTCCAGGTACAAGAAAACTTGCCTTTGTAGCAACATATCAGTGCTTATTGATAAAGGGTAGTACAGAAAATAGCTCTAGCAAGCACATATATCCCTCAACACCTTCCCATCCATGCTGGCCCTTAGATCAAACACCTGAGAACCCATTTTCTTTCAGGTTCTCAGGAGCCTTGAGACAATATCAGCTTTGATGATTCCACAACAATTACAAATTTATCTCTACAGCAAAGGAAAATCAGGATAAGTGAAACAGGCAAACAGGTACAGCTTTGTACCACAGAATTTTAATGATGGGAAGGGAATGGCCACATTTACATATTATAGGAAATTGTTTCTTGGCATAGAAGTTGTAAGTATATTCTGACTTTCCTGAAACCTAACAGAAAACAATTTAAAAAATAGAAAAGTCAAAAGAAAGAGACTACTATCTCACCTGAAACACTATTTTTTTAAAAAAAATCCAGTTTTAAAGTCTGACAATGTTGTGTGATAGTGCTTTTCATTGAAATATACGTTGCAAAATAGGTATGCATTCAAGTCTCCTCCCTAACTAATGCAAAAACATTCTTACACTAAGGGGTCAATAGGGCCCTTCTCTTCCTTCCCAGCTAGTCATCCTGCCTATAATTGCAAGTTCTTGTACTGTATATGGAAACCTCAATCCTCAGAAGAAATCAGAAGGATATCAGAGGTGTATGGAGAAAAACAAACCACAAAAGGGGTTTTCAAAAGACCTAGTAGCCTTGGGTTTTAAAAGGTCCTCCAAAAAGAATGAAACAAAATATGCAGCTAAAAGTAAGCTACTGACCTGCTCAGGGCATCTTCAAGTTTAGCTTTCCACTCTTCTTGTAACATATGTTTGGTTTCTTCTAACCTCTTAGCCATCAGGGCTTTTGTGGAAGATAGTTCATTATCACACTGAGCCAAAGTCTTCTGAGCATTTGCTAAACTGTCCTCAAGCTGCCAAACACTGTTTTGCTGCTCCTTTAGAGACTTCTCCAGTTCTATAATTCGAGCCGCCTGTTGCTCTTGGAGATGTAGCAATTCAACTTCACGTAGCTCAAATTGTTTTTCCAAGGCTTCCCGCTCATATTTTGCTTTGTTTTCAAGTTCATTGTGCAACATTGATATTTTCTCTTCAGTCTTTCTTTTCAAGTCATCCTGTTCTTGTTTCCATTTTTCAGCCACTGCTCTATGAGTCTGCTCCATTTTCTGCATCTCTTCTCTAGATTTGTTTAATTCACTTGCATGGTCTCCGACAAGCTTGCATTTAACCTACGAATAATACAAATATAAAATTACCATCAGACTATGAGCTACCTCACATAAAACCATTCCAATTTAGACTATAAGGATAGTTTAAGGATATTTTATAGGGATAGTTTATTCTCTGTAATACATGCAATTTTAAATAGATTTATTCAGAATTAGATTACAAAGTATTTATAATTTATTTATATTTATTTATTTATATTTTTATCCTGCTGTATACTTGAAGCTCTCAGGGCAGGTTACAACATTTAAAACCAAATATAAAATGAACATACTGAAACCATAACAGTGCCTGAAAAGAAAAATTTATTTAATCAAAAGCCAGGCAAAGAAGTGCATCTTCACAGCTCTCCTGAATATGTGAAGGGGAGATGGCCTGACATGCTTGTGGGGGAGACTATTTCATAAACTTGGCATTGGCATGGATGTTGGTCTCCCAACACTACCATGGCAGAGGCTTCCAACACCACATCCGAGACCACCTCAGCCAGCTCAGATAGGAAGGCTGCTGGGCAGGAGGGTGATCCAAGAACAAAAACAGTTCCTCAACCCAGGTTGCAGAGTGAATTGGCTGCCTGGTGACAGAGATATAAATCTTATATACTTATAGCAATGCCCCTCTCTTCCTCACTGGTCTGGAATATTGATACACTGAATAGCCTGGGGGACAAAGCTGGATAAGACTAAGCCCACCCAGTTTTTTTGCCCAGGTCTTAATAATACAAGCCAGATCAACCCCTTCATCCAGAATCAGGTCGTGGATGACTGATATTTATTCTGGACTGACTTGGTATTCAAAAGCAGCACTATCAGAGCAGTGGGCTGGTTGTCAGGCCTCTCCAGACTCTGCCAGTTGGGAGGCAGAACAGAAGAAATGGCAGATGTATTCAAGCTAATACCCCTTTTCCTAATCTGTCTCTTATGACTCCCAGTGCCATATCTACCCCTGCACATCACCACTGCCATGATAACCCCTCGGAGAACTTCTCCCCCTCCTGTCCTGCCTTGACATATGATTCCTTCCCCACAAAACAGAACACTTCTTAAATCAGGATTAAGCAACAAATTAAAAGTAACAATTCTAAATACATTCAATCAAACCCCCAATTAAAAACTCCCACCAATCAACCACCCTCCCAAGGTATCTAAGGTTGTGGATCAAATGGGGTAGTCCACATCCTCACTGTCCCCAAAGTGGCTTCCCAAAGTGGCAAACCCTTTACTTTCGGAGACACACACAGGACAGCAATTTCTTTTTGCTGAAAAGGAATGCCATACAGAAGAGATTAACTGGATTTAAATTCCGTTAAGGAATCTAGGAAAGAAAGCTGGAAGTTGGAGCAAACATTCCCAGAATGTTCATGGATGAGGCAACAAGAAGTACTAGGAAGTCAGTTGGTGGTTTAGCTTTTTATGATTTTGGACTACTCCATCTTCTGTCAACAACGGGAGGGAACATGGAGCCCAACCCATGGATGCATTCCTCATGATGATGCCTTATGCAAAATAAATAAATAATCCATAACAAAGGCAACCCATTCAACATCCACTTACCTTGGAGTAACACTTGTTTTAAGTTGGCAAGACTGCAAAGGAGCATAAGAACAAAATAAATGTCTTGTCACTTGGCCAGAAGGCTAGTAGCCATGGACAGCACTGTCTATTATGAACTTATCCTATACTAATACTAATTTCTGTATTGAGAAATTAAGAATGTAAGAACCCTTGAGGTGGGAAGGATGCTTTTTATAAGTCTTGATTTTTCCAATGATGTAGCTTCCCTGGGTGATTCCTAGTACTTGTGTCTTGGGAAAGGGGGAGGGCAAGCAGAACAAGTTGTTGCCTGTGTTCTGGTGGTGGGCTTCCTTGTGCAGCTAGTTGGCCCCTGTAAGAACAGGCCACAAGATCAGACAGGCCATGGATATGATCCAGTGAGGCACATCTTACGTTCATATGCCCAACTACAAGAGAAACTGTGGAATTAAATCATCAATAGGCATTCCATACCAGTAAAGATGCACCAAATTGCACTTTGCAAAATGTGAACTACTCAAAGAAGGCAAGAGTTATTCTGAGAGCCTTTGGGGAAGCTAAGGGGGAGGGTAAATATACAGAAATAAATAATAAGCTTTCAAACACTTATTTGGTTGGAACCACTGTGCTGCAGAACTTATAATTAAGTTTACCAGTGCTCAACTTTCCTATGATTAATTAGTAGTATTTCCTCCTTTTTTAGAAATATAGTACTGGTATTTCACTGTATTTTATCAGAATTACATTACAGTACCTGTTCTAATTCTTCCTTAAAACGGATTTCTTGACCTGCACTAATTTCCTTCAATTTAGTATTTTCTGTTTTCAGTTTTTCAATTTCTTCTCTTTGAGCAAAAACAGATTGCATTTGAACTTGAAAAACATCCATTTTGGCTTTGTATTCGTTTTCCAATGTCAAGAGTCGCTCATCCACTTCCGATTCTACTTGACGGGCAGCCTCTTGAGCACTCTGCAATCGAAGTTTTGTGATTTCTGGGAGGAAAGAAACCAAAAGAAAATACTTTAAAGAGGTAAGAGTTGCATCTGGTCTGATCATTCCATCATGAAGAAAAATGTAGTTATGCCACATGTCACATCAAAAAAAGTAAGTTGATTGTTCTTTTGTCACACCTGACAGGGACAGATCATTTGTACTTCAACAAAATAAACATACAGAGTACAGAATCTCTGTAACAATTTCTATCTCAGTGTTTCCCAGAAATAGTCTCTGGTCTTAACCTACACAGAGCAAGACACTAGGAAGCCATGCTAAGATATCCAAAGGTAGAGACATTCATAGCATAATAGATATTTTGGAAAACAGGTACAATGAATTATATGCAGTAATAAAGCAAAGGAATTACTACTTTTATAGCAAAACTTGTTTGTCTTTGCCTGGTCCGGAAAACCTAATCAGAGTCAGATCTGATATTAACTTTGACACAACACAACTAGGATATGCCAGAGCTATAGACTAGACTGAGAAGTCCAGGGGGAAAAATTCTTAGGAGGCAGTTGCAAACAATATTCTTATCTGTATCAAACAAACTAAGAATCAAACTCAAGAGTATCATTACCTTATATAAAAAATGTCCACAAGTATACAAAATGCAACAGGAAAGCTAAAGATCAGAATTTGTGAAGTTTGGCAAAAATGTATAACTAAAGACCTGGATGAAGGCAGTCTAAAATACAAGTCTTGTGGTCAAAAGAAAAAGAAGAGTTGGCTGTTCTAGCCCCCTTTTCTCACCCATTTCAGGGCACTCAAAGCAGCTGACAGAGCTTTCTGTTTTTCTCCCCACAACAGACACCCTGTAAGGTAGGTGAGGCTGTGAGAGCTCAGAAGAGAGCTGTGACTAGCCCAAGATCAACCAGCTGGTTTTGGGGGGGTGGGAATCAAACCCGGTATTCCCAGATGAGAATCCCGCTCCCTAACCACTAGACCAAACTGGCTTACAAAGTCCCTATGTTAATTCAGCCTCCCATTCAGAGTACCATGTGCTGTGAGAAGTGTATTAAACAGTTTAGGCCAAGTTTATACCAATGAGTAAACCTTCCCTGTGTATATGCAATTCTGGAAATTAAAAATAATCTGTTTATTCATGTGGTGCAACACCTTACCTCGTAAATGTTCTTCTGAAAGTTTAGCTCGTAGCTCTTCAAGATTTAAACAATGTTTTCTTTTCAGTTCCTCAATTTCAGAAGCAAACCTATCAGAGAGATCCATCTTCATTTTCATTAAACTCTCTTGATACTGAATTGCGAGAGAAGACTTCAGTAATTCTACCTCACTTCTATGCTTTTTTTCCATATTTAACTGCAAACAACAGAGTTCCTCCTAAAGTCAGCATAGAGAAGAAAGGCACAGTTAAAACATAGGAACTTAAATCAGTTTAGAGTTTCTCTTTTAGAATGATAAGATTAATGCAAGCCATCCACATAATCTATTAATTATCCTTTGATGATTCTCTAAGGGCCTCCTCCTATACCAGAACAGCATGGGTTAACCAGTAATATTAACCATTATATTAATTAATATATTACTATAATTTTAAACACATTTTTATAATGGAACCGAAGTATAAAAATCTCCTTCTATACAAAATATCTAGAAAAAGTGGTTAGTGGTACTTCATACATCTGTTTAATTCTTCTCGCTGAACAAATTTCCATCCTTGAAAGCCTAGGGGAGCAGAAAAATGACAGATGGCTCATATACGAATTTCAAGGTAGAGGTTGACAGAAAATATGAGAAGCCTACTCAGATAGTCAGCTTTGGGGGTGGAGGGACTGAGAAAAGAAGATGAACGTGGGTAGCTGAAGGTAACAAAAGGTGAAGCAAGCCAAGATAAAGAAACAGGGAAACCACCCATGAAACAGAGTTGGAAGGCTAGGAAGACATTTTACGTTTCCCAAATCAAAGGACTTGCTGCAAAGAATAACTTAAAAAAGAAAGTTTTTGGACCCATGCGCTCTTTTCTATTCAAAGTAAGAGATTCTTGTTTTATTTCAGTTGATATTAAAAGCTGGGAAGCCTTCAGGTTTGTGGTTATGTATTTTGATCATTCTAAGATTTTCCTAATATTCTTATGGCATTCTGCTGCACAGGCAGACCAGGATTCAGAAAGGAAAAAGATGGATCAGGGAAGGAGAAGTTACCAAAGAGAAATATCACACACTGTGGATCAAGAGATCTATTTATCAAGTGAAAGCATCAATTCCTTCCATAAACCTCTACTGAAACAACTTATTTCTTATGCTAAAATGGACAGTTGTACTTATGTGAAGTATCATTCCTGAGTTCTCTAGATGAGGTGCCCCCTTGTGTTATTTCCTCATGGATTTGGGCCTGTGTGGCATTGGCCTACAAATCTAAAGGGAAACCACTCCCAGGGAGCAAGCAAGCCCACTCCACGAGAGCAGTGGCAGTTATGGCAGCTTCCTGGCGCAATCCTTCTGTTGAGGTTTGTAAGGCAGTGGCCTGGAGTTCTGTTGACCTTTACTCAACATTACAGACTGGATCAGTCTCAATCCGTGGAAGTGGCTTTGGGGAGGAAAGGTCTGCAGTAAGTAGTCCCAGACATGGTAGGAGATTGTCCTTGACCGCTTCTTGGGTGGGGAGGCTTCCTCCTGGGCTAGGCAAGTCCCGCTTGGTTTCTTGGGTACTGGGATGTTCCCACCCTGGTGGGAAGCTTTGGTATGTCCCACTCAGTCCTGGTTAGGAAGAGGACTCAGAGAATGGACAGTTGTACTTACGTGAAGTACCATTCTTGAATCCTCCAGATAAGCGGGTCCCAACCAGGGATGTTGCTGTTTTAAGGTTTTTCTTCCTTTCTAATTGTAGGCTTCTGGTTCCTCATTTTCCTGAGCAGACGCTTTGGTCGATTAATGGGAAGCACTTTCGTTTTTCCTGCTTATAAGGACCTGTGGCATGCACCACCCTTTGAGCAGCAGGGGGTTAACCAACTCAGTCTCAGTTAGGAGGAGGACTTGGAGAACACCACAATATAGATGTTGTCACAAAATTGTATTATTTTGTCTTAACTATCACCACTCTTTTCAGCAACACTTCTATACATCTCTCTACCTTCCTGATTCTTAAACAGTAAATTGATACTTCCTTGTTTCTGTAAACGTACAGCATCAAGTGTCATCTTCCATTTACCTTCCATTTCCATTCAGTCCTGGTTAAAGGAGACCCCCAGAGAATTACTGAAGGAATTGTTAAAACATTCTAACAATATAGAGCAGATATAGCTAACCTTTTTGCCTTAAGGTGTGCAATCATTTCCCCCAAAGTCTGAGCATTGCTATCCTACATATAGGGTGTTTTTCCACTGTCACTAAAAGTACCCATTACTGGGTACATAATGGCATTTTTGTACCCATTAATGGGTACTTCTAGTGACAGTGGAAAAACACCCATAATCTCATGGTGCTCCTTCCTCAGTTAACTCCTGCTCATCAAATGGTCAATTGGATGACTGGGAAGAGGTGATTTACATCGCCATCAAGGTACTGAGAGGTTTATGCTTCTTCCTTCACCTACTCCACATTATGTCTGTCATTTCATTTCATATCATATCTTGTTGTTATTGTGACTATTATTGAGGGAATACTGCTACTCAATTTTTATTACTGCTGTAACAACAAAATTATTATAACAAAAATTGAAAATTTTATAAAACATTTAAAAATCCACAGAGATTGTTTTACCTTCTGGTGCTGTACTTTCTGAATTAGCTCTTCAAATAGCTTACGTCTCTCTTTTTCAGTCATCTCTTCTAAAAGCGTGGTTGACAAACTGTAAAGGAAATTTTAATAAAGTAATATGTAGACTTCAAGAAACATAACCATGGGCATTAAAGGCCAAAAGAGAGAGTTCCACAGGGAATATAAGTTAACTTCAAATATCTGACATCACTGATGGCAGAAAATACTATTTGCTTTAAGGACAGACCTCCAGTTAAGCAGATCCAAAAGAAAAGACTGCAGAGTGCTCCACAGACTGCTTCAGAAAGTGATGCTCCCTCCTCTATCCAAGGTTACTGTGACTTTGTTTAGCAAAGCTGGGCAACCTGCTTCACAGGTTCTGCTCACATTGTTGGAGACTGAAAGTCTTGTCACAAGTAGTCTTAGTCTTCAAGGCCATAAGTCTGATATGACATGATACCTAAACCATGAGACCAGGGCAGGAGAATTGGAGGGGGAGCCAGTTTGGTCTAGAGGTTAAGGAGCTGAACTCTTATCTTGAAGTACTGGGTTTGATTCCGCACTCCTCCATGAAGCCAGCTGGGTGACCTTGGTCTGGTCACAGTTCTCTTCTGAGCTCTCACAGCCCCACCTACCTCACAGAGTGTTCTGTTGTGGGGAGAATAGAAAGCTTTGTCAACCGCTTTGAGTCCCCTTAAATGGGTGAGAAAAGCAGGGTAGAAAAGCCAACTCTTCTTTCTTCCACAGATCCTGATCAGGGTGAGCAGCACCTGCATAAAACCTAAGGGCACACATACCCCCCAAGGACAAAAGGTGTGACTGATTCAAAGTGCATCGTTATGTGGCATAGTTACAGAGAGTTTGGCTTCCATGGTAAGTTCGGGGACAGCAGTTCTGGTATTCCCATCTGTATGGTAGGACTAATAAGTCTGGTTGCATCTCCCAAACTTTCTCGATTGACCTCAGCATCCACAACCACTGCTGCTCCATGTCTGAAGCTATTATGTGTCTTTATAAGAGTTGCTGCCTCCAGGAACCAGGTCAGTGCATACATCACTCCCTGTCTCAGATTTGCAGAGTAGTTAGGAAAGCCTGAACTTTAGCCAGAGGCAGCTGCATGATGATTGCCCCACCCTCACACTTTCCCACCTGCCCTGCAAAACTGGGCCCCACACTTCCTATAGCTGGCCCTGTCTACAAGATGTGTTAGTGGCAAAACTTGAGTTAATTACTACACACAAACCGGTCAGCCGTGCTGGCTGGCATGAAGCTTTTTCTCTGTATTATTTTAATACTTTATTTAGCTTTTCATTATTCTTTTGATACGCTTATACGTAACTGTACTCGTTACTCATACGTTATTCATAAATATATATTGTTGTCCTCCCATGTGCTGAGTACTGCACGTACATGTTCACTGATATTCATTCATTGCATTGTTATTCTTTTCTAGCATATTTAATGTTTTGTACTTTTATGTGTGAGTTGCTTATGTTCAGTGCTAGTAGGAGGGAGTAGTAAAGGTCTCAAGGTCCTACTATCTGCCTCTGCTTGCTATTTTGAGAAGGGTTCTCACCCAGGCTTTGCGTTGTGAAAATTAGGTGGGAAAATATAAGGAATAATGACATGTTGCTACTGGACATTTCTGCCTTCGAAATTTTTAAGTTTCTCATGCCAAAATGTCAGAACTAACCAGTTACTTAAATGCTGTAAAAAAAAAAAATAACAACTTGTGGGAGATGACCAGATAATGGACAATATGCTTATACTTTCCAGAAAGGCTGGTTTGGAAGGAAGGCTGCAAAACAGACCTGAATTTAACAAGTAATGTTCCTGATTGTCCAAATCAGGGGTATGGCAGGGGGGTAAAAATGAAGTCATCATATCCGATAAACCTAGCTAAAGTCCAGGCATATGACCAATATTAAACAAATTCACTGAGGTGTTCCTAGAGTGTAAATTAATTTATTACGTCAATATCTGTTACATATTTCCTCAATAAATGGCTAGAAAAAGACAGTAGAAACAATCAGTTAATATTGGCCTCACCAAAAATCCACATGCTGATCTTCATTGTTCTGATCCATCTCCACACATGAATAATCTTTCACTTCCTGCAATCTCTGATGCAACATTGTTAATTCTTCGCTGTAGCTTCCTTCCACCGCCTTTAATTTCTGTTCAAAATAAAGTCTTAGTTGTTCCAGTTCATTTTCGTGTAGGCTTCTTTGTTTATCCCACTTAAGTTGAAAATCTATCTTCAGGTTCTCCATTTCATCCACATGTGATGTGCAGGCAGCCAACTCTTCTTTCAACTCTGGAACAAGGAGGAAGAGAACACTTTCATATTTAATTATGTTTCATTAGTACTTTTAAAGTTTTGATTTAACAAAAGCATTATGACAAAGCTATCAAGGTTCTCTCTTTTGCGATTATCTAAATTCTCTCAGAAGAGCTTTACTGAAGAATAAACTTCATAATACGGACACACCAACATTCAAGCTACACAGGCAAACTTCACTATTACATATGCAGAGCAACAGAGATGTGCCAAAAGTGAGTTCAGTGAATGTGAACAGGGTTCACTGGCCCAGAACTGCTAGTGAGATTTACTCATCAACTCTTGAAGGACAAAAGACTGGTACTTACTAGTACTTTCATCATAAGCCCATGTCGATTTCCCAGCATTTTGACTAAGGTCAAGTTGGTATATAAATACTTGGTCGGTTTCTATTTGTGTTTATGCTTAAATATCTCTATGATACTACCTCTATATAATATCTGTGATGGTTTCTGGGTGCAGGCTGCAGGCTGTTTTGCTTTCTGGCTTTGCAGGCTTCTAGCTAGCTGCAATAGCCAGCCTTGTTGCAAACCCTGGGATTTGGGCTGCAAAAAGAGCGGGAAATCCTGTGCGGGCCCTGTTGCAATGATTGGCTGGAGTAAGGTTTTGGAGGGAAAAGCTGTCCGGGGATCTGAGTGCTGGAGGGGCTAGAGAAGGAGTTCCCACCAATCAGGCTGGAGGGACAGCAACCTCTGTTAGGAATCTCCAGCAGCATTTTATTGCGGCTAGAGCCAATCAGGGTCAGGGGGATGAGTATAAAGGATCACAGAAGACAGCAGACTAGGTCTTCATGCTGGGACAAGAGCTGAAAGGAAAAGAGCTGAATCCTGAGGGAGCTGGAACCAGTAGCTGACCATTGGGCTGTTGGCTGAGCGATTTCTGAAGGGGACAATCGAGGAAGATTGGGGCTCCGAGGGAGACTTCGCTAGCAACTGACCAGGCTGGATGATCGGAGAAGCAAGGACGGACTGGGCCTTGTGATCATCTAGGGCCACGTTCTGGTACACTGGCTTGGCTTGAGCAGTGGCAAAGCAAGTCAGCGGGAGAGGAACGTGGAGAGGTTTGTCTTTTAAAAGGGGAACTATTTTCCTTTAGAGAAAGGGGTAACTCCTAGCTTTAAGAGACTTGCAAATTTAAACCAACAACTACCTGAACCTTATTATCTTTTTAGTATTGCTTGTGTATAATAATAAACTTGTTTTTGTTTACTGTTGAAACGCTTGCTACCAGTGTTTTGTGTCCACACTGTAGTATTCACTTGGCCATTGCACGAACCCAGCATCCTAACAGGGCCAAGCTACTCCTCAGAGAGGGCAGGCACTTACTGGAACGCTGGGCATCGTGGCAATATCCATGCATCTTTTTTTCCTTTCCTTTTTCTTTTTGTCACCTTTTCTTCTTCCTTCACTGGTGGCTATCAGTAAAGAAAATTAAATGTGCTAAAAAGCGTATTTATTTACAAGTCCTGAAATTCCTAAACCTTACTGGACTAGAAGAGGGCATTAGAACTTCAGTATTTTCCTGCATTTGGATTTTGGTCAGCATCTGCTCCATGTCGCAGGAATGTAGTTAAAGTGAAGGTAATCTGGGGCCCTCTTAGTTTCAGTCCCTTCGTAACCCAATCCTTCCATCTTCTGCAGGAACTGTCAGGGATGATGGGAGTTGTAGCTATTCACCTCAGGCTTTAACTCACCACCTTGTTATGCAGCGGAGCCGACCAGTTTTGGTCAGTGGTTATTGCTTTCTTCCAAGCAGCAGAGTTTTCTGAGAATAGGCTGAGACCCCTGACAAACTCTCCAAGCCTTCTCACTCTTCTTCTTCTTCAGACGTCTCCAAACACCATCAGGAAACTGCTGTTTCTTGTATCTTCACCCAAGACACCACCACAACTCAGTAGTCTTAAGTGAATGATCTACTTTATTTTACTATATACAAATACTATCACTATATGCCCAATAAACCACAATCTCTACAATTTCCAATCTACTCCACAAATTCTACCCACTACTCCACCCCAAAACACATCAGCAAATCTTGCAATTATTATAGCAACTGTTAGTTTCCACCCAGTGGGCATGTACATTCACTTTTGATTGGCTCACTTTGTTCAACCCATACTTAAGTCCAACCCAACTCAAGACTTCTAAATTACATTATCTTTTACACCTGTGTGCTTTCTTAATTGTTCATGCTTTGTCATTCTGACTCTCACATACATATTTTATTTCTATCACTGCATGTCCCATGTTGCATTTCCTTGACAGGAACAGCTATAGTAGGGAAATACATAGTAGGGAGAAGCAGAACTGCTGCAAGTGAGGAAAGGTACAAGTTTCGTTGCTCAATACGTTTGTATTGCACCTACCTTTTAATTCTTGTAGACAACCTTGTGCAATATCCAGCTGAGACTGAAGTTGTTTGATTTCCTCCTCTGATTCTACCTTTAGTTTTTCCAATGCAGCCTTTAACTCTTCTATCTACAAAAGACCAAAAAACCCATGGCACATTAGCTTTTTTTTAAAAAAAAATCGTCAACACATCTTATCAGAGAAAACCAAAAATAAGAAATGAACCAGTTATTTAGAAAAGCTGACTTCACCAGTGAATGAAAATAAGTATATTTAATTGCATAATAATAATATTCCTTTGGGGAAGCAAGAAGCAGTGGGGAATGTTGCATCTATTACAGTACTAAGACAAAAAAATTGGTGGGATACAAACAATGATGCAAAATTCTTTGTAAAACGATGACAAGAAATGTGTTCTCAGATGGATGCAGCAGACTCACAGAAGGTAATTACTTTGTGTGTTAGGTGGCCACAACCGCAAGGGGGAGCCCACCTTGATTTCAAACTTTTGCTGCCTCCCGGTGGGCTCCCAGTTCATCCTCGGTTGCTGAACTGGCTGCACTGCATCTGAGACTGGCTTTAGTATGTCCTCCTTAGAGATGTCCACTGAATCAATGGAGAAGAGGGGTATCCAACCACCACTCTCTCTGTTCCCTGCGGGCCTGAGGGGTTTCAGTGGCACCCATTTTACCCCAGCGCAACCCACTGTTGAGCCTTGGAGAGCTCCTTTTTGGAGACTCCAAATCTTCTGGCTTCCCTTTTGAGAGTTTTCCTCCTCCCTGAGCTGATTATGCCTGGCTCCTCCCCCGATCAAGGGGATGAACTGATAGCTGCAGAAAGCCATCGACCGCATGGCACGGGGCTTGGCTCAGATAAGTAAGCATCCTACGAGGTGATGGCCCTGCCCTGTGAACTGGCTTCTGGCTCCAGGCAGCTCTTGCCCTGCGTGGGACTACCTGTCCTGCTGCTTCCGCTGGCGTGAGGCAACCAGCAGGAGTGAAGAGCAGTTAATGGGGCTAGCCAACTTCGTTTCTCTGGTTTATATCTTTGGCATCTGCGATCTTCAGAACCAGCGGGGGCAGTAAGGGTCAACCCCACCAGTCAAGTTCTGAGAGGGAGTCAGAGAACAGATGAGACTTGAGAAAGCACTTAAAAGATGTCACAGTAACCACTTTATTCTATCCCTGTCAACTGGTACCATTAAATTTGGCTTCATTCGTGGTGAGTACATGGATATACTCACTCATGCAGTGTTTATATCAGATACAGAATTTTTTCTTCTCAGGAGGTGCCGGGAATGAAACCTGTGAACCCCTGCTTTTCAAGCAAGTGGTCTACCACTGTGCAACATTACACTTTACTATCATCTTAAAAGTGGAAAATTATGGTTAAACCTTGAATATCTGTAAAATTTTGAAATTACTTTGTATGTCTAAAACTAAGCATCTGGCAGTGTACTAATATTTTTAAAGTAATGTTGACTATTTACCTCCTCTCGTAAAGCTTCTTCTTGCTTCTTGCTTTGTTCTCTCACATCTTTCAACTTTTTTTCATGGTCATCCTGCAGCTTTGCCACAGTTAGGCGATACTGATTTTCCAAATTTGTACGCTCCACTACAAAAATTATATTGAGGTTCTGTTACTAAGATTTCTTACTAGGTTATCATGATGTAGACAGAGCATGTATCCCTTCTTCTGAAATAAAGCCCCTTTGGAAAAGTAAGATTTCAGATCGGACGCACTGGTTCCACAACAAAAATCTGAAGTAAGACAGAACAGCTAATATCCACATTTCACATATCTAGAAATTAGTTTCAGTGAGAAATCTATAAAATATTATGGATTAACGTTCTGTTTATTCTCAGCTGGACTTCCATAGAGATGGAAACCCAATAAAGTGAAACTAAAAGGTTCCAGTTAGAAAATAAAGCATCAGAAAGTCTTCCCAGCACCAGATGGCACTAAAAGAAACCCTGGTAGTCCTTCTTTGAAAGCAAACCAACTTGGTGACCCAAACCAGTATGGATTTAAACTGGTTCAGATAAAGACAACAAAAATGAGCTCCTAGCACGGCACAGTGCCAGCAAGAAACCCCTGCAAGCACTTTAGTTACTAGCTTGAATTATTCACTTTTACAGTTAATATAGCTAAGGAAAGATCAGAGTTGTTTAGCAAGTTTGCCTCTATGTCAGAACCAACCAGGGACCCAGAACCTAAGAATTTCAGAGAAAGGCAATGACACAGAACTAGTTTTAGTATATTCTTCCATTTATTAAAGCTGATAAGACATAAACTTAAAGTCAGGCTATTTCAGTCATTTTCCAGAGGCAAATCCAGTTTCATTCTCACTATTTCACCACTTTTTTTAAATCAAAGAATGGCATTTTATAGTACTGTACTTACTTTCAGCCTGTTCCTTTTCCAGAGCTAAAAGGTCCAGTTTTTCTTTTATTTCTTCAATTTCTACTTTCTGGATACTTCTGATCTCCTTTAATTCAATTTGATGTTTTTCAGATAACTCATCAGTCACGTGTTTTAACCTTCGGTCTGCATCTGAAATCCATTCACTTTTAAGAGTCTGAAAAGTAATGAAGTCTGACAGTGAAAAATTCAATGCAAATTTCAAAACTTTCACAAAAAGTCATCTTTTTGTTACAGTCTAATTCCGTGGTGTAAAGGAACATTATTTCTCAAGGGGCTATTTGCTTGAAATTTCATTCAGGGCTTCTTATCCACAAATTATAAAAAAAAAGGTTCTACATTCTGCACACTCTGACTTGAACTCTAGATAGTTTTCTCTGAAGCAAATTTTTGTCTAGCAGCTACATGTCTACCATAAAAACATTCAGTACACTCTGACGAAACACTTCTCTAAATTAAATAGCACACTTAGTTTTTCTTTTGTAATATAGCTTGAGGATATAAATATTCAAGATTTCTTCCTTTACTATTACTCAGCATGCATAAAGGTATAGCTATTGTTATAAAGATGTATCTCTTAAGTTATTATAGCAGAGATTAAGAAAAAAATAACATGGAAGAACTAACAGTTGCTGACGGTGTAGTTATAATTGAATTGTAAGCAGCGGGAGAAATTCTGTTTCCTAACACTTATTTTCTTAGGAAACAGAAAATTAAAATGCAAATTAACGCTTCCTGTCAGTCCATACAGGGGGGAAAAAAAGAGCCATGATCTACTGAATTCCAAAATTGAAATTTTGAAAACAATTTGCTTTTCAAGAAGGAACACCTTTGCTCTTATGCCATGATTTTTTAACAGCATTTAAATAAATTACAAACAGCACCAAGGGTTAATTTATGCCAACCTTTCAGAGATCATTCACAAAATGAAAATAATGGGTTCATGTAGAAAAATGTATATCGACCATTTGTATTATCACATCCAAAGGACAGACATATAACTGAAAGTCCTTTTAAAAGCTGTGTAATGCCTAATGGATCCATTACTGGAGAAGACTCATGGAAGAATGCTTCACTATATGAATATAAACATGAGATTACTATATGTTCAAAGTTCTAAGAATTCATTGATAAGAAGATTAGCTAGAGTAATTGTTAGAATTGACAGATGGACAATTAATGTGGAACAGTCATTCACACTATACTTGAAAAACTGGCAACCCTTATTGATTTTCTGAACATACATGAAGGTGTATGGGGAGGATTGGAATTCGTTATATGTATTTTCTCTTTTTTTCTACTCTTTCTTTGTTAGGTATTTCTTACTTTTTTTAACTGTATGTTGGAAAAATCTTAATAAAACTTATGAGGGCCCTACAAACAACACAAGAACATAAAAGGAGCCCTGAAGGGTGAGGCCACAGCCCATCTAGTCCAGCATCCTGCATCACACAGTGGCCCACCAACTGCCCATGGGCATCTCAAGCACAGACAAGGGCAAACCTTCTCCTGCTCTCAAATCCCAGTAAATGGCCTTAGAGGCACCCTGCCTGTCCCCCCAGCCTGAAAGATGTACTTAGGTATTCATTGCCCAACAGTATGGGTGGAGTCAAATAGCTGCCCTCGCCTGTGCTTTGACAGAGCCTTTCTGCTAGCCCCGTCAGCACCTTTATTTGGCAGCGAGAAGGCTTTTTCAGACACCAGGCTTTCTTAGGCAAGCCAACACTTTCACCTCATGCTCCTGAGGTCTTATCTCCATAAATTCACGAAAATCAAAAACTCAGGGGATCAATGATCCCCACAGCTGATGCCACATACATGCCCAGAGAAGCAATGAACAAAACTGAAGCAGCTGATGCAAGTTGAAGCTTTATAGCTCTGTTGTAATGGTCGGTCAAGGTGGAACACTGGAGCGTTAACCCTTTCTACCCCAGTTTACAGGAGACCCTCAGAGAATTTGTCTAACGCTTCCTTAAAGCCATCTAGGCTGGTTGCTGTTACCACCTCTTCTGGCAGCAAATTCAATAGACAGATGACCCTCTGGGTGAGAAATACTTCCAGAAAACAACTTACTTCTATTAACATACTCACATGATATTCTAAAAAATTCTTAAGATAAACTTAAAAATCAACAGAGTACAAAAGTAAATATTTTTTATTGTATTAACAAATTGCTCATAATACCTCCAATGTCAGAATGTGCTTCTTGTCCAGTTCCAGCATTATTTTCTCCTTCTCTTTATCTGAAATGTGAAAAGGGTACCATAAATATGGTATACCTCTCTGCAGCTTTTCTTATGTATTTGTTACTCTAGCTTTGACCAAATATTCCAATTCTTGCAAAATTGTATTTTTACGGCAATCTAAGTTTTTATTCACTGACACCAGCAATAATGCAGTAGCTGCTGTCAATGACAACTCTGCTACCAAGCACAACTTCTGAGGCCAAAGGCCCTTTGCTGGACATCTCCAAGACAGGGCCATAGTAAAGATGTTCACAAATTCCATTTGCTAGGTTTGGATCACTGAATCTTAACTGGTCAAACAGTTCACTTCCAAAATACATGATCATTTCCCCTTCATGCTGGAAGAACTGAGTTTAAAAGTCCATTATCTTAGCTTGATTGCCCTGTTTGTTTTGCATCTTATTTTCAAGGCCAGAATCAAAGACTGCCAGGGAAGATAATAGGTGGTTTTTGATAGCACCTTCCGGTGAGGACCATTGTAACCTGCAGTAGCCAAAAGGCAGAATCATAACCTAACGCAAACAAGACAGAATGTTGACCTTTTCAGAAGTATTTATATTTGTTGTCATTTAGTAGTGAATTTGTACTTTTCCATTTGATGGATGCCTCTCACATTTTTATTATTTCCTCAGTATTGTCTATAAAGGATTTTTTAGAACATGGCAGGCCGTGGTGGGGGAAATTTCCTTGGTCCAAGAGTGAAATGTATCCACAATTAGTACTGAAGCAAGCCACATAAATGTATGAAGGGTATAGACCTGTGTGAATTTCTGAGGCTAAAGAAGAGTTGAAAATAACATAAAAGCTGAGTCAAAAAATTGGCCTCTTGTTCTTCACTTCTGGCTACCGCTGAGTACAAAAGGGTCCAAGAGAAAGGGAGAAAAGATCATGGAAAAGAAAAAGTAATTCCTTCAGTCCACCATTCTGTTTCAACTGGTTAGTACCTGGATTCTCATAGGCAAAACATGGGTGCACTTCTGCCTTAGTATAATGTTCCGTCCATTACGGTACACTGTTGAAGTCTATGAACCTTACCTTTTTCATGTTGATGCTGCAGAGCCATTTCTTCTTTTTCTTTCTTATGCTGTCCCTTAATACATTCCAACTCAAAGTGGTATTGGCCCTGCAGAACGGCTACTTCTTGAGCATGCTTATCATTGAGCATTTCACGGAGTTCCATCAAAGCAGTTTCCTTTTCCTTTCTCAGATTGGTCTGAATCAGCTCCAACTGGGAGGCATGTATATTACTTGAACTTAATCTTAAGGCTTCCAGTTTAAGATTATGCATAGCCTACATTCAAGATAGATAAGAATTAAAGATCATTTACTAACTCCAAAATTTAAGAAGCTCCAATTCATTCCAAAGACTCCTGCAGCTTAACTGGCCCTTAGAACATTGTACCAAGTTGCAATGGTGTTGTAACAACGTGTCTTTTGAAACTTGACTTCTTATCAACCACGGACTATGTAACATATTACTACCTCCTTTGTCTAACAAAACTGGAATATAAGCTGTGCTTGCCCAATAAACACAATGCTCGCCTTAGGCCTCTCAAACATGATCATATTGGAAATGTGACCTCAAGAGTTTCTGACTTTTGAGAAGATTTTCCTGAGTTAAAAAGTAGTCTTATACGCCAGAATATACTGTATACAAAAACTATCAAGCCAAATAGCCTACACTACAGCATCCTTCTCTATCCACTCTAAGGTATAAACGAAGGTAACAGCCTGCATGCTGAAATACATCATCCCTGTATGCTTCAAAGTTTCTGAGCAGGAAGTGAAAACTCCACAGGATTTAAAACCAAGAGGTCTGCTCTACAAGAAAGAGGGCCTGTTCGTACTTGGCTTTAATCTGAAACATACTCAGGAAGAAGGGCCTGCAGTCCACATGCGGGCGCAGGCTACAGAGACTGCATTAGCGTGCAGACAACAGTCCCCTACCCTGAGATATATTTTAGAATATATCCAAGTGTGGACAGACCCAGAACCTCAGTCGGAATATCCTTGGCATCTTGGAACAACTTATTCAAAAGCTTAATACATTCCTTTCATGCTGTCTTCTTAAACAGAAGATATTGCTAAGAACTTGTACAAGAGTTACTATAGCAAACATTATACCTCCACTTGCTTCATTTCCTCCTGATGCTTCATTTCCATTTGTTGTTGCAAGCAATCTAATAACTGCTGCTGCTCCTTCGTTAACCGAGCATGCAACTCTTCCATTTCATTCTCATGCTGAACAATTAGTTCACCGATTTCACGATCATGTTCTCGTTCATGAACCTAGAGAGAGCAAAAGAGCTATATGCATTACAGTCAATACGTTAACAGAAATTATTATACAAAAGGAAGGGTGACTGGATAAAACTGTCCATTGAAAAAAATATGCAAGGACCTTCTTCCAAACAGAAGAAGGAAAGTTTATTGTCTTCCAAGCACACTACATTTGAGACAAGTCAAGAATAATTCAAGTTATAACACAGCTCTGACTAACTAGTCATTTATGCCCAGAGCTGTTCCCAAAGAAATGCCTTCCAGCCAGGTCAATTTGATGCTTCCTGTTAAGGATTCTAAAAGCACTTTAATGTAGATTCCATGTGATGGTGGAACCCTCTCTATCAATGAAGATCGTTCCATGAACAATCTTCACTCAGCAGCAGAGCACCTGAAGAACTGGCCATGTGCTGCTCACATGCCTGCTGCTGTTCCAGGAAAGGGGAATACTCACACCAGGATCTTTTGTTCCTTAGATCAGTGGGAGAGCACAGAAAATGGCCTGAGAAGTCAGCCGGCCATTTTCCTATGCTTTACAATACATAACACATGTGAGCAGGTAGATCCAGTTGGTGTGGTGCAGGATACTACTACAGAGCACTTTCAAAGCTCTCTCCAGCAGCAGTTGATTTTTATGGCCCTCTGTGGAGTGTAGCCAGGGCTCCCAGCATGTTGGATTCTGTGCCCTAGAAGGGCTCATCGGCCTGCACACATTTGCAGCCAGCATGGCTCCAGTGCTCCATATCAACCTTAGGTTCTGTGCGGATCCTGCCTAAAATTTACTAACCTTTCTGAGACCAATAGATATAGTATTCCAAAAGACAGCAGCTCAATAAAAGCTACTTTGCAAGCGACTCAATTTTTTCCTCTTAGAAAAGATCAAAGGATATTTGTAGGATAAAAGGAAGAAGTAAAAGCTGACCATTCTGCAAGGAAATACCTCTTCCGTTTCTGTCCTATATTCAAGATATGGCAGGAAAAATACACAAGCAAATGTTGCTGTTATTGTAACTGATCCAGTTACTATAAGCTAAGCTCCATATACGAATGCAAATTCATTTCATTACCTTTTTAATTATTCCAATCTGTTCTTTACGGTCTAGTTCTAGCTGCTGCTGCTGGTCCATTTTCTCTCTTATTTCCGCGTTTAGCTCTTCAATCTGTAATTACAGCTAAAAGCTTAGAAAAGATTTACCAAATATTTAAATGGTTACTTATATATCAAATGTCCCCACGGTAATACACTATTCTAGTGGTCCGCTGACACTTGCAAAACAATGCATTTTCTGCTCCAGCATAGCATCTGTGCTCAATCCGACGAGGGCTTCAGGCCAGCCAGATGCCTCCAGAAAGGAAGCAAGAGGGGCATCCAAAGATTAGGCCCTGAATGTTGCCTTCCAGAAGTACACAAATCATGAAATTTCTTGCCAATACAGATGCGCCTTCCATACACATAACTGATATTATTTCTTCCCCATCCCTCTATGAGCAGAAGGAACATGTAAATCACATGATTTAAATCACACATCATGACACACAGGAAGGGAAAAACCAAGTTTTACGGCACCAAAGTAAAAGACTAATCACAAAAGGATTTTGCAGTTGTTCTTAGCAAACTTTCCCAAGAACTTGTGCTTTAATCATATCACTCAAACCTACCAAACCTTTTCCCAACAGCATCTTTAGAAGTTACTGATAACAAATGCAAGCAGCAGGAAACATTTGACTCTGGAAAGTATGGAGGTAGGGTTTGAACCAGTCCTGCCAAACTCCCCTCAGAAAATGGTCAAACCTTGTCAGGAGGTCTCATTTCCCTCTTCATGGATAAAAAGGCATCATGAATAGGGAAAGTGAATATTATGAAAAAGACCAATTTTTCAAAAACAACCATGGGGAAATTCAACCAGTGCTTCCCAAACCTTTCAGCAAGCTGCCCCCTGTACAAATCCTCACAACACCTTTTGATTGAAAATAATTTCATGTTTCTGAAATCAGATTTTATTGGTTTTTATTTTTTATTTTTGAAAATTCAACTCATTTTTCCCCTTTCACAGCCTCACCCTTCCCTCTTTAGAAACTGTTGTGCTTAAGGAAGGCAATCTTTCTTCCCAGAGTCAAGAACCCACAATACAAGGAAAAACAGTTGACTACTTTTCCAGTAGAGATACCTACTATCTTCTCATGTTTTAATTTCAGATTTGTAAGCTGAGACTCATACTTAGATTCCACTTTACTGATTTCATACTGATGAAGTCGTCCCATTTCAGATTGGATTTCTTCTATATTCTGTACTGATTTCTGCATGGTCTCTTCCAAGTGAGTTTCAACTTTTAACCTGGCATCTTTTAAATAAGCCACTTCCTCCCTTAAGTCGTTTTCCTTAAGAAGAAATTCTTTTTCTTTTAGTATGATGTCAGCATTGAGCTTCTGCATTGCTAAGTTATTTGCTTTCAATTTCTCTTCGAACTGTACTATTTCAAACTCATGTGATTCTTGAATCATTTTAGCTTTCTGACTAAGTTCATCTACAGTTTGTTCAAGAACCATTGTTTTATTAACACTTTCTGCTAAAGCCTTTTGTGTTTCCATTAAATTCTGCTCTACAGAAAGAAGTGTTTCTTCTAGTATTGACTTTTCCTTGAGTAAGTGTAATATATGTTGCTGTTTAATACAGACTTCCAATTTGATATCTTCTTGTTCTTTTAATAATAACTGCTCTAATGCAGCTTTTTCACCAAGAAGTTCAGAAAGAGTCCTGTTTTGGGCTTTCTGGTTATCAGCCTGAACTTGCATCTGATCTCTTTGCCTCTGCAAAATAGCTAGCTGTTGTCCAAACAGAGATTGAACTTCACTACTTACAGAATCAGACGCTGTCTTTTGCTCCTGAACGTCTTTCACTAATTGTTCTTGCATCCTCAACTGCATCATTAAAATTTCTTTTTCCTGCTGAAGGTCCTTTACCATTTCCTTCCAGGTAAGAGATGTTAAGTCCTGCATTGTTCGTTTGCTTTTAATACAGGTTGCTAGAGTATTACTCCCTTTGTTGCTCTCGCGTTCTTGTGCCAAATCCTTGTCCATCTTTAGGTTAAGATGTTCTTCTAAGTAGGCAATTGAAACTGCTGTTGACCCATTTTCTTGTGTTTCTTTTAAAGACTTCTCAAAAATTACTTCTTTTTCCCTGATCAGCTCAAACAGATAAATATCTCTCTCCATTAAATTAACCATGCTTATACTTGCATCTTGGCATTCTTCTTTTTCATTCTGTGATGAATAACACTCCAATGAAAATGGCAGCATGGCTTCTGTCCCAAGCTTAGATTTGTTCAAACTTTTTTCCGACACGTTGGAACACATTTGCTCATCAATGCTACACAATGATGCATTATTACTAGGACCTAAGATATCTCCAGAATGATCCATATTCTGCACAGAACTTCCAAGATAGGAATGTTCAGAACAGCTAAAGATGTCTATTTGCTTCTGCCTTGATAAGCATTCAGCAATCTTATCCATGTTGTCAAAAATAATACTTTGTTCTTCAACATTCTCTTTTAAACAGTTATCAGATTCAAAACTTTGTGCATTCTTTTGGAGTTTGATTTTATTTAGATTTTGTTTTGCATCTTCTAACACACTTATCAATGTGTCAATTCCGAAACCATGGGGAAACATGATTTCCTTGTCATCCAACTGTTCTTCTGCACATTGGCACAGCTTATTAGACATCTCATCAACTTTTCTCTTTTGACTTTCTAATACCTCTAGTAACAATGTCTTTTCCTCTACTAAATCCTTCAGTTTCTTATTATAGGTAGAAATCTCTCTCTCATATTTACAGCTTAAATTTAGATTTTTCTTTCTTTCACAGAACAACGTATTACGTAGTTTCTGGATGAAGGAGTTCAGTTTTTCAATTTCCTCATTTAAATATTCCTTTTCCTGTTTGGATGCTTCTGTCTCACTTGCCCTCTCTTCAGTCTTAGTGAGTTGTAGCAGAAGATCCTCAATCAGAACATTATATTTTAAAACAGTTTCAGAAGATTCTATCAAAAGATTTCCTATGAAAGTCTCAAGCTCTTTACATGGCAAACATTCCTGCAGCTTTTCATCATTTAAATTGTTAACTATGCTCCTCAGAGTCCGATCATCAACCTCAAAATTAGCAGCAATTAAGTCTTGTATTATCTTCTCAAGAACATCTTTATATTTTGAGTGTATTTCTCTTACACAGGTTTCCTTTATTTTTAAAAGGTCTTGTTTATGTTGCTCTTGTAATTCAGCTTGACGTTTCTGCAATCCATGAATAGTGTTCTCCTTCTTTTCTGGTTCCTTGGTATAACCCTGTCCCTCCAGCTGCAAAGAAGCTGAATTTCTTAGCACTGTTGGTTCTTCTTCCTGAAATGAAAATTTTGTTGTTTCAAACAAAAATTCAGTCTTCTCTAATTTAAATAGAACCAAATTAGTTTTCTTCAATAGTTCTCCAGTGATTTCTTATACTTTTTAGGTTAAGTTAAATTATTTTTAACTTATTTAAACAATATTAACCTATTAACAGTTTTTAATAAATGCAAAAAAACAGATCCAGTACTGGTCCTATTCCTCCACTCTGTCAGGAGTTCATTTCCTTCTTATTTTTCCTATCTTTCAAAAGTTTCTTAAAACATACTATAAAAGGAATGCTGTTTGATCAGGCCACATCTAACCTAATCAAAATCCTGCTCACGTGGAGGGAGGCCGACCAATTACTTCTCGGCATTCTCAAGCAGAACAGAAGAACAACTCTGCTGGACTGGGTCACAGCCCACCTAGTCCAGCATCCTGTCTCACACAGTGGCCCACCAATTGCTTGTAGGCATTTCAAACAGAAAACAAAGATACAGCCTTCACCTGCTCTAGACTCCTTGTAAATGCCCTTTAGAGGCACCCTGCCTGGCCCTCCAACCTGGAGAGGGTACCTACACATCAATTCTACAATTGTCCTCCATGATTTTGTCTAAACCTTCATGAAAGCCATTCTGGATAGTCACTCTCTCCAACTCTTCTGGTAGTAAACTTTATAGAATGACAACATGCTGGATGAAAAAATACTTCCACTTGTTGGATCTTCATTGAGCTGCCCACCAGAACCCCTAGGTCTCCTTCCTGGTATGTCACAGAAAGTTCAGAGACCATCAGTTTTACAGGTGTGATTGGGGTTCTTTGTTCTAATATTCATTACTTTACACATAGTTTGAAGTGCAACAGACCTGAAAGTTAATTTCAAGGAATGTGAAGTTAAACACACAATAGACAGTTTATATAACTTGGCCAAAGATTTGTAATAAAGCACCCAGACACTATGGAAATATTCTAAGGAAATATTTGCCCTGTAATTTTAACCCTCTTTGGAAATCTGTTAAGATTTAAACTCATTGAGGGAGAAACATCTGTCCTTATTAGGACATTTGCAGTTGTTAAATAATATATGTTTGTAACAGTGCTCCCTCACCCTCATCCTGGTTGGGGGACATCAGTCAAAACTCGTAATTCTCCCGGGACTATTTTGGGATCGCCATACATACACACGGCAATCCCAACACAGTTCCAGGACATCAAGGTAATATGCCAAAACATTGGTATTATGGGAAATCCAGCAACGATGCCAGATTTCTTGCAAGATCAAATCGCTGTCTCTGTCTGTTCACATTATTGTTGCAGTCACTTTACGTTATTGGGTGGGCGCTTGTGTAACACCCAGGTATTTTGCAACAGTAATGTGAAGAGCTGACAGACAAGGTAAGAGTTTGGGATTGTCCTGGGATTGCCTCTTGCCATCTGGCAGTAACGATGAAAGGCAATTGCAGGATCTAAAGATTCCACAATTTCCTCTTGCTGTCTGAAGGCAACCATAATTAGTGCCATGATTATAGTTGCCACAGAACCTGAGCAGTGAAAGGAAAAATATATTTCTCATTATTGTTGTTGTTTTCTACTGCCCTTTGGTGGAAAGAGCGTTAGAAATAAATGTTGTTGTTGCTGTTGCTATTTATTATCATTCCTAAATTCCTTTATTTCAGATAGAAATAAAAACATCAGACTTGGCCAAGGATGTTTTTCTCATAAGA
Source organism: Aspidoscelis tigris stejnegeri (assembly GCA_023333525.1). Classification (NCBI taxonomy): domain Eukaryota; kingdom Metazoa; phylum Chordata; class Lepidosauria; order Squamata; family Teiidae; genus Aspidoscelis; species Aspidoscelis tigris. The sequence goes on from JALMGA010000010.1 coordinate 3,317,694, forward strand.
AAGCCAAGATATCTCTGAAACCCGAACAAAGAAAGTAAAAACAAAAGAGTTGGGATATCCTCAGTTTCAAAATATAATGTGATGCATTTAATTTCAAACACTTTTTGGCATTAAAAAATGGGCTCCACGGGAACTTGTCATACTTTCATGTGGTATCTCCCTTGCACGCCAAGCACTCATATCTAAGAAATGTACAAATCCTTTTCTTAAATGCATGCTCATAATGCAGCAGATACTTCAACAGTTGTTAATGCCAGTGATCCTATTATCCCCTTTCAAGAAAGATTCTGGATTTCCCAAGGTGTTAACTTTCAAGCACTTGTTCAGATTTAAGCATATGAGATTTTCCCAACTAAAAGATTCTATACAAATCAAACCCTGTCAAACACAGATATGACTGGAATTTCCAACAAAGAGTAGCTTACTCCCATCTCAACCCATCCCTTCACCTCAGCTCCAGCAATTATAAAAGCTGCAAGCAGCAGTTGATGGTACTTTTTATAGTCAGAGACCAGATACAAAAGTGTACATTAAATTCTTCCCAATTTAAGATATATACCGGTGATGGCCAACCTATGACACGCGTGTCACAGGTGACACACCAAGCCCTTTTGGGTGACACACCTGGTCACCCTGGCACCTGGGCGTGTAGTGCTTGCTTGTTCTTGAAGTGTATGAAATACCAACTTTCAATTGAAGATTTAGCAAACGAAATTCAGCAGCAAAAGTCACCAATGTAAAGAGTTGTTTTTGCTTTTAATAAAATACATATATCAAAAATGTAACGTTTTTACTAGAGCTACAAATATCACAAAATTATGGATATTTCTAGACGTGACACAGCACCCGAGTTAAGCCAGGTTTTCTTGCGAATTTTGACACACCAAGCTCAAAAGGTTCACCATCACTGATATATACTGTAGTACAAGCCAGCTTAACAGAGACTATCCAGTATTTACTTTCTTATTTTCATTACCTAAGCAAGGAACTTAGCCACTTTGTAAGTTCTGTAATTCCATTTTTAGTATTTTATAAAAGATAAAAAGCTGTCAAGTGGTTACGGAGACAGACTCTTATGTGGGGAAACCGGGTTGATTCTGCACTCCTATGTGTAGCCAACTGGGTGACAAGATGTCACCGCATGAAGGTCTGTTAAAGGAATATGGGGATGGTGAACACTGGTATAAATATGAGGATATACTATACAAAAAAGACAATAATGAATTTGATATTAAATCAAGGGAACAACTGATCCAAGAGGGAAAAAACATACAATGGTTTACGTATGCACAACTAGTTGATATATTTAGAAAAGATAACCAAAATTTTAATTTTCAGGAAGAAATTGAAGATTGGGAGACAAAATTGAACAAGGCGGAAAGGGGCACTATTGGGTAAAGTACTTTTGCAGATTGATATGGAACATGAACAGGTCAAAGAATGTATGATTACTGTATTTTCTGGCGTATAAGACTACTTTTTAACCCACAAAAATCTTCTCAAAAGTCAGGGGTCGTCTTATATGCCGGGTGTTATCTTCTTATACGGCGAGTATATCCCAAACTCTATATTTTAACTGGAAAGTTGGGGGTCATCTTATACGCCCAGTCGTCTTATACGCCGGAAAATACAGTACATGAGTTAGAAATTTTGGTATAATATACAGATGGAACAATGGGAAAAATTGTGGACAAAAAATATGAAATTTACAAATTGTACATTATTAAAAGAAAACATTTATAAAATGATGTATAGATGGTATCTAACACCACACAAATTAGGAAAAGTTTACCAAAGTATATCAACCAAATGTTGGAAATGTAAGAAAGAAGAAGGAACGTTCTACCATATGTGGTGGACATGTAAAAAAGCAAAGAAATACTGGGCCCAAATTGATAAGAGTATGAAATTAATATTAAAGAAGCTTTTTTGTTCAAACCAGAATTGTTTTTGTTGGGTATAATAGATAACACCTTGGATAATATTAATGTATTGGTATCATATATGGTGACGGCAGCAAGATTACTATACGCACAAAAATGGAAGGAGAAGGAGAACCCCACGGAATATGAATGGTTAATTAAACTGGTTGATTTGGCAGAAATGGACAAATTGACGAACTTGTTAAATGATAGAACAATTGATAAATTCTTAGAAGACTGGCACCCTTTTATTAACTATCTACACGAACTACAAGTGTCGACAGAAGGTTTTGACTAAAAATGGGCAGTCGGAAAATGACAAGAACGACAAAAGAAGCAAAGGAACAAGCGATATTAAGAAGGAAAGTCGGATAAACGGGGGAAGTCATACAGAATAATAAAGCAATATATATTAAGAGAAGATACAAGGAATTGTATGATAGATATTGTTTAATTTTTTATGTCATATTGCTTTTAAAATCAAAAAATATTTTTTAAAAAAGATGTCAGTAGTGGGGAGAATAGAAACCTTTGTCAGCCGCTTTGAGGCCCCTTAAATGGGTGAGAAAAACGGGGTAGAGAAGCCACCTCTTCTGCTACTCTTCTTCTACCAGGTATTCCTTTCAAAACTAAAGTAAGGCATATGTCCCTCTAAAAGAGGCAAATAGCAGGACATGAATCACTGTCCTGACTCTATTATACAGACAAAGGCATATATATTTATCAAACAGCAATCCCTTCACTTCCCAACCATAAAGGTAAGGCATTTCAATGAATTAAAGTGAGAGCTTTCCACCTTGGACACAACCGAGCTTCTTAAGACAATTAACTAGCACATAATGTTGGAAGATTGGAATGCCGAACTGCAAATAGAAGCAAGATGCACAATTATTCATTTCTTTTATGCTATAAAAACCTGATGAGAAATTACAACCTTCTTTGAAAGTTAAAAGTATTCGCTAAACTAAAAAAAGTCAACTCTTTAAAACGAAACACTAATTTAGACCACAAAAGAGCACATGAGCAAAGTGGGGATCTTGATATAACCATTTGTGAGTATAACCTTAAAGCTGCATTAGTACAATGGCGGTTCCATGTTGTTTTCCTATAACAAAAGGAATAAAGTCAATTGGCTGCAGGAGTATAATAATTTCTTTTGTGTTAAAGGATCTAACAATTGCAATTTGTGCAATGTACTTTATATGCATATCCCATCTAGCTATTGCTTGGAAAATTTGCTTGATAAATTGTTCTACTGTTAAGAATATTAATGATCCATCGTTGGATCATTTATTTTGATGCCAATACTTGCAACTTTGTCTTCTGTTAGATTTTTCATTACGCATTGTTTATAAGGGCTATGTTTCCTATCTCTGCAAATGATAGCAAAACATGGTTTGCTAGTAAAGGATGGTGAAACTCTGATTTGGAGAAGACTGTAATCAAATTACAAATTAAACAACGGGCAAAAGCCACTACTGTGTTATCCTTTTTTAAAATGCCAATGATCTTGGCTACTTTTCACCTTGATATCATTGTCTTCGTGAAACACTTCAAAAAACAATCCACAATCAATTGCAGAGGCTACAATATTACTTTATAACCTAACCCTAGGTAAAAAATCTAATACTGATCTGAAATCAGTATGGTCTTTTCTTGCAAGGTGTTATAAAACTAAGCATTGATCAATGGCAAATCCGCCCTGAAGTCAGCTTGCTCCTTAGCTAGTATATTCTATCTACGGTACCCAATGTGAGTTTCCAGCTTACTGATTATACTAAAAAAGCTGACTGGACAATAATTAGGTTAGGCCTAGACTTCATACCTATTAATCATACCAGCCACAAATTAGCAGCTTCCTTACTGATCTTCTAAGCAATCCCTACAATTTTGGACTTGGCAACAATTTTTGCACACTAAATAAGTGAATCCTTCTCTTTTATAATAAATCTCCCCTGAGAGCAGGTGAACTCTCTTACATTATGTTACTTTAGCACATTTTGTTACTCTATACTGATTTGTTTCAGTGATGTGCATATGCTGTAGACAAGATTATAGAAGCTGTTTTAAGGTAATGTCCAGTAATGCTGATGAACAGTTTGCTTTTTGTAAGTTCAAATGTATAATTCTGTAAGTAGGAAAATCCATAAATACGTTTCTGGCCATTTGCTGCACCAATCACAGCATTTCATTGGGCTTACCCTAAGCAAGGAATGGGAAGCACTGTAATGTAATGGTGCCACTACTACCTACAGGACTAATTTTAAAGGTGGTTTTGGAGACTGCACCTCAATTGCCTGGTAGTTATGCTTCAGTGTGCCACAAGGTTCCATTCTGTCCGAAGTGCGATCTATGATGCTATTCAGACAACACCAAATGCAATTTCTCTTTGAAATCCGAATGAGGAAAGGCCATGCAAATCCTGTTTGGATACAGTGAACGATGAACCCAAATAAGCTGAAGCTGAATCCCAACTAGGGCCTGTTTGCACTTGGCTTTGTTCTGGAATATATCCTAGAATAGGGGCCTGTTGTCCACATGCTAGTGCAGGGCTCAGGTAAGACCAGAATATTCCATATTCCCGAATATGGCCAAGTGTAAACAGGGCCCTAGATCAAAGCCCTGTGGAAGTATGGTTGCCATCAGACATGAGCCACCCCCAAAAAAACCACCTCCGAGCCAGCTTAGAAAAAGTTCTGAGGTGTGGTTGTTCACCCACCCACCAACCTACCCATCTCATGAACATTCTGTGCTAGAAAAGGTGGAATAATGAAGGCTTGGAAACATGAGTGCCACATGCTATTGTGTGTGAGGCACCCTTTTTGTTACATCTGAATGCAGCCTGTGTCTGAGAACATAACAGGTTGACAGTTCTGGATGGAGATGAACTCCTCTAAAAAGAATGTGCATCACACAGGGGTAATTCTTAAATCAGTGCCAGAAGCCCTGTCACTCGAAGTACTTTTCTACCCATGCCATCATCCTTAGACAGAGATACATTGCTCACCTTGAAATAGTGCTATTCTAATGAACCTTACACGCGTGATGTACACACAGGGTTGGTGTAAAAGCACCATGTTTACACAAACATGTTTACACCGCTGTGGAGTGAGCTCTGTCAGCCCCCAATTCCGTAAAGCCATCATGTCACAAGGAGAGGAAGCAGCAACCAGAGATGGTGATGCCAAGGTTGTCTCCTCTACCAGGCTCCAAGTTCTCCTCCTCTGCCAGACCCCAATGAAACCAGCGTCCCTCTCATTTCACGGGGACCCTTTGCCCTTCTTTCCTACGGTTCCATCCAGACCTATTTTGCAAAAGTTTCAGCTTCCAGGAAGCAACTCGCTCCTAGTGCACGTGTGCAGCAGCTTTGAAGCCCCACATCCCGCAGAGTTTCACAAGAAGAAGACACCTTAAGAATAGGTTTTAAGAGCAGCCCAGGGCAGACGAGGGCTAGAGAGAATCTGACTGCCAAGGGGGCAGTGAAGACACCTTGATGGTCTTGTACGGATGGGCTGCGTGGGAAATCCTTCCCACCCCGGCCCCAGATAGATCTGGAACTGCGTGTCCAGCTGGGCCAAAGTCATGGCAGAGTGCAGACCCAGCGGTGGCCTAGATCCCTACGGGGCAACCCCGGATCCTGCGCCTACGAGGGATTCCTCCAGCCCAGGGACGCTGTGGTCGCTTCTAGCTGGCAGGAAGGGAGGCGGCGGCGAGGGAGACATGGCCGCATCATCTCCTGCCCAGCAGCAGCAGCAGCAGCAGCCCGACCTCCTCCGCGCTCCCTGGACGCCCCTCGAGCGAAGGAAGAAAGGGGATGCGCACCTGCGAGGGGTCGCCATCGGCAGCCTCCGGGTCCCCGGCCGTCCCTCGCCCGTCCCTCTCCATTCCTAGGCAGAGACTCCCGACAAGACAGGCAGGTAGGCAGGCAGGCAGCACCGCCCGCTTTCGGCTTCCAACGGTCAACTGCCGGCCGTTGTTGTCGTTGCGCCGCACGATACCCAAAGCCAAAAACTTTCAGCCAATGGGAGGCGCCGCCAGAGTCCCTTTCTCCGCGCGGAAGTTGCTGTCCAATTAGGAGCCGTCCTCGGTTTCTTGCGCCCGCCCACCCGTCCTGGCGGCGCCGGTATTGACTTGAGAGGAGGAGGAGGAGGAGGAGGAGGCGGTTCCAGAATCAGCCAATAGGAGGGATGGAGAATAGGCGTCCAGCCAACGGCGTGGGCGGGCTTGGAAGTTCAAAAGCGGGGGCCGCCGCCCCGTAATGAAGCTGCTACTGCTTTGGGGTTTCCTGCCCGCTTCCGGGCGGTGGACTCTCACCTATGGACGTCGCATAGCAACGCTGTAGATGATGGCGCCGAGTTTGCCTTTTTCTTGAGAGAAGAACGTGAGGCGCAGGTTTAAGTCGCTGGACATTCACTGGTCTCCTCCCCTATATGTGTATGGAGCTGCACCTTCCGCTTCGAGGTGCTTGCAGGCTATCAGCTCGGATGCCTTTGGGGGCTCTATAAGGCTCATCATCATCATCACCATCACATTAATTTCTAATGCCCCCTTCCACCAAGTGACTGCACAGGCTTAAAAAGTAAACCAGGGCATCACCACTAATACAGCATGGGATCCACTGACAGTCAACCTATCCCCACCACTGCCTGCGAGGAGGGCCACCCAGGACAAACGAGTCTTGGTACAACACCCGAGGCCCCCAAATTACTCAGAAGACAGGTTACAAGAGCAGCCCCCTCCATTGACTTGCCCAGGAATCCACCAGCAGATGTCAGCCAGTATCCCCTCTCTTTTCTGCCTTCAAATATGTGGGTTGGACTTCATAGATTCTCCCCACTGCTTAGGCCTGTCACCGAATGGCCTCTACCCAAGGAACCTGTCTAGACAGGGTGCCTGTCCCTGGTTCTGCATTAGCTTATCATCCCTTGAGTTGTGTTTTCTGTGTGTGTAGGTGTGTCTTTGCATGTGAGGGGTTGCAGAACTCTTGTAGGTGTGTTTGGTTGCTTTCTCGATCGACTTTGATGCACAACTTTTATCGCCAGACCGTTCCTTTATTGCTAAACAAAAGAAAAAATGACAAGAACAAAACAATGAAAAAAGGGGGACCGGGGGGAAAACGGAAAAAATGGAAAACCAGTAACAAACTATATACAGTGGAAAGCCTCCTCCCTCGCTTCACAATGGCAATCCAAGAGACTGTAGCCCGTCCTCTCCTCCAACAGTGCCAGGTTCAGGTCGGCCAGGGCATCTGTATATAAAAAAACAAACATGGGCATTTTCTGGGTGAACTCCGGGAATCATGCACCCTTTGCATGAGGTCCATACGGTGGCATTCAGCATTGGATCTGCAGGGGACCATCTGGGGGCCTCCACACCCAGCATGTCTGTTGCTCTGGGGGAACCAGCCTCCCTTCAGTTGCTTGACACCCTCTTCCTTGAAGCATACCTGCTTGGTCTGCAGGGAAAAGGGATAGGGTGTCCAAGAGAAGGTCCCCCTGGGGAGGCTGTACTGAAAAAAAACTTGAGGGTGGGAGGAATATGGGACACTACCAGGTACACACAAGGCAGGGCCAAAGGCAGGTGCCCTGATCCGGTGTAGGAAAACTAGGGTGGCCAAAGGAAGATCGCCTTTGCAGAACTGTTGTGTTAAGAGTAGGAAGAAGTTCCACACAGCCCTTTGCCACAGCCCACCTTGTGGGGCTGTTGTGAAGATACTTTGCGGGGTTAGGAACATGGGATTCCACCAGAAGGTTTGATTGGGACCCTGATCCAGCCCTCCTCACACAGCTGTGGTGGGGATGGGTAGCAAACCCCTTGAACACATTCTAACAACAGCATTACCAGTAATGTGCTGAATGTTTTCTTTGTAAAAAATAAATAAATAAATGGAGAAGCAGATGGAACCCTACCAGCCCAGTGCCCCACAATCAGTTCTCCGAGGACGGAACTGAGAGGAAATGCCTAGACAGGTGGGTATGTCTTCAGCTACTCTGCAAGAAAGCGACAGGGGGCGCTCCAAGCTAGAAATAGCCGCACTTGGCGCCCTTTTGACAGTCCTTCTGTCGCTTTCTGCAAGTTAGCGAGGACTTCTGACTGAAGAACGTCATTTAAAAGGAAAAGAATCTTGTCGACAGAATTTATTCTACAGGCCGACAGTTCCCTTATTAAGGGATACTGCGAGAGCTACTCGACCTCCGGAAGAAGAGGAGGTTCGTGCCTTAAAAAAAAAAAAAAACTGACAATCTGCCTGACAAGGTCTGAGGCAGCTTGGCTGATTGTCCTTGGGACCGACGATATTCCATCTTCCTCACAGCGTGAGGCAGCCTTTGAAGGGAGGCCAGTGTGAGTACTGTCCGAAAGGATAATCCCAGCACTTAGTCCCTCACACGTGAGGTGCAGTTTGAGTTAGGGAGTAAGTGGTTCAGCCCATCCCGTCAGCTTGACTCCCATCCTGGCCATTCATTAAGGACCTGCCTTCTCTTACCTCATGGCAGAAAATTCAGCGATCCTAGATGGCTCCAACTCTGACGAGCCCAGGGAACCTCCCTCGGCTCCATCAGCCTTCCTCTCTGAAATAAAACAGGCAGTGACGGGAGGTTTACTAGAATTTTATCGACTGACTGCTCAGATGGGTGCAGAGCCAGGGAAAAATCCACCTCCCTCTCTCCTCGGTCCTGCAGCATCTATCCACCCTGTTCCTACTCTGGAAGATTTATTTGGGGCTGAGTCTAGCAAAGATATGAGCCCTGAGGGTATAGACTGTGGCACCAGACCCTCTAGTCTTCCCTCCCTCCCTCTTTCTGCCCCTTCTGCCAAACCCCTCCCGCCAGAGCCAAAGTCAAAATCGACAAAATCCAAACATTCTGTTAAGAAAGATGGTAAAAAAGACTCTAAAAAGCGTAAATCTAAGCAGGGAGAGAAGAGCCATCTCAAAACCATTGAGACTGCAGGCAAGAGCAACGGCTCAGGCTCACGAAAAACTGGCAAACAGCCAAAATCGCCATCTTCAAAACGCGCCAAAACTTCTGATTCAAACCACGCAGGCGCTCTCCTGCCTGAGATGCAGAGCAATCTGACAGCCGGAGCTTTCCCATTCTCTGCCTCTCTCCCGATTTTACCAACGATGTCGAGCACATTCTCTACTGCCGGGAAGACCAGCTCTGCTGCCTCCTCTTCAACCCCGATGAGTAAAAAGCCAACTCAGGGCTTCACGCGTCAGAAAAGGAAGGATTCAGCAACAGGAAATAAAGTCGATCTTGAATCTGCTGCTGCAGTTCTTCACAGAGACTCTCAGCCAAGCAACTACAAGCCTACTGGCAAGCGACCAGCGCCACCTGCTGGAGATTCTGAAAATAGCGATTCTGACATTAACAATGACTGTGAATCCTCATCCTCTGACGGTGAACTGCAAAGCATTGGGGAATCTGATGTTTCTAATGATCTTAATGATCTTGGCCAATGGGATTCAGATAATGATTCTGACTCCATGCAAATGTCAGACTTAGGGAAAGGATTACCCTTTCCTAGAATTTTTAAAATAGAAGAATTTCCCAAAGTGTTACTTAAAATGCTAGCAACACTATCCTTAAAACCAGTAGAAGTGGTCTCTGGTGACCTGGCTTCAGAACAAGCCAACCTTATGATGGCGCCTTCCAAACATTATATGGTGCCCCCTTTGCCTCAGAGTTTTAAGAAAATGATTTTAAAGCAGTGGGAAAACCCAGGAAAACCAGGAAAACTCCCTCCTGTTCCAAAGAAATTGTTTGGAGCAGAAGGTGAAGATGCTAATTTTTGGGCAGTACCCTTAATTGATTCACCTGTGTCCGCGCTTCTGTCCCAATCAGCCGCCCCTAAGGCAACTGATAATCCCCTCAAGTTTCCAGGGGACAAGCGCATGGAGTCAATGTTAAAGAAAAATTTTGAATCAAATTCTTTGTGTATGCGTACAAATGCTCAGATTTCTCTGTTTTCTAGAGCGGCTTTAAAATGGGCTGACTCCATTATTGATGGAAATGTTCTGCCTTCCTCTTTAAGACAACCCATGAAATACATTCGGAAGGTTTTAGCTTTAACAGCAGACGTTTCTTTAGATGCTATGCTTATGTCAGCTAGAGCAATAGCATGTAATGTTACAATTAGAAGAACCTTATGGTTAAAGTTTTGGCAAGTGGATTCAAATGCAAAGAACCCCCTCCTGATGAACCCCCCCTCCTGATGAGTGTCTGCATGAGTGTGTGTGTATAATTTTAGATAATATTGGTTTAAAATCTTCCCTCATTGTTTAATACCGTTTTAACTTTTTGTTGTGTGTGTTTCTGTGTGTTTCTGTGTGTATGTGTGTGTGAGGGTGGTGGTTTTACATTAGCTTTTGGCTAGTGGGTGTGTTTGTGGTGGGTGGTTGTCTTTGTAGGTGGGAGGGACTATGTGCCAGGGCCAAGTAAGGGGGAGCGAACTGGAGACCACCATTCCTGTTCTGGCGGGCAGGGGGAGATACGGCGCTGGAAGACGGAAGAGACAGAAAAGGAGAAGGGGTGTTAGATACCTTGAAGCTGTCACCCCTTCTGTTCCGCCTTCCAGCCAGCAGAATCTGGGGAGGCCTGCCAACCAAAAACCCACTACTCTAGCGGTGTTGCTTTTAAATGCCAGGTTGGTCCGGAATAAAACATCAATTATCCATGATTTAATTCTTGAGGAAAGGGCCGACCTGGCATGCATAACTGAGACCTGGATGGATGAACTGGGCGGGCCTGGCCTCACCCAGCTTTGTCCTCCAGGTTACTCAGTGCAACACTGTTCTAGAGTAGGAGGGAGGGGAGGGGGTGTCACTGTGGTCCATCGGACTTCCATCTCCCTCACCAGGTGACCAATTCGCGCTGTTAACGGGGTTGAGGGCCTGTTTTTGCTGTTGGGCCAGAGAGACAGAATAGGGATGCTGCTGGTGTACCGCTCACCCCACTGCCCAGCATCCTCCCTATCTGAGCTGGCTGAGGTGGTCTCGGAGGTGGTGTTGGAAGCTCCCGCAACGGTGGTGTTGGGGGACTTCAACGTCCACGCCAGGGCCACACTCAGTGGACCAGCTCAGTTCTTTATGGCCTCCATGACAACCATGGGGCTGTCTCAGTTGGTATCTGGTCCGACTCATACAGCAGGCCACACCCTTGACTTGGTTTTTGCCTCAGCGCGAATTGATGATTATCCGTTGATAGGAGGGCTGACTGTCAGCCCATTGTCATGGACGGATCACTCGCTGGTGAGGTTTGGACTCACAACGGCAATCCCCCTCTGTGGGGACAGAGGACCTATTGAGATGGTCCGCCCCCGGAGACTTATGGAATCTCAATGATTCCTGAACGCCCTGGTGGATTTTCCAGTTGGCATGTCTGGTGCTCCTGTCGAAGCCCTGACCTCTCTATGGAATCAGGAAATGAACAGGGCTATCGACACGATCGCTCCCAAGTGCCCTCGGCCTGCTTGTAGAGCCCAGAAAGCTCCTTGGTATTCCATGGAGCTCCGGGCCATGAAACAGGAAGGTCGATGGCTAGAGCGCAGGTGGCGTAAATCTGGCTGTGAATCTGACCAAACACGAGTTAGAGCACACTATCGTGCCTACCACGTGGCAGTGACGGCGGCGAAAAGTAGTTTTTTCTCCACCGCCATCGCGTCCTCGAGTAGCCGTCCAGCAGAGCTCTTTAGAGTAGTAAATGGCCTTATAAAACCTGGCTCGATGAAACGTGAGCCTCAGCCATCTAATATCTGCTGTGACAGTTTTGCAAAGCACTTTGAGGACAAAGTTGCTCAGATTCGTAGGGGATTAGATGTCACAGTTGGACTTAGTCCAGGGGAGGCGTCTGGAGCACTGTCTGGTCCAATTATTTTGGATCAGTTTCAATTGCTGCGGCCTGAGGACGTGGACAAGCTGCTTGCAGGGGTGCGGCCGACAACATGCTCTCTGGATCCCTGCCCTTCCTGGCTGATTAAAGCTAGCCGGCAAGGTATGACCGGGTGGGTCCAGGAAGTGGTAAATGCCTCTCTGAGGGAGGGGGTGGTTCCATTGGCCCTTAAACAGGCTGTGGTACGCCCCCTCCTGAAGAAGGCCTCCCTGGATCCAGAAGATTTAAACAACTATCGCCCGGTGGCCAACATACCTTTTCTAGGCAAGGTTCTAGAGAGGGTTGTCGCTGTCCAGCTGCAGGCATGCTTGGAGGAAGCTGATTATCTAGACCCATTTCAATCTGGCTTCAGGCCCGGTCATGGCACGGAAACCACCTTGGTCGCCCTGGTTGATGATCTCCTCCGGGAGAAAGACAGAGGGAATGTCACCCTGCTGGTTCTTCTGGACCTCTCAGCGGCTTTTGATACCATTGACCACGGTATCCTTCTGGAGAGGCTACGGAGTTTAGGAGTTGGAGGCAGTGCTTGGCATTGGTTCCGCTCCTATCTCCAAAGCCGATCTCAGATAGTGGTGATGGGAGAGACTGAGTCGACACCCTGGGAACTCACTTGTGGGGTTCCCCAGGGGTCAGTCTTATCTCCCATGTTATTTAATATCTACATGAAGCCGCTGGGAGAGATCATCAGGAGTTTTGGAGTGAGGTGTCATCAATATGCAGATGATACCCAGCTCTATCTCTCTGTGCCATCTGAATCAGGAGAGGTGGTAGAAGTGCTTGACAGGTGCCTGGAGGCGGTAATGGGCTGGATGAGGGCCAATAAATTGAAAAGACGAGACAGAGGTGCTGTGTGTTACAGGCTCTCGGGTCCAAGTAGTTGGGAGATACCCTGTCCTTGATGGGGTTACAATATCCGGGAAGGGACAGGTGCGAAATTTGGGGGTACTCCTGGACTCTGCGCTAACACTTGAAGCTCAGGTGGAGGCCGTGGCCAGGAATGCCTACTCCCAACTACGGCTAGTGCGTCAACTGAAACCTTTTTTGAACAGAGATGACCTGGCCACAGTTATCCACGCTCTGGTAACCTCCAGGTTGGATTATTGTAACGCGCTCTACATGGGGCTGCCCTTGAAGACGGTTCGGAAGTTGCAGCTAGTGCAAAATGCAGCTGCCCGAGTGCTGACCGGGACAGCTAACCGGACGCATATCACGCCGGTTCTAAAAGAACTGCACTGGCTGCCAATTTACTACCGAGCCCAATTCAAGGTGCTAACTCTGACTTATAAGGCCCTAAATGACTTGGGCCCCAGATATCTAAAGGAGCGCCTTCTCCCATATCGACCTGCCCGTGCTTTAAGATCTGCAGGAGAGGCCCTCCTGGTTATCCCACCGCCTTCAGCGGTTAGGTGGGTGGGCACCCGGGAGAGGGCCTTCTCAGTGGTGGCCCCCAGGCTGTGGAATGGTCTCCCCTTGGAGGTGCGTCAGGCCCCTTCTCTGTCTGCATTCAGGAAGGCGGTAAAGACGCACCTCTTCACTCAGGCCTTTGGCTAATGCTCTTTATTCTTCCCTCCTTCCAAAGACTACTGTTTTAAACTGTTTTTATATCGTTTTTATTCTTATGCTTATTATGTTGGATTTTAAACCTTACGTTGGTTTTATTATAGTGTGTTACAATTTTAATGTGTTTGTTCTTCAATGTTGTAAGCCGCCCAGAGACCCTCGGGTATGGGGCGGGATATAAATATAAATAAATAAATAAATAAACAATGTGACCTCAGCTGCATTCCTCGGCGGGATGCTTTTTGGAGATTCTGCCTTGAGAGACATTTTGGTGGAAGGCCGGGGGAAGAAAAAATGTTTGCCAACAGCATCGTATTTGCATAAAGGTAAAGATAAGAGGTTCTCTTCCTATAAAAGATGGTTCCCCCCTCCGAAGCCCAGTTATCAAGCTCAGAGGGGTAATTTTCGACCTTTCAGGGAAGAGACTACCAGAAACTATGACAAACCCTCTTGGAACAAATCGAAGTTCCAAAGCAAAGCTGGGAACCAGGGGAAGGGTTCTTCCTTTCGTAATTCCAAGTAAATTACTTAATGATTCAGAAAATGTTCCGATTGGGGGTCGTTTGACAGCATTTGCTGATCAATGGCCTCCTGAATCAGTTGGTTACTGGATAGCTAATATTGTTAAGCATGGTTACAAAATTGAATTTGATTGTTTGCCACCTTTGCGTTTTGTTCAGTCCTTAAAACGTATGTCTTGTAACAAAAAAAGAGAAGTTATGAAGCAACTAGCTAAATTGATTTCCATTGGGGCTGTGGAACCTGTACCTGAAAATGAAAGAGGTCAAGGAGTATACTCTTATTTCTTTGTTGTGTCAAAGAAGAATGGTGGCTGGAGAACAATTCTTGATCTTCAATATGTCAATCAATATATACCACATGTAAAATTCAAAATGGAAACTCTTGAAAGTTTAAGAACAGCCATTGATGCTAACCTTTACATGTTCTCTATGGACCTTTCTGATGCATATATGCATGTTGCTATGAGACCATGTTCTCGGAAATTCCTACATTTTGCGCTAGGGACAAGCCATTGGCAGTTTCGAGCCCTTTGTTTCGGGTTGAGTCCGGCTCCTCAAATTTTTTCCCGTCTTTTAAGTCGAGTGGTAGAAGATCTAAGGTTACAAGGGGTATCCATTTATTCCTATTTAGATGATTTGCTTATTCTAGCGCCATCTAGGGCCCAAGCGGTACATGATGTTTCCTTGGTTAAGCAATCTCTGGAATCTCATGGATTTGTGATAAACTGGAGCAAGAGCTCACAGGCCCCAACTCAAACCCTGGTGCATTTGGGGGCTCTAATTAATACAGCAGAAAACAAGATCTTTCCTTCCCCAGAAAGGGTGGATATGATATCCACCAAAGCTCTGAGCCTAATGTACAAGAGAACAGCTTCATTAGCTACTCTCTCTTCCTTTCTGGGAAAATTGATTTCTGTAATAGATATTGTGCCCTGGGCAAGATTCAGAGCTCGCCCATTGCAATGGCTATTGCTTCCTTACACCCCTGACATAATCAGGAAGGTTCCTAGAACAATTCTCATTACAAAAGAGCTTAAGGAATCCCTTGCATGGTGGGCTTCTGCAGAACATCTAACCTTGGGCTGTCCTATTTCACCCCCTGAGAGAGTGGTGCTCACTACTGATGCCAGCCTTTTCGGTTGGGGTGCTCACTGCTTGGGTAGAACAGCCCAGGGAGAGTGGTCTCCTCATCACAAGCTTCATTCCATCAATTGGCTTGAGTTGAAGGCTATTCAACTAGCCTTGCTAGCCTTTTCTAGATTAGTTCATGGACAACATATCTTAATCCTGACTGACAATTCAACTGCCCAAGCTCATATTGTAAAACAAGGGGGTACAAGATCCAGATCTCTCATGCATCTGTCAGAAAAAATCTTCACATGGGCAGAAATTAATATTTTGTCAATTTCTTCATTGCACATTCAGGGGAAAGAAAATCTGCAGGCAGATGCGCTATCTCGCAAACGCCTTCCAAGCACAGAATGGGCATTACATCCGGAAGTCTTCAATTGGATAACAAAACAGTGGGGCATCCCTATTATGGACTTATTTGCAACTCCGGAGAACACTCAGGTGGCACGATTTCTGTGTCGGTTCAGGCATCCTGCTGCGGAGGGAGTGGACGCCTTATCGCATCCATGGCCTCCGGGCTTGCTGTATGCATTTCCTCCACTGCCTCTTCTTCCAAGATTCCTGGCCAGACTACGGAGATCACCAGCAACTGCAATCTTGGTAGCACCATTGTGGCCTCGCAGACCATGGTTTGCCATGATCAAAACTTTGGCAATTCAGGGTCCACTTCAGCTGCCTATCAGACCAGGCATGTTAATGCAACAAGGCATTCCACATCCAGATCCTCAGTGGATGTCTCTCAAAGGCACAAACTGAGATCCTTGGGTTATCCGGATTCGGTCATTGACACAATTCTGGCTGATAAGAGAGGATCAACCATTAGACTGTACAATAGTACATGGAAAAAAATTTATATGTGGGCTCAGTCAATCTCTGAAGATCCCTTGTACCCTTCTGTCATCAATATTTTAGTCTTCTTGCAGAGGGGTATTGAAATGGGTCTTAAGTACAGTACAATTAACAGGCATTTGGCTGCCATTGCTTCAGTTGTGGACATTGGCAAAGACTCATCTGTTACCACTCACCCTCAAGTTAAACGGTTTTTGAAATCAATTAAAAACAACTCACCCCCTGTAGTTCATAGATACCCCTCCTGGCGTTTGCATTGGGTTCTTAAAGCTCTTACCAGTCCACCGTTTGAATCCTTGGACAGTGTTTCTTTGTTCTATTTAACCTGTAAGACTGTGTTTCTCATAGCCATGGTCTCTGCGAGAAGAGTATCAGAGTTGGCATCATTTTCTCTATCTAAACAATGTTACGAGGTTCGCCCAGATTCGATTGTTTTGAGAGTTCACCCTGACTTTGTTCCAAAAATAAATTCCAAGTTCCATAAAACGCAAGAAGTACATATTCCTTCTTTAGCTCCTAAACCCTCTAACCCTAAGGAGCATTACTGGCATCTCCTGGATGCGAAGAGGGCCTTACAAATTTATGAGAGACGCACAAGAGAATTTAGAAAGACAGAAAATTTATTTGTTTTACACAATAATATTCGAAAAGGTCAAAAGGCATCCTCCAAAACCTTAGCAGGATGGATAGTGAGTTGCATTACTGCGTGTTACAAGTCCTTAGGCAAAACGCCTCCTAAACAGATCTGGGCTCATTCCACCAGAGCTTCAGCTTCTTCGGCTGCCTTCCACAATAGGGCTTCGTGGGAAGAGATTTGCAAAGCTGCCACCTGGAAAAATCCTTCCACTTTCACAAGACATTATAAACTTGATTTGTTTAGGTCAGCAGAGGCAGCATTTGGAAGAAGGGTTTTACAACATATATTGGAGGAAGATGAAGAGCAAAAAACTGCCTAGTCTCCCTCCCAGGTGATCAAATCGTTGGTACATCCCACCTGTCTAGGCATTCCCTCTCAGTTCCGTCCTCGGAGAAAAGAACACCAGTACTTACCGTAGGGTGGTGTTCTAGAGGACGGAGAGAGAGGGAATGCCGTCCCTCCCATCGACTAGGGAGTTTTTTGTACTACAATACTTACCTTTCGGACCTCTTACTTACCTTGGGGCTCCAGAAGGACTGTCAAAAGGGCGCCAAGTGCGGCTATTTATAGCTTGGAGTGCCCCCTGTCGCTTTCTTGCAGAGTAGCTGAAGACATACCCACCTGTCTAGGCATTCCCTCTCTCTCCGTCCTCTAGAACACCACCCTACGGTAAGTACTGGTGTTCTTTTCTCAGAGCATAGCTGCTTGCTTGGCATAGGTAGCCGAAGGAAGTTCACCCTGGTGGGACTATTGTGTGAATGTCAGGGAAGGGTGAGGAGCAGATCATAGGATGCTGTCTCCAGATTCCGCAATTGTTGGGCTCCCTTCCTAGCTACACCCCTGTAAGGAGGGTTGAACAAATGTTCAAGTGTTATATATTAGTAGTGATGTACTGGAATGAATGTTAAACAAACAAAAAAACTTGTAGCAGGTCTTGGCTAGGACACTGCTTTCTGATTAGTCCCGCAACAGGCCTGCTTGGTTGGCTGGAGAAAAGGCCAGGTAGGTCAAAGGAAGGTGCCCCTCATCACAGTGGTGTGAGGAGCAGGCAGGACTATGGTCATAGCCATCCAAGCAACCCTTGCCACAGATCTGTGTGAAGAATGGAGAAGAGCCTTGCTGGAGGGGAAAGAAAAGACATGGCACAGCAAAAGAAACTGAGGATGTTTCCAGTTTCCCACAGAGCAGATCCATGGTCAGCTTATGGTGGCGCAAGTGGCATCTGCAGCTAATCAGCAGACTCCCACTTTGGGGCAGGTCTGTCAATTGAACATGCTCCCCATTGTGTTGCCAAGATGTCCTCTTTGAAAACAGGGTGACAACAATTCAGGCACAGAGGTACATCTGCGTGGATGCACCTCCCCTAGTGACGAATGGCTGAATGCAACCAAACAGCTACGGTTACCATTAACAGAACAAAAATGGGCAGCAGGTGATTATGGTGGGAGAGAGGGGCAGTATAACTGTCCACCCAGCTGTTTCAAAGGCAGGTCTTCTTACAGGGAGAAATACATGTAGATCATTTGCCAAAAGTCCCTCCCCACTGAAAGAAGCATAATGTAGGTGGATACCGCAGTACTTTGGCAGCCACCCCAGGTTACTAACTAAGGCCATGGTTACACCTTTACTTTAATCCTTCTTCAGCCTGAATTCCAGCCACTTTGGTTATATATTTAAATGCTAAGCGTATTTTCCCCCTGGATTTTCTTCCCTCTGTTTGGGCTTTCCTTTATTCAGGCCAACACAGCATTAAGCTTTTAATCCCTTTCCAGGAGGCCACTGTTCCTGCTGCCCGGAAAATGATACCTGGCCAAGCCCCTGCTCCAATACTTGCAGCTCCCCCCTCCACCTTGCTGCTCTGGTCCCTCCGATCTCCCTCTCCACACCCCCTTCCTCTTGCCCTGACCTTCTTTTGTCTGGTCACCGCTGCCCCACCCCATTTCCCTCCTCCTACACCCACCTGCCATCTCGCCCCCCCTTACTCTCTCAGAATGTCTCTTCTTCAAGCAGAGCATTTCCTCCACCCATTCACCAGCTGAAGATCACCAGTGAACAGCTGAAGGAACGTGAGACCAAGTCATTCCAGGCCGAAAGTGGCTTGGATTCGTCTGCCTTCCTGACCCAGATTAAAATTGTAAGGTGTAATGGCAGCCTAAGTGGCAGATGTGGAATGGCCATCATACATAAATAAAATGGTTTTGGTTTGTATCATTTCAGTGCAAAATCTGAATCCGAATCTGTTTGTTTTTTTAAAGTAGTGAAAATACTTCTTTCTGAGCTCATACAGCACCACCCACCTCAAAGGGTGTTCTGTTTTGGGGAGAAGAATAGAAAGCTTGGTCAGCCACTTTGAGTCCCCTTAAATGGGTGAGAGCTCAGAAGAGAGCTGTGACTCACCCAAGGCTACCCAACTGGCTTCGTGGAGAAGGGTGGAATCAAACCCGACATTCCCAGATAAGAGTCCGGCTCCCTAACCACTGGACCAAACTGGCTCACTGCCAAAAATGTAAAGAAATACAGTTCATCAACACTGGAACCTAGTCGGAACTGTTTTGCTTTTGGCCTCTTGAACACTTCATTCAATACAACATTAATATTAAATACAATATCAAATATATTTAAGTTAAATATTTAATTTTATAAATTAAACACAATATTAAACACACTTTATTCAAACAAACATGTGAGCAATTTTTTTTCTGGAATGTTTTTTAGTACAATTTTGTATTTCACATGGAGAGAATCATGAAGGAACGAGGAAATGATGTGTTTCATGGCTCTTCCAAGTTCTCTTTCAACTTTTAGCAGGTTTTGATTGAAGTGTTATACATTTTTTTAATGTAAGTGAAGAAACATTGGCTTTAAATCTTTGATGACTACTTTTTGTTTCCTCTCAGATGAATAGCTGCAGGAATGAGCTCTCGGTGCCCACACCTGGAGATGAACTTGCTAAGGTGTAGACAATACAAACACAGCTCCTAGGTTGCCTGAGCGCTGCAAGGGCAGCAACCACTAAAAAGTGCTGCTGTTGTTAAGCCAGAGTGAGCGATATCTTAGTAACCACACTAGGCATATAGTGAGGGAGGGACTGTAAAGAAAACTGCTCCCAAGCAGGTCTTTCCTTGAAATTTTCATTGAATGATGCTATAGGAAGAAAGAGGCACTTATTCAAAATAACTTACTTTGTCATTTCATCGGCCAGTTATCCTGTAATTGTGTCAGAATGGCAGACTCTGATATGGCTGATCAGGTGACACGGCTGAAAATTAAGTTGCTTGAAAAGGTAAGAAATTTTTGGAAAAAAACAACCAATTGTCAGCTTCCTACATTGTTAGTTTTGTAGAGCAATGTAATCTGGTAGTCGGCGATGAAAACATGTAAACGGATATTTTAATCCAGTCGTTCTTTTGTTTTACAGCCATCTGTGCTTAGTTTATTCTTGACAAATCAGCTCCGACAACTTTCCAGTCCAGCAGGCTTTTCAAATAATTTGTTCCGCCTAGTACAGAACATGGAGCCCCTGCTATTTCCTCCAGAACACCTTCCTAGAAAAGCCAGCATTTAAAAACTTTGAACTAAAAGAGCCCACTGCGGTGCTTTTTGCCCTGGAATACAGTCGGACCCCCATATCCACTGATTTGGTAACCATGATTTCAGTTAACCACAGATCAGCTCCCCCTCCCCATGGGTGCCATAAAGCTGCCTCAATTTGTGTTTGTGTTTTGGCTTATTTTGCAATGTTTTGTATGATGTGCAATTTTTATAATGTATATTTTATTACATTTTGATTATTACTTTGCATTATGTTTTCCGTTTGTTGTAAACTGCCTTGGGCAAAATTTTATTTTGGAAAGGCGGTATACAAATGAAAATGGAAATAAAGGAAAAGCACACAGAACTTTCTCTTATGTTCTTATAGACAAATTTACGGATGACAGATGTATCAATGGCTACTAGAATGAATGCCTAGGTACATCTTTCAGGCTGGGGGGCAGGGGCAGAAGCAGGACAATTTTAATGCCATTTGCTGGGATTCAAGAGCAGGAAAAGGTTTGTCCTTGTCTCTGTTTGAGATGCCCGTGAGCATTTGGTGGGCCACTGTGTGCGACAGGATGCTGGACTAGATGGGCTGTGGCCTGATCCAGCAGGGCCTCTCTTATGTTCTTATGTTCTAACTGAAAGGTCTATTTCGGCATCCAGTAGGCCTCTTTCAGCCTCCGTAGAGCATTGGAATAGGCGTGTGACACCACCGGAGCCTGTCCCAAAATGTAAGGGTGTGTGTGGGAGGCGTGCAGGAGACGTCCGGTGGTATTGCACGCCTATTCCAACACTCTCCAGAGGCTGAAATAGGACTTCCAGAGGCCAGAAAAGTACTTCTGGTTCTGGGGTAGGAGCTGGAATTCATACCCAGTGGATACGTGGGTCTGATTGTATCGTCACACATTCACTTGAAACCTTCAGACAGTCCATCTGCAGGCTTGACTGACTGCTCACACCTTTTCATTCTTATCCATGGACTTTCATTCAAATGGCTTATGTACAAAGATGGGCCAGTGTAAGGCCACGGCTGTTGTCTGCGGTCCGGAGAAGCCCCTTTTCACTTTGTTTTCATGCCAAAGACGGTTGCTAGATGACTGATAATCTTTGTGCAAACTGTATCAATCTTGCAGCTTCTTTTGTGCCAACACAGGGAAAGTCCATTTTTCTCATGAAGGAGTCATGTTAACCTTTGTTATTTTGGTTTTGTATAGTATGCTTCTGCAAGGAAAAAACATGAAAGCCTGTCAGCTTAACCTAACTAATGCCATTTTAGATTCCGTAATCTTGATTAGGACAATTCCTGTTTGCTAGCTTTAATAGACGGCTGTAATAGAGTGAATTATGCTGACAGTAGCCAGCTTGGCTCTGCAGAAAAGGGTTATTTTTAACATGTTGTTAGCATCGTCAGACAGACATGGACAAAAAGCACCCGTTTTAGGGATGGAGGTTTTCAACAGAAGATTGGTTGAATGCTTGCTTGGGGGTTGCAATCAGACATTATCTAATTGTTGAGGGGAACATGAGGGGTGAAATAATGTCACCCAGATGGATCTAATATGGTATGAAAACATGTAACACAAAAAGGTGGCTTTGACAATATTCACCTTATTCTGTAGGTGTGAATGCTGTCATCTAGCTTTTGTTCTGGCCAGCAATAAATGCTGTTAAACATCCTTCATCTTCATGAATTAATTGACTTGAATTAGTGGAGTGCTAAAATGGACCTTACGCTTATAAAAATCTGAAGTTCCTCCATGGTAGCTGGAGACTCCCTATGCCCATTTGTTTTTCCTCACAAATTTTTCTGATGTCTGGCCTAATTAAGTTTCGTATAAAGAATAATGATGTGTAATTTTAAATCTTCACACAGAACTTAGAATGCTGTTGATCCTTAAAATTATGGAATAATGGCAGATGTAACAGATTAAATGTTGCTGCAGCTTCATTAACATCTAAACAAACTTGATTGATCAGGGGTGTGGTACATATGTTTTAAGTATATGTTGGAATTCAGCAGGATTCTGAATCTCCCACTAATTCTTGGCCTACTTCAATCCATAGAAACTAGAAAATGAACGTGAAAATTTGGATGATTTTGAATTTCCCTCTTCTGCAGAAAGTAAGCAAATAAAGCTTTATCCCTCTGTCTGCTTCATCATTTTAATGTACTGATTTTACTATTCATCAGTACCCTAGAACTGTATAGGGTCTGTAATAATAATTATTATTGAATTATTGCATGATGTAACACAGTTTTCTTGGCAACCACAAGGGAGCAGTTTGCCATTGCGTTTGAATAGGTGACAGGGAGGTTCTGCATGCAAAGCAGATATCCTATCACACTGCAGGTGTCCTACCTCCAGACTGCAAAAGACAACACGGGATCTGAACAAGATCCCATAATTTTCTCTTGCTGCTCCTCCACTAGAAGTGAAGGGTATTCCTAACCTTACCTCAATATCTAGCAAGCTCCATCAGTGATCAAGTTGTTTGGCGTTACTGGGAGCCATTCAAGTGACCATCTACTTCCTTCTGTCATTTTCATACTTAACTGGTTTCTAGTCACCCCAAATGACGTCATCATGGAAGGAGCTCACCAAAAGTTGAGGCAAGAATCGCTGCTGTCAGATTTCCCATAGTCACATTACTATGGGTTTTTGAGCAAGTAATCCAAGACTATCTTGGGCACGTCACAAATATTTATCACATTCCCAATATAGTGCTGGGACAACTGCTCCACATCTGAGGAGACCCTGAGTTATGGCCCATAATGATTTTTCCAAGAGCTGATTATAGCTAGAAACAGAATTAACTAGGTATAATGACAGAGCAGTGGCTAAACCTAGTTCTGGCTGGGGCTGATGGGAATGGTAGTCAGGAGGGGGGCTGGTGAAGACTTAAGAGTGCAATCTTAATTTTGTTTACCTCAACGTAAGTTTGTTTATGGTCAGTGATGCTTATTTGCAAAAAAGCGAGGGTAGGACTGAGGTGCTATTGCCATTTCTTCTGCCCTCTTGCGACTCTCTCCCATCGTGTCCCCCCTCAGTGCACAGAGCCACCCCCACTGCTCCCTCCTCCATTCTTGCAACACTCCCATTGTGCTGAACCATCTTCTGGCCCCCAGCTGAAGCTTACCTTTTACCATGCTGGGACGGGGGAGGCAGAGGCAGCATGGTAGGTGTGTCCAGGCTATTTCTGGTTGAAGACATCCTGTCTGTCCCTGAGATGGACTAACAGGCTAGGGTAAGTGCTGTCATAGACTGTGGTCACACCTTTAAACCTTCTTCAGTCCATCGTCTGGTCTTACTGCTCACACCTTTACATTTCTATCCATTTTATTTATGGACTTTCCATTCGGGTAAGTCCAAATGGAAGGTTGAAAGTCCACAGATGAAGTGGATAGAAATTAAAAGGTGTGAGGAGTCAAACCTGAATATGGACTGAAGAAGGTTTGAAGTGAAGGCGTGACCATGGCCATGGAGTATGATATTTCATTTATTCTCTTTATAACACCACCCTCTTACTATCACAGAATACCTGTCTACAAATTTAAGTGACCTTAAGTGATCCAGTCCACCCACTTGCTCAGTTCGGTCACTTCAGTCTTCCATTTCCATTTTTATGTATACATCGCCTTTCCAAAAGAAACTTTTCCCCAGGGCGATTTACAACAAATGGAGAAGAAAAAAAATACAAAGCAAAATACAATCATTACATCAAAGGTATATGGCAAATATAATCAACAACTTAAATCAAAAACAATTTTTCCCCAAGGCAATTTACATAAGTCAAAAATATATTGCATATTATAACAAATAAAAACATTATATTATATAATAGTTTTTAAAAAGGCTGGCTGAAGGCTGCTTGGTCTTTCTCTCCCATTCCTTCCCTCAATTATACTTGCAGGAGGGTGGGTGGATGACCATCCAACCTCTGCTGGAGGAAGACTTCCAGGGATGCAGAATCCATAGATTTATGAGGCCAAGTGTTCCTTCCCTGTTCAACAGTTCTTATGTTCAGAGGATTTTTTCATGATTCCTCCCTCCTTACTTATTAATTTCATCCCACTGGTCAAACTTTTATATATTTGTAAATTACTTCTACTTTTTTAAGCTAAGCATTGCCCGCTCCTTCCGCTTTTCCTCACAGGATTTATCTCCATTTCACTTACCACTCTGGAGTCTTTTTCTATACCTGCTCCAATGTCTCTTTCAGTGTAGAGAGTCTAGAACTGGGAACAGAGTGACATGGCTAAAAGACCCTGCTATTGCCTTTTTATTTATTTATTATTTGTATTTTCATCCCACCGCATATCTGAAGGTCTCAGGGCAGGTAACAACACAATCTAGGAGTGTTGTTGGAGGAATATCTCTGTATATTCCTCTATGTTTGGTAGGGTCAGTTTTCATGTGGGTTTGAAAAGGTCTACACTCACACTGGGCTTAAGATATGCTTGGTGTGGCCCAAACAGCATGATATCCATATAACCAGTGGTTGCCCATGGCCTGCAAGGTACCTCCGAGGAGTTCAGCAACCCAGTTTAGCCTGATGTATTGAAGAGGTTGGTAGCTTATTGTTGGCAGCGGGTTTATAAGGACCAACACCTCACAAGCCCAGTCCTCTGCAAAGGTGAAGGAAAGTTTGACACTGATGGAAATTACAGGTAGTGCTTACCTGTCTCCATCTCTGTCCTCTCTCAGTCTGCTTCACAGTCAGTGGGGGATGAGGAATCCAAAGATTGGTGTGACCATCACAGTGGCATCGCCACAATGCCTGAAACCATCCTTCCCATCTGGCTGTGATGCAGGCTGGGAGAGGAAGCCAGGAGAGTGACAGAGACAGGCAACTCTTGCCTCTAATCTCTGTCAGTGCTGATTGCCATGCCTTGTGCCATCCACTCATCCTCCACCTCTGACAACGAAGGAGAGTCAGCAAGGTGGGACCAGCTTGTGGACATTCAGAGCAAGGCGTCCCTTACAGAGGGGGCAGTTATGCAGGTGCAGCTGAGAGACACAGATGGAGACAGCTCAGATGCCGAGCCCAGTGCCCAACCTTCCCCCAGCCTTCTCAGATGTGAGAGAGAACAGCTGCGGTTGTCTAAGCATTCACAGCACACACACCTGGGCCAAACAGGGAGTGAGTCTTTGTTACTGATTTAAGCCCATCCCACGTTAGCACAAATGTTGCAGAAAACAAATGTGTAACCTCACACCTCCTGTGTGCGTACATCCTGTGTAACCTGACTCCTGGACCTGTTACTGGATACCTGAGAACCTCTGGAATCCTGGACCATCTTTGACTTTGCTTACTCTTGAACCCCAAAGGACTTGGTAGCTTGCTGTGTGCTGAGACTAGCCCTGAGCATGAGCGTGTGTGTTTGCATCACAGTCTCGGCTGGCTTGGGACACTTCACTGATCTTCATAGTGATCACGCCTGTGAGTTGTTGGCCTTCAAAACCCAGCTCTGGAGCACAGGCCAAACGCAGTTCAAAAGAAGACTGACCTCATGCAACCAGAAATATTAAGACCATGATACTAAGACAAGATGCCAGAAGGCCTTTAACCCATCTGAGTTTGGATGGGACAACATGGTACCCTAGACAAATAAAAAGTGTAGATTTATTTTTTCACCACAGTTCAAAAATATACACAGTGCAATTTTACAGTGTTAGGACTTTGCTCTCCCAGGAAAAAATCCCTGTAGAAATAGGGCAACCTTATATATAGTTTGGCTGCTGAGATTAAAAGCAAGTGGAATATAAAAGAACTACACCGTCCACAAATTGTATAATTTTTCATCTGCACCGATAGGGGTGAAGTATGATGATGAGGATCGACCTACGAGGATTGGCTACTATACCTTGCCTCTGATAAAACCCCCTCTTTTTTTACAACCTTAATTTTGACCAATAGGTGTCAGCCTTGTGATGCAGTTAAAGATCAGACAGGTAACACCAAGTGAGAGCAACCTTCCAGAGGGGACTTCAACAACTGCAATGCAATTCTACCAAATTCTAACAGGCAAAATACCATAGCTGATGGTACGGAAAGCTAGTGAGAAAGCTACTGAGAGGTCCTGGAGAATCACTAGCCTCATACTCCCTCATTCCTTTTCCTGGTAGATGCATTGAGGGCTGTTTCTGTAACAAAACAAGGCCTAAATCACAGCTGAAATGGATCTGGACAACCGATGTCATCCACAAGAGCTTGGATCTGATTTCTTTCACCCCAGAAGGTGTTACTAATGCACTCCGTTTCTTTGAGCTAATAGGATGGAGTGATTATGGGCTAAAGGAATCTTCTGCTGGCTGAAAGGGGAAGGAAGGGAGGGGAATAATGAAGTTGTAACAAAAGATCACATGTATCTAAGTGGTTATTTTTACAAAGTGTCTGATTTTGAAAGAGGGAATCCACTCTCTGCAAACTGTTACTTTCTTCCTCTTCAAATTGCCGCTGCACAGCTTCCTCAGAAGCTCACAGATTAAAAAGAGATAGTTCTTCTCCCGTCCCTCCTCCCTCCTCTTCAGATAAGGGGGGGGGGGAGAGGGGATCACTTTCTTTCACACATTTTCCCTTTAATTCCATTTTTAAAATCGTGTGGGGTTCTGCCATAAGGAAGCAAATGGGGAAAAGGCTTGGAGATCAGAAGGAGGCAGCTGTTAGCTCAGGGCAGGAGTGGGTTGAATAATTTCCCACCCCCAATGAAGTCAGGGTATGAGGGTGTCCAATTGCTGACTGCATAGGGAGGCGTTTTTGCTGAGGGAAGGGATAGGGGAGGGGGTTTCTCCCCTGGCAGACCCTGAAGAATGGAGAGTGAATCCACATTCTAAGTTAATGGAAACTCAAAAAAATCCAAATTCACTGCCGATTAAAACACACACCCTGATTTAAATCCGATTAAATTTCCAAGTAGTAATGCAGCCTAAGTGTGGAACCTGTTCAGGGAAGGTCACTGTTGGTTAGAGCTGAATAAAATCACCATTGTACCATTTATGGTGTGAGCTGGATTCATTCCTGTCTAACAGGCATTGCAGTTATATTGTATATTGCTTTATTGTTCATTGCACTTTGTAAATGTTTGTAAATGCTTTCTTCATTTTTTCTGTTTATATTCACATGGCCAAGTGACCAATCAGTCAGTGGGCGCGTCTTCATGGCATGTGTTATTTCAGTTTAAAGAATTCGAAATAAAAGAAACGGAACAAAGCTGTCCAGACGACTTGCAAGTTGATCCGGTTCCGATGGCAGCCTTAACGCGGGATCAATACTCGGAGTCCACATGGCAGCATTGTCCTCCTGCCCATTGCCCACACTCTCTCCTGTGATTGGTTTTCCCTGCCAGGATCCCACCCTCCCTTCTCTTTGCGTCATGCTCCGCTGGGAATTCCCTGCCCAATCCACCCTCCCCCTTCCCAGCAGCAGCAGCAGCAGCAGCAGCAGCAGCATCCATCCATCCATCCATCCATCCATCCATCCATCCATCCATCCATCCATCCATCCATCCATCCATCCATCCATTCATCCAGGCGCTGCGGCGCTGCGGCGCTGCGGCGCTAGCGGCTTCTCCCTGGGGCTCCGCCGCCGCTTTTCCCCTGCTTTGCCGCCACTTTTCCCCGCAGAGGAGGAGAGCCAAGGGGTGGACAAGAGGGCGAAGGGGGCTCCTCGCTTGCTCTTCCCCCCGTGGCCGGGAGGGAACTCCGCCCCCCCACCTCACAGGGACCAAAGCTGGATTAAAACCTTGGCTTGTGGTCACACCTAAGGTTTAATCTAGCTTCACTCCACCTTCAGAGTGAGAGAACATATCAGCAAAGTGACCAGTAGTTTTCTTTCCACATTATCTAGTCTAAAGGTGGATTTTCTGAGTTATTAACCCTGAAAGAAAACCAGCTTGTCAGTTTGC
The DNA here is from genome assembly GCA_023333525.1 of Aspidoscelis tigris stejnegeri. NCBI lineage: Eukaryota > Metazoa > Chordata > Lepidosauria > Squamata > Teiidae > Aspidoscelis > Aspidoscelis tigris. Next base: position 3,345,647 of record JALMGA010000010.1, read on the forward strand.
TGGTGTATTCTCTCACTCTGAAAGTGAACTGAAACTGGATTAAACCTTAGGTGTGACCACAGGCAGAGGCAAAGTAGCCTAGAGGGGGCTCAAAGCGGTTGACATTCTGTTTTCACCCTTCAAGGGACTAAGTGGCTGACAAGCCTTCTCACCCTTAAGGGGGCTGAAAGCGACTGTTCCAAACCTTCAAAGGTCTGAAATTGCGCGAAATTGCAACATTGTTTTTAAGGTGTGAAGTGCTTAGATTGATACAGTGTTTCAGCTTTAAGGACTGGAGGTTTATAGTGGGTGTTTGAGGGTGGATTTTTTCAATGAAGGAAACCCTAAACATGACGTGCTTCTAATACGTTCAGCCATTGGTTACAGTGCGATTGGGGGGGCGGGACAGCCTTAACACTGAATCTCATCCCGGAACGATACTGTCCACACAGTTAAAAAGGAAACACGTATCGACGCACGATCCGGAGTGAGACCTGTTGAGATCAGGATTTATTTCTAATCGGGATAACGTCCTTTAACACGGAAATACCGTGTTAATCCGAAGTGCCGTCTGAACTGCGCAAACTCAAAACGTTTTGAATTCGAGATAACTATGCCATGAAGACGCACCCAGACAGTCATAATCCTTGGGCATGTATAAAATTCTAGTGAAAAACTTCTAGGTAGCAATATTAATACTCTGTTCTTATTTACTTCTAACACCATTTGCTTTTGCTTTCGTTATTGTTCCTATTTTCCTGAACATTTTTCTATATGTACTTCATGCACGTTGTAAAAAACCCCAAAACCGAAGAATGTAAATAATAAACTAAAAAAGTTAGCTGATTTTTTTTTGCCCTAGGGAAATATGGTGGCCATGGCTATGCTTTACAAAGTGCACTGAGAAGAAGAAAAGATCTTCTACATCAACTCAGGGTATGACTCATATTCTAAATATTGTTTTCAACAAATCATTGTAAAATCGGCCGAGCAGTGGCCCATGGGTTGAGTGTGCTGGGCAGAGGAGAAGGCGTTGGATGCCATTTGGAAGGCTATCTTTGATCTGTTCTTGTAGCCACAGTTAGGCTTTCAGGTAGCACTTCAGCCTTCTCTTGCTGCCCTGAGCTCCTGATCTGTGAGCCATTGCCCAAGGCATACTTTCCTGGAGGTAGACCCTTCTCTGTAAGAATGTGTTTATAGATATACAGTGGTACCTTGACATACGAGTTTAATTCATTCCGTAACCTTGCTCTTATGTCAAATCGCTCGTATCTCAAAGCAATTTTCCCATTAATCCATTCCAGCTCCCAAAACACCACCTCAGTTGTTTTTGTTATGTACTGTACTGTATTTACATACTCGTATCTCAAATCTTGCTCTCATCTCAAAGCAAAATATCACTCGCTCGGCGGCTTGTATCTCAAAACACTTGTATGTCAGGGCACTTGTATGTCGAGGTACCACTGTAGTGTCAAGATGTGTTGTGGGATTTGGACTGAGACAGCACATTACTGAATCCACTCTGTCAGTTTTGAGTTGCAGCCAAGGAAATCCAGACAGTGCTTACATTCCACAAGAGCAGAAGGCTGGTAGCTTTATTAAGCATAGTTAAAGTTTCCTCATGGATAACAGAACTCCACAAAAACAATCACTTACGCACAGATTATATGAAGCAATTTTTCAGCTGTAATCTACGCCTACGTATAGCATTGCATCATTGGCTTCTCAGCCAGCTGCCCATCCGTCTCACAATACCAAATGTGGGATTCCACGTATTATGGCTACTAAGCTGGGAACATAGCAATAATACAACAATGACCTTGAGGCCTAGCTCAATTGTAAGTTTCATTTCTGACCCCATTCACCATTTAAATGCCTGACATATAGTTAGGACAGCGCTATCAAACTGGAGGTGGGTACTTAAACATATCAGAGCTTATTTGCCTTCACTCTGGATACATGTGGCCATTTGCAAAAACAAATTTGGTTTTTATTAACCAAATCTAAGATGGTTTCAGTTTTAACTCATGTGAGGTGAAAAATCTCCTCCTCGGCTGCTTTCCTCTCTCACTTACCAGGCCTCCAGCTATCCCCCTTCACTTGGCTTTAATCCAAGTCAGCCAGAAAAACTGCTGTAGGAACGAGGGTTTTCTTTCTCTGGATTTTCTCTGGAAAATCTGGGGGATGAAAACTGGCATGGGGACAGGGCTGGAAAATCCAAGGTGGATTCGGGGTATTGAGGGATTTAATGGAAACCCCCATACCGAATCCGAATCCTATGGGAATGTGCCCCGAGTTAAAAAGTTCCTTCTTTACAATGCCAGCTGTGCTCCCAAGGTTCAGAATTGAGAGCTGTGATTTTTAATTTATTCATACATTATTTAGCTGGCAAAGTTTGCTGATGGCACTAAATTATTCAGAGTAGTAAAAACTGAAACAGATTGTGAAAAACAACAGAGGGACCTTGGGTGACACTGGGTGAAAGGGCAACCAAATGGCAAATACACTTTAATTTTAGTAAGTGTAAAGTGATGCTCACTGGGGCAAAGAACCTCGGTGAAAGATCAGGAGAAGGATATTGGGGTTCTGGTGGACAACCCAGTGAAGGTGTCGACTCGGTGAAGAAAGCAAATTCAGTACTAGGGCTAATCAGGAAGAGACATCATTGGTGAGTCCACATTTAGAATATTGTGTACAGCTCTGATCGTCAAATGTCAAAAGGTTATTGATGAACATGAAAAAGTGCAGAAAATGGCAACCAGGTCTTTGACAAGAAATGGCTTGGGAATAGAGGCAAAATGTTAGGAAGTATACATTGGTTATTGCAGGAACAAAATCTTTTGCAAGATTCCTCTCTGGCACATGGACTGCAGAGCATTCAGAGGAAGCACTTTCGACCAGAACTTGAAGAGGTTTACAGAAGTCCTCCACCTCCTCCACTTCCTCCTCCTCCTCCTGAGCAACCAAGGATTATCCAACAGACAGTAAGAACCTTGTATTATATCCTTAAAGGATAAAATTTACATCGTTGGACCATTCCAAGAAAAACAAGCAACTTGTTCAGAATTCCAATATGCACTCAGCCAGCAGCCTCTCTTCCTCCCTTTCCTCCTTGGTTGTGTGGCCACAATCTATGGTGAAGCCACATTTAGAATATTGTGTACAATTGTGTTCAAACTCCCTTCTCCCCTCCCTGCCCTGCTCCTCCCCTGAGCCTTTCGACTACACCCCTTCGCCCTACTGATGATGAATTCTCCTCCTCTTCACCCCCCCTCCCAAACTTGCCTTGGATTGGGTTTGTTTGCCTGGCAGTCAGGGGGGAAGAGAGGCTGGGTGCATGTGGCATGAGCAGGGGAACTGCAAAACCCAGAAGGGCAAAGTGCTGTAGAAGCCTAGATCTGGTTTGGTTTTTATTAGATTATTTTACCCTTACAGCCTTCTCTCTGCCTAACTGCTCTTCTCTCTTCCTCCCTGCATCCCTACAAAGACTGGATGGGGGTTTGTTTGTTTGCCTCATCCACTCACTAAGGTAGAGTGGGAGTGGTGATGTGACTAGGGAGCCAGGTTTGTAGGAAGGTCACAGCAGCCTTGACCTCTAACCACTGGATATCTGAAGGAGCGCCTTCTTGCATATAGACCTACACATGCACTGAGATCTGAAGAAGAGGGCCTTCTTGTAGTTCCTTCTTTTACAGAGGTATGAGGAACAGGGACATGCGAGAGGGCCTTTTCTGTGGTGGCTCCTAGACTCTGGCGCAGCCTCCCTCTTGAGGTTCAGCAGGTGCCTATGCTGTGTAGATTTCAGCACCTGGTGGAAACCTATCTTTTCACCATTTAAATAGCTTCCTTGAGGTGCTGTCCTGTTAGGAAGGGAAGGGGTAATTTTTTAAATTATGTTTTAATATTTGATATCTTTTATGGTGTGTTGACTCACTGAAGGTGGACTGAAACTGGATTAAAACTTAGGTGGGAGTGCAGCCTTAGTAAATAAGAAGCAAATAATTCAGTAGCCGTAAATCTTAAACCTGTGGCTACAGTTTGGTTGCTGACTGTTTTGGTTTTACCTTCTTATCTTTAAAGTTACCTCCGCAACCAGCAACTATTATTCAACAAATACCTCAGCAGCCTCCACTCATCACACAGATTCCACCTCCACAGCCTTTTCCAGTCCCCCGCTCTGGAAGTATTAAGGAAGGTGAGCATGAAGTATAGACATTTAAAGGCCAAAGGGTCCTTTTGGAAACAGTGGGGGTCTAAGTAATCAGTCAAGAGAATTGTGCCATGTATTTGCAATCCTTTGTACATTTACTTGTAGGTTTTTTTTTTTTTAAATGATGGGTTCTGTTGGTATAAAGGCATAAAATGTGGTTATTTTGGCATTTTCAGATTTGAATAGCTGCTTTTTCTGTCTTTTCCTTCCAGTGTTCCTCCATGTTCAAGGTACCATGCTGTGAAACAGGGGTAGCTGTTTATGAAATGATAGCACCATATAAGCAAATGATATAAAGGGCGCGTCTCCACTTACTTGTAGGAGGAATCTCTGTCACTCTGCTGCCCTGTCTCCATTTTTGGCAACAGTGGGCACCTCACTGGCACAATTGCCTTCCAAGATGCCTCTGTGCAGGCTGTTGTGGAACAATGGGGCCTCTGCATTCCAAAATGAGGTTGCAGAGGGTGCCATGGGTGGGGGTGCCTCCCCCATTAGATGTGACCTAATTTATTTCTTTGGTCATTATAATACCGTACAGCCAGCAAAAATGCTCAGGTGATAGCTGGGGAGTGATATCTGAATTGGATTGGACTATGGGATACTGTAAATTAATCCAAGCTTCTTTCTTATTCAGTAATAGGGATGTGAAAGAATATTTGAAATATTCGTTATTCAAACAAATTTGGCCGAATTCGGACATTCAGATTCAAACTGAATCTCCAGACATTGGTTTTTGAATATTCAAACAAATATGAATATTTTGAATCATTCATATGAATAATCTGGACATTCGTATGTGTACGGATACGTACACATTACATATGTATCCGCACACATCTTATCTGTATCCATTTGCATCTGTACAGATACATATGGGATGAAAACAGGATGCATACAGGATAAAAATGGGATGCATACAGCTGCGTACAGGTACATACAAATGTTGTTGACATTTGTATCATCAAATACATATCAAATATTTGTACAAATAGATACGAATGTATTCAAATCAGTTTGAATTTTAATTCATTTTTTCTCTGTTCATACGAATTTGGACGTTTGAATATTTGATTTGAATTGTACTGAATGTTGAAAATTGCATTCATGCCTGCCCCTGTTCAGTAATGAGGAAGACACTGGCTGCCCTTTCAGAGGAGAATCAAATTACTTAAATTAGGTAGCCAGTGCCTTCTGCCCTCGCTCCACTGCCAATCATGCAAGAACAGAGGAGAAAGGTTATGTAGCCCAATTTGCTGAGAAAATCAAGTTCTTCAGATCTTTCTTCCTGCAGAATGAGAGCTCGTCTTCTTGCCATAAACGGAAAACGTATCTTCACTGCCTCTAAGCTAATAGCCAACAACACAAAGAACACATAAGATGCTTTTTTGTTTACTGCTGCTGAGAAATTAAAAAGTCTCCACATCATTTATCTTCTTTTATCTCTTATAATTAGGGATGTGCACAAATATTCATAGTATTCAATATTCATACAAATTCGTACAAATGCAAACATTGTGACATTCGTATTCATACGAATGCTTCAGAACATTTGTGAACTGGGGAGGTGGGAAAGCAGCTGTTCCAGTCACATCTGCAGCGGATCCAGAGTGCATTCGACATGGATTGAGAGCAGATTCAAAGTGGATTCGGGGCAGATGTGACACTTTCAGAGTGGATATGTTATGGGATACGTACTGGATACGTATTGGATATGTATGCGTTCATATCGGATATTTGTACAATTGGTACAAATACATTTGTATTGAATAGAATCCTACCACATTCAAACGGGATCTGTTTGAATGGATACAAATTTTCTTACATTTGATTGGATGTGAATCAAATGTAAAAAACAAACAAACATTTGTCATAATTTAAAATACAAACCAGAAGAGAGCACTGCTGAGTTACATTTATATGAAAAGGCTCCGATTAAAAAGTGTGGAAGCTGCATCCTGTTGTAATCTCTGATATTTTCCTGTGTGTCTTGCTAGATATGGTGGAAATGATGCTAATGCAAAATGCCCAAATGCACCAAATTATTATGCAGAACATGATGCTGAAATCTCTGCCACCACCTTTGTACCCACCAGCTGGGGGACACGGGACTCCTATGTTATGCCAGGGACAACAGGTGAGCACTGTTTTAAAATGTCTTTCAATACTGAATGAAAGGTGGAGTTTCTAAGTGAAAGAATGCCTTCTAGAAGAGGCTGTGACATTAAAAACAGGAGAGAGAAAAAGCTTCCTGTTGGCTCATCGATATATTTAAGGTGAAAAGGTAGGAGAGTATGTGGCTCCCCGAGGTGTCACATCCTTAGCTGCCTTCAAACATTGGCCTGAAGTTTTACAGGTGTGTGTGGGAGGGGTTGAGTTGTAACTGTTTTTAACCACACATACATCCTTGTCATGGTCATTTTAACATGTTATGGGCAAAAGACTGGTTATAAATTTAAATAAAATCAGCCAATCCACGCTTCAGTATGAAACGTCCAAGAGCAACGTCACCTGGTTCTTGTGTTGGTACAGCCTTCGTAGGTACTGTGTGTAGTCAAAGGAAACCTGTTTTTATTCTTGCTGAACACTTGCACAAACTGCAACTGTAAGACTGAACTGAAATCTTCTTGGTCAACCCACAGCAGCTTCCTGACACCATTCCTCTTCCGAGATTCACACAGCCGCACTGTAGAGCAAGCATTCTGGCAGATGCAATAGTAAAAGCTCCACACCTGCTAGGTCTTCTGGGCAGTGTTATCTGGGAACCATTCGGATGCTGGAAGCCCTGCCCAAGGAGGAGGGATGGTGCTGTAATCCGTGACATACATTACAGTGGAAACTGTGTTTTCTGTATTTTTGAGGAGCTTGTCTGAGGCTGTGAAATGGGGGATGAGAGCTTCTAAACTGTTCAGTGTTACAACTGGCGTGTTAATTTTAATGCATCCTCATGTTCTTAACTACTCACAGCTTCCACCCCCGGTTGTGGTAAGAACAGATAAATTAAGACCATCAGCTATCCATCACCATCATTACGCCACTCCAGGGTTGCCAGCAATTCCACCCCAACTTGGCTTTTCCCTGTGGCCTTCAGGACTCCAGCCTGGACAAGCAGGAGGACTGCCATCTGATGTGCGCCATCTGTCCATCCCAGCTAACACAACACATTTGTAAGTCAGAAAATCTGCTGGAAAAGCCCAGGACTCCCAGACTTGGAAGGACAGTTAAGGAAGGAAATGAGGATATTCCTCCAGTCTTGAAAGTTCTGGTGACCTCTCGGAGCTCAGGTCTCTGAATTCTCTAGCTGGTGAAAAATTGGTTCTCTTTGAAATACCTTGTGTAGTTATCATTTGATTTATAGTGGTCATTTTGATAAGAACATGAGAGGAGCCCTGCTGGATCAGCCCACAGCCCATCTAGTCCAGCATCCTGTCCCACATAGCGGCCCACCAGTTGCTTCTGAATGAGACTTTATTATTGGGTGCAGACCACAACTGCAAGGGAGATTTAAAGAAAGCAAAATGAACAATATTTCTGAACCCCTTCTTTGCTCAGGGGAGAGCACAAGCAGAGGTGCTCAGGCCATCTGCCTGCCTGCTCTGCCCAAGATGGAAGCATGGTTTAGGGTAATTTATGAACTTGTCTTTTGGAGATTATAAAAGAACATATGTAAATGCTTTTTATAAGAAACTGGTTGCTCCGAATTTAGAGTGATTTTTCTCATATCACTAGCTCTCCTCTGAATTAACACACAGAACTAATTTTGTTCCACTTTTGTAGATACAAAATTTCTCCTTGATCAGTATTAAGTGTTTATTCCAATAAGCTTGTGGTCCAAATTTAACTGTACGCTTTGGCTACTAGTTGCCTAAAAGAGCAGATGACTGATGTCCAAAAAAGACTGTTATATTCAGGTAGCAGTATGTATGCATGAAGAAGAGTTGGCTTTTCTATCCCGTTTTTCTCACCCATTTAAGAGGATTCAAAGCTGCTGACAAACCTTCTGTTCTTCTTCCCACAACAGAATACCCTGTGAGGCAGGTGAGGCTGTGAAAGCTTAGAAGAGAGCTGTGACTAGCCCAAGGTCACCCAGTGGGCTTCATGAATAAGAGCAGAATCAAACCTGGTATTTCCAGATAAAAGCCTGGCTCCCTAACCACTAGACCAAAGTGGCTCATAAGCCCTGTTTACAAATTAACACCTGGGCTGGAGTAAAGCTGTCTGCACAATGATATCTGTTCCAACCCAGCCCCTGCATGAGTCCTGTAATTATTGTGCCTCCAATGCTCTCAGAGCCCCTGGGGGACCCACTTCAGTGGGGTACTGCCAAAATGGTTCACTCATGTTAATCTGGAACATGTAGGTGCAACCCTCCATGATCTGGATTTCTTGACCCATGTGTACACAGAGACAAAGTTTGTTCTTCTTTCTGGTGCCCAGGACATCTTCTAATCTCTTCAATAAGTCACCAGAGAGTTTAGACCTTTTCCTAGGCCAGACCCTCTGACTGAAGGAAAAATCTGTCCTTTTTAAACTGCCAAGCTTCTTTTTCCTTTTTGCAATATTTTTTCCAAGGCTTTTTAATATCCCATGTCCATGGTCTAAGCCTCTTCCTTGTTCCAATTATGAGCCCAATCTTAAAACTCTGATGAATCCAGTTTAAGGATTTATGACCAAATTCCTTTCATGATGCCTTTACACCAGAATTTTCCCCCAAACATAACTGGCCAATTATATTTTGTTTTTCTGATCATATCTGGTATCAGAGGCATACTGCAAGCTGACAGTCCATCCCACCTCTGTATGCCTGGCTAGGATAGAAGCAGCATAGGATGGAGCAGGTGCATTCACTTTTTAATTTATCCCATACTCATCTGCACCTCAGATGAAGCATCTGATGGTAAGGCCCTTTTTGGGTGGAACAACAATAGCATTGAACTGTAGTTTGGCACAAGCCTTGCTTCTAGCTGCTCTCACTGCTTATTACAAGCAACGGTCCACTGGTACACTTGTAAGAACCTACTAGCAGCAAAGGCAGCACCACCCAGTTCTTTTGGGGGAGGTTCCACTGACCTCCCTTAATCCGGATCTAAGGAATGGGTCTTTCAACTAATCTGGATCTAGTAGATCCATATTAAGGGAGGTGCCCGATGCGTCCTCATGGTCGGTGCAGCACCCAATAGCAATGGGTGCTAGCCTGCCCACAGTGGAAACACCGGAGCACCCATGTGGCAAATCCAGATCAACCCATGTGGGGCCCACCCATCACCCCAGGTTTTTGGGGTGACAGGGGGTGCAATCTCCATAGACGCTCTGGAAATTCTCTGAAGATTCTCGAGAATGATCTGCCACAAACTTCAAAGATTCTCCAGAGTCTTTGACAAAGGTCCATAAGATTGGCATTGCTTTTGCATGGGGTCCTCTTCCGGGCTGGCTTTGGAGCCGGCTTCGGAGATTGTGCACAGGCTTCGGAGCTTTAGGTTGCAGGGCACCCCCCTGGGTGTGCCCCCTCCAGAGCCCCCTCATAGATCCGATTGCTGGATCACGATGGAAAGGTGCTCTGTATAATCTGGATTTTGATGCCTGAAGACCCCATTGTAGTCCCCTAAGGGGGTCTACAGGAAATTTGGATTATAGGTCCTGAAGCACCCATTCAATCCGGATTTCCTTAGAACTGGTGGAAACAAATGTGGCTCTAATGGGGTCTGCAGTGGAAATGGGGTCTTCCTGCTCTGAGCCTAATGGGTCCTTTACGGGTCCCTAATGAGTGCTTTATGGGTACTTAGTGCGAGTGGAAAAAAACCCTTTGTCTCACACTGTGCTGATTGGGAGCAGATGGTCTTCTCTCTGCAGCAGGGCTTTTCCCGTTTTTATTCGCCCATCTGATATGTACTAATTTCTCTTGCAGGTGGCCAGCAAATGGATACAGATGAGATACCTGAAGCTCTTCATCCAATTGTCTGCTTGAAGGAGCTTGATTTTATCCATGTCTATTCAGAAGCAAACCTTATGTATGTCAGTGGAACTCCTAAGCAAGTTTCCGTAGGACTGCAGTGAAGCAAAGCAACACTATGGTCCCATTATATCAGTAGAAAGCAACACGTACTGCCACTCCTTAAAGTGTGGCAGGTTAAGAAAACAATTCTGAAAAAGCTGGTCTTTTTTACAAGAGTTTTTGGTAGCAAAACCATCCTGGATTTTCTTAATTGATTCTAAAATTCAGCAAGGAGGAATAACTTTTTAAATAAAAATCCACCTGAAGTCAGTTTTTATCCTCTCTCTGTCTGCTGACTTGTTGCTAAGATTCAAAATGAAACCCTCAACATGCTTCCGTTCCCTCTGTTTGTTCCTCTTGTCACACTATGAAGCAATTTTTTAAAATGCCAGCTTGTCTTTCCCTCTCAGAAATCACTGCTTAGGATTGCTTAAAAACCAACTAGGATGTCCCGCTTTACATATGTCCAGTCTGCATGAAGCAGGGCAATTGAAGAAGCAAAATGATGAGCACTGTATACATAAGAAGACGTAGCGTGAGTTTCCACCGGCCCTTTGGTCCAGCATGAATCTGGCTTGAGGGTCCAACATCCTGACACATTGACGAGATTCTCTGTTTCTGTAATCTGGGGAATCCCTGTTCAGATTTTAACAGGATTCACTGCAGGATCCTGTTAAAATCCAAATATTTATTAATGGGAATCTCCTCCCCCCACCCCCTTTTACCTTCTCTGTGCCCCTTTCCTCTGTCTTTCCTCGTCTCCCCCAGTGCTTGCCTTTCCTCCCCACGCTTTTCCTTCATCTTTCCTCGGCTTCTCTGGTGTTTGCCTTTCTCTCTGCCCTTTTCCTCTATCTTTTGGAGAACAGTGGGGAAGGCAAGCAGCGGGATGACAATGAAGGAGGAACAGGGGGGTGGGGATTGACAGCCCAATGCAGGCGGGATGACTGCAGGGAGCCCTCGGCACTGGTAAAAAAAAATCTGGGTTAAGACCTGGGGGGTTTTGACCAGTGGAAATGTAGCCTTAGGGTGATTCTACACTGGCTAATGTACTGACCAGCAAGGGTACATCCCTTCCACTATGCTGGTGTGGTCTAAGGGTAGCCCTGCCAGTAATGGAGGCTCCTGGTATGCTTTCTAGTCTGATATACTGGCCAGTGTGGAATCACCCATATACTAGTAGTTCTATTATACCTGTATGATACAATTCTGTAAATTAAAACATTTAAATGTATTATAGCATCTAGACCTCTGTCGGCCTGGTGATTTAGCACCTTTGTGTGTGTGAGAGAGAAGGAGGGCTCAGGCTGGAGGAGGGAGAGAGAGAGAAGAGGGAGGAGAGGAGAGGAGGAAGAAGTTCCTCCAGGAGGGATTTCCCCCTGTCTGTGTGTGTGTGTGTGTGTGTGAGGAGAGAGAGAAATTTCAAGCCCCTGCAACCCCTTGGAGCTGCCTGTTAATTAGCTCCTTGCCCAGAGTCTGACTCATCCAAGTGGAAGGAGGTGCATAATTAATTAGCTCCTTGTTCTCCTCTCCTGCTCTTGAGAGCTGCTATAAGCCCCTGACAGTTGCTCAGCTGATTGCAGGGCAGCTGTCAGGCTTACCTGGGTGATTAAGCAATCAGGTGGCTATAGGGCACCCAGCTGGGCAACTGTCAGGTGGCTATAGGGGCTGCAAAGAGCAGGGAAGATTTTTAAAAATAGACGCAGGAGCCCTTTAAAACAGAGCGGTTCTCATGTCTGTTTTTAGAAATCTTTCCTGCTGTTTACAGCCCCTATACTCGCCTGACAGCTGCTCTGCAACCAAATAACATGGGAACGTCTGCATGACAATACGTGCTAAGCCCTTATTTCGCATGTAGTACACTTGCAAAGTGGGTTTTTTAAAACACGTATTGTCTCTCATGTAGCCCGTATTAGGGCTTTGCACAGAGACGCTCCCGAGGCAAAGCAGGGTTAAATTCAGAATAAAAATTTCATGGAGACAGGCCCTTTGTTTAGCTTTTTGTGTTGGCCAAGCTCACTTTGTCTTTTCTTGCATTCTGTGCAAGTCTTTGCCTCAAGCTGCTTTTGAATAAAGGCCTTAACCTTATAAACTGTGTGTGTTCATTGTCTCTGAATTCAGTAGAATCATCCCAGGCAAGGCTGGGTCAATATGGAAGAGGAGGAGGAGAGGGAGTTGGCTTTTATACCCCACTTTTCCCACTCATTTAAGGGGACTCAAAGCAGCTGGCAAACCATCTGTTCTTCTCCCCACAATAGACACTGTGTGAGGTAGGTGGGGCTGTGAAAGCTCACAGAGAGAGCTGTGACTAGAAGAAGAGTTGGCTTTTATACCCCACCTTTCTCATCCTTGTGGCCTCAAAGTGGCTGGCAAACATTTTGTTCTTCTCCCCACAGCAGACACACTGTGAGGTGGCCCTGGGCCCTTTCTGCACTTGGCCTTTTTCTGGAGTGCATCTCAGGATACCAGTCTACTGGGCACAGTCTAATGTAGACCATGTCAGGGCTCACCTGGGGCCTTCCATGGTCTGCACTAGCATACAGCTAGCAGGTCCCTATTCTGGGATATATTCCAGAATAAGGCCAAGTGCAGAAAGGCCCCAGGGTCACCCAGCAGGATTTGTGGAGGAGTGCGGCTTCAAACTCTAACCACAAGACCAAACTGGCTTAGGAAACAGGATCTCTGCGTTAACCACATCTGCATTGCTTTGAGGTGGTTGTGGCGGCAGCGGCAGCAATAGCTCCATCCTCCAAACCCAGCCAATTTACTACACTTTGGTACTATGCTTTACAAACTCAGATTCAGGAAATCAGTTATTTAAGGCACCTTAGCCCTACCATGGCTTCCTGGGTGAAGTACTAGAGCCATTTTACACCCTTCACTAGCCGGGACAGCATCCCAGGGCAGTGAAGATGAGGGATAGGATCCAATGCCCACACTTTGGGACACCAGATCTATCCCAAAATTCACAAGTGCTTCCCTAAACACTGGCGAGGCGTGAATCACTGTGGTTACCTCTATGCTAGAGGTGATCAGGTCACAATGGCCTCAATGCCAACCGGTCTGTGCAGCACCATTGTTATGGTGCTGGGGTGACATGGTGCACAACTTCACTTGTACAGTGCAGATGCTGGGGAAATCCCAGGAGCTCCCCATAAAAGGAAGTGCAAAAAGCCCCCTATTTCACTCATTCTGGTGGTTCCTAGAAGGGGCTGATCTAGTGGTTCTACAGATTCTTGGGGCTGTTTTGTTCTCCTCCTTGCTTCTGATGGTCTTGATACCTACATAACAAACTGAAGCAATGGCAAGTGAACTTGAGCAAAACCACCAGCTCCCTGGCCGATGAATCAGAGGAAAGACGTCGGCCCCTATTGTTCAGGCAACTCCTTCCTCTTCATCCACCTCATCAGTCTCCACTAACAACGAGGTCAATCTTTTCATCAGGGAACAACTCCAGGTCATCACTTCTTGAGATTATGACAGTTCTCTTCCTTTCCCAAATCTTCTCCTCTCCTTGTCCCTGCTGCCCCATGGGAAGTCTTGAAGGTGGCACAGCACTTGCATGAAGGAAGCACTTGCAAGAGCCAACACAGGACGGAAGCCTCTAAAGTCATGATTGCTGCCCCTCTTTGTAAAATCGGACACTTTCATCTGATCTCTTTGTTACATTGTGTTCTCTTGTTACTTGCATTCTGATCTCTTTTGTAGCTACATTGTAGCCTGTTCTCTCTAATTCTTCACCTCCTCCTCTCCAACCCCCTTTCAGCCAAGCCCAATCCTCTTAGCATGCAATGGCGAGAGCCTGGGGAAAAGGGGACGAAATCACTGCTTATCTTTGCACCAAGGAAAACTGAGAACACCCCTAAAGCATGGTTCTCTCCCCCCCAAAAAAAATCACTTGCATTCCCATTGCTAAATAGTGAGGATTATCTCTAAATCCAGCAGTGAGACCTGTTTTGATTCAGATATAGATAATCCATGTTTCAGGACCTTTAATCCTCAGGAAATACAGATTCTTTTAAAACTTTGGGAACAGTGAGCACTAAAAATGATTTCAAAGCTCTTTAAATCTTGAATGGGAACACATACCCTGAGCCTACTTTCTAAAAAAATAATCTAAATATAAAATGAAGGTTAGTCCTGGCATGTATCATGTTGCAGACTGTTCTCAGTCTGGCCTAAATCCAAACTAACCAAATTATGTCTGCAATTGGCTATTCTGTCAATTCCCATTTGTCACTGCCTGCAATGTGCAATTTTATTGTCATCTCTCAATCATGTTATAGTATGTATGTCTGATATGTATTCTTGTATTCAAGAGATAAGTCCATTGGCATGTCTGTTAAGAGTGAGTGGGGAGAGGGAACATGAGAAGGTTTGGGGAACGGCTGGGATGTCTCTTAAGATTTTTTTGGGCACAATTCAAGGAAGCCAGTTGGATGGGTGTTCCACAGTATTAGGTGGAATAGTGTAGGGACAAGGTGGGGTGGGGAGAGAATAGCTAAAGCATAATTACAGAGGAATTTGAGAACCAAAACACTTTTGCAGTTGATAAGATCTTTGCCATTGATGTCTGAACAAAGGATCATACGCTTGCACCAGAGGGAGCCTTTGTTTCTTTCCGAGTTTCTAGCAGAGGGCATGATCACACCTGGCTGAACTAGGTTGTCCTGTTAAGAAACTGAACTGAAGCCATCCTAGTCCTGTTCACATTCAATAATCAGTCCTCAGATCGCCATCAGTTTGGGCTGGTACGCTCACACCTGTTATGTTATCTTCCCGAGTCTCCTTTACACAACTCTTTAGTTCTCCACACCTGCATCCCGATAGGATAAAGTTCAATCAATCAATAGTGGCAATGGGGTGTGTTTGGAGTTGTGTAGTGCTGAAACGGGAGTGTTGGGGTGAGGGGACTGTCCCCCCAAACAGATGCAGCTCAGGCATATCCCTGCCAGCATGCACCTCCACCTCTGAAGCTGTTCCATGCCCTTTCCCCTAAAGCTGCTGAATCACTTTTACTTTTCACTCCCTTTCACTGCAATGAAACCTTGTTATCCTAGCATGTTGTTGAAAGAAAACGGAAGCTATATTGTCCTTAGAATTGTATCATTTCTACTCTTGCTCCACACCTTCCCTCTCCGCCTCCCAACAGTGCTTTTCTGGCCATTTGTTTTTTAAATCCCTCCCTATTTTTTTGAAAAGTGCATTATAGTCTAGCACAAAATAGATTTCTATTTGTAAAAAATGATGAGCAGAGTCCTCGAGCTTCAGATCAGAACAAAGGGGAATGGGGGGGGGCAGGATGGTGACATGCAAAGAGCAAACTGCTTGGCAAGCAAAGAAGAAACTGCCCCTGTGACTGCAGCTTTTGGCCAATCCTCCCCTCCCTTGCAAATATGAATCTCCAGGGAGTTCAGCAGAAATGGAAAGGGATGCAAGGAAAGGGGATCACAAATGTGCTACCCACAGCCAGGCATTGGGTGGAACCTCCCAGGGTGGTTCAGCCTCCTCTAGCCCAGTTCTGTGCTAACACAGGGCAAGTGAGAACAGACTGGCTCCCTAAGATGGCTTGACTCCACTGTAAAAGTGGACTTCGGAGAAGCCAGCTTGAGAAGGGGCAGCCCACCCCCAAGATGATCTCCTTAAATGGGTGAAACAAGCAGGGTAGAAAAGCCAACTCTTCTTCTTCTACCCAACCTTTCTCACCCATTTAAGGAGACTCAAAGCAGCTGACAAAGCTTTCTATTCTTCTCCCCACACCAGAAACCCTATGAGGTGAGTGGGGCTGTAAGAGCTCAGGAGAGGTTTGTGACTAGCCCAAGGTCACCCAGCTGACTTCATGGAGGAGGGTGGAATGAAACCCGGTATTCCCAGGTAAGAATCCAGCTCCCTAACTACTAGACCAATCTCTGTTCTCTTACAACAGAATAATCAGTGCAGTTGGCCAGCCCTTCT
The DNA here is from genome assembly GCA_023333525.1 of Aspidoscelis tigris stejnegeri. Taxonomy (NCBI): domain Eukaryota; kingdom Metazoa; phylum Chordata; class Lepidosauria; order Squamata; family Teiidae; genus Aspidoscelis; species Aspidoscelis tigris. Next base: position 3,361,777 of record JALMGA010000010.1, read on the forward strand.
GTTATGCGGAGGCTAGATTATTTGCTCCTCAGCACAAACTGGTCTGGCTACTTTGCCAAGCTGCAAGCTGTATGGATTGTGTTCAGACTCAAGGCAGTTATGCTGGGTTGTTGCTTAATTTGCTCTTTTGTAATCATGTGGAAATCTACAATGAAGTCCAACCAGAGATTGAAAGAAAGTACACTTCCAGTTGCAGGCCCAGCCGTCGGACAAAAGTGCACAGTCAGAAGTGTTACTCATTTGTAGTACTTTGTCCCCTCCTGACGTTAAGCATGTGGTTGTTTAGTATCAATGAGTCCCCAACCCCATGCTTAATCCCAGGAGGGAACAAAGTACTACCAGCCTCTCGGAGAGGGAGGGGCTGGCTATGTGGTTGGAAGAGCCCTTCCTGCTGCTCTGGAGTGAGTTCCTTTGCATTGCAGTAAGTAAGCTTTGCATTTTTAATTTATGTCTGGCGGTGTCCAAAGTTGGCAGAAAAATGGAGAAAATATGTATCAGAAAACATGGGTAACAGCCTGCCTCTTCTGAAACAACCATCACAAGGAGCTTCCTTTGGCTACTAAGATTTTTTTTTTTTAAGGGGAGAGTTGGGCAAAGATGCATGGGTTGTTGGTCTGCTCTAAGGCTGTGTTTAGACATGACAAAAGAGGTGCCTCAGAGGAGCAGCATGTGGCCCTCATATCCCCAAGCCATTTCTAATCCACCTTTTCTAGCACAGAATGTTCAGGAGAGGGGGAGGGGCAGACTGGTGTGAACAATCCCACCTAGAAGACATCTGTGACACACCTCAGAGGTGCTTTTATAGCCTTAGTGTTCTGTTTTGAGATTTCAGCAACAATGCTCCAAAGGTCCAGTTGGGCTGCATTAACATGGGGTGTTTTCCCACTAGCACTAAGTACCCATTGAAGGTCCCATTAAGGACCCATTAGGTTCAGAGCAGGATGACCCCATTTCCACTACAGACCCCATTAGAGCCACATTTGTTTCCACCAGAGCTAGGGAAATCCAGATCATATGGGGCCTTCAGGACCTATAATCCAGATTTCCTGTAGACCCTATTAAAGGGGTCTACAATGGGTTCTTTAGGTATCAAAGCCAGATTATAGGGAGCCTGTTTCCACTACAATTGGGCAATGGGGTCTAGGGGAGGCTCAGGGGAGGCACCCATGGGTGTGTGTGTGCCCCAAACTCAAAACTTTGAAGTCCCTCCGAAGCCGGCTCCGAAGTTCCTCTGAAGTCCCTCCAAAGTTTCCTTTGTAGATTAGCACAGGCTCCAAAGAGAACCCCTTGCAAGAGCAATGCTGTTGTTAAAGGCTCTGGAGGATCTTCAAAGTTAGCAGCAGATTGCTCTGGAGATTCTACGGAGCCACTCCAGAAGATCTTCAAAGATTCTCCAGAGTGTCTATGGAGCTTGCACCCCTGTCCTCCAAAACACCTGGGGTAACAGGCGAACCCCTCATGGGTAGATCCACATGGGTGCTCTGGCATTTCCACAGCAGGCAGGCTAGCACCCATTGCTATTGGGTGCTAGACCACCCGTGGAAACACACTGTGTACTTCCCTTAATCCGGATCTACTAGATCCGGAATAAGGGAGGTACCCATTCCTTAAATCCGGATCATCTTAGATCCGGATTAAAGGAGGTCAGTGGAAAACACCCATGGTGGACATGTTCTGAAATGACAGATAATTAGCTTAGAGGCCGTCTTCAAAGTTCTGCACGATGATGAGCATTTGTGTGTGCCTGCTTTTTGTGAATCAGTCCAGTTCATGACAGTAGCCAACTTTATTTTGGGAAATGAGAGCAAAGACGTAACCTGTTTGGGGAGGGAACCATACTTTTGGGGGCATGATCCCCTTTTCCTCCTATCCAGTGTCAGACTTCGCTGTCACTACTGGGGTGAGTTGAGAGAACAAAAGAGAAGACGCAGCATAACTTTCACTTCATCTGCCTCTTCCTTTCTCTTCAATGTACCCTTCCTAAAAGGGGACTTTGTCAGAAAAGTGGAACTCTGCTTCGGTAGTTTTAGGGCAAACAGCAGAGTACAGCCTATCATTTTTCTTCATGAGCAGCTGGGGAGTGGAGGTGCTTGCTGGTTTACTTATTTATTGTTTATATTTCTATCCCGCCCTATACATGAAGGTCCTAGGGCAGGTAACAACACGTAAAATCAAATATATTAAAATAATAAAAGCATATATTAAAACAATATATATTAATGCCACATATTGGGGTATGCCTCAGCTAAACAGTTCCCTTACCTTATCAGTACCCCATGTTGCCATCTAGTTTCCCATCAGCACCACACAATTTCAATGGACTTTCCCACAACTCCATGGATTTTTTGTGAGGTGGAGGTGATTTGCTGACCATTGGCTTCACTAGTATGAACATTGATCCCCTGTTCATTGAGCTCTCCCTATTGCACAGTTCTGCAAATCTGGACTTGCAGAGAAAAAGAAATTGAAACTGAAGGCGGTGGAGAACTGCTATTGCAAAGGAAAAGAGAGTGAGACTGGGCTTTATAGGTGCTCTACCATGTTGTCAACATGAAACTGAAGTTGCGCTTGGGTGCACTGCAGATGGAGGGGGAGAAGAAAGAAGCAACATCCCCATTACAGACTGCCCTGAGGTGGGAATGGAGGCACGCAGGTGAGCACTCTGCCATTATGCGGTGTTTTGAAATTGCAAAGTAGTGCAAAACTGGTATTCCAAAGAAAAGGAAACGAGACTAGACATTGAAGAAGTTCTGTCATGTTGAAGATGTGGAAGTGAAGTTGTGCTTGGGCAGATACAAGATGAAGGGGGAGAAGGAATAAACAGTGAATGAGTCATAGTGCTGCCAAGTGCATGAGCTCTAATGCAGTGGCAGGGAAATGCGGAGGGGTGGAGTTTGACTTTTTCACCTCAATGAAGTCATGATTTGAAGGACAGAACAGCGTCCAGTCATTGACTGCTTGAGGAGGGGTATTTGATGAGGGAAGGAGAGAAAAGGATAGTTTCTTCGTGCCAAGCATGGGGAAAATGAAGAGTGAGAATAACAGAGTTCTTTTTGAGTCCGTGTTATAATGCAAATGTGAGAACAATGTGAACATATACTCCATCCCTGTTCCCCCACAATATGGATTTTCCATGGCGTGTTGGAGTATGGCCAGTGAGGCTTCTTCCAGATAGCAGGGGGAAGAAACAGCTCTTTAAAGAATGCCAGTATTTCCCCAAAATGTGGGCCATCAGAAAACTCCAGGCTCCTTTGGAATAGCAATAGATTGGACACCTGTCTGGGGGCTCGCCAGACATCCTTTCCTTTTTTCTGCAGGCACCACAATCTCCTGGGTGTTCACACTGGTCCTGGCTTAGAGGAGTGTATGCCACAATCACAAGTCTCAGGCAGCATGCCAGAAGAAGAAGAGCTGGCTTTCATACACCACTTTTCTCCCCCTTAAGGGGACTGAAAGCAGCTGACAAACCTTCTGTTCTTCTCCCCACAATGAACACCCTGTGAAGTGATAGCTCAGAAAGAGTGTTGTGACTAGCCCAAGGTCACCCAGCTGGCTTCATGGGGGAGGGCGGTATCAAACCCGGTATTCCCAGATAAGAGTCCGGCTCCCTAACCACTAGACCAAACTGGGTCACAAGAGTTGGTTCAGGAGTTGAGGAGATAAGTCAAAGTCCCAAGCCTGTTGTGGAGCCCCAACGCCACAGGGTTCCTTACTAAGGATTTGCACAAATGTTTTTTGGGCATTCGATTTGAAATGAACAGAATGTTCAAAAATCCATATTTGTACAAATAGATCGCATTCGAATGTGGTAAAATTATATTCAATACGAATTTATTCGTATGGATTTGTATGCACATTCGGTACGTATCTGATACGAATAGATGCGTATCTCATACGAACAGATAGGTATCTGATACAAATAGATACGTATCTGATATGAACAGGTACGTATTTGATATGTTTCCTCAGCTTAATGAATATCTGAACTATTCATACGAATGTCTGGAAACATTTGTATTCATTTGAGTGTACGAATATTGTAATATTCAATTCGAGTTCAAATGTCTGAATTCTGCCAAAATTCTAATGTTACAAATATTTGTTTACATCCCTACTCCTTACCCGTTCCTCACTGTAGAGCCAGAGGGGCTGAAGGATTCTGCCAAGCAGAGATCTTGCCATGTAAGGGTTAATTTTAATCTGGAATTGTATTATTATTATTTTTGCTACGATCTCCCTGAATTAGGGATGTGCACGAATATTCGTAACATTCATTGTTCGCATGATTTTGGACATTCATACACAAATTGAATGTTATGACATTAGTACATTGACACTCATACAAATATTAATGTTCCGGACAGTCGTATGAGTAGCTCGGACATTCGTTAAACTGGGGCGGTGGGAAAGCAGCTGTGCTAGTCACATCTGCAAAAGATCCAGGGTGAATTCAACATGGATTGAGAGCAGATTCAAAGTGGATTTGGGTCAGGTTTGATGCTTTCAGAGCAGATATGTCACTGGATATGTACCAGATACGTATCGGATATATATGCATTTCTGTTGGCTACATATCAGATATGTATGCATTCATGTTGGATATGTATTTGTTCATATTGGATAGATATCGGGTTTTCATATGAATTTGTAAGAATTCATATAAATACATGGGTATCAATAGTATCCTACCACATTTGAAGGGAAGCTATCCGAATGAAAGAATCCTAGAGTTGGAAGGGACCTCTAGGGTCATCAAGTCCAACCCCCTGCTCAGTGCAGGATTTCCTAAACCATCCCAGACAGATGTAGGTCCAGCCTCTGCTTGAAGACCTCCAGCGAAGGAGAACTCACCGCATACTGCTGTGCCCTAGTTATTTGAAACTTACTTTTTGTTGTTGTACCTTTAAGTCTTATTTTTGTTGCTCCAGGGAATCAATAACCAATGTAGATCTCTAGCAACAGTTGAGTGACAATATTCTCATGGGAGTTGGATACAGTTGAATATACTCTGTGCTGTCACATTGCCTGCTGTGTGGCAGGAGAAGATCTGCTTCCTCCCCCCCAGCAAACATTTCTCTATTGAGCAACATTCACTCTTTCTTTCTGAACTACAAACCAAGCTGCACGCAAGCAATGGAGTCTTCCGCTATACCCAGGAAAAAAGTGGCTATCGTTGGAGGAGGATTGGTAAGAAACCTTTGTTTTTTCTTGTGCCCATACAGTCTGTTGTTTGTAATATAATCTATAGTGAACAATTTAAAAAGAATTTTAAGAATGGCTTCTGCTGATAGCATTTTAAACATTCACTGTATTTTTGCTTGAACAGTAAAATCTGTATTAACTGGAGAATTTGCAATGTCTCTGATAGGTATGGTTTAGTTCTCTCGTATCTTAGGTTTTCCTCCCTGGAGCATGTTTTTTATGCCCTAGTGTTTCCCACTATATATAATCTAGGTTTCATAAAGCAAGTTATTAGAATGTGACACATCTTCCTGCAAATTTTGCTGCTCCAGGGGATTTGACTTTGCACAAAGCTCACTCCTAATTCTCCATATTATATTGGGTTTCTTTTGTGTATGAAGTGCATCTTCAGTAGTTAAATTCAGGCAATTCTTCTCAAGATTTCAGATTTTTGAAAACACACACTCTTGAGTAAAACGTACTTTCATGACGCTACTTCTTTGTAAGTACAATTATCTAGGAAGCCACCTAGATAACTGAGCAAAGAAACAGAACTGTGTTTGTCCTGACAGGACTTTGCTCCTTGAACCTTTGAAGGAATTTACTATTATCCAGCAGCCGCTTATGTAACTTCTAAATTTTGTAACCTAAAGATGCAACTACATTCCAGGTCTGCAGATACATAGGAAAGTACAGTGAGAAATAAATGCTTATTCCTCCGTATGGACTCTAGAATAGACAGTGTGCAGGATTAGAGAGACAATGGCAAGATTAGACATGTCGAAAGGAATAAGAGCTTTTCACTGACAGCAAAGATCAAAAGTGTTAAAATATCTTTGTTGCAATCAGATTGGGACACTGAGAAGGGGTAGTAATATTCCTTGCATGTCTGTTCTTCAGTTCTTTGGTACTGAGTTTCCTAACTAAGCCAACTTGTCTTCAAATAACTGGAGGAGAGCAGAAATTGTCAAGACCTACCTGAGAGATGGGGTGGATCACTCATCTTGGAGCTGTGAGGGAACTCCTCTTGAAAAAAAATCATAGAATCATAGAGTTGGAAGGGACCTCTAGGGTCATCGAGTCCAACCCCATCCTCAATGCAGGATTTCCTAACCCATCCCAGACAGATGTAGGTCCAGCCTCTGCTTGAAGACCTCCAGTGAAGGAGAACTTACTACCTCCTATGGCAACCTATTGCACTGACTGAGGCTGGGGGAAAATCAGGATGCTTCCAAGGCCATTTGCTGGTTTTCGAGAGCAGGAAAATGTTTGTCTTTGTCTCTACTTGAGATGCCCATGAGCATTTGGTGGGCCACCATGTGCGACAGGATGCTGGACTAGATGGGCTGTGGCCTGATCCAGCAGGGCTTCTCTTATGTTCTTATGTAACACTTTTGTTGCAGGTGGGGTCTTTGAATGCTTGTTTCTTTGCAAGAAGGGGATTTTTAGTAGAAGTCTATGAAACTAGACCAGGTATGTGCATGGTGATATGTGTACAGTTCTACTGGAAATTTTCCCTCTGTGTACATGTGTGGATGTACCTCAGGACTAGGGATGTCCACGAATATTAAAAATATTAGTTATTTGTATGAATTCATATGAATTTGCACATTTGTATACTAATCAAATATTCGTATGTGTCCGTATGCATATTGTGCATATCTATACACATCTGTACGGGATGAAAATGGGATGCATACTGGATGCATATGGATGCAAATGGATGCGTATGAATATGTATGAGTTTCATATTGTTGGATACGTAATGAATATTAATACGAATAGATACAAATGTATTTGTATTGGTTCAAATGTTCAGACATTCATTTTTCTTTATTTGTACGAATTTGGATTTTGAATATTCGACTTATGAATCGAATGTCGAAAATTGCATTTGTCCACACCCATACTCAAGAACAAAAATTATAGAAAAAGATACTATGGAAGCTTGTGTAGCTAAGTTATATCTAATTTTAAAAATCCAAAGGCAACTATTCTGTAGTATATTTTGCAATAAATCAATCTAAGGTCAACAAATGGTTATTAATTTTGAATAGGCAGCATGATGGAGACAGGGTGGCACTATAGGGCCTCTCCTATGAAGATCAGGCTCATACTGTCTATGTCGGTGATGGCCAACCTATGACACGCGTGTCACAGGTGACACACCAAGCCCTTTTGGGTGACACACATGGTCATCCTGACACCTGAGCATGTAGTACTTGCTTGTTCTTGAAGTGTACGAAATGCCAACTTTTAACTGAAGATTTAGCAAACGAAATTCAGCAACAAAAGTAACTAAATTATGGATATTTCTAGATGTGACACAGCACCCAAGTTAAGCTAGGTTTTCTTGCGAATTTTGACACACCGAGCTCAAAAGGTTCACCATCACTGGTCTAAGTAAAGAGCTGTCGCACTGTTTGCTCTTCTTCTGCAAAACTGGGTTGGGAAGTCAGCTATCCATAGTCTTAACACCAATACATTAATGTGGTAGAGTAGAAAGGACTGTTCCAGGGTCTTTCTGCAATTGCCCTTACTCTGGAAAATATCTGGGAATATCTGTCTACATGATAGTGCAGACTATGGCAGGCCCCAAGCAAGCCCTACCATAGTCTGCATTAGTATGTGGACAGCAGACCCCTATCCTGAGATATAGGGTGTTTCTGCACTGGCCGCTGAGAAACAGGTTAAAGAAAATCTGTTTCCCGGCGATCCGTCCTCCAGAGGATCTGTCCAAAATAGGGACAGATCTGAAGAGGCCTCACATGTCCACACATGCGCAGGGAGGACAGATCCTGCAGGCCGGATCTTCTGGGTGCTGTGTGGAGGCCACAGCACCCATTCCCAAAGGCAGCCGACCTCCCGCGCCGCTGACGCCACCCCCGGAGCCGTGGGACTGGAGCATTCAGCTGCCAGTCACCATGCATTTCTGTCAGCACGCAGCATGCAGGGGAGGGGCTCTGGAGGCAGACTGGCTTGCTTCCATCCCTCCCAAGATGGCGGCTGCCGGCACATCCATCCCGTTGCCTCTTCTTGTGTGGAAGCATCCTGCTTCCAAACAGATCGACGCAAGGGGAAGGATTAAAGACCTAATTTTCCAGGTCTTCATGGAGGATGGATTTTTTGGCAGCAAGACCCCATTAAGGCCAGATCTCGTGCACCGCTGTGCGGAGGCAGCTGCCTTGAAGGGTCCCTCAGCCATCCTCCAGTGTGAAAGGTAAGTTTTGTATGTGTCTTTAATGGGGTTTCCGTGGCCAGTGAGGAAACAACCATATTCCAGAATAAGGCCAAGTATGGAAAGGGACCCTGTTTTTCCAGACCAATGTGACTATTTCTTTTCTGCTTTTAAACACAGAAGTGGCCTCCAAACTTCCATGACCAAAATGCTCCATTACATTCCAGATATCCGTGGTTCTGACGTTGTTCGAGGTAGAAGCATTAATCTTGCTCTGTCTCACAGGGGGAGACAAGCCCTTAAGGCAGTTGGAATGGAAGATCAGGTGAGTGCTCCAGAGTTGGTTTTATGTTTTCCTGATTCACATATGAATATTGAATATTCATGTACATCCCTATAGGAGATGTTGTGTCCTCCCAAGGGAAGGCCATTCTGCTACCTGGGCCCCACCACAATAGGGCCCCTGCATGTGCCACTCAAAAATCTAAGAGTGGCAGAAATTGTCTGTATGGGAGGAGGGTGTTCCATCAGGTATTTATGCCCTGAGTGTTTATGGCTTTATATGTTAGTGTCAACATCTTCAATTGAACTTGGTATCAAACAGGCAACCTGTGCATATCTTGAGGTACATCAAGCTAGAGACAACCTTCAGCAGACTTGCTGCTGCATTCTGTGCTGGTGACAGCTTCTGAAGAATTTTCAGCTGTTTGGGCTGACTGAGGAAGCCATGGTGCAGAAATAACCCATATGACATTTCAGTGGAACAAGGAACATTTTCATGAGAATCTCTCTTCATGGTGGGAGATCCACGTTGACCTAGTGTCATGTCTCAGGTGGGTGAGGCAACACATGCACATGCTTACGGCAGTCCGTTGAAGGCTCAAGAGTAGTCCACATCAGATCAGTCCAAAATCAGGGTTCCAGAAGTTCAGCAAAAGTCACAGCAGGGTCCAAGATTCACGTGTGGCTTCAGGTGCAGCTGGTGTGTAGGTACAATTCTATGAGTTTTGCCAGAGAGGGATGGGCATCATGTCTGGCCAGCTCGTCCAGCACCTCTTCAGGCGTGGACGGGAGTTGCACAAGTTTTGTCTGCAATGCCAGGCCAGCGTGTGCTGCTCAGTTAAGTAGGGGAGGCAGCACCACACCCTTGCCAGTGCAGCTGCACCAGCCATTGCGATCTGTGCCTCACTTGTTTCTGCTGTCTAAGCAGCAGGGTTGAGGGGCACTCTTGGGCAACCTGTCTGAGCTCTCATCCCCAGAGCTGTCTGCATGCTCCCCCAAAACTGTCCCCTGACTGCTGTGCCCTGTTTGCTGCCCAGACCATTGTGCCATTGAAACTGCACTCTCCTCGCCCAAGGAAACTGGACTGGCAGAATGGGGCATGACACCTAAAGTGATCTGGACCTTCGGGATCCAGTCCACACTGAATCAGGTCCACAGAGTTTTGGACCACCACAGAGACCCCATGCAACCCACAGGTGTTTAGCACCTGCTGGTAATGGGCGCTAAACAGGGCAACCGTGTGAACACTACAGCATGCCTCCTGAGGCCCTGATTAGGCCCGAGGAGGAAGTTCTGCCCCGGTGGCACAGTGCGATTGGCCCACATATTCAGCTTGCAGGTATGCGGAAGTGCGGTCTGCGATCCAGTCTTCGTGAGGGAAGACTGGATTGAAGACACCATTAAAAGGGTCCTCTGGTAATCTGGATCTAAGGGCTCAAAGACCCCATTAGGAACAGAATCTAGAGGCACTCCTGTGGATGATGCAATCCTCATGAGGTCCTCTTGGGGTCCTTATGGTGTCTTCCTTGTGGAAGGTAAGTGGTGGTTCCACTCCTAATGGAGTCTTCTTGGGTTCCTGATGAGGTCTTTGTGGCCCATGTGAAAATGGCCCTAGACTATATGGCATCATTCACTTTGGGAGCCAAGGGGCAGCAGAGACTGGAAGAGGAGGGACACTATATAAGGCTTTACTTTGATTTTTCCCAAGAATGTTTTGGCCTGTCGTATACAAAATGTTGTGCAGAGAGATCAAAGCAAGGCTCTGAATTGTACCTAGTCTTGCCCCATTTCTGCCCCATGTGATCCAATCAATGGCCTGCCAGTGGGATTTATATTTTACCAGATAATTGTTCATGCTGTCAGATATGCCCAGAAATGGACAAACAGCTGTTGCAGGTTTCTACAGTAAGCTGTGCTGTCATGTGCTCTCAGAAATTGGTGAGATCATTGTCACCTGGTGGGCTGTGATGCTGATTAGGCCCTGGGCTGGACACAGACCAAGTGATGCCTCCAGTGGAGCTCCAGTGTACCCATATATTCTGCAGTGACTGAGCTTTGAAAGGCAGTGTAGTTCAATGGCTAGAGTACCTGTCAAGAACTGAGGGGGTCCTTTGGGTTAAGATCACTGCCTGCTGCGGAAGTACCCTGGATGACCCTGGATAATTGTGAAAGGCCTTTTGTGAATTGAAAAGAGGGGGCTCTGCATGTGGTTTGGGTGATTTCAGCTACTCTTCAAAGCCAATAATTCTTTCTTTGAATTTCAGGTTGTGTCCAAAGGTATTCCCATGAGAGCAAGGAGGATTCATACACTTTCAGGCAAACAGTATTCAATTCCCTATGGGAAAAAAAATCAGGTATCCCAAGTACCCTTTGATAGTCTACTCCTTAATTAAGGTCTCTTGGCATTTGGCACCAATTCTTAAAGTTGTATGGAGGGAGTCTGTGTACTTCTGTTTATGTTGCCCTCTTTTATGACCTCAGTAAGAACCGCATTGCCCGAAATCTGAAGGGCATGTCTGATGCTGTCCATTCAGCAGTGGTGATCTCCAGACTGTACTGTTATGTGAATTGGTTTATTCCTGGAAGGGGAATTATCTCCCTGTTCACAACCTTGGGAACTTAAGTGAAAAGGGTAGATTTAATTAAAACACTTGGCAGGGCATAGATTCCTGAAGGGAGGGAGAATACAAGGAAGAGTCCAAACTATTAGGATTTTCAAATATAAATGATCTTTATTAGCATAAACACAGAATAATGAAACTCAAGCAGTAGGCAAAGAGAACAATGGATTTTAGAGGCAGAGAAAAGTGGTCAGCAGTTGTCGGTCAGCAAGGATTAGAGACACTTGTTGCAATTTTTAAGAGGCTTAGACAAAGGCTGACTGAATTTTACTAGAGTTGTTTGAATTCCTATTGAAGGGGCCGATCTGGCATGCATTACTGAGACCTGGGTGGATGAATTGGGTGGGCCTAGTCTTGCTCAGCTTTGTCCCCCAGGATACTCAGTGCAGCACTGTTCCAGACCAGAGGGTAGGGGAGGGGGAGTTGCTGTAGTCCACCGGACGTCCATTCCCCTCACCAGACGACCAATTCGCACTGTAACAGGGGTTGAAGGCCTGTTTATGCTGTTGGGCCAGAGAGACAGGATAGGGATGCTGCTGGTGTACCGTTCACCCCACTGCCCAGCATCCTCCCTATCTGAGCTGGCTGAGGTGGTCTCGGATGTGGTGTTGGAAGCCTCTGCCACGGTGGTGTTGGGGGATTTCAACGTCCACGCCGAGGCTACGCTCAGTGGACCAGCTCAGCTCTTCATGTCCTCCATGACAACCATGGGGCTGTCTCAACTTGTATCTGGTCCGACTCATATAGCAGGTCACACCCTTGATTTGGTTTTTGCCTCAGAGCGGACTGGTGAGTATCCGTTGATAGGAGGGCTGACTGTCAACCCGTTGTCATGGACGGATCACTCGCTGGTGAGTTTTGGACTTAAAATGGCAGCTCCCATCTATGGGGTGGGACCTATTGAAATGGTCCGCCCCCGGAGATTTATGGAATCCGAGCGATTCCTGAATGCTCTGGGGGATTTTCCGGTTGGCATGACTGGCGCTCCTGTCGAAGCCCTGGTTTCTCTCTGGAATCAGGAGATGAGCAGGGCTATTGACACAATCGCTCCCAAGTGCCCTCAGCATGCTTGTGGAGCCCGAAAAGCTCCTTGGTACTCCATGGAGCTGCGGGCTATGAAACAGGAAGGTCGACAGCTAGAGCGCAGGTGGCGTAAATCCGGCTGTGAATCTGACCGAACACAGGTTAGAGCACACTATTGTGCCTACCATGTGCGGTGACGGTGGCGAAAAAGAATTTTTTCTCTGCCACCATTGCGTCCTCGAGTAGCCGTCCAGCAGAGCTTTTCAGAGTAGTGAATGGCCTCATAAAACCAAGCTCAAAGAAGCATGAGCCAGGGCCAAGCAATATCTGCTGTGACAAATTTGCAAAGCACTTTGAGGACAAAGTCGCCCAGATTCGTAGGGGATTGGATGTCACAATTGGACAGAGTCCAGATGAGGCGTCCAGAGAACTGTCTGGTCCTGTTTGGTTGGATCAGTTTCAATTGTTGCAGCCTGAGGATGTGGACAAGCTACTTGCGGGGGTACGGCCGACAACATGCTCTCTAGATCCCTGCCCCTCATGGCTGATAAAGACTAGCCGACAAGGTATGACCGGGTGGATCCAGGAGGTAGTGAATGCCTCTCTGAGGGATGGGGTGGTTCCACTGGCCCTGAAACAGGCTGTGGAGAGCCTCCCTGGATCCAGAAGATCTAAACAACTATCGCCCGGTAGCTAACATACCTTTCTTAGGCAAGGTTCTGGAGAGAGCTGTCGCTGTTCAACTGCAGGCATGCTTGGAAGAAGCTGATTATCTAGACCCATTTCAATCTGGCTTTAGGCCCGGTTATGGCACGGAAACCGCCTTCGTCGCCCTGGTTGATGACCTTATCTGGGAGAGAGACAGGGGGAACGCTACCCTGTTGGTTCTCCTGGACCTCTCAGCGGCTTTTGATACCATTGACCATGGTATCCTTTTGGAGAGACTACGGAGTTTAGGAGTGACAGGCAATGCGTGGCACTGGTTCTGCTCCTATCTCCAGGATAGATCTCAGATAGTGACTGTGGGAGACACTGTTTCGACACCCTGGGAACTCACTTGTGGGGTTCCTCAGGGGTCGATCTTATCTCACATGCTATTTAACATCTATATGAAGCCGTTGGGAGAGGTCATCCGGAGATTTGGAGTGAGGTGTCATCAGTATGCAGATGATACCCAGCTCTATCTCTCCGTACCATCTGAATCAGGAGAGGCGGTTGAAGTGCTTGACAGGTGTCTGGAGGCAGTAATGGGCTGGATGAGGGTGAATAAATTGAAACTGAATCCAGACAAGACAGAGGTGCTGTGTGTCACAGGGTCTCGGGTCCGGGTAGTTGGGAGATACCCTGTCCTTGATGGGGCTGCAATGCCCTGGAAGGGACAGGTGCGTAACTTGGGGGTACTCCTGGACACTACGCTAACACTTGAAGCTCAGGTGGAGGCCGTGGCCAGGAGTGCCTACTCCCAACTACGGCTAGTCCGTCAACTGAAGCCATTTCTGGATAGAGACGAGTTGGCCACAGTTATCCATGCTCTGGTAACCTCTAGATTGGACTACTGTAATGCACTCTACATGGGGCTGCCCTTGAAGACGGTTCGGAAGTTGCAGCTAGTGCAAAACGCAGCCACGAGAGTGCTGACCGGAACATCTAGCCGGATGCACATCACGCCGGTTTTAAAAGAATTGCACTGGCTGCCAATTCACTACCGAGCCCAATTCAAGGTTTTGACTTTGACTTATAAGGCCTTAAATGACTTGGGCCCCAAATATCTAAAGGAATGCCTTCTCCCATATCGACCTGCCCGTGCCTTAAGATCAAGTGGCGAGGCCCTCCTGGTTGTCCCACCGCCTTCAACAGTGAGGTTGGTGGGCACCCGGGAGAGAGCCTTTTCTTTGATGGCCCCCAGACTGTGGAGTAGCCTCCCCCTTGAGGTGCGTCAGGCCCCTTCCTTTTATATATTTAGGAGGGCAGTAAAGACGCACCTCTTTGCCCTGGCCTTTGGCTAAGCTGTTAATGTTCCCTCCCCCAGTACAGACATTATCATTTTAAACATGTTGTATATTGTTTTATATGTACGGAATTTTTAACGTCTTTTAATGTGCATTCTGTTTTAATCTGTTGTTTTAAAGTTGTAACCCGCCCAGAGACCTTCGGGTATGGGGCGGGATATAAATGTAAATAATAAATAAATAAATAAATAAATAAATAAATAAATATTCAGGCACTGATTGTATTGAGTGATTCTGAGCTAGCTTTCCTTTATCCCATAGCACCAAAACCACACAACCCATAAACTCCTCCCAAGCACTCAGCTCTTGTACCAATACCCTACATGAAGATCTTTGATGTTGCCACCTCCCCACCTGGCAATCGGTTTCTCCTGAATACTAATTCAGCTAAACAAGGAAGAGGATAATTAGTAGCAAATTCTCACCCTTCCAGAGGCTCAACCTGATTTTTCACAATACTGTTAGGAAAAAGAAAAAAGGGAAATGGGGGAGGTTAAGCCAAACCAAGAGGGAGACTCTGTACCACCCTTGAAGACATTCACAACAAATACCTGAGAGGTCACACTTCCAATGACATTATCTGCCATATAAGAATTCTTAGAACTGAGTAATAGCTAGACGGGAAAGGAGCACGATTAACCAACGTTGACTGTCACTTGCACTTAAAGTGCTAGTCAATTTGGCTGTTCCCTCCCCCGTGATCAAATACTTACCTTATTTGGTCAAGGGCTTGGTCCTCCTCTGGGCACTGCCATTTTGGCTGTGGCGCACTCTGCAACTGTGTGTGTGTCAGTGCTGTCACCTTGACAATGTAGATGTTCTGTGCATGTGCAGTCACGTCTATGGTCATCTGAGGTACCATTGCACTTGTGTGGCACCTCAAATGACCCTTGAGTGCTAGAAGAAGACTGAATGGTTGCTGCCTGGACGCTTAATGTAAGTCTCTGGTTAATGTTGGTTAACGTGTGGAGCACAAAATCGTTAGTGAACTTCTGGTGAGGGTGGATACACTTGGAGGCTGTAACAGCCCACTCCACATGTGTATGCTCTGTACCAGAGGTTCACTAATCATGCACTAGAGGTCGTAGTTCAAATGGGCCTCTGCAATGGGGCAAGAAAGCAGGGATAAACTTCCAAAAGTGGGAAAATAAGTGACGGTCAAGAGAACACAGCAGTCACATAATCTGAGTTGTGCCAAGTCAAAAAGTAACCAGATTAACATGATAGACAATGAGTCATGAAATCTTCAAATTATTTTATAATGTCAAGACTAGCCATTTCTGATACAGAGCTATATTGGTTCATTCCCATCATTCTAGTGCTCCTTTTCACATTAAAATGATTTTAAATCAAAGTGCATGAAGATACCATCCAACAGACCAGGAAGGTTCCTGGCACTTTAACTTTTTATATGCTTTCCTACAGTTTATTCAAGTGAATTTACGTAATGAAAAACAAATATGTAATAGTTTGAAATATAAACTCCCCATATACACGACAGTCAGCTATGCTATGAAGATTTTATGGAGAAAAGCAAACCAAAACCCTACCATCTGATGAGAAGTGGATCACTATCATTTCAAAAACTAAGCAATAAAATGAGGACATTCCAACAGGAGGGGTGCTAAACTTCAGGAAAGTGTGAAAGACAATCAAGGGACACCTCTTCCCATCTAAAAAGCAGCAGAGATGGGATTTTAACATGGGAACCTGTGATTACAACCATGAAAACACATTCCTTCTCAACATGGGCAATTTCTCTCCTGTAATAGTAAAACCAACCAACCTGTGCTTTAGGAACTTGACTTTCTTTACTTCAGTGAAATCATGACATTTCAGCACATATGAAAACATTTAATCTTTGTGGTATTTCCTTATGCAGTATATTCTTTCTGTGGACAGAGCAGCTTTAAACAAGGAATTATTAACAGGTAGGAATGAAGAACCACCCATTCTAATGGTGCTTTATATTGTTTATGTGTCTCTGTGTGTGCGTGTGTTGTACATTTGTATACTTACTAAATGATGCTTGAAGATTACATTTTCTTAAACATAGAGACTGATACTAGGGATGTGCATGAATGGGTTATTTGCATTTGATTCGTATTGAATTAAATGTAAGAAATTAGTATTTGTCTGAATAGATCCCCTTCTAATATGGTAGGATTCTATCCGATAGGAATGCATGTGCATCAGATACGAATCCTGTAACATATCCACTCTGAAGGCATCAAATCCAACCTGAATCCACTTTGAATCTGCTCTCAAAGGAAAATCTGAATATCAATGTATGAATGTCGTAACATTTGATTTGTATACAAATGTCTGAATCCATACAAATTTGTATGAATATCAAATGCTATGAATATTTGTGCATGTCCCTACGTTATTAGTATCTATCAGATCCCATAGAAGCACGTTAAAATTTCAACAATATTTCTGGGAGGGCAAAATGTTTACCCAAGTTTTTTACGTGGGATAGAAGAGGATACCATACTTCAAGAAATGGGTATGTCTCTTTTAATAAGGTCATTTTCTTATGCTTCTATAGGGTTAAAAACAAGCCACGTTACTGACAAGCATCATTTCATAAATATTAGGGATTGTACTACTGAATGAGATAAAATACACTTACATGAATGGTAAAATGTTTTATATTTAGAACTTTGCATTTTAAGAAATATTAAGTTCAGAATGGCTGTTCAGGTGCCTACCCTTAGAAAATCTATTATTTAATCGAGTTGCTCCAAATTTAACCCAGCTGCTTGGGTTTTTTGGCAAAAGGGCAAATTTTAATAGACTTAATTTTATTTTTTCTCTTTTTTACAGCTGCTGAGAAATATCCCAATGCTAAGTTATATTTTGGGCACAAACTCCGCCAGTGCAATGTGGAATCAGGGACACTGACCTTTTCAGAGTAATCAGACCTCCATTGCTTCTAACCATTCTAATAATTAATCAGGGCTCAATCAGTTCTTCTCAGTGTGTGTGAGGGGTTACAATGTCTTAGGAACTGTTACTTTTCAGTCAAATGTAGTTGAAAAGATTAATACTATAGGTCTACGTGTATTTAATTGAAAATCAGTCTTGTTATGGTGAATGAAAACTGTAGTAAATGTGGGTGTTTTCCCACTGTCACTAGAAGTACCCATTAAGTACCCATTAATGGGTACAAAAATGCCATTTCGTACCCATTAATGGGTACTTATTGGGTACTTTTAGTGACAGTGGAAAAACACCTCATATCTAGATTTGTAGTATCAAAGTGTTAGGAAAATTGCTGCTCTATCAGCTTTCTTCCATCCTTGTGGGTTTGAGTAAATAAACAAGCTAAAGATGAAGGAATTTCCCTTTCGTCTTTATTACAAGATGGGAGGACTAGAAACAATAGTATGAAACTTCAAGGGAATTAATACAGATTAGATATTAGGAAAAACTTCCTGACAGTGAGGGTGACCAGTCAATGGAATAGGTTGCCATGGGAGGTAGTGAGATCTTCTTCCCTGGAGGTCTTCAAGCAGATGTTTGGTATGGTTTAGGAAATCCTGTATTGAGTAGGGGGTTGGACTCAATGACCCTAGAGGTCCCTTCCAACTCTATGATTCTATGATACAGTGAGACGTTTAACCCTATCCCAGCTGAAGTTTTCCCTTCCAGAGTTTCTCCATTGGTTAAAAAGAAACTCCAGGTTACAGCCTTCTTGAAGTGCCTCCTCATGGCCTTTGAAGCTAATTTGTATCTAATTTAATCATAGTGGGGAGGAGATTTTACTATGAGATTAGTCATTAGGCATGTACATATACAGCAAAAATCACCACAGTTCAAACAGGGTTCGGTATGCCAGAAAGAACCAGTTGTGTCGTTTGAATTAGTAGGCCTGATAAAATCCGTCTACTAGTTATCAGGCTTTTGCAAGCAGTTTTCCTCCCTTAAATTCTTTACAAAAGCACGCTGTAACACTTTTCACCCAAAATTTTAATCACAAACAAGACACTTGTCTCTTTTATTCTGCTGATATCATAATCTGGCCACCTCCAAAGGTCTCTTCCTCAACACGGTATACAGCAATATTCTGGAGCAGACCACTTTTTCACATTGTACATGATATTATTAGGGGTTTTCACTAACGCAATTTTCAGATTCAATTCTGAATCTGATTGGAATACATTCGTATCTATTTGTACGAATATTCAATTTGTATCTGAAGATGCGAATGTTGACAACATTCACATGTGTCCTTATGCATTTGTACGCATTCATACGCATCCCATTTTAATGCCATATGCATTCTGTTTTTGTCCCTTATGTATCCATACAAATGTGTATAGATACAAATAAGATGTGTACAGATAAGTATGTAATGTGTATGTATCCATACATGTATCCATACAATTGTCTGAATAATTTGTACAAATGATCCAAAACATTTGAATACATTTGAATGTTAAAAAATGATTGTATAGACATTCAATTCGAATTTGAATGTCCAAATTCAGATGAATTTGATTCAATTTTGAATGTTTCAAATAGTCTTGCACATCCCTAGATTTTATATATTTTAGTTAGCTTTGATTGAGTGTATAAATGTGATATACTCCTGATTTAAACCAGGACTATTCCACTCACTTAGGTCAGGCCAGAAATCGAAAACAGTCAAGTGTGACCTAATTGTGGGTTGTGATGGAGCCTTTTCTACAGTTAGGAAGGAATTCATGAGACGGACACGTTTTGATTACAGTCAAGTTTACATTCCTCATGGATATATGGAGCTGACAATCCCACCACAGAATGGGGATGTAAGTAACAGTAACTGGGGATAATTTGAGCCACATATTTAATGGTTCACAAGTTTCTAACAAATTTGTAGATACAATGTTGTTTTCCTTCTGAGGTTGCACTGTTGATTTTTTTTCTCGATAGTAAATTTTCTGCCTAAAAGTATTACTAAAATTTGTCATTAACATTTCACATTAAAATATATGCAGAGATAAAACAATGCAGGTCTTGAAATACGTATTGCTGATAGAAATACATATCTAAATATGAGTGATCCAAAGCATAACTTTGCTACCTCAAACTAGATTGAGATGGAATTGATTTAGGAATGCATCACTTGCCCCAGGCGCTCACAATCATTGTGCACACTTGGGTCTGTGTGGTTTGCACTGTGTGGTTTGCTACTGAAAAGCCAACTTTGCATACCTCTTGTCACGAAACGTACAACTTGGAATGAGACCTGCAAGACTGAGGCTTTTTGGTAGCTTTTATTAGTAAGTAAATCACTAGATTTACTAGATTTACTTACCAATAAAAGCTACTGAAAAGCCTCAGTAGGGCCAGGCTCACACTTACCTCCAGGGAATTGTGTACAAATATAATTCTAGCCTGGAAGGTTTGAACACAGTTGGTCTCATTTGCGTTTTCCATGCTAGAACATTCCCTTTCTGCTCCAGCATTACATAGCTGGAACAGAGCACCATTGCAGCAGAGTCCGAGCTCGAAATTTGGAATTGACAGGGTGATCCAGAAACTGCAAATGACTGTGCAGCCGCAGTAGTCATTCACTCTGTGCTAGGAATGTGCACAAATGGGTTTTTGGCATTTGATTAATAATGAATCGAATGTTAGAAAATCCGTGTTCCTTTGAATAGATCCCCTTTGAATGTTGTAGGATTCAGTTCAATATGAATTCATACAAAACGAATTCCAAAACGAATGCACATGGACCCTGCATACAGATCCTATACAAATGCATATATATTGCTTATCCTAGAGTAATGCATATGTATCAGATACGTATTGGGTATGTATACACCCCCCCCAGTTTAATGAATATATGAACTATTTGTATGAATATTCCAAGACATTCATATTCATATGAATGTTAATGTATGAATGTTGCAATATTCAGTTTGTTTACGAATGTCTAAATGGTCTGACAAAGAAGCCCAGGTTTGTTCATGAACCATTTCTGCAATGAATCTGTTAGCATCTTTCAATTCCCTATGGAATCCCCAAATGGACCTCTCAATGTTATGTGAGAACTAACAGATACTTATCTGCTCCTTCTCCTCTTTCAGTTTGCAATGGAACCAAATTACCTTCACATCTGGCCCAGGAATACTTTCATGATGATTGCACTGCCAAACCTGGTATGAGAAGCTGTTAATTTATAACCGCTTTGCTGCAATCCAGAATTTGAAATGTCAAATGCCAGGGTTGTTAGGATTGAAATACCATATAGGATTGTTGGAAAAAGAATAACAAACACAAATATTGGTATAGTCTGCCTGTTTTCATTGCTTCGATGCACTCATTTGGTTTTCTCTCACTTTTTAGATGTACAGCTGTGTGGTTCTGTCAAAAACTAAAAGGATGGAAGAAAGGTGATAGGGCAGCCATTTTCCTAATACCCTCAAAGCACAGGACTGAACTTTTAGTAGCTCACCTCAGCCAGCCCTTTTTCTCTTGTTATGTCTGTGCACGTGGCAAGCTCCTTGAAGTTCCAACTGGCATTGGTGTTGGAGGAGCAGGACCCAGAAGCCTGATCTTCTGACAACACGCTATACGCTTTAATTTGAATTTTGACAGTGATACAGTGGTAATGTTCCAACATGTGTCAGGGCCTGTGATGGGTTTTGCGCATCTGGAGA
The DNA here is from genome assembly GCA_023333525.1 of Aspidoscelis tigris stejnegeri. Lineage (NCBI taxonomy): Eukaryota > Metazoa > Chordata > Lepidosauria > Squamata > Teiidae > Aspidoscelis > Aspidoscelis tigris. The sequence goes on from JALMGA010000010.1 coordinate 3,382,724, forward strand.
TTATCAAAAACCTTATATAATACTTCTTTATATAAATACTTTTTATTGTTTTTTCAAAAGAGTTTAAAGCATACTTCAATTTTATTTTAATACACAGACTTACATTAATACACACATAAGTTACTCCATTTGGAACACAATGGATAAATGTAATTCTAATAGTCCTCCAATGAAGATGTATTTACTGTGTACTCAAAACATAGAGAATCTAGATATCTTGTGTAATGTATAGACCACTGCAGCTGTATGTTTTAAACATACATAGCATTTGTTCAAAATACAGATATCAGATGTAATAAAATAAATCCTTCCTTCCCCCTTTTCTCTAGCCTTTAGAATCAGATTTAGCAAAGATTTATTTTTCCTCAGGTTTTTATTTTTATTTTTTAAACCCCTAGGACAAGTCCTTCACATGCACCCTCTTTATGCCTTTTGAAGATTTTGAAAAACTCTCAACAGGAGAACAAGTACTGGATTTCTTTCAAATGCACTTTCCAGACTCAATTCCCCTAATAGGAAAGTAAGTTTTTTTAAACTCTGTTTCCTGATTTTTTTAAAAAAACATATAATGAAAGGCAGCTGATTTTTCCATGGTGTTCACCACAGTCACAAAATTTAGAATGGTCTGGCACTAAAAATGGATCTGAAGGTGACTAATGTTTGCAGAGATCTGGCCCAGGTCCCAGAACAAAACAGGTTGATCAGCTGCCTCCTGCACATATAACCTGGATGCTATGAACAGCACATTGAATATGAATTAGGGATGTGCACAAATATTTGTAATATTAGTTATTCATATGAATTCATATGAATTCGCATATTCGCATATGAATCATATGTTATGAAATTCATACATTGACATTTGTACGAATACAAATGCTTTGGAACATTTGTGAAACAGGGAGGTGGGAAAGCAGCTGCACCAGTCATATCTGCAACAGATCCAGAGTGAATTTGACATGGTTTGAGAGTGGATTCAAAGTGGATTCAGGGCAGATTTGAGGCTTTCAGAGCAGATATGTCATGGGATATGTATCAGATACGTATTGGATACATATGCATTTCTGTTGGCTACATAGCATGATAAATTAATAAATACATAACAACACTGATTTAGGTCAGGCAAGAGATTTGCTCTTATATCTATCTAGTTATTCAGCATTCATAGTTGTTAGTTTCTTAAATAAGTACTTTAATTAATGCAAAGGGCATTGCTTACATTCTCAGGATAATTATGAATCATTACAGTCTCTATAAATATTTTCTGTTTCTATAAAGATATTTCATTACAATAATTAAGCCATCATCTCAGTGAATAATTTATCTTTTTCAAATGTTAACAATTAAACAACTGTGGGATTTGCCTAGAGCGCTTACTTCCTACTGAGAATATGAAAGGTGGTTATATCATTATCACTTCTGTGTGTTTCTCTTCAAATTTCAGTGCAATAAGGATGCTTTCAGATGCAGCTGAACCCCACCATTGGGATGTGCATGAATGGGTTTTTGGCTTTCGATTTGTAACAAACTGAATGTTAAAAAATTTGTATTTGTTCAAATAGGTCTCCTTCAAACATGGTAGGATTCTATTTGATATGAATGTATTCGTACGAATTCACATAAATATCCAGATTACTACTTGCTAGCAAGGTATCTCACCAGTGTCTGGAGGCATCCAAAATCTTCTAAAGATTAAGGAGCAGCTTCTGGCAAGATCATATTCAGTATATAGTGAGTCATCTGGGAAATCACGAGCTAGAAAACGATATGCTGTAATAAAATTTGTGGTAAAGGCCAGCTAAAATAATGAAAGATACAGTGTTTAAAGTCTTTTTATTTTTCGTAAAAAAGGCAAGTAAGAGAAACTGGCAGGGAATTCTGACATTGTGGATAGCTGAAAGAAAACAGGGAAGGTTTGGTCCACATGGGGAAACTCGATTAGCTTTGACAGAAGGGACAGCGGATCCAATAAAGCAATGAACATCTAACCCTGCCAGCTACCAATGTGGAAACTTGAATATCCATTCTCTTACTGACCTATTTTGCAATATATTGCTGTTCATCTCATAACAATGTTTCACAAGTGATGTTTTAATTTCAGACAAGAATTGATGAGAGATTACTTTTTACTGCCAGCCCAGGCCATGATAGCAGTGAAATGCTCCACATATCATCTTGATTCTCAATGTGTGTTAATGGGAGATGCTGCACACGCTGTTGTACCCTTCTATGGTCAAGGAATGAATGCTGTGAGTCAGAAAAAATAAAAACTTTGCAATAATTCATGCTTGGAATCTCAACATCCCCAAAGAGCAATATTTTTAAAAATCTGAGTATTGCTCAGGGGAAAGACTGGCTTTTGAAATGACACACATATTATATCACATGTATCTGTTTTTAGGAGTGTAAAACATCAGGCTAGAAATGAGTGATCACATTTATGAATGCCTCTCTGGTTTAAAGAGAACCATATAAATGTATAAAACTAGCCTGTCTCTCTCCTTTGGCCCTTTTTGCACATGCAACGAAGACCCCAATGGGAACCTGATAGGTTCACAATTGGTATGGATCAGTTACATATGTTCCACACACACGACCCCTTAAGGACCCCATTAGGACCCCATTCTGAACATATTGTCCACACAAATGCCATTGAAATTTGGATTTAAAGGGTCTTTGGGCCAGTAAATCCAGATTAATGCAAGATCCTTTTAATGGTGTCTTCAATCCGGTCTTCTGCTGGGAAGACCGGAGCACAGAGCACACTTGCACATGTATACCAGGGCACTGGGCTCCTGGGGCAGGCGCCATTTGCAGCAGGGTGGCTCTGGCTCCACCCCTCAATGGCACAAGCTTCGTAGCAACTATGTCGGCAGCTATGAAGTCGTGTCTCTCCGCCATGCCCACTTTAACCCGAAGTGACCCCTGATTAATGGCTACGTGGGCCAATCGTGCTGCGTTGCTGGTAGACCTTCTTGGCAACCAGAATGATTAAAGGTCTGGAATACCTCCCTTATGAAATCAGGCTGCAACATCTAGGCCTTTTCAGTCTGGAGAGACGGCGTTTAAGAGGGGACCTGATTGAAGTATATAAAATTATGCACGGTATAGAAAAAGTGGATAGAGAATATTTCTTTTCTCTATCGCACAACACTAGAACCAGGGGGCACTCTATGAAGCTGATGGGTAGGAGAATAAGGTCTGACAGGGGGAAGTATTTCTTCACCCAGAGGGTTATCGGCTTATGGAATGTGCTTTAAGGTAGGGTTAGACAAATTTATGGACAACAGATGTATCAATGGCTACTAGAATGCATTGGAAGGGGGTTCCACTGAGGGGAGGAGAGAGAGGAGGGGATTTTTCCCCCTATCATGAACTGAAGAATGGAGAGTGAGTACATATTATAAGGTAACCTTGCTGCTGATTAAAAAAAAAAAGTTTTAAATTGGATTAAATAGCCAAGTGGGAACTTGGCCCCAGAATACTGAATATTAGGAACTCTTGTTGTTTCATTTCTTCAGCACTGTTTTTCCAGGGTTTTAGGAAGGCATCTTTCCTCAGTCCAAGATGGAAAAGAAAAGGATTAAATCACTTCATATTCTGCTTGCAAAAGATCACAATGTGTCTCTCCTAAGCAAGCTGTTTATTCATTGAATTTCTTCAGGGATTTGAAGACTGTCTGGTTTTTGATGAGTTAATGAACAAGTTTCAAAATGACTTTGGTGAGTATGTATGTTCTTATGGGAAGAGACAATTCTCCTGAAAGCACAGACGGAAACTGCTTTACTATAGACAGTGAGCAAGCGTTATTCTTATGCTCTGCTTGTCACTTCTGCTTAGGAGCATAAGAAAGAAGGCCACTGTGGCCATCACGTGAACTTGGAGGGACTCTTACAAAATAGTTTGAGTATTTGTGGCATAAGAAGAAGCAGGCAAGGCAAGGGCTTATGTAATTATTCTGCCTAGAGATGGGAAAGACAGAAAATCAACAGGTCCTTCCAGAAGTCAAACCGTTGTATTTCAGGATAAAGGAAATATTCAGTTGAAATAGTTGCTTCCTGCTAGGAAGAATTAATATTGCTAGGATTTTGTGCAACAAAACTAATTTTCCTGAAATGTTTTAGGCACCATAAAGGCACTTACGGCAGTATGGAATGTGGCCTCTGGGCAGGCATCGTGTTCTTCCTCCACATTGAATGTGCAACAAGGGGGTAGATGCCAGCCTCAAAAGAAACACTCTTGAACCACAACTGGGGCTGCATCCAGATGGCATCTGGATAGTCTGTTAGCAAGCAATGATGTGGAATGTTGCCCCTCTGGCACTATTGATTGCTGCCCTGATAGTGCTATGGCCAGTGCTGCCTTTGTGCATTTTAATGATCTGCACATCCAGGTATTTGGCTAGCACGGAGGGACAGCTAGGTCCTGAGGAAACTTGTTGATGAGAATGAATTTAATATAAATACCTCTGTTAGACAGAACAAGAAAGTATCTTATTATGTCAGTGGTTGTTATTTTACTTTAAGACTGGAGATGGGGGCAGAGTTTGAGCATGTCACAGCCATGATTGTTTTGGTGGACCTTGCAGCCATTTCTGCATGGTGCAAGTTATCTATGCCATTCAAGGTTAAATTAAGTGATCCAGCCCATATGGCCTGGCTGCTGGTGGTCACACCAGAGGCCTATTCACACGTCAGCCTCTAGAGAAGATGTAGTGAAGCTTTGGTGAAGATTGGCTTAGGTGTGGAGCACAAAATCGTGCTCTACACGTTAACCAACATTTACGTAACACTTACGTCAAACACCCAGCTGCGTGAACGTTCGCTCTTTTTATGCTGCTCTGGGTCGTTTGAGGTGCCACTGCACTGGCACCTCAGATGACCATAGATGCAATCATGCATGCGCAGACTGTTAGCGTCGAGAAGGTGACAGTGCTGATGCACATGCCGTCGCAGAAGGCACCACAGCCAAAATGGTGGTGTCCAGGAGAGGACCAGGCCCCAGATTGAATAATGTAAGTATTAAATCCTGGGGGAGGGAATGACCAAAGTTGACTAGCGCTCCAAGTATGAGCGCTAGTCAACATTGGCTAGTCACATTCCTTTCCCATCCAGCAGATGGAGAGGGAAGTGCAAAAACACCCCAGGAGTTATCCACACTGCAGATGGCCCAGCCCAACTTCAGAGGCCCCTGTAGCTGCCAGCCATGATTGGCCAGAGGTCTGTTAGGCTGCTCTACCAGCCCAGTGTGGACACAGCCTATTACTTGGGTAAGATGCACAACTTGATGGAACACCATGGATGGTAATAGTTTCCTGGCTCATCCCGAACTATGAAATGACTGCTTTCTTTCTCCTCCAGCTGTGTGCCTCCCAGAGTTTTCAAAGCTGCGAGTACCAGACGATCACGCTATTTCAGACTTGGCCATGTATAATTATATAGAGGTGAGTGAATATGGTTGGCATAGCAACTGAATATTCCGGTCTCATTTTTCTTTACAGCCACAGGTGCATACAAAGGGGGAAGAGAGCAATGGGCTTATGTTTCAATGATGCAGATTTTGGCAGATGCTGGCAAGTGCAGGGCGAGGGACCTTGCAGAGGCCTTGTGCTGCCATAATGTGCATATGAACTAGAGAGTAATCCAGTTGGGGCAAAGGAGTTATCTTAATATCCCCCACAATCAGACCAGATAGTGAACATAATGGACAACCAAATTTGAATTTCAACTGTATCATTTAACAGCTGAGTAATGATGGAGGTTGGCAAATACCCGTGTTTTCTGTTTCAGATGCGGGCTCATGTGAATTCAAAGTGGTTCATTTTCCGAAAATATGTTGACAGCTTCCTTCATACTCTATTTCCGTCCACCTTCATCCCTCTGTACACGATGGTAAGATTTCTAGTTAATATCACCGTGTTTACAACCCCTTTGTCCTCAGTTTACTACCTGAATTCCTTTCATCACTGTGATTTTGTAATCAAATTCAGGTCACATTCACCAGGGTCCGGTACCATGAAGCCATGAAAAGATGGAAGTGGCAGGATAAAGTAAGTAGTATTTTAAAGGGTTTCTGCTCATACACACACACACACACACACATGCACACATACACAGAGCTGGAGCCTTCAAACAACACTTAATATCTATTAAGAATTGCTTTGTGGAGCAGGATCTTTGTTCAAAGATTTCTCCATGGCTGGAGGCCTTGGTACTACTGGCTTGTGAGAAGGCCTTGTGTTTTCTTCCTTTCTTCAGTAGATAATGCAGGTAGAAGTTCATTGACCTAATTGTGCAGTATCTCTTTTTTATTATCTTATTCTTCCTGCCATCTTTTTCAAATATGGAAAACATAAAGGAAAAATAATCAGAATTAATATGCTTAATTTAGATAGATAGAAAAATCAAATAATGATAGTTGAAAGGTTTAAACCTACCTTAGCATTTGCTTAATAGGAATTCATATAGGAGATGGAAAAAATATTTTCCAAGTTTAATGCAGAGGAACCTTAAATTGTATGGCAGCCCAACTACATCTTAGAGACAAGAAGAAGTGAATAAATTTCTCTGATGGTAAGGGCCCTAATGTTATGAGGTAGCAGCACTAGAATAAATGTCTGAGGCTAGGCCATCTATATGCTGTGCCAGAAGGGCTGCATCCAGACACATTTATACTGAGCAGCGGTATTTAGACATTCATATACAAATCGAATCTTACAACATTTGTGAAATGGGGAGGTGGGAAAGTGGCTGTGCGAGTCACATCTGCATCGAATCCAGAGTGCATTCGACATGGACTGAGAACTAATTCAAAGTGGATTCAGGGCAGATTTGATGCTTTCAGAGTGGATATATTACAGGATATGTATTGGATACATATTGGATACGTATGGGATATATATGCATTCGTATTGGATATTCGTACAAATTTGTTCAAATACATTCGTATTGAATACAATCCTACCACGTTTGAAGGGGATCTATTTGAATGAATATCAATTTTCTTATATTCAATTCGATACAAATCAAATGCAAAAAACTCATTTGTACATATTTCTACTGTATATGTTTAGGAAGGCAGTGAACATGCATCTCTTTGCCTTGGCCTTTGGTTACATAGGAATATACTGTCTCTTCTCACTTTACAGACACTGTTACTGTTTTAATATATGTCTGATTTTAAATTTTGTTACCTGCCCTGAGACCTTCAGGGATAGGGTGGGATAGAAATACAAATAATAAATAAATAAAATAAACAGTGATGAATGTATATTTAGTCAGAGTAGACCAGTCAAAATGAATGGACTCCGTTTCTTCCTCTCTTGCAGTATATTTGACTTGAACTGGATTTATTCTTCCAGGTAATTAACAGAGGCCTTTTCCTCATTGCGGCAACAGCAACAACGTTAAGTGGCATCTACCTGTTCAAAAAAGGCATTAAATCAAAAATGTACTTCCATTTACTGAATCTACACAGATGGGCCCTTGACCTCAGAAGAACTGGAAATGTGATGTTTTTTTCACGAGAGTAGAGCCAAACACAGAGAAAAAAAATGTTGAAGATCTCAGTTGCACCCTGCTTTGAAATTTGGATGTTCAAAATTCTCCAAAAGCAGAAGCATATGTCATTGCAGTCATGCCAGGGATGGTGGGATGTAGGCAGGTAGGGTTATATTTTACATTTTAAAGGTATTTTAAGAATATTTGTATGTATTATTATTATTGTTCTGACCTTTTGGTGAAGGCTGGGATATAAATTCTTAAATAAATAAATTGTGCTGAGTGATGTGAGAAACAGGTTTTAGAATCCAACCCATACAGAGTTCAGAACTCTGCTATCTTCATAAAGTCTTTGTGCATAAATATAATCTGAGAGGGAAAGCCTATAGAATAATATGAGTCTCCTTTTAGACAAGGTGTTCCCAGTGCTTAATAAATGTGTCATATAAAGTTCAGTTGTGCTTGTTCTTTTTTGTGTACACATTCAAATAATCAATACAAATAATAAATAGTTACTTCCTTATCTTTGTTTATAAAAGAAATAGTAATTATGGAGATTTGTGTCCCCCCAACTTTCTCTTGTCAGTGAGTTGGACTGGGTGAGGAGAGTTTGAACTGCAGCCTCCCTGAGGTTCTGGGATCATGGTGGGGACCTTGGACATTTCCTGGTAGGTGCACAAGAATGTGGATTCTTTGATGGCTGCCATGATGGGAGCATCTGCAGAACCTCCATTTGTCTTTGACATGTGTTGAATATTCGAAAATCTGAATTCATATGAATAAAGAAAAACATACTTCTGGACATTCGAACTGATACGAATACATTCGTATCTATTGATTTGAATATTCGTTATGTATCCAATGATACGAATCTCGTATGCATCCGCACGTATCCCTTTCCCATCCCGTATACGTTTCATCTGCATCCCGTTTTCATCCCGTATCTATCCGTGCACATATGAATGTCCAAATTATTCATACGAGTAATGTGAAATATTTGTATTCATATGAATACTAAAGTATGAACGTCTGGACATTCAGTTTGCATAAGAATGTCCAAATTCATGCGAATTCGTACAAATGACAAATATTCTGAATATTCATGCACATCCCTAGTTGAATGTGACAAACCAGGCTTCGAACTGACCCAGAAATAATGCCTTAGTTCAAAGCCCAGTTTGTGGTGCTTGACACATGTCTGATGTTGTGGCCTCCACACGTTGCCACCAGAACCAATAGATTTTTATGGATGTTGTGCTGCTGCTTGTAAACCTGCTACGAGATCCAGGCGGCAGTTTGAACACTCCTGGATCTCGTAGCAGGTTTACAAGCAGCAGCCCAATCTTCAGCTTGCAATTTTGCAACTTCCCTTCCCTGGGAAATTGCCTCAGGGAAGTCAAGATGGGGATGGATCAGGCCCCTGCACTTTGCAATACCCAATCTATCTCAAACCTACCCCTTGTTTCACTAAGCTCATTTCTTTTTATGGCAGAATCACTGTCATAGACATGATGTATCTTATCTTCAGCAAGGCATTTAACAAAAATGTCTCATACCATCCTTATTAAAATGCACTGGGTAAGTGCAATTGCCTCCATACTCTGGGTAATTGCCTCTCTGTGGCAACTGCAATGCCTCTTGGCTGTTGCCACAACGACTGGGTGACACATCATGCGACTGCAGCTGTGCTGCCCTGTCCCATGCACTCATCGCCGGGAAGAGGAGTGGACAGATGTGTGCCCGCTTGTACCTGTTGGCAGCTAGTATAGCAGCGGAGCACTTTATAGTGATCTGTCACTATCTGACTTGGGGACATTCCAACAAGGGCAAACAATGTGTATGTTCCATATGTGTGGGAGTACTCAGACTTCCTCTTTTTCCCAAGTGTGAAAAGGTCCTATATAGCTGTGTCCACACAGGACCTAGAATGCTCTCCAAAGTTGGGTGTCTGCACCCACATGGACCTCTCTATCTTACTATCCCTGAGGTGCCTAAATGTCCACTTAAAGTGAACCATTGTTAATCCTAAGTCTTTGCTTAGTCTTTCTGCATGGAGGCACAGAAAGGGAATGTATAACTTACTTGCCTCCATTTTTGCTACCCCAGTGGATCTAACACCTGTCTGGAAATCATTCCTGCTCAGTTGGTGGACCAATGAGCATGGAAACAATGCAGCTACAAGGAAGATTCTCCTTGTAAATGCATTCTGTTGAGGAGTAGCAACCCTAACAAGACAAATAATGTGCATTTGTTGTGGCTCATGCCCTTGCACCAGCCTGCATCTACTGTCCTGGATACTGGCTGGATCCAACCACCAAGGAGGATGCTTCCTATATCTATGCACCTATTTATAATACAATATCACCTCTACTTCTATCTAGGGCACTAAAACATTCAAAATTTCAGTCTAAAATGATGTTTTATCATTGAAAGACACTTGGGCCGTGGTCACACCTTCACTTTAATCTTTCTTCAGTCCATCTTTGGACCCCACCACTCACATCTTTTTAGTCCAATCTGTTCTACTTGTGGACTCCCCCCCTTCAATCACACTTTCTTGAGTCCTGATTTTTACAGGTCTCAAGCTGTTATAGAGTGTCAATCTGTTTTTCTATTTTGGGTGTGATTGGGGAAGAGGTTTAGAGGGGGCTGAACTGTACTATAGTGGGTGGATACTGCTTGAATTTGCCTTCCCTTTTGCCCTGTATGTGATTACACACTGTTGAGTCACAGATCTTTTATCCTATCGGAGCGCAGGGGTGGTTGTGACGGTGGAGAGGGGTGGAGATTTTTAAAAGTCTCATAGAGGAATCTCAGGATGGGAACAGAAAGGTGTGAGCATAATTACCCAAAACTGAGGATGAACTGAGGAAGGTTTTTCAGGTATTGGGTGTGGTTGGAGTTAATGAGTTGTGACTCCTGTTTCTTAGTAAGACAGACTATTTCAGCGAGGTGTTTCCATGGTTTTTGCAAAGGAGAACTTATTAAAGTGCATCTTGTCTTACTGTCATGTGAGAAAATCTGAATCTATCTTATTCTTTTTTCACTGTTCTGTAGGTTGTATTATAAGACAATACTATAGATGTGACTCTTTATTATTTTGTTTTAATTACATTACACGTAAAGGACTAATGAATTTTTTGATTCATTTGGAAATATCCTAGGTCCTGCATGGCTAGGAAGTAGCTATAAACTTGTGAAGGGTGGCAGAACCCTCACCCTTGGGCCCAGATTATACGTATACAAGACAAGACAATGGCACAAGCTGCTCTTAGCAGGTTCTTTCTGTTTATTAAGGTTAATAGCAGAAAATAGTAAACAGGAATAAAGACAGAGTATTTTCACTAGGTTTTCAAGATGGGCACACAGTGGCCCTTACAAAGAAAAACTACAGGCTTGTGAGCCTGACGTCAATATTTGGCAAGATCCTTGAAGAAGTTATTAAATATCACATATGTAAGCACTTAGATGGGGATGCAGTTTAAGCAGAGCCAACATGGATTTGTAATAAACAAGTCATACCAAACTAATCTCATTTCTTTTTATGACAGAATCACTGCCATAAGCTAGGAGTGTGCATGAAGCCAGTTTCCCACATTTGATCTGATGCAAATAGAATGTGGGAATATTCAGCTTTGGATGAATCCTGCCCCCACAAATGTGGGGGGCTTCAGCTTCATGGGTGAACATGCATTGAATGTTCACAAATAATGGGAATCCCCCAACCACGCTTCCCATCCTGCTTCACCCCCCAACCTCATCAACCTCAACACTCCTTCTAGACCCAAGTAGACCTTCTGGACTTGCGCACGCACCTCCCACATCCAGGAACTGTGGCCCCTCCCCAGCCTCCTGACCCATACCCTTTCTTTTGGCCCAGGGCATACACACTTCAAATCTTCAAACTAATAATAGTTGGTCTTTTTGATTCCAAAAAAGTGACATGTCTTGATACCAACTACATTTATTTATTGAGAAAAGGCCATGCCTGAAATTAAGGTACATTAATATATATAGACTCTTCAAAGGTGAGCTTGCCACAACTGAATCCCTTAGACTGTTGGTTTTTTTCTAGAATCCATGCTAATACCTTATTGAGAAGAAAAACACTAGGACATTTTGCTTTCAAGGCGATGCCAAGACATGTTTTTGTCATACATGCAGAAAGAAAAAAATGGATTACACTAGGAATGCACCAGCTGATTCAGAATTGTAAATCACCCCCTTAAATGTCCTTGATGTATACATTAAAAACGTGCAGCTGGAACTGAACATGACAGGTACCTCTCCAGTTCTTTCCCTCAACTTCTGGGCAGTTTTCTTATGCCAAGTAGGAATGGTAATACAGTATACTTAACACATTGGAAGAAAGATTTAGATAAATTGTCTTAAACCTTAAAATAAATGGAAGAGAAACCTGAGCATCCATATGACTTTCTGTGGCATTTTTCTGCTTGAAAGAACAGGGAGGAAAGCAGTATGCATACATTTTCTCTCATCAGATACAGTTATTACATGGAAGAGGGAGAAGGACGCTGGCCATCTGTCCTGCAACAAATGTGTGTCAGAGATTTAAAACAATATTTTAAAAGAAAGCCTGCTAGGAATGTGCACGAATATCCATAACATTCAGTATCTGCATGAATTTGTATGAATTCAGACATCCATATACGAATCGAATGTTATGACATTTGTACATTGACGTTCGTACAAACGCTTCGGAACATTCGTGAACCTTGGGGAGGTGGGAAAGTGGCTGTGCCAGTCACATCTGCAACGGATCCAGAGTGCATTCGACATGGATCGAGAGCAGACTCAAAGTGGATTCAGGGTGGATTTGACGCTTTCAGAGCGGATATGTTATGGGATATGTGTTGGATACATATGCGTTCGTATTGGATATCCACACGAATTCCTACAAATACAGTCATATCAAATCAAATCCTACCACATTCGAAGGGGGATCTAGTCAAACAAATACTAATTTTCTTATATTCAATTTGATATTAATCGTATGCAAAAAAACAAAACAAAAAACCATTCATGCACATCCCTAAAGCCTACATGTACAGGCACCTGCTACCCCTTGGAGCACCTATGCTGCTGATGTGGCCTTTGCATGTATCTACTCTCTATATGGAAGTGGATGAGTAAAAGAGTTTTGTGTGCTCAAAAAGTGGAGTGTGCAACTTTTGGAACTCTCCTTTATCCTGTGCCTTTAATGACAGAATCTTCCTCTGGCATGGAAATAATACTTGGGGGAAACCTCACTGCCACACATCTGCAGTAATAGCGTAACCAGCATTAAAGCCAAAGCAACCAGCTAGACAAATAGTTGGCTATCAGTCTCTTCCCTTCACATAGGGCCTGCTCACACTTACTTTTTAGTCATGGCCATCTGCACTGGGGAGCTACAGCAATTCACCAGAAACTGCTACAGGATCCCCAGGAGCCACCCAGTGGTGGGCTGCTAAAAGGTAGTTCACATGCTTGCCAGCAGCAACTAGCTCCCTCCTGGAGCATTTTCACAGTTCCTGTCTGCTGGACAGGAAAGGAGCACAATTAACCAATGCTGACTAGTGCTCGCTCCTGGAGCACTAGTCAATTTTGGCTGTTCCCCCCTCCCGCAACTGAATACTTACCTCATTTGATCTGGGGCCTAGTCCTCCTCTGGGCGCCACCATTTTGGCTGCAGCACCCTCTGCAACTGCACGTGCATCCGCACCATTTTCTTGCTAATGTAGATGCTCTGCACATGTGCAGTCACATCTACGGTCATTTGAAGTGCCAGCACATTTGACCCCAGAGCACGGAAGAAGAGTGAATGGTCGCTGTCCTGGACACTTGAGGTAAGCTTTTAGGTAAGGTTGGTTAATATGTGGAGCACGATTTCGTGCTCCACACCTAATCAGCAATTACTGCCCTTCTGGTGTGGGTGGGCACGCTTGGAGTCTGTAACAGCCGACTCTGCGTGTGTATGCTCTTCATCAGAAGTTCACTAATCGTGCACTAGAGGCCCTAGTGCAAATAGACTTCTTGATGCTGCATTTGCGCCCTCTTCCAGGTGTGGCGTGATGAGCAGGCATGGTGGCGTGACTGATTTGCACAATTGTGTGCAGCATCCAGATCTCCACGGCAACATCCAGGTATGCACCAGATGTTGCTGTGGACATTGTCATGGGGCGTTTCCAGCATGATCACTGTCATGCAACTACCTTTTGTAATTTAATGTCCATAATAATACCATGTCAGCCAGGTAAGTGTGAAAAGGCCCATACAGTGTTGAATACAGGATAAGTGGTAAGTGAAAAGACTTATTATAATGGCATCCAAAGGGTTAATTCAGCAGGTTTGTTTACATTTGGGATCTATAAGCAGTATAAGCATGCTAGCCATTTGGCAAAGGCGACAAAAGGAGAAGGAACATCTGCTACAGCTGGCTTGGCCAGGCGAAACAGAAATGCAAGTTGAATTCTGAGTCAGGTACAAATAGCCTAGCATCTATGACAATGATTTTATGAACATTAAGGATGGAAAGAAGTTTCCAAAAGCCACATAGAGCATTCCTGCATTCATTTAATATATCTGACTGTCAATAAGAACACTGTAGATCCTACATGGAGCATCTTCATCTTTTATTTCTCTGTGGAAGAGCTTCTTTATCCTTTTCAGTGGGGCTGCAGTTTCACTTCATTGGCCATTAAATCTGGGGTTTACAACTGTGGTAGTAGCACTCTTGAAAAGAGGGTTATCAGCCTGCCAATAAAGCACCAAACAAATGATCAGTCATGGAATCAATCAATTAATCAAATTTTAATAAGTTGAGATGTTGATGATGCAACACACATATTCCTTAATTCTTCTAGTTAGTTTACTCCAGATCACTCTTTTTATTGTTCAATAAAGGAGTGGCTTCGAGTAAACTACTGATCAAATAGGCAATTCCATACAGTATATGCAATTTAAAAATGTTTACAATACAAATGCTCATTAATATACAACATTTCTATATGCCACAGACAGCTCAATAATTCCTGAACAAGCTACAGACTGTTTCCTCAGTTTTATGGCTAGTGCCCAGAGATTTTGCTATGGCATGAGTCATAAGAACATAAGAGGAGCCCTGCTGGATCAGGCCACAGCCCATCTAGTCCAGCAACCTGTCCCACACAGCGGCTCACCAACTGCCCATGGGCATCTCAAGCAGAGACAAGGGCAAACCTTCTCCTGCTCTCAAATCCCAGCAAATGGCCTTAGAGGCATCCTGCTTGTCACCACAGCCTGAAAGATGTACTTAGGTGTCCATTCTAATAGCCATTGATATATCTGTCATCCATAAATTTGTCTAACCCTTCTTCAAAGCCATTTAGGCTGGTTGCTGTTACCACCTCTTAGGTTTGTTACTGGATAGTAGAAATTTAGTATATGCAATATTAGAACTTCCTAGGAGATTTCTGAGAAGATGCCAGATCTACCTTCTCTGGTTTCAATGCAAAAAATTCAGATCAAAGGGAAAGTTCAACTAATTCCACCTCTTAATTATTGCAAGGCAAAATCTCTATAAAAGGGGCACCACCACCAGTATGTTGGCCACAGCCAGAAAGAGGAACACATTCAGTCTGACCTTAGCCAAGACCGTTTAATGATTCATGAAATTTGAACTGTTTATATTGTAGGGCATCAGTTATTACAATCAGTGCCTAAATAGCATGGTGAACAGAGTGGTTTAAACCTAGCTCTTGTGAAGATATGACCTCTCCAAGACTTTAAGAGATTAAAGTTCTTTTGGAATTGTAAAAAATAGCCCAACTAACCATCTCTTCTGGATTAATAATTTATGGCAGGTTCAGGAAAGTTCAGGGAGTAGCCCATGTACATTCTTAAAAATAGAAATGTTCAGGCACATTTTCACAGCAGCTAAGCCAGCTTTGGTTTCAACAAGGTCCATTTCTAAAAGATGACTCCACTGGAAACACAGTGGGAAATTTTAAGTCATAGCATGGCTATATTGATCTGGATATAAAGGAACCATGCACAGCATAGAAAAAACAGAGAAAGGAGGATGAAATACTTTCTCTTTTTTAAAGCAAAAGACTGATGGAGGTGCTGTGATAATGAATTATGGAATATTACTGATGGGCTCAACTGTTCAACTTATGGGTTACAAGCTCCCATCTAGGCCCCTTTCCCACAGTGGATGGGATGCTGATAATAAGACACCAGTGCTCACTGAACGATGGTCTATCTGAATTTTGCCCAAGGATAGGTCGAGCAAGGATAGGTCTGCGTCCGTAAATGCAATAAGTATTTTCCCCCTTTAATTACTGAAATGTAGGGATGTGCACAAATATTTGTAAAACTGATATTTATACAAATTCGGACTTTTGTATATGAACTGAATGTAACGACATTTGCACAATGACATTCGTATGAATACAAATGTTTCAGAACATTCATACGAAGCTTTGGAACATTTGTGAAACAGAGAGGTGGGAAAGTTAAATCTGCAAGGGATCCAGAGTGAATTCGACATGGCTTGAGAGTGAATTCAAAGTGGATTCATGGCAGATTTGATGTTTTCAAAGAGGATATTTTACAGAATGCGTCTCAGATATGTATCGGATATAAAATAGAATCCTACCAAATTTGGTAGGGATCTATTCGAATGAATATTAATTTTCTTACATCGATTTGATTTGAATTGAATGCAAAAAAACCCCCATCCATACACATCCCTACTGAAACGTTTTTCAGTGCTGGACTATTATCACTTGAATTTCAAAAAGTAAGGATTCTAATTTTAACTAGGTGATTAAGTTATTGTTAAGAAATCTAGAACAGACTTCCACTGACTGAGGAATGACTGAGTGGCCTGCAATCTATAGTGTCACAATCCACCTTCTTTTATCTATGGGTACCACGATAGCTGTGCTCCATCCAAAGAGTGCTACCCTTGAACTTAGTATAGAAAAGAGACCTGCTAATTGTTGGACGTGCCATTCCAGTAGGAAACTAAAAGGTCGGTATGGATGCATCCAGTCTTTAATATTTTCAGTATCCAACCTTTTTTGCTTAAGTATCTCTCTTGAGGAGTGCACACGTGCCTGTGATGAGGATAGATGCATTCCAATTAAGTATCTCTCACTGTTTAAAACCATAGAAGAGGTCAATCTGAGGCTGAATCGATGCAAAAGTTTTGTCAAGCTCAATGGAAGAAGAAAGATAAATGCACGAGGTCAATTTTGTTCCTCTCTTGTTCTTGCAATGTAGAACAACTTACATCATTCCACTTTGCCTTGGATTTTTCCTTCTCAAATCTGCGATATTCCTTGCGATCTATCAGCTCTGTCACTAATCGCCACATCAGGAGGAGGAGGAGCCCAATCAGAGCTATTCCAGCAATTGTGCCCCCTACAATGGCTGCAACATTAGGAGGCTCAGGACACTCTAAGAGGAAAAAAAAATGCAATAAGAGATTCGGAGGACCTAACTGAGCAAGAAGAGGAATATGTACATTATGTGCCAAAACTGAACCACATCACAGATGAGGAAGGCAGAATAACATAGCTGGAAAGAAACCCAGCCAACATCCAGGCTGCTCCATATCACCCTTTTGTCCCACAAAAGGCAATTCCTCCAACAGCAAGTGAAACTGCAAGTAACTCTCTTACTTGCTGGATCCAGCCAATCAGCCATACAGACCAAGTCTCAAGAGGACAGATTTGCAGAATATGTTGAGGAGGAAAAAAACTGCTTCAATCTATAGGGGACTGGATGTCACAGTTGAAAATAGGAAGCATACAGAGAATCTTGGATCAGTTTCAATTATTGAGGCCAAGTGATGTAGACAAGCTGCTTGTTGGGGTTCAGCTGACCACATGCTCTACGGATGCTTGCCCTTCTTGGGTAATAAAAGCTTGCCAGCAGAGTGTGGCTGGATGGGTCCAGGGAGAGCTGAATGCCTCATTTAAAAATGGGGTCCACTGATGGCTCTTAAGGAGGCAGTGGTGCATCACCTCCTCAAGAGATCCTGGATCCAGATGAGTTAAACAAGTACCACCCAGTGGCCAATATGTTCTTTATGAGCAAGGTACTGGAGAGAACTGTGGCCATCACACTTCAGGCCTGCTTGGAGGGAGCTGGTTATCTAGACCCATTTCAATCTGCTGCTGAGCCAGTTATGGTACTGAAAATGCCTTGGTCATCCTGGGTGATGGTCCTCTCTGCAGCTTTTGATACATTTGACCATAGTATCCATCTGGAAAGATTATGGAGTTTTTATTGCAACCTAGAGAGTAGTACCTCTCCAGCATTTTGAACTGAGTTCCATTAATAAATGTAACTGTTCAAATATTACTTTCCCCTACTATGCCTTTTTATATCATTTTCTTGTATTTTAATAAACTTTGAGTACTGTTTTGGAAGAATATATAGTTTGAGAATGTTTCCCTTTTGGTTAGAGCTCTTTTTCCCAGTAGTAGTAGTAGTAGTAGTAGTAGTAGTAGTAGTAGTAGTAGTAGAAGTAGTAGTAGTAGTAGTAGTAGTAGTAGAAGAAGAAGAAGAAGAAGAAGAAGAAGAAGAAGAAGAAGAAGAAGAGTTGGCTTTTCTACCCTGCTTTTCTCACCCATTTAAGGGACTCAAAGCGGCTGACAAAGGTTTCTTTTCTTCTCCCCACAACAGGCACCTTGTGAGGTGGGTGAGCCTGTGAAAGCTCGAGAGCAGTGACTAGCCCAAGGTAACCCAGTTGGCTTCATGGAGGAGGGCAGAATCAAACCTAGTCTGGCTCCTTAAGCACTAGACCAAACTGGCTCACATTAAAACCAGTTGGACCCAGACCACTGCTCATAATAATCTGTTAGGAGCTGTGTTCTGGAAATACTTAAATTGGGGGGTTGGGGAGCTCCGTCCAGATAGAGATGTACAGCAGGATCTTTATAGCAAAAAGGTTTTAAAAATGGCAAATTAACTGAAGCAGCAAAAATAAACAGGAAAGAGGCATAAAAAGACTCTAGGATCAATAATCTTCAGAAACAAACAAGAAACTTTATGAAAAACACAGGAAAAATAGTTAAAATCCTGGGAAAATGGCAACAATCAATGTTTTTGCCAAAATTAGCTGATAGCATAGACAGGCAATTACTAATGATAGCCAGGAACAATGGAGGGTAACAACATTCAAAATCAAACATTATTAAAACAAGAACGGTATATATTAAAACAATAACATCTACAAGTGGAAGGGAAAAGTGTATCCCCATTTAACCAAAGGCCAGGGCAAAAAGGTACATCTTCACTGCCTTCTGAAATGTGTACAATGAAGGTGATTGACTCATGTCAAGGGGGAGACTATTCCATAGCCTAGGGGCCATTGTGTGCACTCTGCATGTGCTAAGACCAGCTCTTTTGCCATGTGACATGGCTCAGAGGTTTGAGTTAAGCTTGGAACCAAGGTAGCAGGAAGGGGAGAGAAGCAGGCCCACCTTTCCAAGTGAAATCAGATCACTTACTATCAAACCAGTTCATATCAAACTAATTCAGATTTAATTGTTAGGTGCAAGAGCCATTTTAAAAGGTTCTCAACTGTATTTGCTTATTGTACAAACATGCTATGTCCATGACCTATAATTTAGGAAGCGCCCATTCTCTTCTTCTTCACTCCTGCGCTACCGTTGTGGATTGCTGACACATACATCAGAGGAAAGAACACCTCCTGTGCAACTGATGGAAAAGGGTTCTACTGACATACCTTTCTTAGGATTGACTTCGATGTAATAGGTCTCATCACCATCCAGTTGAAACATAGTGAAGTAGATCCAGCAATTCTCAGAATCTTTCTCCTTGCACGATTTACCTTTAATTTTAGAATCCTGAGGTTTATTCATATGAATCTTTACACAAGCTTCGGAACAATTCTTCTGAAATGGGCCAGTGTTAAATGCACGACATTCAACACATGAACTGGAAAATTAAGAAGAAGCATGTCTTCAGGAAGAATTACCAGCAAGATAAAGATGCAGTAATCCAGATATTTGTGACTATTCTCATCAAAGCAGCCTGCTACAGGTAATACGAAGAATACATTTCAAGCATTTGTAATACAGGGCTTAATACCATTACCATTGAATAATATGCCATTTCTGCAAGAGAAGCCAATACAATCGTCACAGCGCCAAAGGGGAGGGGATGAAACTGAGACAACGGAGCAAGAGTTTGTCTTCAGTACTACAACACTCATCACTCCTTTCCATTTATTGGAATGGCCAGGACTGGCAAGATCTGATGTCAAACAATATAACATTGGCTACCTTGGGTGTTTTTCCACTGTCACTAGAAGTACCCATTAAGTACCCATTAATGGGTACAAAAATGCCATTACGTACCCATTAATGGGTACTTAATGGGTACTTTTAGTGACAGTGGAAAAACACCCCTTGTCTAAGGGCTCTGTCCTAAGATGGTTTAGAGCTCTAACCACTTTTAATCCAGCTTTAAACTGCTTCCTTCACACACTACACTTGCTTCGTTGTGATTTGCTACTCTGACTGCAAGATTCCTGGCCCAACAGCCATTTTCTTTACTTCAATAATAGGGCAGGGCATGAACAGCCCCTGCTAATTTCACAGTAATTTCCCTTAGAGAGGATGTTGGTGAGGACTAAGGAAGATCAGCATGTCCTTTACCTGGGGCAAGGCATATTGGGATTAAAAAACTATGGGCAGCTTTTCCCATCCATTGGGAAAGTTGTGCAATGCTATAACGTGCCAGACTAATAATGCTTTCAGCTGCAATTCTGTTCTTAGAGCTCCTTAGTAGAGATGTGCCTGAATATTTGCAACATTCATTATTTGGATAAATTCAAATGAATTTGGACATTGGTATGCAAACTGAATGATAAGATATTTGTACATTGACATTCCTACGAATGCAAATGTTTTGGAACATTCATATGAAGCTTCGGAACATTTGTGAAATGGGGAAATGGGAAAGCAGATCTGAGAGCAGATTCAAAGCGGATTCAGGGTGGATTTGACACATTCAGAGTGGATATGTTGTGGGATACGTTTCAGATATATATTTGTTCATATCAGATATTTGTATGAATTCATACAAATACATTCGTATTGAATAGAATCCTATCACATTTGAAGAGGATCTATTGGAACGAACCTGAATTTTCTTACATTCGATTCATTAAGAATCGAATGCACCCCCCCCCCATTTTTGCACATCCCTACTCCTTAGCCACTTGAAGGAAACCTAGAATGACAATGAAGTTCTTTGGCAGGACCAACATAACCACTATAAAATCACCCCAGCACTCATTTCATAATAGTGTGTAGAAACCCCCCTGTGTCCACTTGAAACTTCATGGTGATCTTAGCCAAAATCTCCTAAAGACCTCAGACGGTTACTTCATAAAATCATTTGTAAACTAACAAGACAACTTTGCTTGACCATACAGAACTAATTTCCATTTCAATATGCCTTTATCAAAGAGACCATGGGCAAAAGGAGAGTCCCGACCTGAGAATGCATTGCCTAATGTAAGCAAGCAATGTATCATATTCACAACAATGTGCCAAGGACTTACACACTTTTGGCACAGGGAGACGTGCAGCCTAGACATTCTTCACAATATGGTAGCTGGTAGCCAGATTTACACTGACAGGTATTGCATTGACATTCCCCGCGGCCACTGCATACACTTCCCCTGTTATTTACACATTCATTTGTTGCCGTTTGGCACTGGCAAGCGCTGCCGTCGAAGCCTGGGTGGCATCTACATTTCCCACAGTCACAGCGTCCTCTTTCTGTGATGAGAAAGTGGTGAGGTTAGAACAGGAAGTCTTTTCTGCAGTGAGCTTGAAATGCAGGAGAACATTCTACAGGATGGCAAACCAGCATTTTTGAAGGATACATCATAGATTAAAAGGGAAAGTCCAAATTGCAGTAAATGGATCACCAACTGAAGGCAATACTTACTTTTACTTACTGGATTTCTTCTGGGCAAGAAGAAATCCAAAATAAATTGAGAAAAAGGACAGGCTAGATATCGTTTAAGGTTATTATCATATTCAATAATCTCAACATTGGAAATAGCCTTTGTACCTTTTAGATGCAACCATGGGCTGTCATTAACAGAAGAACTTTTGAATTATGATACAAATTAAAAGGTATCATTTTATTGAAGTTCGCACCTAGATGATAAATGACTGCATGAAATTTGCACTCACACCCATCTCTTTGTCCGCCAGATTATAGGGATGTGCATGAATACTTGAAACATTTAATATTCGTACAAATTTGGACATTTGTATATGAATTTACAAATGTACATTGACATTTGCATTCATACAAGTATTTTGGAACATTTGTACAAATGTTTCAGAACATTTGTGAACCCAGGGAAGTGGGAAAGTGGGTGTGCCAGTCACAGCTGCAGCGGATCCAGAGTGCGTTCAACATGGATCGAAGGCGGATTCAAAGTGGATTTGGGGTAGATTTGACATTATGGGATAGATATCGGACACGTATCAGATATATATCCATTTGTATCCGATATTTGTACGAATTTGATATGAATACATTCATATCGAATAGAATCCTACCACATTGGAAGGGGATCTATTCAAACGAATATTAATTTTCTCACATTCGATTCGATACAAATCGAAGACAAAAAGCCCATTTGTGCACATATCTATTATATAGTCAACTTGCACTATTATAGAGAGCATTGCCAGAATGACCATGGAGATCAGGGTGCTCCATTGTCAGTTTGGCCACTGTGCTGTCATCTTCTAAGCTTTGTGATATCAGGCCGTACTTTCACTTTCTTGTAGAGATGTACATGTAACAGTTGGAAAGTAACTGAATTTGTTGCTCCAAGGTCATTAGGAATCTGAGAGAAAATGGATACATGTATATGCAGATACTATCTCTTGGGTGATCTTTTATCAATAAACACTGACATGCTGCTATAGAAGCAAGTCTCCTTGTTCTTGTATTTGGGACTATAAATTGTAATCTTGACCCCCTCATTGTTCCTAGAAAACTCAGATGACACTGTTTAAGCTACTGTAGTTCTATTTCTATAAGTGTCGCATAAATCTCATTTTCCTGTGTTTCCTTAACTTGTGAAATCAATGTTCTTTGGTGCCCATTCTGACAAATGGGACAGAAGGAAAGGCAGCTAAAAGAAGTGGGACCAGTGGTCAGAACTGGTTGAGCTAATGGTCAATGACAAATAGGCTACATCTATACATAGGGAGAGGGGTTGCACAAAGGATGTTTTCACAATATTCACAATCTCTCCCACAGTGCCCTTGATCCATCCTGGGGTATAGTGAGTAGGGTATAGAGAATAGGTTTGAAAGTGCAGCCTAGAGCACAGTGGGGACAGTGTGTTCCATGGCCTGCCATCTCTTTCTGAGTGAGGACTTGCCAGTACTAGCTGGTGTGATGGAGAAGTAGAATAGTAAAGAAGTTGAGCTTGGATCTTTGAATTTTGAGAAAAAAAGTGATTTTGGTTGGGAAAGGGAGGGTAATATTACTTGAGTGATACTCAGATTGTGTGGAACTTTGTGGGTGGCCAGCCAATAATTGTTCAACCTGAAGAAACGGGCTCAGAGAAGTGGTGGAGGGAATGAGGGGGAAAGAATACAAGTACTTGGTTTAGAACAACAGGAACAACTTTAGATGATTTGATGGTCTGAATCTTTGGATCCTGAAAAAAAAAATGTGGATTTTTTTTTTTAAGACAGAAATTCATGTTTGAGAAAAGGAGGGTGATATTACTTGATTGACACCTTGAACTAGTCAGGACTTTGCGGACAGCTAACCAATTGGTGTTCAAACACAAAGGAACCTGTCCAGTGGAGGGGTGAAGAAATGAGGCACAAGAGCAGAAAGGCAGCAGATCAGGTGGCCGGGGAATGCTCTATGCAGGGGATGCTGGTAGCGCAATTTAAAGGTGCATACAAGAAGGAGGGGGGTGGGAAACAGCAGGCATTGGGTAGATGTAATCATTGTCAAGGCTGCAGTTCTGTTCAAAGCCACCTGCATATTGATACCACTGAACATTGTAGGAAAGGGAACTCAAAACTTCTGCTATGCCATCCAGCCAAGGACTCCACCTCCTGCACAGAATCATGATCTTCAGAGATAAGACATCATGCCACAAAGCCATTACCTTTTGCTCTAACGGTTTAGGAGCCAGCTACATTCGCCCCATATTTCTGACCCACCCTGCTCCATGGGCAATTCCTGCCAGAATATAAGGGTGAGGTTTCCCAGGCCTCCATCCCTACCTCCTAGCAATCTGGGCGACAATGAGCCTCAGATGTTGCTATTGCAATGAAAATGAAAGCTTTCTGGGAACACATGGGATGCCACCAGGACTGCATCAGTGCACACTTCCAAAGAAAAAGGAAGCAATGTGACACACTGATTCCAGTCTAGATGCTAAGTTTGAAAGAGATTGCAGAAATGTCAAACAAGAGAACAATTATGTTTTTTTGCAGAGGTCCTAGTGCAGGTGGCCTAGAATCCAGTTGATTGAGAGCCCAGATAAATAGGAGAGGCAAAAGGTAATTATCACATTCCCATCGTACCTTCTCCTCCACACAGCTGATTGTTGTGTAGCTCACAGTTCATATTGTCACACTCACAAAAGGTTCCGTAGATTTGTTTCTTGAAATCATCACTAGTGTGGCAAATGCATTGTCCGCACACGCAGTCCCCTAGACCAGAGCAGATGAGAGAGGCATTGTCCTTTCGGCAGCTTTTTTCTAGCTCCTTGCTGGATTTGCCCCCAGTTTCACAATCACAATTTTTCCCAGTAAATCCAGAATGGCATCTGGCGTGAAAATACAAAAATTTAGAAAGGAAATTATTTTGAGACAGAAAAAGAATTACTAGGTTCCTTTACTTTTTACTAGAGTCTCAGTTTGCGAGAAGATGGGGCTTCATGACATCAGTTCACAACAAGTACAAAATTATTATTACAATACACATTGAGATCATTTCTTCAGCGTGTTCTAAGAACCCAAGGATAATAGCAGTGATCTTGTAAAATCTGTAAGGCTGCGTCCCCAACAACTTATTTGCCTCTCTACTGTCCCTCTACTGTCCCTCTGTTGAAGTGGACTTTAAAAGTGCCATGCAAATCAGGAATAAGCGTCCGCATGAGGCTCAGCAAAATGTGCGTTTTTAACGCACCTTCCGTCCCCATGGGAGCCGTGTTTTCTTTGCACGCATCTTTTTCTCCCCGCCCCTGCTCTTGTTGATAGGGTGCCAGCGGGAATGGGGAGGGACTGTGCTCGGCGCGGCCACAACCAGGAAGACAATCCCTGACAAGTCCAAAGGAAAAATAGCCATCGGTTCTCTGTTCATCTCCCAGATCTTCTGCCCCCCTGAAATGGCTTCTCGTGCCAGCAAACATTCACTCTCACCACTTTTCCCTGTTATCGCTGTCAAAATCCACCCTGTCCAGCGCACGATCGCTCATTCACTCACCATTTTCCCTGTTATTGCTGTCGAAATCCACCCCTAGAAATAATCCACCCATGTCACACCTCATAGCGATTGTAACAATGTTGCAATTCTGTGTGATTCTGTCTCTTT
This sequence comes from Aspidoscelis tigris stejnegeri, assembly GCA_023333525.1. Classification (NCBI taxonomy): domain Eukaryota; kingdom Metazoa; phylum Chordata; class Lepidosauria; order Squamata; family Teiidae; genus Aspidoscelis; species Aspidoscelis tigris. The sequence continues at coordinate 3,407,848 of JALMGA010000010.1, forward strand.
AGTTCTGAGCTTTAGAAAGGGAAGCTGCTTGTGTTACTGCTGTGTGTGCAGACAGCAATCCCTGCCCCTTTTGCCATGGAGCGTCCCCAAGGTAAATGTTGCGAGGAAAACCCACAACTTCCAAAAAGAGCTCTGAAAGTCTTATTTAAAGGGCACTTTTTTTGTTGCGGGTTTTCCTCATTTTGTAGCTCTGGAAGTTCATTAAAAACCCTGGCATGGGGGTGCCCAGAGGCAAAAGAAGAGTTTTAGCAGACTTTAAATTGCTTGGGGACAGGGCCCCAGTCCTTTACGATTGTGTGAGATGGGATGTTGGACTAGATGGGCTGTAGCTTGATCCAGCAGAGTTCCTCTTAATTCATAGAGGTCAGGTGTATCAGTGGCTACTAGAATGGATGCTTAGGTACTATCCTCTGGGCTGCAGAGACAGGCAGGATGCCTCTAAAGGCCATTTGAAGGTTTTGCTTTTGTCTTCTGCTTGAGAAACCCAGAAGTAATTGGTGGGTCACTGTGTGAGACGGGATGCTGGACTAGCTGGGCTGTAGCCTGATCCAGCAGGGTTCCCGAGACAGTGGCCAAGGAAACAACATCTAAAGAGCATCCAAATGGCCAGCATGGTCTCCCTGTAGGAGTCCTTGGGATGTTGCAACTTCCAGTCACGTGCCCCATTGTCCTGCAGCTTGCCTCTGAGGCTAGAAATCCATCCTCAGAGGTGAACTAAATGGCTTGGGCCCTGGGTATCTGAAGGAGCACCTTCTCTCATATAGACCTGCCTGGGCACTGAAGATCTCAAAGAGCGGGCTTTCTTGTAGTTCCTTCTGCTGCAGGAGTATGAGGCATAGGAACGTGCATGGGGGCCTTTGCTGTGGTGGCCCCTAGACTCTGGAGCAGCCTCCCTCTTGAGGTTTGCCAGGCACCTACACTGTAGTTTTCAGCACCTGGTGAAAACGTATCTTTTCACTCAGTCTTTTGCTGTTTAAATAGCTTACTCAGGGTGCTATCCTGTTAGGGAGGGAGGGGGTTATATTTTTAACTATATTTTAATATTTGGTATGTTTTATTCTTATTGTAACCTGCCCTGGGACCATTTGGTGAAGGGCGGGATATAAGTTTTAAAAATAAATCATCAATCAAACAAGCAAATTTTATTAGCATCTTCTTTACAGGGGCCACACAGAGACTACTTATTTCCATATACATTTTTTGCCAGTGAGTTTTCCTGAAACTACAATCATACCAAACGATCAGACCGTTAACCCTTTCGAATTTTTGAAGTTGGCTGCCTGACAATTTTGCACATCAGCAGGTGTACCAATCCCCTGATTGTACAAATGTCCAGGTTCACCTGAGTGAGTAGCTCTTCACACTAGCATAGCCTAGATGACTGATACTGAAACTGAAGCAATTTGGTTACCTGCAGATCCCACAGTCTACTGTTCCATGTCCGTTGCAGTCTGAGGGATTTGGGATCCCTTCATCACATTCACATTTGCATTGACTTTGCATATTTACAGTGAGCAAGTCTGTGAAGCCGAGAGGCCGGATAGTAAGGGTCTGGTTTTCAATACATTTTGTGGCTGTGATTTTCACTTGGAAAATAATCTGCAAGAAAACAAATAATTGACCAGAATATTAAACTTAAAAAATAAAGGGGGGGAGAGGACACAGGATTACAACTGCTCTCTGTGCATGAGAAAGAGAGAGGGCTTGTGTGTGTGTGTGTGTGTGTGTGTGTGTGTGTAGGACAGACCTTTGAGTCCACATGAATCTACAGTGCAGCCTCATATACCATGATAGCACCTAAGATGAAAATGTGCTATGTGTAGGGATGTGCACGAATATTTGTAACATTCAAAATTTATACGAATTTGGCTGAATTCAGACATTCAAATTTGAATCAAGTGTTTCAATACATTCATATGAAGCTTCATATGGGATTTGTATGGGATTGAACATTCGTATTGAATTTGAATCCCACTACATTTGAAGGGGATCTATTCAAATGAATACAAATTTTCTTGTATTCAATTCAACACAAATTGAATACAAAAAAACATTTGCGCACATCCCTAGTTATATGACCAGGACCCTTCAGTGGAAATGGGGATGGGGTGTGTGTGTCATCAGGAGAAGTATAACAAAACCTTTTATGTTGGTTTGACAGGCTTGGTTGAAATCTCCATTGACTTGCATTGGGTTAACTGGCCCAGCTGACAATTACAATGACTTGACTGGGAAACAGTCTCTTATAATGATTCCACAAAGTCACAAGGTGAGCTAAAAAAGGATCAATTCCTAACATCCAAAGGGAATTCTGACAAAGGATCCTATCCCAAGCTATAGTCAAGATGGCTATGATGTTGCCTGTCCTGTCATTCTTGGTTTGATTGGCTCAGCTTGCCCATGAGAGACGCTCAGCGAATCCCCACAGCAAGCTTATTTCGCTTTCCCTAAACCGAAATAATAGAACTGGATGCAAACGCGAATTTGGCTGTTCCCATTACTTTTAACTTAATCGCGTTCGATCCGGATTCTGAGGATTGTATGTGGCCTACGTGACTAAAGGGGGGACTCAAGTGGCTACTTTTTAAAAGCTGCTTTTCGGGGCTGCCCTGCCCTCTTCCTCCTGGCATGGACGTGCCACCCATAAGGGACCCCTTCACCGAGCCTAACTGGATGGCTGGGTGGCTGCCGCTTCCATGGATGGAGGAAAAATGGCAGCGGGCAGCCAGCCAGCGATTCTTTCCCCTCCTCTCCCCATTGCTCAGGGCACACAGCAGCAGCGGCAACTAAAGCCCCTCTGCTTTAAACATTCACATTCAGCTGCTTTCCTCCCTTTCCCTTTCTAAAGTCAGAAGTCCAAAGAGCTAGAATTGCGCAAAATTGCAACATTGTTATTCCAACCATCAAGGTGTGAAGTGGTTCCATTGCTACAGTGTAGCAATCACTGTTAAGTGGATTTTTACCCTGAAATCACTGTCTTTGGAAGCAAGCTATTGGGAGAGGGAAACCCTAAACATGGCTTCTCATCTCTTAAAATGGTACTGTCCACACAGTAAAAAATGTAAAACGTTTCAAGCGCACGATCCGGAGTGAGACCTGTTTGGGGTGGTTTAACACGGGAAAAGCGTGTTAAGCCAAACTGCCATGTGGACTCCAAGGACTGAAAACGTTTTGAATCTGAGGTAAGGTTGCCGTGAAGACACAGCCGCTGAGAATTAAGTGTGTGATGCAATAACAAAGAGCCTCACTGATGAACCGAGTGACTGGAGTAGTAATGAGCACAGTGGAATGGGGAGTAACGACCAACTGTTTTCTTCTTTATCTCTTTCATGGAGGGACACAAAAGTGAGGAGTAGTCAGAAACAAAAACAAGATTGGGAGGTTTTACAAATGACCTAGGAACAAAAGAGCAAACGAACACCAAAAAAGTCCTCTGCCAGAGTCAGCCAAGGCTGGCCAAAATAGGACCCCTGTCTGGAGGTGAACCTTGCTTTCCTCCCAAGATCTTCTAAACATTTAGTAGGTGTGACAGTGAGGCCAATAAAGCTGAGATGGGAGTGAGCATGGCCTCGCTCCCTCACATAGGACAGGGAGGCTTTTCTCAAGTATCACTGTTCAACCCCTGGTCCAGAAGACAATAGTTTGTCTAGGAATTGCCTTTTAACTTCTGTATGTATGTCAGAAGCATGACCCTTCAGAGAAGAAGCCTGAAGCTTGCCTTTTGGCAATACCTTTTGATAGGTTGTGTGCAGCTGGCATGCATCAGGCACACAACAGTCTCTGTTCTGGCACCCAGCTGGTTTAGTGTAGCCTTACTGAGTTCAGTATCTGTTGCTTCAGCCCATGGATAACAGCTTCTGACTTCACTATGTTGTTTGAATGGGTAGGAAATCTCAATAAAACATGGCCTACTTTTAGTCCAAAGTAAAAACCAATCAGCTTAAAAGGTGGCACTTTTCAAAAGATTTTTGTGAAGCAGAAGCAGAGGAAAAATTAGTTTGAAGGTTCCCACAAAGTCCAATGGGTACTTAGCCTCCTCCCTGTGCATACCAGCTGTAGTTAAAACATTTTCAGTCTGAACAAGAACTGTTACAGTTTTCTCTTACCTCATCATTTATTTTGACGTTGTCACACTCCCCTCTTGGTTTATCAATGTGGATTTGCTTAGGGCAGAAGGAATCATAGGAGATCTTGATAAAGCTTGGCAATGGGCCGTGATCAAAAATAATTCTGGAAGACAAATTCTACAAAGAAATGAGAACAATTGGTGTGAGAGTGTAGCACAAGAACTTTGGCATGCATATTGTTGAGACATGAGGAGCAGGAGTGTCTGCTCAGTGTGTGCAACACAAGGGCTGAGTCCAGCCGAATGCATAGTCCTAACTGAGGTATCACACATGATGATCTGTGGATTGTCGTGGTGTTGCATTATCTGATCGGGATTGCACACTTACCTTAATGCTGGTAAGAGGACATGTGCTGTGCAGAATAAAAAAAATCCGAAGTTTCCCCTCAGTGCAGGCAGAACAGCAAGAGGAGGGCAGGAAGGGCAGCTCAGATTTGATTGGCTGCCTCAACCCGCATGACAGCATGCACCGACTCAGCTCTCGCAACTCTGATGGGGAAGCTACAGAGCTGCCTTTCAAGTCAGGATGGCCAATCACTGCTACACAGTAAGTATTCTGCACATTAACAATGGACTGCAGATTGATTCTGCTGGTCTGAAGGGCAGCCAAGCTTCTCAGAGGCAGACCTGGGTGGTCAGAAGCTTTGCACTAGGGCCTGCTTGGGCCTCCATACAGGATAGGAAGACAGGTGTGTTAGAGGGGAGCAGGACAGCTACACACGGAGGGAAGCCAATGCTCAAAGCTCCTTTCAGTACCCCTGGAGGAGGCATCTGTGCAAGCCTATCCCTCTGCCCTCTCCAAATTTTTATTCACCCCAGGAAAGTCTTGATTGCAGCTTTCATTTATTCTCCCTTAGGTTCTGTGTTTGGAGCAGCCTATCCTTCAGTTAGAAGCTATGATTTGTTGGGCGAATTTCCTCACTGTCATACCATCTTGTTCCTTTCACTGACCTGTCATGATGCTTGTCCAAAGTGAGGGCAGTGAGGGATGGCAGAGGGACCAAGTTTACTTCAGTTCACTGTCATGACAAAGTTATGAAATGGCAGAAGCATTCACTGCTAATGTTTCCTGTAGCATTCCACCGGAGCCATGATCTAACGGCCACATGAAATAGATTCCTCGCCCTGGTTTATCATGCTAACAGCCAACATTGGCTGAAATAAGTTATTAATGAGATAAAACCCTCTACTGTTCTCAGCTTTGTCTGGTCATGTAAATAGAAATCAATAAATCCCACTCTCTGTCTCTCTTGAAACTCTCTAGCATTTCCCCCTAGCCCTCTAAACCTTCAAGAAAATGTACAGAGATATGATGGAAAATGTAGGGACCCAAACAGCATTCTCAGCCTTCAGAGGCAAAAGAAAGAGGGGACCTGATTGAAGTATATAAAATCAGGCATGGTATAGAAAAGGTGGATAGAGAAAAAGAACCAACACTATGAAGCTGATGGGTAGGAGAGTCAGATCAGACAAGTGTAAGAATTTCCTGTTTCTTAATAAGATGGATTATTTCAGCAAGAAGTGGCCATAGCCCCTGGTTTTTTCTGAGCCCCCCCCCCGCTTGTTTCTTGTTCGAAAGAAGCATGCAGAAGAGGTGAAAACCAAATATATCTGCAAGCCCCAAACATTGAACATTATTGCTCTCGAAGAAAAACAATATTATTAGCAATACTTACATTGTATGCATCCTGAATAAGTTGGATGATGTTACTTGAATCTTCCTGCAGTTCTCCTACAGCAGACTTAGGGATCATCTCACTGAGTTTCTACCAATGAAGAGCAAATGCACTGAAAACACTGCCTCAGTTAGAAAAGCTCTCTATCAGATGGTAATGCAGGGACGCTCTTCTCCACAGACACTGTATACATAACTTTCTATAACACTCTTAGATTTTACTTACCCGGTAAGTGTCTGCTATTTTACTGGTAACAGCAAAAATAGGCTGGATATTATGTTCTTCAAGTTTCTGCACCAGATGACCGACAGATGGATAATCCTGTGACAAGGGGGAAAGAATAGTGAGGAATTCTTCTCCAAGTTAGTGTCAATTAGAGGTGGACTACTCAAAACTTCATCCAGATTCCTGTGTTAGCTTATGTATTGATGGCACCCAGCAGAGGACCAGGGTTCGGATCAAATAAGGTGAGTATCCAATCCCAGGAGGAGGGAATGACCAAAGTTGACTAGCGCTCAAGTGCCAGTGCTAGTCAACATTGGTTAAGTGCCAAAACACCCATGTTCTTCAACATCTGCATTCTAGGGAGCAAGCAGTGCAAATGCATCTTCATTGTGTTGTATGCAATTTATGCACCCCTTGCAGTTTGCATGGCATTTGCACCAATTGCTTGTTTTTGAGATGATTCTGCAATAATTTGCTGAACTGTAAAAACCTTAGTATGTGTCTATATTGTGAAAACTTCTGTCAGAGCAGGTACAAAGAAGTCCAAGACACATTGCTCAGTAAAGGGAGCAAAGGCAAAGAGATGTCAGAAAAAGCTATTTTTAAAAAAACCCTCAAAATTATATATATATTTTACTGCTCCTTAAAAAAACAATCTTCCTCAACATTTTCCACTCAGGCCTCACAAAATCTTAAAAAGTGTAATTGCAAGAGCTCTTGAAATGTCATGTACTTCCCTCATTCCAAGCGCCCTCAGCTGAGTGGATTCTATTTCTTTCAGATAATTCTTAAGGCCTCTCCTAATACAGCAACAGTAAGGATGCTTGCTGGCATCTACTTTGAGGGAATACTGTCATCTCTAAGCACTTACATATTCATTGCTTTTTTTATACATATTGTCTTCAAGGTGGCATTTCCCATCAAATGGAGTTAAGATGGCTCCAAGTTTGCCATCCCCAGCAAAATGAAAACCATCATCTGTAGTATATACCAATAAACGAGTTACATTGCTCCAGCCAATCTTATCCTGCATCACACAAAAAAGTAAAGATAAAATGCACAAAATTAGAACAGAGAGGAATCTACTGAAAAAGCAGCTCTGGGTCCATTTAATAAGTAGTGTGATGGAGTCAGAAAATTAAAATAAGCACCAAAGGCCTCACAGTGGAGCCTCCCTATTCCCCTATTGTCCCATTGGATCTGCTGCAGAAACAGGGGTGCCCAGACCTATACTTACCACCATCGGTCACTCTTGGGCTTCTGCTCCCACCAAGCAGATGTGGAAGGAAATAGTAGCTTGGAGGACTTGGGGCTGACTGTTATCTCCCTCCAGCCTGCCTCCCCTTGCAAACTGCTTCCTCCCTCTTCCAGCCTCACCACTGTCCTTTTTATTAAACACATGTAGTGCCTCCATTTCCTCCCCAGTGGAGAGTCATAGGCATGTTCGGAGGCTTTTTCTGTTATTCTTCCACTGGCGCTCCAGCTTCCAGGAGGAGGCTGTGGGTCCCCTCCTTGCCAGAGAGATTTCAACATGTCAACTGTCAACAGTGCTGCTCTGCCAGGTTCCCAGGGCTTCGGCCTGTGCATGTGCTGGTTGACTGGTTGATGTGACAGGACAATGAAACACCTCCTCACCCTTCCCTCTCTCTCATCCACACAGAAATGCAGACACAACACAGAAATGAAATGGAATAAGGTAAAGGACGCGATTTCAGTTCTGTTAAAAGCACTCTGCAAAAATGCAGATTAAAAGGTCGGTAATCCACATTTGCCACAAAATCTCACCTTTATGTATGACCTTACTGCTGCAGAAACCCCTCAGTTCTGCTTAAAACATGTGTAGCAGGGCTCTAGGATATGTGAGGACTGCGTCACAAAAGAGATGACTGTGCCTAAAACTGACTTCAAAAGAGAAGACGTCTGTGGCTGTTTGGTTCTCTGAGGCTGTGGTCACACAAGGTTTAATCCAGCTTCACATCAGCAAAGTGACAAGCTGTTAATGACCTTTTGTTGAAAATTCACCTTTGAGGTAGATAATATGGAAAGAAAACCACCGGTCGCTTTGCTGATGTGTTCTCTTGCTCTGAAGGTGGACTGAAGCTGGATTAAACCTTCGGTGTGACCACAGCCTGTCAGTGTGCTCCTTGAACACACTGACCTGAAGGAGGATATACAAAGCTGTTGGGGGTGTAATATAACATAATATGTAATACATTATAAGAAATGTACCAAACTGGTATCATACTAAGCCAAGAAAATGTTGATATATAATTTAGCATCAACGTGCTGCCAGCTGCTGAAGACTGTTTTGGAAAACCATTGTTGTTGTAAATAAAAATACGCAATCTGCCTCAATTAACTACCCCATTTGTGAAGAAACATGTTGTCACTGTGCCCCTGACGGCAAATTCTTACCCCACAGATGGCAACTTGCATCATGGCATCAAGGCCTCCCTCGGGTGAATCTAGATTTCCCGACACATTTTGCTTCCCAACTTCTTCTTTAAACTTCTCTTTATTATCTGTGAGGCTGAGCACATGCCGGAAAGCAAATGGCGGCTGGCACTTGGTGTCTTTTTTTGGGCAAGGGTTCTGCAGCTTCTCCGGGTGAGTGTTTACAAAAGGCAACACAGTCTTATCCACAAAGGCCCCAAATCCTGAAGGCACACAAGAGAGATGCTTCTCAGATGAAATATTTTCAAAAATGGTTAAGTGTCACTGAATAAATACTGAGGCAAAAGCCTGACACCACTGTAGATGGTTCGCTTCCAATGTAAGGAAAGTGCGGTAAAAATAATAGAAGCAGAAGAACTGAAATTATTCAAGGAGCATTACTTGACAAATGAATGCAGCAGAATGGTTATTCAGGAGCAGCTAAACCATCAGGGCATAAAATGACTGCCACTCACTCTCCCTTTCTTCTTCACACACATTTCAACTCAGCCTTGGCTAACATGTTCATAACCTACTGGGCTCAGTTACGTCTGTTTTAATATTGACCTGCACAGAACGACAGCTTCAACAGTGTCTCATCTACCATTTGACCTTCCTATTCTGATCCCTTACAAAATTTCCTTTTAGCTGCCTTTCCCACCCACCCCCTACCAGCTACAATGGACACAAAGGGAAACCAGAATGATTCAGGGGATGGAACACCTCCCCTATGAAATCAGACTGCAAAGTCTAGGCCCTGGAAAGATGGCGTTTAAGAGGGGACCTGATTGAAGTATATTAAATCATGCATGGTATAGAAAAGGTGGATAGAGAAAATTTCTTTTCTCTAATCACACAATACTAGAACCAGGGGGCACTCTTGGGTAGGAGAGTCAGATCAGACAAGGGGAAGTATTTCTTCATCCAGAGAGTCATCAGTCAGTGAATTTGCTCCCAGAAGAGATGGTAACAGGAACCAGTCTGGATGGCTTTAAGGAAGGGTAAGACAAATGTATGAATGAGAGATGTATCAATGGCTACTAGAATGGATGTCTAAGTACATCTTTCAGGCTGGAGGAGATGACATGGTGCCTCTAAGGCCATTTGCTGGGATTGGAGAGCAGGAGAAGGTTTGCCCTTGTCTCTACTTGAGATGCCCATGGGCATCTCACTGGTGGCTCACTGTCTGTGACGGGATTCTGGATGAGATGGGCTGTGGCCTGATCCAGCAGGGCTCCTGTTATGTTCTTATGTACCAGTCAGTTATTATGCTTTCCACTTTGTTAAAAGTATTTATATGCTGCATTATTACCTCTTCTCTTGGTAGTATCCATTCCCATTTGGTTATTCAGCAGGCAGCTGTACTTTCACCTCCCTCAGGAGTTCCCATAATTAATCTAGCATGCATTTTGATCCATTTTCATCACCCCATGTGCGACTGCATGTGTCTTCATTTCATTCTCTGCCATTTTCTTCCTTTGCAAAAAGCTTCTAACACTGAATGCATCTTTCCTCCCATGAAATTTTCCCACCCCCCTCATGATTTTAGTGGCACTTGTGTGGCACTTCTGGTGACCAAAGGGATAGTGCTATCCATTAGTTATTCAGCTGCACTTGGAGATAAACATATACTCTCTTGGTGGCCATAGCAAACTTGGAGCAGACACGGCTGCATACTCTGAGTGTCTCTCCTGCAGAAACATAAACACTGGTGGGGACTTGTTTTCCTTCCTGGCTGTAGCAGCAAGAAGATTTGTGTCAAAGCTCTCAGCTTAAGGACGTGAGTGGGACTTGCCCTCTCATCCCACAGTGTGGTGGCAGAAAGACACCAGGGGCACCCAGGGATACCTGTCCCCCTCAGTATAAGTATATGATTCAACACCGAGGGACAACAACTGCTTGTGTCTGTGACACTCCTTAAGTCACACATGTTCCAAGGGCGGTGCTAAAGAGCACTTTGAGGTTACCATCTAAAATCTTGAAAATGCAGCAACTAAACAATTTTAAAGGATCTCCTGGTTCTATCACATTGTTTAAAGTAACAATGTGAATTTGTCATATGCTAAATAAATAAATCCGCACTGAGTTTAGTAGAACATCCTCATCAGTTTTAGCTCTGATTCTGTTCAACCCATGTCTTTTGGGTTATATCATACATTTAGATTGTGCATTTACCTTTGACCCTTTGCTGCCTCCAATAGTGTGTACAACTGAAGTTGTATAACTTTCATTGTGAGAACTAACTGAATCCACATTATCTATCCCAAAGCTGAATTCTCTTAGTTATTTAACACTGAAAGCAACAGATTGTTACTCTACTGACTCTTACTCAGAAAGAAGACTGAGGCTCGATTAAATCTTAAGTGTGACCACAACCAAAGATTTGCACCATGAGGAGTATAGAGTCTAGATCACGAGAAGTAATTATTCCTCTTTACTCTACCTTGGTCAGACCTCATCTAGAGTACTGTCTGGGCACCCCAATTTAAAAAAAGACATTGACAAACTAGAGCAAGTCCAAAGGAGGGCTACCAAAATGGTTAGTGGTCTGGAAACCATGTCCTATGAAGAAAAGTTGAAGGATCTAGGGATGTTTACCCTACAGAAGAAAAGAGACATGATCACAGTCTTCAGGTATCTGAAGAACTATCACAGTGCAGAGGGATTGTCTTTATTCCCACTTGCATGAGATGGAAAGACTACTAACAATGGTATGAAACTTCAAGGGAGTCAATACAGAGGGTGATCAGTCAGTGGAATAGGTTGCCATGGGAGGTAATGAGTTCTCCTTCACTGGAGGTCTTCAAGCAGAGGCTGGACCTACATCTATCTGGGATGATTTAGGAAATCCTGCACTGAGCAGGGTGCTGTACTCGATGACCCTAGAGGTCCCTTCCAACTCTTGGATTCTATGATTTGTACTTTGTGTAATTTGCTTCCCTTGATTCACAACAATTCTAACTGCTAACACGCTAGTACTGAAAGAGAATTATACATATAGTACATTATTAATTAGGCATGCTTATACCTATCCGAGCATATTTGGTGATCTTTCGCAGGGCTTTCAGGAGATCCCCTCCTAGTTTCTTCACATGTTGCAGATCATCTTCCATAGAGTATGAAAGATCCATCAAATAATAGAGGTCTATTGGATAATCCTCACCACGACGAAAGCTCACATTAAAAAATGCTGGTTGATCTGTCAGTGAAAGGAAAGGACATTGTAATAAAGCTTCAAGAAGACCCTGCTCTGTAAACAGCACACAGGATTTACAGTCCTATAGACAACAGAGTAACACACTATAGTTTCGAAATCCTTCAGGCATCATTAAACTGCCCCAAATTTAGTATTTAAAAAATCAGCTAAAACTATGAAATTCTATATATGATTTGAACTTCAATTGCAAGGATCACTATCCCTTTTAGGAAGGAAACTCAGGGCAAATCCCCACAGCAAACTTATTTCGCTTTCCCTAAACCGAAATAATAGAACCGGATGCAAACGCGAATTTGCCTGTTCCCATTACTTTTAACTTAATTGCGTTGGATCGTACATGGCGTACATGACTCAAGTGGCTACTTTTTAAAAGCTGCTTTTCGGGGCTGCCCTGCCCTCTTCCTCCTGGCATGGATGCGCCACCCATAAGGGACCCCTTCACGGAGCCTAGCTGGGTGGCTGGGTGGCTGCCACTTCCACGGATGGAGGAAAAATGGCAGCGGGCAGCCAGCCAGCAATTCTTTCCCCTCCTTTCCCCATTGCTCAGGGCACACAGCAGCAGCGGCAACTAAAGCCCCTTTGCTTTAAACATTCACATTCAGCTGCTTTCCTCCCTTTCCTTTTCTAAAGTCAGAACTCCAAAGAGCTAGAATTGCGCAAAATTGCAACATTGTTATTCCAACCATCAAGGTGTGAAGTGGTTCCATCGCTACAGTGTAGCGATCCCTGTTACGTGGATTTTTACCCTGAAATCACTGTCTTTGGAAGCAAGCTATTGGGAGAGGGAAACCCTAAACATGGATTCTCATCCCTTAAAACGGTACTGTCCACACAGTAAAAAATGTAAAACATTTCAAATGCACGATCTGGAGTGAGACCTGTTGAAATCAGGATTGAGGTTCACCACGCTTTGGGGTGGTTTAACACGGGAAAAGCGTGTTAAGTGAAAGTGCCGTGCGGACTCTGAGGATTGAAAACGTTTTGAATCCGAGATAAGGTTGCCGTGAAGACACAGCCTCAGAAAGAGCAGCAGCTCTGACTCCAAATTTTTTTCAGTAAAAGGAAATACAGCAGCTCTGCTTGTCCTTTTACTTTCTCATACTCCTTCCCTTAAGCTCCCCCTCCTTCCTAATTCCCAAAATAGCCAAAGATACACCAGATTCCCTGGCACCAGAACATAAATGAAACAAATTAGCCAATAGGCATTGGATCTTGAATTTCTTAATAGCAAAAGGCAACACAGTAACCAAAAGATGAAGATCTGTCAAAGAATTGGTGAAAGTGAAACTTCTGAGTAGACATGGGTCCCACTAAATCTGACATAAAGGTAACACAGCATTTCACCATAAGAACACCAAATTCACACAGCCCTCTAGCTCCATACTTCCATCCAGTCATTAAAATAATCACTTCTGACCTCTTAAACTTCTTTGCATAGGAATTAATAAATTATTGGTACCTTGTCTGAGCTGTAGATTTACCACATCAGGATGTATTTGTTGATTCTTACTTGGTTGACTAGGAATACCAGCACTGGCAACACTTTGTGGAAAAATTATGTCCCCCTCACATCCTCTCTCCCGGAGTTTTTTTTCAGTATCACAGCGATTTGAGTCTGGTTCTCCTACTTTTGTGAAATCCTGTTAGGTATTAAAGTCAATGAGGTTAAAATGTTCAATAACTTTAGAAATATGAAGAGACATAATACTCTACAGATGATGACAGAAAAAAAAACAGTAAACGCAAAGCATAAGGTTTGTCATGAAGAAGACGTCAATTCCTTTGCAAATCTAGAAGAAAAGCCGTAGAGCTAAAAAGCCTGTGAAAGATTTTGAGCTGAGATGTTGGGGAAGCCGAAAGGAAAGACTGGACTCTGCCCACCACAGCATGGTCTCCGTTAGCCTGTCTTCATACTCACACTGAGGAAGAGAAGGCTGCCTGGCATGCCAGGACGGCCTGAGTCCTCTAAAAAAAGAGAACTTTGGTTACAATGCTCTAACGGGGGTAGGCTGGCTTAGAAAACAAATTGAATAAAAATAATGTGAATAATGCGACTGGAGGACGACCTGAAGTCGTCTTAAACTAAAGGTGTGACCAGGGCCCAAGACAGACGGAGGGAAGAATGTGTGCTAATATATGTGACTACACATCTCTGCCACTTCCATTACCACATGGGTCTAAAGCCTAAAACCAAAATATGAAAAATGCATTTTAAAAACTGGCATAATTGAGAATGAGCTAGTTATGAAAAAAAGGACAAGAAACGGTGTCTGGAAAGCAATGCATTGGAATGGTGAGGGTAGACCTTACCCGCTTCTTGCACCAGGCACAACCAGGACCAGCCTTGATGCACTGTTGGCACGTTTGTACATTGTATCTTGTGCATTCCTGAGAAAGCACTTCAAAAGAGAAAGGAAGAAAACACTGTGTTAGGAAAGACCAACAATCATCAGCGTCACAATAAAGAAGAAACACTCCCCAAATGTGTTACAAAATCCATAAACACCAGACTCTTTCCCGGTGACTTTTTGTACAAAGACACCATATAAACATGACACAGTATTCACTCACTAACACCCACAAAAATGGGCACAACCAGCAATGTTATCCTGTTGCATCCATTTTGAATGGACACATACACACACAGAGAGAGAATGAGAGAGATGGGTGCGCAAAAATGTTTTTTGACATTCTATTTGAATTGAATCAAATACCCAAAAATCTGTTCCAATTCAAATCTTTTAAATTCGAATTTAACAAGATTCAATTTGTATTTACCAAATTCAAATCTATACGTTCAAATTTTTTATTCAAATCTGCATGTGCATGTATGCATTGTCACCAGATCCATACACGTCTGTATGCATCCCATAGTTGTCCTGTATGCAACCTGTTTTCATTCCATACGGATCTGTACAAATGCATACAAATGCAGGAAAGATGCGGATCTTCAAGTACGCATCGTGTACGAACCCGTACACATACAAATGTCTGGATAATTTGAATGAATAGATGCAAAGTTTGAAATTCAATTTGAATGTTTACATTCAAATTTTGGGACATTTTATTCGAATGTCAAAATTCAAAACATTCAGTCGGATTTTGAATGCCTATGAATATTTGTGCACATCTCTAGAGAGAGCCAACCTGCAAATTCTATTATTGAAAATTGAAACAGAGACACTTTTGTATGAGGAACAGTCAGATCCTGCCAGGTATGAGTTTGTTTGCCACCATCATGAGGAGAGGCAGAAGGAAGCCTTTGCCAGGCCAGCCACAACTAAATAAAATCAGTATATTTTATATTTTGCAATGTTTTTCCAGACTTAAACATTTACAAATGGTATTGATCCCATTACTATAGTTCCTTTGCAAATATTAAGTCCACGTTACTTCCATAGGTAAATACTTGCATACCTGATGTGAGGAACAACACCCCAGCTCCATACAGCAAAAGGAAGCGTCCGTGAATCATTTTCTGTGGAAGACAAATTAATACAGAAAAGATGTCTCAAATTAAGCAGATGGGACATTCAGATGCAATGGCAGCAGTCCAATGTCATTCATGGATATTCCAGAACCAGAAACACCAGTCAAGGATCTGACTTTTCACAACTCTGATGAAGAACTCCCATCCCACCAGAGGATATCATGGCTGGCGAGGAAGCCAAAACCCAAAACCTTCTGGAAGTAGGTGAAGGAGGGACCTATGACCATACAGAGACTCATCTGGGGGCCTAGGAAGTGGACTACTCTTCCGTGTTCTTTCTTGGTCATCTTTCCCCTTATTGGACATGAGACTGGTACAATACCATCCAATATTCCCTGGCAATGGGCAGTTTTAGACAACAGCCATCATCACATTGGGCACCCACTTTGAGGAGAGCCCAATATAATGGAGGGACAGGGATCAGATTGGTGCAGTGCCTCTGATGGGCAAATGGAAACTCCAGATATTAGACAGGAATTCCATATATCAACCCCAGTGGCATGACAGGAGGAAACTTTCACCGGAATGATGTGTCTGAATTCTTGTTGGATTAGCTGGTGCCAAGATTCTGATCTGTGAAGAGGGACAATGAGCTTCAGTGGTCACAGGCAATGGTTAGCATTCCCAGGCCATTTTGTTTGCAATAGGACAACA
The DNA here is from genome assembly GCA_023333525.1 of Aspidoscelis tigris stejnegeri. Taxonomy (NCBI): domain Eukaryota; kingdom Metazoa; phylum Chordata; class Lepidosauria; order Squamata; family Teiidae; genus Aspidoscelis; species Aspidoscelis tigris. The sequence goes on from JALMGA010000010.1 coordinate 3,423,669, forward strand.
ACAGGAACAGGAGAGACACTGTTGAGCACACTCCCATCTGATTCCAAAGTATCCTTTTGGAGGATGGCATCCAGTTCAGCAAAACAGGCATTTCTGAACCTGGCATTGTGGTTGATGACTTGTATATTCCAGGTGTATGACTTTTTACTTCAAACTTTATTCTGGAGCAGATAAAGATTGGTTATACTGTCACATTTCTTGGGCTATGGCCTCAAAACAGCGCATATTCAAGTTGTTGCTGCAGATAACTTGCCACAGTATCTTCATCCCAAATGTCCAGGAGAAGATCTCACAGGACTGCAATTCTGTCATAGATGCACTATGCCATAAACAACCCAGGGAAGGGGCAAACACAAGTCTTGAAAGCAAATGGACACATGAATACTCAGCATCAGAGACTATATGGGCGAATCCCCACAGCAAGCTTATTTCGCTTTCTCTAAACCGAAATAATAGAACCGGATGGAAACGCGAATTTGCCTGTTCCCATTACTTTTAACTTAATTGCATTCGATCCGGATTCTGAGGATCGTACATGGTGTAAGTGACTCAAGGGGGGACTCAAGTGGCTACTTTTTAAAAGCCGCTTTGCAGGGCTGCCCTGCCCTCTTCCTCCTGGCATGGACGTGCCACCCATAAGGGACCCCTTCACCGAGCCTAGCTGGGTGGCTGGGTGGCTGCCGCTTCCATGGATGAAGGAAAAATGGCAGCGGGCAGCCAGCAATTCTTTCCCCTCCTCTCCCCATTGCTCAGGGCTCATAGCAGCAGTGACAACTAAAGCCCCTTTGCTTTAAACATTCACACAGAACCTCAGCTGCTTTCCTCCCTTCCTTTCCCTTTCTATAGGTCAGAACTTTCAGAATTGCACAAAATTGCAACATTGTTATCAGATGTATGAAGTGGTTCGCTAGCGACGCTGTTAAGTTTGGATTTTTACACTGAAATCACTGTCTTTGGAAGCAAGCTATTGGGAGAGGGAAACCCTAAACATGGATTCTCATCCCTTAAAACGGTACTGTCCACACAGTAAAAAATGTAAAACGTTTCAAGCACACGATCTGGGGTGAGACCTGTTGAAATCAGGATTGAGATTCACCACGCTTTGGGGTGGTTTAACACGGGGAAAGCGTGTTAAGCCAAACTGCCGTGCGGACTCCGAGGATTGAAGACGTTTTGAATCCGAGATAAGGTTGCCGTGAAGACACGGCCTAAAATTCATGAACTTTTATGTATGTAAAGTCTGGGTGGTGTTCTAAAGAAGTGAGCCAAATCTGGATGCCTGCCACTGTTAAGAAAATCAAGACCTTGGTGTTGTAAAAACCACTGATATTGATCAGGATGTTAAGATGCTCAATGGCATGTAACTAAACACCAGTGCACATAACACTGCTCTCACAAGCTTTAAGGACTGGTGGCCAAAGTTAAAATGGGAGACAGTGTTCAGGGTTGCATAAAACCAATATTTGCAGGGAAACGGTTTTGAAAAACACTTAACAGTGGGTCAGCCGTATGACTACTCATGCATGATGTGGGAAGCACATTATGATTCAATGATGACAATACCATGAGTACAGAATTTAGACATACCCTTACTCTAACATCTTCCTTAAGAAATCAGGCTGTAACACCTGGGCCTCTTCAGCCTTAAAAGGTGCCATTAAGAGGTGACCTGACTGAAGTATATAAAATCATGCACGGTGTGGAAAAAGTGGATCGAAAAATATTTTATCTGTGTTATTAACATTAGAAACAGGAGGCATTCTATGAAGAAGATGGGTAGGAGAGTCAGATCAGAAAAGCCAGGGGAAGTATTTTTTCACCCAGAGGGTCATTGGTCTATGGGATTTACTATCAGATGAGGTGGTAACAGCAACAAGACTGGATAGCTATGAGAAAGGATTAGATAAATTCTTGGAGAACTTGTGAATCAATAGGTCCCATTCACACCTAGGCAGGTAAAGGACAGGAAGTTGGACTAGATGGGCTGAAATCTTACGTTCTTATGTTTCAGGCAGCATCACATGTTCAAAAGTTTACTGTTCATGAACTATCAGTAGCAATTGTCATAAAAAAGCAAAGAACATTCTTATGTTGAATTAAATATCTTTATTTTCCAGAACACATTATGTTCTACAGTATTATGTATCACTATTATATTAAATCTCCCTCCATTGCTCTTTAAAGGGGTAAACAAAAATAAGATGCCCTTCCTTTCCAGGCTGTTTTCAGGATGATCATTTGAACTATGTTTTGTTTTCCTGATGATGAATGATTTCTTAAATATCTCATTTGTCTTTCATAGGAATCCCAAGGGTTTGCCCTTTTCTACAGTTGACTATGGTAAAATGAGTTACAAGTAGTGTGGGTGAAAACAAATGCAATTTCAGATCTTTACAGCCCAGCAGCTAAATAGGGACTAAAGTTTATGGATCTGTATGGGAATGTCTTTTACAAGGAAGGAGCAAGAGCCAACATAATTTATTTTTATGTTTTTTACCATGACCCATGGGCTAGCTGACATTTTATGGTTGATACTTGCAACCTCTTGTCAAAATCTTTGGTGTTCTCATAAGCCATTGAAGATTGGATAGCCCTAATTTATCTGCTCCTTGGCCAATACTGTTGTTGCAGTAATGAATCAGACACAGGAAATAGCAAAAATAGATAGAATTTATATGTAAAAAGAGGACAGCATGAAGTGACTTCAAGCTGACATCAAGGAAAGAATGACAAATAAGAGTATTATGATGAAACACTGAAAGTATTGCTGTTCACATGTTACAAAGAGTAATAGATCCTCTATGACACTGTTTAGGAAGCTGAAATCTGTATTTAAAAAAATGTTCCTGGATGAAGGAACTCAAACTTTGGGTATATTAGGAACAAAGATATTGCAAAAAAAGAAAAAAGAAAAAAAGGGTACTTAATTGAGCAAATTTTCACTGTCCACATGACACACTTCTGCTTCTCATTAAGTTTCACAAGCATTATTCACATGATGTTGTCCTCACCAAACTACCAACTCAGACCTGCCCCAGTTAATTTTAGAAATCTCCTTGCAACACAAGAGTTCATTTGTATAATTAAGTGCCAGTTTAACGCAGACTTAAATAATGAGAATGCTTGACTTGGCAATTTAATCCAGTTTTAAAACTTTTTGGTTTTTTTAATCAACAGCAAGGTCTGGGTTTTTTTGTGATCCCACTGTTACCTTATAATGAAGACTTACTCAGCATTATTCAGTGCTCAGCAGGGGAGAAACCCCCTCCCCTATCTTCTTCCCTCAGCAGAACCCCCTTCCCATGCAGTCAGCAATTGGACACTGTCAGACCCTGACTTCAGTGGGTCAGGCAATTCAAACCCCACCCTTCTATAGAAACCTACTCCCGCATCACCTTTGGCAGCAGTTTTTGTTTGCCACTTCCACCCCCTCCCCACCATAGCACAGCTTCTTATGTTAACAAGGGAGTAGAAGATTAAAGATCACTTTCCCTTCTTATAATGGTGTTTTGCACTAGATTGGTAGATCGGAGGAGCACGAAATGGCAGGGAGTGAGGCAAAAGGGGTTAATGGCAGAGTGGAAGGAGGGAGGGAGGAAGCAGGCAGCCTTTTACATAAAGCTGACACACTTTGCAACCCAACAACGGAAGCTCCATAAGTCTGATCACTACCATTGAGTCCCTCTTACTGAAATCAGGCACTTTCACTTGTCTGAGCTTGTTACATTGTTATGTGTACCTTAGCTAGTGCTGGCTTTGTTCATTTTTCACCTCCTTCCCCTCCCCTTTCAGCCAGTGGTGATTTCCTTAGCCCGTAATGAAGAGCCCGGGGAAGAGGGAATTACAGCAGAGGAAATCACACCTTCTCATTGGGTCAGGGGAAACTGAGGAGAATGCCCCTAAAGTATGGCTCCTTCCCTCAAAAAACTGCTTGCATTTCCATTTTGCTAAATAAAGTGGAGTTTTTCAAAATATAGCAGTGAGACCTCGTTTGTTCTGAATATGGATAATCCATGTTTTGGGACCTTTAATCCTCAGGAACTGCGGATTCTTTTAAAACTTTGGGAACGATGTGAGCTCAAATTGGTCTCAAAGCTCATTATAATCTGTTTGGGAATGCACTCTAAGATTGCAGTTCTATATCTGTTTACCAGGGAGAAGTCCCTCTGAATGCAATAATCTAAACCAGTGGTTCCCAAAGTTGTCTGGGCTACAACCCATCTAATATAAGTTTACCAACTCGGGACCCACCTCTAGGAAATTTAACCGTTACCAATATGAATAAAGGACTTTTCAAATAACAAACAAAGTTTTAATACATTTTTTTATTACTTAATTAAATAATTACATCAAAAAAGTTATTTCAAATATGGTTAAATTTCCTAGAGGTGGGTCCCGACCCACAGTTTGGGAAACCCTGATCTAAACGCTTTATCAGGCCTGTACAAAATTCCACAGTAAAACATGAAAATAGCTGTGTGCCAGGGCCTAAAACATTGCAGTAAGATTTGTACAATCAGAAACAAAGTCTTCACTTACTCTTGAGGCTTGCTGGGCCAAATGCTTTGGCATGAGATGCCCAATGAATCTGAATTACATCAGGAAGGGATCACATGAATGTTTTATTAGCAATCTTTGAATTACCCCCAAACAGGCTTAAGAATGCCAAGATTGGTATATGATTCTTCATTCTAACAAATGTTCCAAAATTTTCATACAAGCATTCTTTTCTTTCCACTTCTTTTGTTTGCGTTAAAACGATCAGCCACTAAATGATAATCCAAGCCCCTGCAGTAGCCATTTTTCCATGAAAAACAGTAAGAGCTTTTGAATTCACTTGAAAGAATTTACTACATCCCTCAAAGACTGTTGGACTAAGCCTGTATGACAACATGATACATGCCATATATTCAAACTTTATCCTACAGTCCTAATGCAGTAGCAGTAATAGAGGCTGATTAGCAAGGCACAAAGAAACTGCATGCACAAGTTCTCATGATGCTTTGTGTAGCAGCCACATTCAGCGGCTAAGTCAGGAAACCCACAAATTTCACCTCTGGTGTTAAATCTCACCAGCTGCATTGCATTGTTTTCCACCAATAGTAGGGTAATACTGTACAAAGCCCATGGGGTGGCCAGTATTACCAGAACTGAAAGGCTGACTGTGCAGTAATATACCTATGATAATTTGTTTGTGTCTATATATTCAGACAAGGGAAACAGAGGAACAGAAGAAGAAGAAGAAGAAGAAGAAGAAGAAGAAGAAGAAGAAGAAGAAGAGTTGGCTTTTCTACCCATCTTTTCTCACCCATTTAAGGGGACTCAAAGCAGCTGAGAAAGCTTTCTACTCTTCTCCCCACATCAGACACCCTGTGAGGTAGGTGAGGCTATGAGAGCTCAGAAGAGAGCTGTGACTAGCCCAAGGTTATCCAATTGGCTTTGTGGAGGAGTGTGGGATCAAACCTGGTTTTCCCATATAAAAGTCCAGCTCCCTAACCACTAGATCAAACTGGCTCACAATTTACTAGACTTTCTTCCCTCAATCTCCAGGCTCGGATACTGGGGCAGGGATGCAGGGAAGTCATACAACCCCTTGCTCATCTCAAGATGAATCCTCCTCCTCTTTTCTACAGCTCATCTCCTTGCGGTCTGCCCTCCTACCTACTTTGTTCCCAGACAATGTCAGAAGTGGGGTAGAGTAGCAACTGACAGGAATGTAGGAAGAGACTGACTGCATCAGGTATCCATAGACTGTTCTCACACTGGTCAATCAGCTATATATGGAAAGCCCACAAACACTCTTCTCACTCATTGTCTAGTGGGCAATATCCAGGAGGATGTTGCCTTTGGTCCTGGAAGCACCTTAAGGCCCATGATGGTTATAAAGAAACTGTTTTAAGAAAATTTGGTTTGAGTGGTTTCAATAGAACAAGATTTACAATTGAGACCTTGGATGTGTCTGCACTTAATGGTTCTCAGCTGGAGTAGTCTAGCTGTCCCAGAACATGGACATCTGCACTGGGACAACCTGTTCTGGGTCAGCCTAGGTGGACCCATTTCAGTACTGCAATTAGGTACACTACCAAACTGGGTCCCTCCCCTTATTAAATTGGAATGAGAAGGCACGTGCTCTTCCACACGCCTCCCTGTTCCATTCTAGTGGTCTCTGGACTGCTAGTATCCTGGTCTAGGTGGCAATCTAGGCCACTTAGTCTGAGCAGGCTACATTCCATCCAAAAGAGGATGCTAACAAGGGTCATGTCAAGGGTTATGCCTGTCTACCATGCAGAAGAGACATCTCTGGATTCCTTCCTGGACCTGCTGAAAGGTAGGTGCAGAATGTCCCCTTTGTTTAATACTGCATGAAGCAGTATTAAACATGTTGTTTTATGTGAATGCATTTCCCCATCACCAAGGAGAGGTCAGAGGGGAAGGTTTCACTACCATGCGGTTTAGTTTTAAGCAACAACTTGCTGGAATAGAAGCCTCATGTTAAATGGGGCCATACTGCATGCTTATCTTTCCTGCACTTGCCACAGTAAAGGGCTGAGCTTCCTTCATCCACAGCTATGTTATTCCCATACCAATGACAGTGTTATCTATCTGCTTTATGTGCAATCGAGGCTAGTTTGCGTTTAACAAAGAAACTGGCTACTCCAAGTATTATAGAGCTAGTTACATTTCTCTCTTATCCAGAAACAGTTCTGCTCAAAAACTTTATTACTATACTTAAGCACCAATTTACATCTGAGCTGATTATGGTCATGCACGCACTGTCTGCATGACCTCTTTTCTTTAGCTGTTTGTATCACAGCAACATAGGTTGTGTTCACACCTAAGTTTTAATCCAGCTTCAGTTCACTTTTAGAATGAGAGAAAACATCAGCAAAGTGACAAGCTGCTTTCTATCAGTGTTAAATAACTCAGAAAATTCCCCTTCAGCAGGAAGATGCCACTTGAACTGGTAATGCTCCTTGCTTTGGGAAAAGAGATCTGCCAGATTAATATGCCAATGTGGGTACCCACTTTCCCATTGGGTTAGAGGAAATTGGGGAGAACACCCCATAAAGCATGGTTCCCTATCCCCCCCAAAATGCTTGTGTTCCCATTTTACTAAATAAAGTGGAGTATTTCTAAATCCAGCCATGAGACCTCTTTTGATCTGAATATAGATATTCCACATTTTGGGACCTTTAATCCTCAGAAACTGTGGGTTCTTTTAAAACTTTGGAAATGGGGATTGCTAAAACGATTTCAAAGCTGAATAGGAACATGCTCTTTGTGTTTGGGGCTGCCTGTCACCATAACCCACAAACAGAGTGGCCTGCACCTGGGGGTGGGCACCTTGGCAGGGAGCCCACTCCACTGCATCACCAGCAGCTTCCTGGTCTCCTCTTTGGCACACAGAAGTACCTGCTGATACACCAAATGGGCCACTCCTCCAATGGGACCCTCTCAGCCCCAGGCACCCCTGGCAGGTGCCATACTTCTCCTGAGACATGCCATGGTGCCAAAAGTGGAGACCCAATGCCCAAGGCTGCACCTACTGCTTCAGAAATGGAAATACAGCCTATGCTGCCAATTTAATGGCCATGACTCTTTTAATGATTATGACTCTATGGCCGCGTCTTCACGGCATCGTTATCTCGAATTCAAAACGATTTGAGTCCTCACAGTTCAGACGGCAGTTCGGCTTAACACGCTTCTTCTGTGTTAAACCACGTTATACCGATTTGAAATAAATCCTGATTTCAACAGCTCTCACTCCAGAACGTGCCCTTGATACGTGTTTCATTTTTTACTGTGTGGACAGTATCGTTTTCCGGGATGAGATTCTGTGTCCAGGCTGTCCCGCCCCCAATCGCACTGTAACCAATGGCTTGTCCGTATTCGAGGCACGTCATGTTTAGGATTCCCTCCCCCAATAGCTCGCTTCCAAAGAGTGATTCCATTGAAAGAACCCAACAGCCACTACCTCCAAAGCTACCCTGTAGCGATGTAGCTTATAACAATGTTGCAGTTTTGCACAGTTCTGAACTTTAAAAAGGAAAGGAAAGGGGAGTCCCCGCGGAACTTTCCCAGCCCACTCTCCCCGCTCTCCGAGTTCCCTCCTGGCCCCCGGGGGAAGAGCGAGCGAGGAGCCCCCTTCACCCTCCCCCAAGGTGGGCACGCTGAGCTCGCCCGCCTCTTGGCTCTCCTCCTTTTCCAGCGGCGGAGGAGCCCCAGGGCGAAGCTGCCCGTGCCGCAGCGCCAGGATGGATGGATGGATGGATGGATGGATGGATGGATGGCGCGGTGGGCGCCGGAGCTGCCGGCGGGGGAGGCAGGGGCGGCCCGGGCTGCGAGCGCACTCCGGCCAGCGGGGCGAAAGGTGCTGAGAATGCGGCGGTGGCGGCGGCAGCGGTGGAGTCGGGCAAAGCGGAGGCGGGCACTGAGGAGCCCCAGGGCGAAGCTGCCTGCGCTGCAGCGCCAGGATGGGTGGATGGGTGGATGGATGGATGGATGGATGCTGCTGCTGGTGGTGGGAAGGGGGAGGGGAGAGAACGGGAATCCCCGGCGGAGCATGGATGACGCAAAGTGGCGGCGGCTCTGCCACCGGGCAACGAGGAGTCCCAGGGCGAAGCCGCCCGCGCCGCGCCAGGATGGATGGATGGATGGATGGATGGATGGATGGATGGATGGATGCTGCTGCTGCTGGGAAGGGAAAGGGAGGGGAGAGAAGGGGACGGATCGGGCAAGGGATCCCCGGCGGAGCATGGATGATGCAAAGGGAAGGGAGGGTGGGATCCTGGGAGGGAGGACCAATCACAGGGCACCATGACTGGCAATGGGCGGGAGCACAGGGCTATTGTGGGGATTACCAGGATTGATTCCGCGTTAAGGCTGCAATCGGAATGCCCTGGGAACCGGATCAATTTGCAAGTCGTGTAGACAGCTTTGTTCCGGGTCAGTTATTTCGAATTATTTAAATCGAAATAACGCATGCCATGAAGACGCAGCCTATGTTGAAAGAATTTGGGGGGGGGGACCTACTAGTGCTTGAGCTCTTTCTCTGTACACAGAAAAAGGGCAAGAGGAAATGACGTTGCTGCCTGAGGCACAGATAAAAAGCTAATTTGATATGCTCAAAAGATTCTAGTAAAGGTATCTGTCACAAGTTCTGATAGGCTCAAAATATGTAGGTGGTGGAATTTAATATATAGCAGTGGTGGCTACCAGGACTTCATCTGTATTAGCATATTAGAAGATGACTCAGGGACATATGTCTTTCTTTGCTGTATTACCCCCATCATAAATGTTCTGTGTATTTTTTTAATAACAGGAATTCTGATTTGAACAATATTAAGTATAAGAATTCTGTAAGTTTATCAAATCCTAAACAAACTTCTGAGAGTTATGTGCTGCAATTCTTTCTCCAGAAATTTCTCTTCTCATTATAACAGTTGGCAGCTTTTTAAAGGATTCTCCAACAGCAAAGCTTTGCCATACAATGGTTATAAAAGCAAAGAAGCCCTACCAGAAAAATGTTAGCAACCCTACAAAACAAAACAAAAAAAGAGTTAGGCTACCGTATATTCAGAGAATCCAGGCAGAGCCATCTGTTGCAAACATGCAAAAGGAGAAACTACATTGTGCACTATATCTGACTGAGAAAAAATATTTACAGTGTTTCCATTCTATTGTGGTTCTGCTCTCGTTAATAATTTCTCTGTGCTAGCTGGAGTCCTTTGTTAGAATACTTTTGCATGTAGAGGTATCTTTTCACTGGAATCAATAAATACATCTTTCTACTGAGGTACTTCAAAGAAGTGTGAAAAGCCACTGAGCTCTAAATTTATATAAGCCTTCACATGTTGGTCAACTATATTCAAAGGGTCTCCCAGGCCATGGTCACACCTCCACTTTAAATCTTCTTCAGGTCATCTTCAGGTCTGACTCTTCACCTTTTCATTTCTATCCATTTTATTTTTGGACGTTCCATGCTCCATTTGGAATAAAATTGACAGAAATGAAAAAGTGTGAGCAGGCAGAATTGAAGATGGACTGAAGAAGATTTAAAATGAAGGTGTAACCATGACCCCAGGCAATGTAGTAAAAAGTGGTTGCTAGACATACTTCAGTTTAGCGTTGGATCCGATATAAGTGCAGCAGCCCTTTTTCCTTCTTTCCTTCCTTCCTTCCTTGATGATTGATGTATGATCTGACATTACGCTGATGCACAGCACACCAGACCCCAGATCTTTCAGCAAGATGTTGGCACTTATAAGATAGCAAAGGGTGGGGGGAGAGATTTCAGTACCTTTAATTTTGGGGTGATAAATTGGCAATGGCCCAACAAAATATCAGGCCTATCTGCCAAACCCACTGGAACAATGGCTTGATGTTGCCACTTTTCCCACACTTAGTAAGTCCTACAGATTAAACAACTTTCTTATAAGAACAACTCCCATAAATACTACGGATGACAAGCAAAAGTGATTTATTACAGAAGACGTGGTAAGTGCAACTACCTGGATAGCTTTTAGACAATGGTTACTAGAATGGATGCCCAGGTAATGCCTTCAGGTTGGAGAAACAGGCAGGATGCCTCCAAAGGGCATGCGCTGGGATTTGAGAGCAGGTGAAGGTTTTGCCTTTGTCTTCTCCTTGGGATGCTCATGGGCAATTGGTGGGTCACTGTGTTAAACAGGATGCTGGACTAGATGGGCTGTGGCCTGATCTAGCAGGGCTTCTCTTAGGTTCTTATGATGGAGAACTTTGAAAGCCACTCATATTTTTCTAAAAAAAAATTCTGAATCTTGCACACATTTAACTTTAAAAATGAATTCTCCCCCAGAAATATATTACAATTTATCCTGCATGTTTATATTGAGCCTACCAACTAAAGGTCGCTAGCAACAGACAAACAATAAAATGGCCTAAGCTAGAACCTTGTAACATGTCTTTCTCACATGCAGACTGATGAATAAGAGCCATGCTACTTAATATATTTCCCCTGGTTCTTGTATTGTTAGATTCTGGTTTTCCCCCCCTTCACATTGGCTTTGTTCTAGCTGCAAACCACCTGCCTTCAGGCATTCACATAGCAAAAAGAGAAAATAATGGTTATGATTAATTTTATAATAAATGTAAAACTGATTCATAGGATGACTAGAATATAATGGGTTAACAATATGCACTTTGAGGAGCAAATAATGGATAGAAAGTGAGTAAGTAAGATATAAGCTGTTTTTCTTTTCTTTCTGTTTGCCAGGACACTATATGTGATAGGACTGTATGAAAAAAGTCCTTCAGTGACACACTTGCAAGACACATTTGTTGAGTCCAGTGGCACTTCTGGGCAAGTTGCCGAATGCCCAAATTCACTTAAATGAGAGGAATATAAAGTACAGGAATATAAATACATATTGAAAATCCTTCTGAACATTGCTTGAGAAAAGAACCCTTCTACATCCTTTAAAATAAACAATTTAATTTTTTAAAAAACATACGTCAAGTAGTCTCTGGCTTTCTTCTCAGCTATTTTGCTTGTTGTGAAATTCGTTGTTTTCTCAGCAGTGCCTCTGGTAGAAGTGAGAAAAAGCCCTGTTACTTGGTACTACAATAGATTACGCCTCTTCCCCTTTTCAAAAAACTGATACAATATGTAGGCTGAAGAGGAAGTAAAAAGTCAGAAGGGATGGAATGTTTCTTTTTAAAAAGTAAAAATGTTTTTTAAAATTGTGTCTAAATTCCCATAATTAGTAGGGCATCTTAGAAGTAAATCACTGGGTAAATCAAGAACTTTCAGAATGCTGCCCTTGAAAAGATGGGTTCCTCTCACCAACACCACCTCACATGAAGATGCACACAAAGGAACTGTTCCAGGAGAGAACATATCAACCCTGATTTCTCCTTTTTTCCACTGCCAAAGTTCAGCAGTTTGCTCCAGCTCCAGACTTGAAGGGGAAAAATGGGAGTTTTGTTTGCTTTCTTTGGTGAAGTGGGTGCTTAGAATGCAGGTTAGTGGATTTGTTAATAGGGAGGTATTCAGCCAGCAAGGCAAAGATAAATGGAAATGGTTAACACACCTCGTGTTTCCTTCAACATGCAAGAAAAAATGGTGGGCATGCATTGTAAACCTCCTGCGGAAATGAGTGAGTGGAGATGAGAAGCAGCACCATCGAGACAGCTGTTTGGTACAGGATGGTACAACTCAATTTAGGCACAACAACCCTAAACAACACTTTTAAAATAGATGTTTTCAGGCCACTTTAAAGTAGTTTTAGAAAAGATACCATAGATGGCCTCCCTGTAGAATGTACTTGGATTAATATGTTGCATTCTGTCTACATTTACTTACTAGAAACGTTTGCTGCATGCGATTCCAGATGTCCTTGAAGAAGAAGACTTGGCTTTTCTACTCAGCTTTTCTCACCCATTTAAGGGAACTCAAAGCAGCTAACAAACTTTCTGTTCTCCCCACAACAGGCACCCTGTGAGGTAGGTGGGGCTGTGAGAGCTCAGAAGAGAGCTGTGACTAGCCCAAGGTCACCCAACTGGCTTCATGGAGGAGTAGTGTGTTTAATCTTTATTTTCCCTGGTCTTAAATATATATCTTTATCTGTCACCTCTGTGAAAGTAAAAGCAGGACACAAGCTTGGGCAAAACTGAACAACCCATTTCCTTCTCCTTTCACAGTGCCCTTAAATTTCTAGTTTAAACAGATAATAACACATCCCCTTTTCAAATGAGAAGTAACAATTTAATATACTAAATAAAGGAAATAATATAAAACAAAAACAGCCTATAACACTGCAAAATTCTGGAACAGCCAGGATAGATGACCTGGATTCTCAAAATAACATATCAGCAGCTGATACCATATCCTCCCATAATCCCTCACTCTGAGTACTGTGCCAAGGAACAAAAATCTCTGGACCTTCTGTGAAGTTGTGATGGGTGTATTATTTCATGTTGGAAATACAGAACTATTGTCATAAAGCTCGAAATCCTGCATCAGGCCATATTAAAATATTTTAAAATATACTTTCAAAAGATGAAAGAGGGGAAAGTTGCATAATAGTTTGTTTTCAGGAAGCAAGAGCTGATTGAATCTGCATCCACAAGATAATCCCTTTACCCCAAAGACTGGTGACTGTTTTGACAGTGGTGTGCAGGCACCTACCCGGAACTGCCATTTTTTGTGCTGGCTATCAGGGGTCAGGGATAGTTATGCTTTGTTGAAACTGAGCTGCTAATCGTAACTATAAAATTCCAAAGGTTTCTTTCTGCTGGGAATCCCCTAATGGTTCACAGGATCCCTACAGATGATGTTGCAATAATGTTGCAGGAAGAATTTTATCTTCAAAAAAAATCCCTTAACTACAATGTATGTATAATCCATTCCAGACAGAGAATCCCTGTGGAACTAATACCAAATGGCTGCTTGGCTGGTTTAGAGGAAATTATGGAAGAAGTTTTATAGAAATTAGCTTAATCATTCTTTCTCACTAATGAAGAGAACTATTGCAAAACAGAATCTTCAACCCTGCCCTTCCCAATTATAGTATTGCTTGGTGGAGGCACACTGCAAACTTCTGCAAAGAGACTGCTGTGGGGATTGTGGTGAAATTTGCTAGCCCACACTGAGGGTAACCCGGCCACACTTCCTGGTTAAGAGTTAAGTAAATGCCTCTGAGAAGTTGAAAAGTCATTTCCTGAGCCTTCTTAAAGTAGCAGTAGGCAGCAAGCAGCATGGTAGTATCACCAATTGTTCTATCTACACATGGATTTAAAAGAAAAGGAAATCAAAATGTGGGATAATTAATTTCTATTTACTAGCAGCTCATTTTGCCAAACTGTCCTAAGAAAACATTCATATATAGCTGCAAATCCCAGAACTAGTAAATAGCAAAATAGTGTTTACTATACTTTCACAGGAAAAGCAACCTGAGGAGCCTTTTTGGTTTACTTACTTCTCTTTTCCTTTCAAGTGTGCATGCATGCATCTTCCCAGCAGTGCCCCATACTGGCAGAGAAGCAATCAAAGCCTCAATTTTTTATATCTAAGTGCCAATTCAAGTGCCAATTAACTGGGACCCAATTGAGGTCTCAGCCACCTTGCAACTGTTGCACACACAGGCTGCCATCCATTCATGTGGGCTATATAATTTATATTGCCTCTTAGCGTTAGGCAATATTATAGCAGGGTGGCTTTGGAGCCTCTTTGGCCCTGGTCACATCTTTAGTTTAGGATGACTTCAGGTCATCCTCAGGTGGCGTTACTCACATTATTTTTATTCAATTTGTTTTCTAAGCTGGCCTACCCCCATTAGATTGTTTTAACCGGAGTTCTCAATTCAGGTTGACCACAATCCTTGCATGCGAGTGAATTTTCTATATATAATATGTAATACATAGTTAAAGATAACGGCAGAATATCTTAAGATTCACTGAAATTTTATTGATCCAGATAGATTAAAAAAAACCATATTTATAGGATGTGCTCCCATTCAAGATTTAAACAGCTTTGAGACCATTTTGAGTGCTGACCATTGCCAGTTTCTGAGGATTAAAGGTCCCCAAAAGACACAAAGCTGCCAACTATTGTGTAAAAGGCTGCCTGCTCCCCCTTTTGTCTCACTCCTGCCATTTCACACTGTTCTGATCTATCGATCTTGCACAAAACACCAATATAATAAGGTGTAGTAGTAATCTTCTACTACCATGGGTGTTTTTCCACTGTCACTAGAAGTCGGGGGGCAAGCTGCTGCCAAAGGATTCCATGATCTCCGAGAGTAGGTTTATAAAGAGGGTGGGGTTTGAATTGCCTTCCCAATGAAGTCGAGGTATGATGGTGTCCAGTTGCGGATTGCATGGGGAGGGGGTTCTGCTGAGGGGAGGAGAGAGTGGAAGGGGTTCCTCCTCTGCCAGGCACTAAAGAATGGAGAGTGAGTCTGCATTACAAGCTAGCAATAGGAACGCAAAAAAAGACCTCGCTGCTGATTTTAAAAACCCTGATTTAAAACTGGATTAAATTGCCTAGGGGGATCCTAGCCTAAGTGTTTCTGTAATTTTCTAATCCTATGAGCTGCAATCCTAAATACACACTTGTATGCCATGTCTTTTTACCTTGTAAGATTATATTATAAACCTGTCTCAATCTTCTGGATTAAGGGTAGTAAGTAAAATAAAACAAAATCCAACCAAACATAGTGGGTCTCACCTGAATAAACATCCAAAGGACTCTACTCTTAACCTTATGACATCCCTTGAATCTAAAAGATATCATAAATGAGCAAGAATGTTTTTTTTTTTTTAAAGAAAACCATTCTGAAGCAATGCTTTAAGGTATTTCTTTATCAACCCTTTACACCTACAGTTTCTGGGGGAAATCTCACTAGGAACACTTCTTACACATAAGAAACACAAAATAAGCACACAAAATTTTGACCATTGCAGCTCTCACCTGCTTCTCACATCTGAAGTGAGCAGGACTCACAGGCCTGGCATTTCCCCCTGTCTGTACCTAGATGTATGTGTGTTTGTGTACATAAGTAAACCCATTGTTGTGACTGAAGACCAGTTTTAGGGATGGCATAAAAGCTGGAGTGGAACTAGCTGGAATGGTCCCTTGACCAGTACTGTTCAATAAAGTACTTGAACATTTGAATTTAAGATTTCTCTCTTCCAAGTCAAAACTACTTTTTACCCTATAAAACCGCTCATGTCCTGAAATACGTATCAAAAGAACTTTTATGCCATCTGGTCCAATGTGATTTGTGACTTTTATTTGCTTCCATCAATTAAGCTTTTTTTTTTGCAATGACACAACCCTAGAGAGTTAGGTTTGTTAAACTTAGTAAAGGAAGGCCAGGGAGAGGTGCAGGATTTCTTGTTCAAATGTCTGGCACAAGATCAAAGAAAGGATGATCATGGCCTGCAGTAACAGACTTCATTTACAAATGATTTCACTTGAACATCAGATAATGCTTCCTTCCATTAAGACCAGGGCCCGAAGACGACTCGGAAGCTGCAGTTAGTTCAAAATGCAGCAGCCCGACAGCTGACGGGTACAACTTACTGGCAACACATAACACCTGTTTTGAGAGATCTGCACTGGCTACCTATACGCTTCTCATCTGAATTCAAGCTGCTGGTATTAACTATGGAACACCCTTCCCTTGGAGGCCCGATTAGCTCCAACTCTCCTAACTTTTAGGCGCCAAGTAAAGACCTGGCTCTTTATTAAACCCTCTGGACATTAATTCACTCAGGCGCTACTTTAACTTTAGCTTTTAACTAACTATGCTGTTTAGTATTGTTTTAATGGGGTATGTATGTATTTAATGTCTTAGGATAACATTTTAAATAAAAATAAAATAAATAATAAATCTCTCCTGGGTGGTTGACCTGCCTGTGTGCTGCCCCTTGTTGTGGAGCCAAGATGGAAGCGGCAGACTAACTGTTCTTAGCCACAGAAACTGAAGTCAGACCTTGAAACTGGAATGAGTAGCTTGCTACTTCCAAATTGTTTCCTGACACACAGTCCTGACTCTTAAAGAAAATTTTTTTTGGCATTAAGGTCTGATTGGTTTCTCCATGTTATTTCCTTTATCGTTGTTGCCTGAGGGTGTTTTTCCACTTAGCACTAGAGTACCCATTAAGGGTCCTTCATGGGTACTCTAGTGCTAGTGGAAAACACCCTGAGAGAGAGCTGTAATAAGGCCTCTTGTGTTTGGCAGCTTCAAACCCCAAATAGCTGCTGGGGCTTCAAAGGATGCCAGCCAATTTGAGAGACTTTCACGCGCCGTCATTTCCCTTCGCCAGCCGCTTCCACCACCCTGACTGGCTCTTCATGCGCGTGCGCGACGTTTTGTTCTCTCAGTCGAAGCCACTGAGGTAGGCACTTAGCTACTTCTGGTCGGACCACAAGTCCCATGAGCCTTAGCTAAAGTTCACTGTGAAACTCCGAAACTTTTCCCGGCCAATACACGGCGGCGGAACGTTATAGCACGCGACGTGTGTGCCGGGGAGACATTTAAGGCGTCACATACGCCTCCTCCCTCTTTCCCTTCCGCTTTGCACGTGAAATATATAGGCGACCCTTTAGGCCGCAGGATGGTCGGGAAGGTAATACAACGGCGGCGGCTGCATCAGGCAGCGCCGAAACTGGCAAGACCCGGGCAGCGACTGGGCGAGGCGGCGGCGCTTTGGGGTGAAGCCGGGGACTCGCTCGTCGGCAAGGTAAGAGCGTGAAAAAGCAGCTGCTATTAGCGGCGCCCAGATGTTTCCAGGTGTGGAGGAGGTAGTGGAGAAGGGCGCCCCTTGGAGTGGGCAGTAATGAGTTGAACAGATACGATTTTGGTATGTTCCTATTTACCCACTTAAAGTAGCTCTGCAATGAATAAGGTCCTAACGGAGGAGAAGGAGGAGAAGAATTGTCTTTTCTCACCCATTTAAGGGGACTCAAGGCAGCTGACAAGCTTTCTATTCTTCGCCCCCCAACAGACACCCTGTGAGGTAGGTGGGGCTGTGAGAGCTCAGGAGAGAGCTGTGACTAGCCCAAGGTCACCCAGCTGGCTTGTGGAGGAGTGTGGAATCAACCCCGATATTCCCAGATAAGAGTCCAGCTCCCTAACCACTAGATCAAAGACCGGCTATAATGATCATCCCTGTCCGTATGGTTGACTTCTGTAATGGCAAGTCCTCTTAAATGGGTGAGAAAAGCAGGGTAGAAAAGCCAACTCTCTTTTCCCTCTCAGGTCCCCTTTGCCTGACTCATAAAAACTGTTATATCAAATTGAAATATTCTTTCTACATTGTCAAGTATCTACATTTGCAGCCCCCTTTGCACATGAAGCAAATGTATTTGGCCTTCACTTAATTGCATTTCCCATTCTGGGCCTCCTGGAGACACACACACAGCTTGAGTGACCACCCCATTTGGGATCTGAGACAGCAGTTAAGGAGGCAGAGGCAGTGGCAAAAGGTGAATGGGGGGATGAGGCATGCTTGGATGTGAGGGAGGGGGGTCCCTTCATGCAGACATTCATGGGGGCACTTCTCCCAAAGCTGAACATTTTCCCCTTCAATTTGACTCCAATTGAAGGGGAAGGGAAATGTTCTTTATGCACATCCCTGCTCAGCATGTCTCCCAAAGTCAAAGTTCACACAGACTTGGGATAGCCTTCCTCCCCACTCCCACAAACAGACCACTTCTGCAACCACCCATGCCTGTTTAGATCTTGCTCTTGTCTCTTAACTGTCTTACAGATGCTTGTGAGATTCTAGTGGGCCAGTTTGGTCTAGTGGTTAGGGAGCCAGACTCTTATCTGGGAATACCGGGTTCGATTCTGCTCTCCTCCATGAAGCCAGTTGGGTGACGTTGGGCTAGTCTGTTGTTGTGAGAAGAATAGAAGGCTTTGTCAGCCACTTAAGCAAAGGAGAGTTGGATCTGACAAGGGGAAGTAAGTCTTCACCCAGAAGGTCACACGTTTATGGAACGTGCTGCTGGAAGAGGTGGTGACAGCTACCAGTCGAGATGGCGTGAAGGTAGGGTTAGACAAATTTATGGAGGACAGATGTATCAATGGCTACTAGAATGAATGCCTAGGTGCATCTGTCAGGCTGGAGGGGGGAAGCAGGGTGCTTCTAAGGCCATTTGCTGGGATTTGAGAGCAGGCAAAGCTTTATCCTTGTCTCTGCTTGAGATGCCCTTGAGCTTTTGGTGGGCCACTGTGTGCGACAGGATGCTGGACTAGATGGCCTGTGGCCTGATCCAACAGGGCTTCTCTCATGTTCTTATGTTCCCTTAAATGGGTGAGAAAAGCAGGGTAGAAAAGCCAACTCTTTCTCTTTTTTTCTTTTTCTTCAGTATGGCATGAATTTGACATATTAAGTATAAAGCTTTTTATTATACTTTCCAAATTAATTTGTACTGGTCTGGGTCATAATACAGTTATTATTTTTGTTGATATAAAACATTTAAAGAACATTAGTAATAGCTACTTCTGTTACCCTCATATTCTGCAGAGGAATTTTCAAAGCTTACTTTGTGGTGGTACTGGAGAAAGGTATTATGTTTTGCTGACTTCCAACATATTAGATTTATGATTGCAGACTTACACCCTTACCTATATATATTTATCATTTTGGTGCCACAAAACATGGGTGGTCTTTTATCTTTGTAAATTTTGTTTTACTGCACCGTGTTTACAAAACATACAAACCCTGCAGATTTCTTGTAAGCAAAATGTACTATTGCTTGTCCTTCAGAAATAATAAGTTCCGCCTAGGAATGTTTCAGTCAAACTTGTAGCTTTTTTCTACTTTTCCAGATTAGATTCAAATAATTTCTTTTCTCCACTCTGTATCTTCCATAGGACAAGGTATGAAATAGCATACATTCATTTCAAGCTATTAATTTTAATTATTAATCTTTTTTAAGCACTAACATTTTTGGCAATTGCTGAGAAAATAGTACACTGTTAGAATCATTCAAGAAACATAAGATCAAAGTCAGTAATGCTGTAACACCTTCCCCACTAGGTGGTGATACAGCACACATTTTTGTATACAAAATGAAAGCAAAGAAGGAGGGCCTTTTCTGTGGCACTTAACGGCTGCTTGTGCATTGGGGAAGTTCATCTGCATGCTACTGCCACCACTGCTCTGGACCAGGAATGGTGAGGTGCCTCCAGGACAGTGGTAGCCGCATCATCTTCCAGATGCAGTGCTCCTAGTGAGTGGGGCAGGACAACTGCAGCTGTGCAGTTGTGCACTGCTTCCAGCTCAAAATGGCAAAGTCCAGGTGTACAACAGGCATTTCAGTTGAGATCTGCTCTGACCTGGTCATCTGCACTTTGAGTGCTGCTGGGCCAATATTGGGCTTATCCAACACTCAGAGTGTGGATGGCCACCACAATGTCAGATCTTTACCTGACTGATACGGTATTATTATGCCATACCAGTCAGATAAGTTCAAACAGGCCCTAAGTTACCTATTCAAACTCACAGAGAAATCTTACCAGATCCCTTGCACAGTCAGATCTTGTACTGGTACTCAAACATGTTCTGAGAAGAAACCCGCACCATTTGCCTCATGAGCTGGTCCTGCAACAATTTTATTAACCCTCAAATGTCATTTACTCCTAAAGCTGAAAAGACGTGATAGACTAGTAGTAGAAGGGTTTAGTGGTTACAGAATAATAACCTAGAATAAGAAAAGTCAGCCAAAATAGCAACACTTTATCTTTTCTCAAACCTTAGAAGTGCATGTATTCATGGATGCTGGCACAAATATGGACCTGACAAAAATATGTGTATAAACACTCATGTGATAGAAATAATGTTTTTAAAGATTTGAGGGATGGAAACAAAAGCATCCCAATAAATAAACAATTGTCTCTTTTATAGTTAAAAGAAATACATTCATAGCTTTTGGAAGGAGTAAGCTTTTCACCTTATTCTGGAGGAAACAGACTGGATATTCAATAAGTAACAGGAATGATGAGATTTGGGCCAGAATTTGTTTTATATATCATGGTGTAATTACACTGATAATTAAATGCTTTTAATAAAGCAGTTGATTAACATTTCTCTTTCTTTCTGTATCAGGATCAGGCATTTTTTACCTCAAACATCTTTGCTGGAGTGAAGATTGATCCAAAAAGTCTGGTGAAGAAGTTAGATACCGATTCAAAGAGCATAATTTCAGTCAGGAAAGGTACATAATGAGATTTGTATTTGATGTGTGTGCTTCTCATAATGAGCAGAAATACAGGATCTGTAATAATGGGTCGGGCCTGATCCTTTCCTACCATCAGTACTTATGTTAGATTGGCGGATCTTCTAGAATGGGTCATGATTTTTCAAGGAAAGGAGTGTGGCTTGTTTTCAGCTCTTGAATTTAGAAACCCTCAAACTGGATAACCTTAGAAAAGGCTGGCTGGTGCATCTTCAGTGTCTAAGAGACATTTGTTCTTTGTTTTGCCATTTTTGTAAACAAAATGGTTTCTTTAATAACAAATCTTTGCTTCTCACCTTTGTTACCAGTTCTGCTCCAGTAATAAACTGGAAGCAACTATGGAGGGAGTAAAATTTGGATAATTTGGATTATTTTTGAAGCCCAAAGAACACCAAATTTAAACTTCCCAGGGGAATCAGTAGCAAGATCTTTCACAGGTTTTAATAACGAGGAATAATCAGAAAACAAAGACAAAACCCATTTTAGACTCAAAAACCAGTTTCTTGTTAAACCAGGGCAAAGAATTTATTAGGAATACAGAAAAGAAGTTGAAATGAAATATAAAGCCATATCAGAAGCGTTTCTAGAACAGAAATAAACATGCAACAACTGCAAAACGACTAAAGAAATGAACATCTCCCACTAAGAAACATATGGTTTCTGGTAACATATGGTTTCCAAATTGTTGGTAACAATGTGGAAACCAGAGGAGGGAAATATGTTACCAGATCAACTTTGGATGTGCAGATATCATAAGAAATGTTACAAAACCGGAACTTGAAATATACCAGGTTTTGACATATGAATTTAGCTTTATGATTGTCATAATTAAAAGCTAAAGGCAGACCATGAAACGTGGAAAGGCCTTAAAATAGCCATATTGGGAGAAAGACAAGCCTGGAGTTTTAAAAAAAAAAGGTCTTCTTCTTCTGGTCATCAGAGGAGGGAGGTCTTCTTCTTCTGGCCATCATGGGAGGCTAAAGAGACCTGGAGAAATTTTTCCTCCCCCCCCCTTTCTTCTTTCTGCTACAGAGTTTTGCTGCCAGAGCTGCAGTTTAAAACTTTTGCATTCTGAATTTGGCTGGTTTCGTAAAGACAATTATAAAGATTATTTTTAATGTATTTCTTTTGGATTTTTGTCCATTTTGGGGATCAGTCTGACTGAGACTGAAGGGATTCCCAATTTAAGTCATTTTCGGGTTCCTGAAAGAGATGCAGTTTGCTGTGGTCATGCATATCTGTAACTTCAAACTTCTGCACATGGAGAAGACATCATTGGTGAGACAGAAGATTGGTATCCTCTATTCACTTTCCCTTATTTTTCTTTAGAACTTTTGGGTTAAGGGATCTTTCTAGTATTAGGAGTTTTCCCTTCCCTTTCTGGCTGTTTTATATTTTTAAATGAGAATTTTATTCTCATTCCTTAATTCATACTTATGAAAAACAATTTGTTTTGGGGTTTTTTTTGGGAAGCTTTTGCTGCATAACTATAAATCAGTTGTTTTAATAAAAGAGGGATAAATTCAGTTAAATTCACAAAGATTTCTTAGTGGGAGATGTTCATTTCTTTAGTCGTTTTCCAGTTGTTGCATGTTTATTTCTGTTCTAGAAACGCTTCTGATATGGCTTTATATTTCATTTCAACTTCTTTTCTGTATTCCTAATAAATTCTTTGCCCTGGTTTAACAAGAAACTGGTTTTTGAGTCTAAAATGGGTTTTGTCTTTGTTTTCTGGTTATTCCTCGTTATTAAAACCTGTGAAAGATCTTGCTACTGATTCCCCTGGGAAGTTTAAATTTGGTGTTCTTTGGGCTTCAAAAATAATCCAAATTATCCAAATTTTACTCCCTCCATAGTTGCTTCCAGTTTATTACTGGAGCAGAACTGGTAACACCTTGAGTTTATCATCTACTACCGAGTACCTATTTTATTTATTTATTTTTATAATTTATATCCTTCCTTTCACCTGAAGGTCCCAGGGCAGATCACAACATTAAAAGATAACAGTTAAACATAATTAAAAATACACTGGAAAATACATCCTTCCCCCTGACAGGATTACAGGAAAGTTAAGATTTGAGTGCTTGGGTGAAGAGGTCTGTTTTAACCAGGCACTGAAAACCATATACGGTTGGTATTTGAAAAACCTCAGCTGGGAAGCTATTCCAAAGTCTGGGTCCCACCACAGAAAAGTTTTAGACTCTCTAAAACTTAATTATGGGGTGTTTTTCCACTGTCACTAGAAGTACCCATTAAGTACCCATTAATGGGTACATTAATGCCATTAAGTACCCATTAATGGGTAAGAACCTGAGAAAATGATAAAAGTGATAATACCGACACTGGAGAACTTCAGGAGGCAGTCGGGGCTGTTTGTGAATATACAAAAATCAGAAATATTATTTTGGAATACACCACCGAAAGAGCAATTGGAAATAAGGAAAAGGACCAGATTGAAGCTAGGAGTTAAAAAAAATAAAGTATTTAGGGGTATGGATATATAGGGACCCCTATAAAATAACGGAAGGAAATTATAAAAGAATTTGGAAACAGATTGAAAAATTATTGAAAAAATGGAATTTAAAATTTTTGAGCAGGTTAGATAAAATAAGAGTGTTAAAGATATTTATAATGCCCAAGTTATTTTATTTGTTTCAGACACTCCCTATAGTAGTATCAGAGAAGATGTTAAGAAATTGGGATAGAAGAATTAAAGTATGGGTAGCAGATGAGAAAAGACCGAGATTGAGGTGTAAGTGGTTGACGGCAATAAAGGAGGAAGGTGGATGGGGAATACCTAGTATAGAGGGCTACCATGATGCTTTTCAGATACAAAGATTATTAGAATTACAATATGGAGAGTCTAAATGGGCTAAATTAGAAAAAAAATAATATAGAAGGAAAGGAATTAATATATAGAAATTGGTTACCAAGAGAACAAAGGAATTGGAGTAAAAATTTTTTGGGCACAATGAAAATATGGAGTAAAAGGAAAAGAAAAATTGCACAGGAGGAAGGGAAATTAGCTACAATCTGGAAAATAAATGTGGGAGCTGAGGATGGTTTACAATGGGCATTAAATAGATTATATAGGAGAGGAATAAAAGTAATTGAAGATTTATATGATACGGGACGTAATCCCAAAAATTTAAGGGAATTAGAACAACTACTGGGAGGAAGCTGGCTGCAAGCGAGGGGAATAAAGACTTATATAGACCAAGTAAGAATTAGAGAGATAGTTAATAAGGAAGATGAAGCATTTGATAAAATAATAAGAAAAGTGAGGAAGAGTGAAAAGGGTATTGCAGGAATTATATATAAGGGATTAATGACAGTGGGACAGGAAATATATGAAGAAATAAGAGGAATATGGAACGATGATATAAGAATAAACAGAGAAGAAGTCAAAAAGGAAATACAGAGAATGGAAAAAATAAAATATGGACGAATATGGGAAACAAGAATGAAAATAATACATAAATGGTACAGAACACCAATACAACTGTCACACTTCTTTCCAAATGTAACTGAAGAATGCTGGCATGGATGTCAGGAAAGAGGAATATTCATACATATGATTTGGCATTGTCAGAGAGTTCAGGTGTTTTGGAAGGAAGTAGAAAACATGATTAATAATATATATGCACTTAATATTAATTTAAATGAAAGGATAGCAATATTCCAATTGGATTTGGAGAATATAAGGCCAAAAGAAACTAGAGAAGTAGTTTGTTCCATCCTTAGGACGGCTCAATTGGTAGTAGTAAATGGATGGAAGGATGCATCTAAATGGGAAATACAGAAATTGTATGAATATATAATAGCCTCGATTGCAGTAGAGGTTCGAGAATGTCGGGAAAATTTTGAGAATGATTTAATAAAAATAAGAAGGTGCAAAAACAAATGGATGGAGGTTAAGAATTACCTGGAAGCGAGTGTCAGAAGTGAATTAGTAAAATTACAGTTAAGAATTGTATTCCAAATGTAACCCTTAGCCCATAAATGTTATTGAATATTTATTATTTAGGGGTGGGAGGGGGGGTGGGGTGGGGGGGAAATAAGGGAAGAATGTAATAAGTGTATAATTATGTAAAAATCAAAAATAAAATAAAATTAAATTTAAAAAATGGATCACCCAGTAAAAAAAAAAGTACCCATTAATGGGTACTTAATGGGTACTTAATGGGTACTTCTGGTGACAGTGGAAAAACACCCATGGTTAGTTTTAGAGAGTCCTAATTATGAATACTAAGATCTTTACATAATAATGATTTAAAATGAAAATTAAAGTTTTGTAAATATATTTGTGAACCTCTACCTCAGTGTCTGAAGTTTTGAAATGTATTAAACATTTTCCCATCTTAATTATTTGTTGAGGTAGTATTGGAGTACTTATGATTGGCCACCTGTTTAGCTAGGAATGTGACAGATGTTATTTGCCCCAAATCAGTTTACTGCATGTGGGTATTGCTAGTTGTTAGCAAGTTTGCAGCCACCTGCATGGTTATCTTTTAGCCAAGTTATCCCAAAGTGTCTCCTCTCCTTGCGAGCTGAGGAGGGACAATAGGAATTGTTAGGCAATATTTGGAATGATTTCAGCTCATTGTCACAGTTTCCATTGTCATGAGGAAGACTGGAACATTTTGTGATTGCTAGAAGGTGACATTATACTTTCCACAGTGAGCAGAAATGTGGAAGGGTGGTTAAGGGAGAATTTCCCTTTTCTTCATCTTTCAGTCTTGCTTTTGTTTTCCATAGTAACTAATAACTAATGGGAAGGTGAGGAGCCATGCCATATGTCATTGAAAACATTGCTACATATCAAAAAAAGTTTAAACCAGCAATACTTTTGCCTTTTTAAGCACTTTCCAACCTCCATGGTTATTCTTTGCAAGTAGCACTAATTTAAAATGAGCTCCAGAATTGCCCGTGTGATCTTAGAGGACTTGGGGTATATGCTGAATTTCTGAATCACTCATATGAAAATTCTTCGGAAATTTTTTCCATGGCCTTCCTGGTAAGAGCTAAAGTCACACAGGGGATTGTCAGCTCTGGGGTTAGTTTGATAACAAGACTCATAGTCTTGCTACTGAGCCCAATTCAAGGTGTTAACTTTGGCTTATAAGGCCCTAAATGACTTAGACCCCAAATATCTCAAGGGACTCCTTCCATATCAACCTGCCCATGCCCTAAGATCTGGAGGGGGGGGGGAGGCCCTCTTGGTTGTAGTGCCACTCACAGCAGCAAAAAAGTTGGGCACCTGGGACAGAGCCTTTTCAGTGGTGGCTCCCAGACTGTGGAATAGTCTCTTGAGGTGTGTCAGACACCTTCACTTTCTTTACCCTGGCTAAGTAAAGGAACAGCCTTTTCCTCCCCACATTCAGACATTGTCATGGTATTAATATGTCTAATATGTTATGATTTTAATGTGTTCATTTTATATGTTGTAACCTGCCCTGAGACCCTTGGGTATAGGGCAGGATAAAAATGATGGATGGATGGATGGATGGATGGATGGATGGATGGATGATAGTCGGTCTGTCAGGGAACACTCTCATGGTTTACAAGTTCATCCAGTATAGGAGCTGAATTCAAGCCACCTGATCTTAACAAGGAGTCTTTGCTCTCTGGAGTTTCTTTATCCCCTCTGTCTACACATGCCTGAGTTGATATGCTATTGAAGCAACTTCAGTTTTGTGCCCAGAAGAACGGCATGTGCCAAATGGAGTATGCCAAAGGTCTTAGGTAGTGCTCAGAGATTTGCAATCACAGATCAGCTGCTTGAGTTCAGAGGAGAGCTTCATCTCTTTTCCTCTCCCCGTTTGCCTCCTGTGGCCTTCTTGTCTCAGGGTTGCTGTCTATCGCTGTTCCTTTCCTGTCTGCAGCCCTTCCTGCTCACTGCAGAAGCCCGACCTTTGCTTGGTGAGGAACAGTTGATGTTCTGTGATTCTACAGAAGCATACACAATGTCTTGCACTCTCAGTGACAGGAGCGTACCCTTGGTGTATGATTAATGGTGATGTTTCTGTCAGATAAACTAAGCTTTGAATAGCTTCACTTCCTGGCTGAATGTTGTTTAATTCTGTTTCCTAGCTCCTGAATATCCCACAGACTGTGTTTTGCTTACCATGACAACTTGCTTCCCTTGCATGCCAAGATTCTTTTACAGTTATGTCTGGTAATAAATGTGCTGTTTTTGTTAGTACAGTACTTGCTTCCCCTGGTGATATGAGTATGGAAAGGAGCAGATTTCTCTGCTTGCTTTTCTTTATGCAGGATTATCTGTCACTCTTCATATGTTTTGCTGTGCAAAATCCTGAATTGTAGTATTTCATCAATTACCAAATCCAGGTCCCCCACTTCCTTGTTGCTGAGTACTCCCTAATCATGGCCAACTGTTGGTTGACTGCATGAGCACCTATCATTATGGTAATCAGCTGTGCTCTAGTGCTGGTGTGCTTGTTTTTTCTTAGTTATGGTTTGTGCTTCCTAGATTTTGTGGTAAGGTCATGCAGATGTCTTTATATCGCAGCTTTAACAGTTTTGGCATTTTGGGAGACACTTCCTGCATGCGCCCTGTTCGCACAAGATTGCAAATTTGCATCGGTTGGCAACATGTTTGTGTAATGCATTTCTATATAAATTTTCACAGAAGGCATCATGTCGCCAAACAGGGCTTTACATAGACTTTCACTTTCAGCCATTTATTTTGCTGTCAGCAGGTGGCAATCTTTCTTTTCAATTTTGGAAATATTATAAAATGTAAAGAATTCTATAGTCTTGCTGTACCCTCATTTTTTTCAGTTCTTGCAGTGACTTTCTCATCGGAGCATGAAGCTGAGACATTTTGAATATTTTTGCCCAGTTGAAAAGATCTCCCAAAGTAGCTACAAAAATGATCAATAACATAGACCCTCTCTTCAGTCTTGCACAATGTAAACAAGAGAAAAACCAGGACAAAAATTAACTCGCAAGAAGGAGAATAAAATCAATAGCAGTTTCAAAATTCTTGTTGCATCAGCTGATATGGAAACAGCCTGATGAGAGTTGTCAGGTACAGTAATAGTTCTTCCCGGACCTTATTCTTAGTTATTCTTAAGAAGAGTTCATAGAGCTCAGTGTCTTTGGAAGCTGTTGTGACTCTTTATAGACAAAGTTTAATGAAACTGAACTTCATACTTATACTTATATAACTTATACTTAGTTTAGGAATTGCTTAGGAAGGCCTGATAGGTAACTTTTTACTTGGTTATCTATGCTTAGTGAGGTTTCTGCAGTTACCTCAGTTAATCCATATTAGCTAGATGCAGATCAACTACTGGCAGACACATCTTTCACTGAGCGGAATTTGCATTAGCAACGAAGACCCCATTAGGAACCTGATAGGTACACAATTGGTATAGATCAATTATGTACCTCTTGTACACAGGACCCCATTCTAAACATGCTGTACCCATAAGCACTGGCAAAATCTGTATTTAATGGGGTCTTCAGGCCCTTAAATCCAGATTAACGGTAGACCGGATCAAAGGCTGTGTGTCTGTCCGTATAACGGCTCAGTGGGTTCCAGGGGTGGGCCTAGAGGCTGCCATTTGCAGCAGGGCGGCTCTGGCTGTGCCTCTCAACACACACGCTACGTTGGTCCACATGTCCTTCATAGTGGTCTATGAAGCTGAGCACAGGCTTTGTAGTGGCTACAAATCAGGCCTAGTCAGAGCCTCGGGATGGGTTCCACGGCATCCACATGGCAGCCCTTGTTAGCACCCATTGCAGTCGGCTGCTAGATGGCCTGTGCAGACGCCTCAGGCCCTCACCACGACGCAGATTTTCAAGGACCGGATTCAACGAGGACTGGATATCAAAGATCCAGATCTTCTATGTGCAAAAACAGCCCAATTCTCCATGAGCCCATCTGTTCTCCACTGACTTCTGGATTCTGCCCAAACATGTGTTCATTGCGTCTACAACAACCTCTGCCACCCCTTTTTCTTTTTGTCTTCAATCTTTACCATCCTCAGTCTCTTTGCTAGTGAACCCTGTCTTCTCATTATGTGACTTATTTGACCATCTTATAGTCTCAGAAGTTCCTCTCACACCACAGCTTGAAAACTTTTCTTCTTCAGTGCTTGACCTTTCTTTATGGCCCAGCACTCACAGCCATCTCTTACCGTTTGGAACATAACATTTGCCTGAACTGTTCTGTGCATTCCTAGTATTTTCTGATTTACATAATTTGAAAAGAAAAGTATAATTGTAACATTGATTTTTAAGTATCTTCACTCAGCTTAAGCTTACCTAATTCTCAGTAGAAATGTGATACATCATAAGATCAAAAAGAAACGTCAACGTCTTTAGTAACTTTACTGGCAACTGTGGCACTGTATTTTATACTCCCATGGAACAGCTTGCTTTTATGTTAGAAACTTCTGTTAGGGCCTTTTCACACTTGCCTGACTGGTATGGTATTTACCATTTCGATAAGGTTGAAGTGCATTGGTAGTCATCTGCACTGTGATTGCTGGACTAGCCACGTATCTGGCCAACAGCACATGCAGTGCAAACAGCCAACCAGATCACCATGGCAAAGTCCAAACTGACATCCGGCCCATGGGCGGACATTACCAAGGTAGTCTGGTAGTTGTGAATGCAGTCATGCAGTCCACACCTCCTTGCCATGCAGCACGTAGAAGAGGGTATGAATCTGCTACTCCAGGAGCAATACAGCTGGTTAACCTGTGGACTGCTTTTCAGTTATCCACAACTAGATTGCTTTCTGGGAAGACTGAGGAGCCTCTGGGTGAATTGCAACAGGAGCCAGGTATGATCAGAGCACTCCAATGAGTAGTCTGGATTGCTCAACAAGGTAAGTGTGAAAAGGCCCATGAAATTTATATGTACTAAATGAATGAATGAACTTTGTTTATTAGTCATATGACCATATCAAATTTACAAAGGATAAAATCATATAAAACATACAAGGATAAAAACAAAAAATACAATGGGGAAAAATGATGTTATCACTCTTACAAGACCCCCCCCATTCAACTCAATGAGTAATTTCCTAAATCAGGCAGCCCTAACAAAAAACAAAGCTCAAACAGAAGCTCCTGCAGAAGGTAAGTCAACTTATGTACTGCATTCCAGTGTAAAAAGGAGCTCAAACAAATTGTTCTTACTGAAGAATACAAGGGACGGGTAAACATGAGAAAGATCTTCCACCATTGCTGTTTGGCACTCAGTCAACAGATTACATGTTATACCGGTATAAGGAAACATTGGGTGTGTTGGATCTTATTAATTAATAAATCAGATTCCAAGCCATTTCCAGAAAACAGTGATCTCATTGCTTTTTGTTTCTTTGAGATAGTACTACCGGTACTGCATTTCACGACAACTGCACATTTGTACTATTGCTCAAAGTGCCCAGTACAGTGCATTACTGAAGAACTGCTGCTTGCACAGCCTAATGCAATTGATGTTTCTCGCTTCTGGACAGAAAAAAACATACCTTTTTATTCCCTTAATGTATGTACTTACACCCGCTTAATTGAAATCTGTATTAAAATTCACAATTAAGTTGTGCTTTTAAGAACTACTTTGGATGGTGCTTTTGACATGGGTAAATAAATAGTACTGCTCTTTGTATTGGCCTGAAAGCTGTTTTTGTGGAACACTGTGTTTGGAATCAGTGAGCCTCTTGTATCATTAGCTTGTTTACTTTTGCCACTGGGGAAACAAATGGTGCTCCAATTTAGGTATTCCTGGAATTGATCAAATTGCAGTATTCTGTTTGTTCCTGTAGGAAGTCCATGTAAAACCTTCCTAGTTGTTCAATGTAGGATTTTATGATAGTCTAAAGAAAACTTTTTTTTAAAAAAAGTTATTTATTGAATAAATTGAACCATGTAACATAGTAACAATGTAGTCAATACAATCAGTTACAAAAAAAGCCATAAGAAACAAATGAAGATATAGCTAATAAAACAGCTACCATTATCTATATTATAGTTTGTGCTTTATCAAACTGAGAGTCTGTCAAGCACTGTATACAGCTAGCCACTGGAATTACAGAATTACAAAGTAAGGAAAGGAGTCCTGTAATTGAGAATTCAGAAAAGTCAATAGAAACCGTTTGCTGAAATGAAGGTCTGTTTACAGCTTGGTGGCTTCCAGTATTGGGGACCCACAGTCCAAAAATCATGTTTTCTCCTTTGTATATTGCATCTTATTTTGCGGAGCTGTTAAGTCAGTGCTCACTGTAGTCCATATTCTAGAAAGCCATTGTCCTTGGAGCTGTTTTCCAGTCTTGTGCAATTTCTGCCTTTGCTACAGTTCATTGCAATTTGATCAAATCCTTACATTTAAGTTCAGCATTTTCTCCTCCAAACAACAATGGAAAACCCAAAGACAGTGTAAATAGAATTTTTTGTGGAGTGATAACTTGTATAATATCTTGTACCTTTCCACACTGGGCCTGATTCAGGGATGTATGCCGGAATAAGGTCTGCATGTTAATGCAGATTATGTCAGATCCCACTCAAGGCTGCGGCAGTGTACACTAGCATGTGGACGACAGGTCCAAATAAAGACAGGCTGTTTTATACCATTCATTTCTGTTGATTTGAGCTGAAACATTATGTGACTTTGATTCCAGATACTCAAATCAATATTAACGTACTATCCATTAATGCCATTACCAACAGTTAAGATCCTGAATATAGCCACATCTGGCCAGTTCTGACAGGCATTACATTTTTAAGGAAGCACTGCTGTTATTAGGTTCTATTAAGTCAAGGTTTACTTCTAATGAATGTGTGAGTAAATGTTTGCCATCATCTCTATTAATATTTTGTAGGTCTTCCAAAAACATTCCACCAGCCTCTTTGCGTCCAGCCATCCTGTCTGTTGTCTTCCCCTTCTGCTTCCTTCAACCTTGCCAAGATTTTTTTTTCAGTTTGTCATTTGTTTGCACCACATGCTCAAAGTAAATGCGTTTTTGCCAGGTGATTGTTACCTTATGGAAGCAGTTGGGGTTTATTTGCCTGACTAGTTTTTATTTTTTTTAGTCCATGGCATTTTTAGTAACCATCTACAATCCATAATCTGAAGGCATCTTTTCTCTCTTTCTCTCATGTCCAATTTTCTGGTTCAGCTTGAACCGGGTCAAACCATTCCATTAGATTCAAACTGTTTGAACATGAACTGAGTTTACACATCTCTGGTCAGAAAGGACTAACATTTCTGTTTTGATGATAATTTCAGAAACATATGATACCGTATTGTAGTAGTAGTTTATTAATACGGTTGCAGACCAGATACATCAATGTTAAAAAATACGGTATTTACAAAGGAGAAAATTAAAAACACAGAAATTAATTAAAACACAGATGATACCGTATAAAATTCTTGAATGTTCATGTTCTAGGTTCATGGTTTTGTCACAGTGACAGCAAGCACTATTTCGTGATATAATTTATTCAGTCCATGCGAGCAAATACACTATGTACTGTATTTTCTGGTGTATAAGACTACTTTTTAACCCAGGAAAATCTTCTCAAAAGTCAGGGGTCGTCTTATACGCCGGGTGTCGTCTTCTTATACGGCGAGTATATCCCAAACTCTATATTTTAACTGGAAAGTTGGGGATCGTCTTATACGCCCAGTCGTCTTATACGCCAGAAAATACGGTAATTTTATGTTACCTTTGGGGATCCATAGATTTATGGACATTTGTTGATCTGATCTTGTGTTTTTTGAACATGATGGTCCACTGAGGTATCTGGTATGTATTTAGATGTGACTTGGAAACCACCACCACCCCAGTTATAGGTCTTTGGAAAGAAGAGGTCTGTGTGCTTTGATCTGTGATACAGATATATGATTAAGGTGCCATTGTGTTCATTTTTGTTAAGTCCATGAGCATTAAGGTTTTTTGATGGTGGTTTCAGAAACATCTTATATAAAAATCCTGCATGTCTGCCCTGTGTTCCTTTTAAGGGATGTCTCTTCATGGTGACATTAGCTCCAAAATTGCGGAACTTGATTTTTGTTTTGTTCAGTTGATGGAGTTGTCATCATTATTGCTTATTTATTCATCACCTTACTTAAAACAACCAAGGTTTGTTGAAAAGAAAGCAAAAGACAACCAAGGTTTGTTGAAAAGAAAGCAAAAGAGTACATTAAAACAAAATCATTAATGTAGTCAGTATCTATTTATAGAAAACCTAGCTTCAGCAATTGTGTAGGGCAAGCAAGGTTATGCTGGTGCCAGAGCCAGGCCTGAGCTCCAGTGAAAAAGGACTCTGAAAGGCTAAACCAAGGCCTTTAGAAGTTCAGAGACAAAACACCTAAGAAGAAAAAAAATAAAAAGTCTGGTGCACTGAGCTCATTGTGTCCTTACTTAATTAGTGCTTGTGGAAACTCTGTACTCTGTGGGTACATAAGAACATAAGAGGAGCCCTGCTGGATCAGGCCACAGCCCATCTAGTCCAGCATCCTGTCTCACACAGTGGCCCACCAATTGCCCATGGGCATCTCAAGCAGAGATGAGGGCAAACCTCCTGCTCTCAGATCCCAGCAAATTACCTTAGAAATGTCCTGCTTGTTCCCACAGCCTGAAAGTAGCCATTGATATGCCTGTCATCCATAAATTTGTCTAGCCCTTCCTTAAAGCCATCTAGCCTGGTTGCTGTTACCTCCTCTTCTGGCAGCAAATTCCACAGACTGATGACCCTCTCAGTGAAGAAATACTTCCCCTTGTCTGATCTGACTCTCCTGCCCATCAGTTTTGTAGAGTGCCCCTTGGTTCTAGTGCTGTGTGATAGAGAAAATAAATTTTCTCTATCCACCTTTTCTGTACCATGCATGATTTTATATACTTCAGTCAGGTGCCCTCTTAAACACCATTGTTCCAGGCTGAAGAGGCCCAGACACTGTGGTAGGTAGGTAGGTGGGTAGATAACTGGACAAAGCAATTTTTTGTACTTGTGCTAAAAAATTTCTTACATTCTGTAAAATGCCTAATATAGAAGGTCTTTCCTTTTTGAAGGTAAGACTGTATTATCTATGTCTTAGGTGACATAAATTTTATTTCAAAATGTGAGGATTTCTTTCCTGTTATCTACATCAAATACAGATCTCTGAGGTGTTGTAGGGTTATGGGTATATTTAAAGCAGCTGTCTAGCAGAATACCTTAACATTTTTTTTTCTGGGTGGGTGTTCATTATCTGTCTTGCACATTCTTGCAGGTTCTTTGTGGGTGTAATTAAGTGGAGGAAAGTGTTAGCAACATGCTTTGGAACACTACTGTTGTGCTCTGTGTCTCCATTATCTCCCTGATTAGATGCTGGCAAAGGAGACCTTGAAAAGTGTAGAATCTTGACCAGAATAAATGTTTCTGTAAAAATACACAAACTTAAAGTTACTTCAGCGAAGGAACTAGTGTAGGTATTAAAATTCATCTTCTTGCATTCAGTGGCTCAAGAATAAGACCAGCTATTCAGAGTGGGTACCTGGTTTAGATAAACATTTTCCTTGGTACATTTCATAACCCAGTTCTCTGACATAACAGCTGCAGATTGCTGGATTAACTCTTGACGTATAGTTGTGCAGTGAATAGATTAGTGTTTTTGCTGTATCCCTCCCTCTTCTATACTATCAAAAAGATTTAAAAATCAAGGACAAGCTCTGAAATGTGGTTAACTCCCTGTCCACCACCTTTTTAGTGCATGGAATAACGGGATAGCCAAAACAGTACTGATGTAGTGGTAGCTGATTTCCAGAATTCTCCTTAGCTTTGAGTTGCTGGTACCAGCAATGCTTTCTTGCTATCATTCATGTAAAATGATCTGCCTGGGCTGGAACATATGAGTTCCTGAGTATGATTTCCACATGGCCACAAAAGTTCACTTGGACCAGTAATAGCTTCTCAGCTTAAACTACCTTTCCAGCATTTTTGCCATGATAAAATGAAGGGAATGAAAATAATATGCACCCACTTGAGCTCTTTGGAACAAATATGGGGAAGAAATTTCTTTTTTTAAAAAGAGCACTCTGCTACAGTCCTTCCTCATTATCAATAGGATCCAGGATCAATAGCCCAAATGGCACATAGAGGATTGGCACACTTTTCTGTTCATTTCACTGGGGTTTGGATTTGAATGATTCATTTATAATTTAGAGCTGCTGTCTATTTTCCATTGGAAGCCTTTATTGATGTATGCAGGCAGCTTGTGGTGAGCAGCCCTTGAATGTCCTAGCAGATGTCCACAAAATAAATTGCTTAAATGTTCTTCTTCATTATATGGGGAAAAAATGTCATTAGCAACTGGATGGTTAGCCCTCATTTGTATTCTGTAAAGTTTTACGATAGGCAAAATTGTAAACAAACCTTAAATCCAGATTAA
Source organism: Aspidoscelis tigris stejnegeri (assembly GCA_023333525.1). Lineage (NCBI taxonomy): Eukaryota > Metazoa > Chordata > Lepidosauria > Squamata > Teiidae > Aspidoscelis > Aspidoscelis tigris. The sequence goes on from JALMGA010000010.1 coordinate 3,458,806, forward strand.
GGAATTCGGGATCCAGTCCTCACCAAATTGGGTCCACGGAGTTCCAGATCGCCACAGAGACCCCATGCTTCCGCAAGTTTATCATCTGATAGTAATGGGTGCTAATCAGGGATGCCATACGGATGCTGCAGCATGCCTCCTGAAGTCCCAGTTAGGCCTGAGGAGGAAGTTCTGCCCTGGTGGTGCAGTGCAATTGGCCCACATATGCATCACTGAGGCCACTTCCTCTAGATCCGCCCCTGGATCCCATCCAGCCAGCAGGTGTGCAGAAGTGCGCTCTGCAATCTGGTCTTTGAGGGGAAAAACCAGATTGAAGACACCATTAAAGGGGTCCTCCTGTAATCTGGATCTAAGGGCCCAAAGACTCCATTAGGAACGGAATCTGGAGGCACTCGTGCAGATGGCACATTCCTTATGAGGTCCTCGTGGAGTCTTCCGTGCAGAAGGTAAATGGTGGCTCCGTTCTTAACAAGGTCTTCTTGGGTTCCTCCTAATGGGGGTTTTCAGGGCCATTGCGGAAGGAGCCAAGACGTAGCTTGTCTGTATTAAACAAAGGATAAAATACAGAACTAAGACTTAGATAAGGCTGATCTCTTGTAGTTACTGTACGTGGTAGATGTTGACAATAAGCAGGAAAAATGTGACTTTAGTTGGGGAAACCAGTACTCTGTGGCTAACCAGTTATTTTTGTATAAACTAGAAGTTTTAATCACGTGAAGTCAACGTGGGGTAGATTGTACAGGTAGTGTCTGTAGGGAATTGGAGTGCGTATCAACTTTTCTGGAGGTTTTGCCCTTAAATAATGGTAAGTACATTCTTAATTGAACTGTAACTGCTTGAGAAAACGAGATACCCAGAGACAGTGCTGCCTGTTTGGAGGCCAGATAGTAAATGGATACTAAGGTCAACTCAACAGAGTTCAAATCAATTGGCTAATTACAACGGAGCTGAGAGGCTTTGTTGACTCTCTTGAATTATTTATGTAGTCATTCTTGCTAAATCACAAAAGCATACCAAAGCAGGGGAAGTAGCGATGGGGTTACTATAGTGTAACCACTTTGGGTTCCAGTTCCAGAAAATCTGATTGGACTCCATAGGAGCTCCACATTCAAGGAGGGGGTGAACAATCCTAAAGAGCCCCTGCGTGGAGGAAGAGCATTGTATCCTGGGCTGTTTCCTAATATTTCATCTGATAATAACATTTCTCAAAGAAAAGGATCTGATTTTTATCTTTAGAATTTATTTTGCCAGCTGTGTTTTTTTAGTGGAAAAGTGTGATGTAATTTAAATAAATTTGTCTTCTTTTGTAGACCCTGAACTATGTGGGACTGTCAGAAAAGCTTCTGTGTTTGACAATTTACAGATTATGCTAATATGCTTGTTTTACCTGCCTCAGTCCTTCTCCTTTAGACAAAATAATGGAGTGTTTCCTATGTAATGCTGCCAATGCCCTGAGTCAATATAGACAGCTTGGTCTTGTGGTTAGAGTGTCAGGCCCTTATCTGGAGGTCTCCCTGTTTGATTCTGAACTCCTTCATGAAGCCAGCTGGATGACTCTGGGCTAGTCACAGATCTCTTCTGAGCTCTCACAGCTCCACCTACTTCACAAAGTGTCTGTTGTGGGGAGAACAGAAGGTTTATCAGCTGTGTTGTGTTCCCTTAAGGAAGAGAAAAGCAGGGTACAAAATCCAACTCTTTTTCTTCTTCCTCCTCCTCCTCCTCTGTTCTACTTCTGTGCTAGCTGTCAAAGTGAGCCTACACGCTCCATTGTTTTTAAGGCTTCTGGCACAGCATTCAGGACTTTGTAGACCATTGCCCAACTGGAATAGCAGTGCAGCAACTCTTGGAGTCCTCAGTCTTTTCCACTGACCCTTGTAATGAAGTCCATAGCTGACTCACATCCCAGAACTTTCATGGTTGATGATGAAAGAAGGGGTTCTGGCATCCCAGGCTTCACCCCTTCTGCAAGAATGATCATATTTCAGCGGGAGAACCCTGAACAAATGCAAAATGTTTAAAAGACTTTCCCTTTTACCAGTGATCTAACAAGAATGAACATATTTGTGATTTATGTTTATATACTGCCTTTCTTCTGAAGAGCTCAAGGGGTTTATGTTTGTTGAGATTTTCCATCGTGCTGTATTGCATTATTCTGGTTTGCTACCCTGAGGCCTAACAGAAGAAAAATAAACAAGCCACTAGCATAAAATACATTAAAATTCATTTTGATAAAAGATAAAAAAGTATAGACTGGTACAGGTGCAGAACTTTATCAGGAGAGAAATCCAAAGGAAAATCCCTCTAAACAGCAGAGGCCAAATTGTACAGGCACTTTTGAAGGATTTGCCAAGGAAACATTATTGGTACATGCATGGTGCAACCACTGCAACAGCCTCTCTAGTGGCAGCCCCATGAATTTCATGAGGTGATGGAATCAGTAGGGGGGCTTGTTGGTGGTGGCTCAAATTATTTTTGAGAAGTTAGGTTGAGAGGTAGTGATTGACAAAAGATTATGCAGTGTGCTTATGTGGCTGTTTAGACACAGGGGCTCAGAGGCTGTTTTTCAACATACCTCTGTTAATCCAGATTTAGAAGATCTGGATCTTTAATATCCAGGCCTCGTTTAATCTGGTCCTTGAAGATCCACATCATGGCAAGGAACCCATGCGTCAGCTTGGGCCACCTAGCACCCAATTGCAGTGGGTGGTAAAGAGGGCCGCTGTGCAGATGCTGTGGCACCCATCCTGAGGCTCCAGTTAGGCCTGAGCAGGAAGCTCTGCTGGTGGCATGGCACAATTGGACCCTGTAGGTGTAAGTCAGGAGTCACTTGTGGTTACAGTGGGTGTGGTGGAGAGACACGGCTTCATAGCTGCCTACATAGCCGCTATGAAGCTTGTGCTCAGCTTCATAAACCGCTATGAAGGACGTGCGGGTCTACATAGTGTGTGTGTTGAGGGGCGGAGCCAGAGTCGCCCTACTGCCGATAGCGATCCCTACGCCTGCCCCTGGACCCCATTGCCCTGGTATATGTGAGGACCCACGGCCTCTGATCTGGTCTTCACAGTCGAAGACCGGATTGAAGATATCATTAAAGGAATCTACCATTAATCTTGATTTATGTGCCCGAAGACCCCATTAAATCTGGATTTTGTCAGCGCTCTTGGGTACAGTGCATTCGGAATGGGGTCCTAATGTGGCCCTTAAGGGGTCTTGTTTGCAGAAGGTATGTAACCAATCCGTACCAATTGCGTACTTATTGGGTTCCTAATGGGGTCTTCATTGTTAGTGCAAAGCAGCCAGAGTTAATGCTGTGGTATCTTATTCCACCATGGAACTTTGAACTCCAGTACTTTAGCAAACCATCTGAGGTAATGTCTTCAGATATGGCACGATTGTCTTCAGGGGAAATTTGGTAATGTTCCAAACAGCAGTTTTAATTTTCAAAAGGCTTGTTAGTTTTCTTGGGTAGACGACCCTCATGACAGAGTATAAATGATTTGCAAATGAGGAATCCAAAGTTCTTGGGTACTGAAAGCTTGTTTTTGTGATTATGGTAGCTGGACTCCTTTGTTTGTATTTCCTTGAGCACTCCTGAGGATAGTATATGAAGTCTTAGCACCAGCTGTGGCCCTTTTGATGCCAGGCAGTGGTGGTTTTCATTGTCTACCAGTGCTGAGATGGCTGAAGCAGATTCCCTCTGAAGATCCAGAGCTGGGGTTAGGACTTAGGCTGGAATGTAGAGCAGAGTGGAGGGGCTCTCGTGGTTCTTTGTCTGTTTGAATGGCAGCATCAGCTTGGCCTTTCTCCACCATTCCTGAGCCATGCCTGTTCAAGTTCACTTGAACTTGTTGTTACTTAATTTGTCCAAGCTAGGAACTGTATCCAAGGAGAGAGAAATACTGGAGCTCTGCCCAGTACATTTCTCTTCATTCGTCTGTCATTTTTTTCTTTTAAGTTTACGTGTTTTCAAGTGTGAGTAAAGAGTGAGTTAAAGCTCTCACAAGCCCTTCCCTCCCCTTAGGGCTTGGTCTGGAATTATTGCTAGCTCTGGTTCACTAAAGATGAAGTCATAGGTAATGATTCCTGGTCTTCAGACTGACTTGTTTAACTTGCAGACCTGAGTATAAAAAGCCTTGGTTGGATTAGACCAATGGCTCAACCACCTTAAGAGGCTGTTAGTCTGTTACCTGAGAATGACCACTAGCTTGAATGGCTATAAGAGAAGGTTAAACAATTTTTTTTAAAAAAGTTCATAAGTATACAATATCTTTCAACATAAAAAACCCTCTAAAAGACAAAAGGTACAACTTATACTTTAATCTATGCCTTTTGATCTTCTTCTGAACAACATCTTCTGTCTATAGTTCTTTTCTCCTCTTGTTAATTTTTATCCCCCCAAAGTCTTTGTCTTCTGTTGTTCTTCAAAGCCTGACACTGTTAAAACCAGAAGTGTAGGTACCCTACAAATGTCTTGTTCAGATTCTGTGCTTCATGGTGCAATGAATTTGAAAGTTCTTTTCTTATACGGAAGAGCTTTGCTTTTTTAAAAAAGCTAAATATTTCAAACATTGAACTTAATTTGCTCTTTCAATACTTTTTGTGTTTTCCTTTACCTAATGTTTCCATTTTCTCCTGGAGAAATAAGCGAAAACTCCTACTTAACGTGTGTACTTGCAGAATAAAAGCAAAGTTGCTCTGTTCCTGTGGATCTGCAGTACGAACAGATTTCAGCTTAATGTCATGTCAGTTCAGCTAATCTACTTAAAGCAATTTAGGCAGACACAAGGCCATAATATTCCCAGATTACAACCTTTTATCCCTTCATTATTATTTTAGTGTGAATCTAGTGGATTATTAGAAGCAAGATTTGTTTTGTATGTATGTGTGATAAAATCCCATTTAATAAAACTTCCAAAGTCTGACCAAGGTCAGCTGTAGGGAATTATTCTTACAGCGCTCAACTCCAGCTTTCCTTCTGTAGTGAATCCCATATGTATAGTTCCCAGTTTGCAAAATGAATCAGATAGCAAAGCTTCTTTATCTGCCATTTGTAGACTGTCAACCTTGTTCAGTGAGATACTCCTGCAAGAGAATTTCTGAAATATCACACAAGAGCGCTGCTATTTTGTGTTTGTGAAGCTTGAGTTTGATTAGGTCTTCCCTTCTGTAGGCTATCCTATATATCTAGGCCTTTAACCATTCCTCGTAGGCCTTTAACATACCTAGGCCTTTAACCATTCCTCATAAGACTTGGTTTCCAATCCTTTTACCATCTTAGTCATTCTCCTCTGAATATGCTCCAGTTTGCCAGTGCCTTTTCAAAAGGGAAGTGCCCAGAACTGGACCCAGTATATCAAATGTGGCCTGACCAAGGTAGAGTGGAATAATTAGCCCTTGTGATCTAGAATCTATGCTTGTCTTAATATTCAGGAACAGTGAACTAAAAATGACCCTTAAAACCCCAGAAATCCTAGGACAAAGCATCACCGGCCACACATGTGTAGGATCCAGTTTGATGCCTAAACCATTTTGTTACATCCTTTTATATTGGACATGCAGGTGAGGTTCCATCTTAATGTGTGTGAGATAAAGAAATAGTGTAGGCTAGAAGTGGTGGAGGGAACATTTGTTTTTAGCCAGCAAGCATTTTTGGGTATTTTGTTCAATAAAGGAACTCACAATTAGGAAGAATAAAGTGCCCTATTGTGTAAAAAGGAAATTGCAGTGATTTGGGGAGGCTAATTTACAAGGCTGCTTTTATCTGTCCATGATTCTTTCACAAATGAATTTGCAGCAAGCTTAAGGTTTTTACTCAGTTGTGTGGGATTTGCACTGATGCCTGCTGACTTTGCCCTTCACACACATGGCCATGCCAGATTAGGATATATGCTGAAGCATTCAACTGGACAGATTATAGCTGAGGTGCACAGCTTGGAAAATCAATATGTTGCTAATGAAAATGCTCTTTCACAGATATTGACTGAACGAAAGTGTAAGCCCTGGCAATCCTCAAATGCCCTCCATGTGAATATGCTGGCAGTGCTAAAAATAATACAAGGAAAAGGAGGAAAGTTCTCTTGTTATTTGACAACTTAACATTTTAAGGACTTTTTTTTTGGTAATTGTATTCAAACCAAAATTGTGTATGCAAGGTTGGAGGTCCCCAAAGAATGTAAGGGGGGTAAGTCCACCAAATGTTACTGGACCCTTTCATTCCCGATCACTGGCCATATTGGTGTTGTTGTTGATTACCACAGAGTCAAAGCTTACTTTTAGTGACTCACCTGTTGTTTTCTTCATCAATTTGTCTACTGTGACAGCATCTTTTCCAGGCCTTGTTCTCAGTTCTGATTAAATATCCAGCTCAAAATGCCAAATAGTGTCCAGTATTAGGTCCTGGTGTTTGCCCAAATAATAAAGTGTGGCCGTCAGATATTTGGCGAGACATCAGCAACAAAGGATCAGTCAGGATCGAGCTGTACACAAGGCTGGTTGGTGGTTTTTATTTTGTCAAGACCACCAGCCCAAGCCTCAAGAAATCTAACAAAAAAGACTATGTGATATATGCAATCCGTTATTTAGCAGTAAGCTGAAGTTTATTGATAAGAAACCACACTAGGTAATTGTATGCTCCATTTGCATCCTTTCCCATTCTAACTGCCAGGTTTGGTGATACTAATTCTGCAATAGTCCTTTATTTTTCCAGTGCTCATCCTTGAGTTTCATTAGACAACATCAAATAGCTAACCTTGACACTTCCCTCCATCATGGGAAAGCAGCCTCCATTTGATAAGCCACCATGAGGGCATAGCTGAGGCCATCTTAATACTGGTAGACTATTTCAATTCTTCAGCACATCTTTGGTTTGCTTTCACATTCCTAACATCTGATTGTAACAATTTCTCCCCATCCACTGCTTTGAATAGTTCTTAATAGGTTTTATTATATTTTGTTTAATGCTTTTTAATTAATTTGAGGTAGGGTTCTATTTTCTGTTTTTCTGTTTTGTCTTTTATTTCTGTACTGTTGTATTTTTGTTTGTTTGTCAGGGAAATCTGATGATATGCTAAGATGGAATGGGATATTTTAGAAAATGTAAGCAGATAGTGATGTTTTCAATATACATTAGTTGGCACATTTGTTCATGTTACAGCATTGTGGTGCTTTTTCTTAATGGTTTTGAGTTCCAGGCTCCAGTTGTTTCTGTTAGAAGAAGCATAAGGAAAAGGAGTTTTTCCGTGATTCTCCTCAGGACATTTCTGCTACAGCTGCCTTTTTCTTTCTATTTTTTCCCTTCCATCCTTCAGGGAAGGAAGGAGACATAAAGATAGACAAATCTGTTGCTTAGCAACTGCTCAGTTTACCATCCAGCTGATCAAAGGCAGTCCAAAAGCATTAGACTTCCCAATGTCTGTAGGCCACTGATCCCTGCTATTGGAGAAAAAGAAAAAGGAAATGTGGCAGGATACGAAAGAGTTCTATCTGGAGACTCACCATCCTTTTGATTGGCATGTGTCCTGTGGGAATTTTTGGTGAAGGGAAAGAAGGGGGAGACGGTTGGTTGTTTTCTTTTTTCTTAGAAGACTATTTATTAAGTAGACACCCCTCCACAATAAACTAGCCTTGAACCATTAGGTTCTGGACAATCAGAACCAATAAACAAACTTGAACCATTATGTTTTGGGCAATCAGAAACTTGCTTGTAAATTACCTTTTTTTTCTTTCAAAGATAAGTGGCACATACATGAAGCTCTCACAGTGTACAAATTCACAACTCAGTGTATTGTGGTATGCAGAAACCCATTTCATCCGTAAGTTTGTTGAACAAATCTTAGCAGGAGATCAGGTTCCTGGTACCTCACAATGAAGAGCATTCAGATGACCTTTGCCACCCTTTTTCTCAAAAGGTGACAATTTGGAAACACTGGTTTACACCAAATACAACTTTTCCTTTTTTCTGCATAAACCAGCAATTTCTTGATATTCTTGTCTTTCCTTCACAGAAAAAGTTTTAATAATAAATCTAATGTTTTTATGTTTATTTTATAGTTTGGAGTAAGTTTTGTCCTGGGTTTCACAATTTTGTAAATTGGTTCTGTTAGGGTCCCATGAGCATGATTTCCTTATTTAGAGGCTTCCTGGCCTCAGTTTTGTCTTATATTAAATGACTTTATCTGTGAACAAATACTTCAGAGTCATATGAGACAGATAACATAGAAAAAATATTTTTCTTACTTTTGTTTATTTTCTCAGATCAAGATGAAAAAGCAGTTTTGTCGAAGAAAGAAAAGAAGAAGTTACGAAGAGAGAGATGGTTGCAAAGTAAGCATTCTTTTGAAATTTGCTCAGTATTCATTACCAAGTGGTTACCTGATTAATGAGTAAGTAGATGATTTAAAATAAGCTTGTAATGGGCTTTTTATATTGCCATCTGCAGGTTGAATTTAGATCTCTGACTTTCTCTAAGATTCTCACCCCATGTTTAAATAAACAAGAGAACCAAGAGATCTTTTATTTCTTGATTCCTCAGTTCTATCTCGCTTTAAGAATTCCAGGCCAGAAAGCAAATGTAATTTTAGGGACATGCTATTGCTCTCCTATTTGAGGGTAATTATAATCGGTGACTTCAGTTACCTTCAAACAGATTGGGTTAACTCTAGACATGCTGTTCATTAGAGCAGATGGTTATGGAATCAACCAGGGAAAGGAGATCTTGGACTTTATCCGAAGTAATGCCCAGGACCTGGTACAACATGTCACTGTGACTGATTCAATAGGAACAGGGAGCATAATGTGATAAATCTTTGACTAAATACAGACAGTAAGCAGTCCATACAATCTAACACATAAAAAAAAACTTCTCAAAAATGAGGAAACTACTAGAAAGGGAAAGTTAGAATAATCCAATCCCTTCAGAATGGGTGTACAAATACAATAATGAAGCATCTATTACAATGCATACTTAAAAGTAGGGGCACTTCCAAGCCCGAGAGGACACCAGCATGACTCACAAGTGCAGTATGGGAAGTCATTAAAAGCAAGAAAAACTAATTTAGAAAATTAAAGGTTTGTCCTAATAAGAACAGGACAAAGCATAAATTCTGGCAGAACAAGTGCAAGGCATCAATCAGGAATGCTGAGAAAAATGTTACAGAGGACACTGCTAAAAACATTTTTTTAAAAAAACGTATTTAAGTACATCAAAAGTAGAAATCCAACAGGAAAGCCATAAGACCACTAGGTGACAGTGGACAGATAAAGAGACAGAAGTTGCAGAGAGGATAAATGAATTTTTTTCAGGGAATAAGTCAGAAGAATTAAATTGGGTAGAGGTAACCAGGAAGGAAGCTCTTGCACATCTTAATAAATTAAGTGTTAACAAATCTTCAGCACCAGATGGCCTTCATTGAGAGTTCTTAAAGAACTCAAATGTGAAATTCCAGATCTTCCAGCAGAACATATAATCTTTCCATCAGGTTTTGTGCCTGATAAGTAAAGGGGTAGCAAATGTAACATCAGTTTAACATCAGTTCCAGATAAAGGAGGAGGAAGAGTTGGCTTTTCTACCCCACTTTTCTCACCCATTTAAGGGGACTCAAAAAGGCTGACAAAGCTTTTCTATTATTCTCCTCACAACAGAACACCCTGTGAGGTAGGTGGGGCTGTGAGAGCTCAGAAGACAGCTGCGACTAGCCCAAGGTCACCCAGCTGGCTGGAATTGAACCCGGTATTCCCAGATAAGAGTCCAACTCCCTAACCACTAGACCAAACTGGCTCACATAAAGTGATGGAGACTAAAGTTTGAGGCTAAAACTAGTACATACACTGAGCAAGCATTGTTGAAGTAAAATCAGTATGGCTTCTGCAAAGGTAGATCATGCCTTACTAACTTGTCTTACTAACAGGCCATGTCTTGGATTGGGAACTTGCTAAAAAGACAGGAAACAGAGAGTAGTAATAAATGCACTCCCAAGATTCAGTATTGGGACCTGTATTGGAGTGGTAACTGTACTTCAGTCTTAGTAAATGCAAACTAATGCACATTGGGGCAAAAACACCAATTTTATTTATAAATTGATGGGGGCTAAGCTTTCTGTGACAGACCAGGAAAGGGATCTTGGGGTTCTGATGGACAGCTCATTGAAGATGTTGACCCAGCACATGGCAAATGTGAAAAAAGCAAATTTGGTACTAGGGGTAATTAGAAAGTGTATAGAAAATAAGCAAATCTATGGTGAGGGCACATTTGAAATATTGTGTACATTTGTAGTCACCACACCTCACAAAGGATATCTGGAACTGGAAAAAGGACAACTGGAATGATTGAGAGGCTGGAACATCTCCCTTATGAGATTAACATCTGCAACATCTAGGCCTCTTTCACCTTCAAATATGGCATTTAAGAGATGATCTGACTGAAGTATATAAAATCATGCATGGTGTGAAAAAGGTGCATAGAAAAAAAAATTCTCTATCACATAACACTAGAACCAGAGGGTACTCTATGAAGCTTACAGGTAGGAGGGTCATCAGTCTATGGAGTTACTACCAGAAGAGGTGGTGATAACAGCTAGCTAAATAGATTTAGGAAGGTTTAGAGAAATTCATGGAGGATAAATGTATCAATTGCTACTAGGATTGATGCCCAGGTACTCCCTCCAAGTTGGAGAGACAGGCAGGATGCCTTTAAAGACATTTGAAGGAATTGGAGAAAACATGAGGGTTTCACCTTTATCTTCTGCTTTAGAAGGCAAAGAAGCAAGTGGTAGCTCACAGTGTGAAATGGAATGCCAGGTTGGATGGGTTGTGGTCTGTTGAAACAGGGCTCCTCAGATATTCTTGTGCTTTCTTTCCTAATATATATCCTGGATGTTTGCTCAGTTGGCAAGCCTACAGTTGTGAGTGCTCTTCCTTAGAGGTATGCATGGATGTTCGAAGGTATTAGAAATTTGATTGAATTTGTATCAATTTCAGCATTCAAATTTGAATTGAATGTCCATAAATTCAAATTTTAAAATTCGAATGAATTTGGAATTTCAAATCTGTTCATTCGAATTATCCAGGCATTCACATGTGTACAGATTAGTATGCGATGTGTACTTGCAGATACAGATCTTTCCTGCATCTGTACACATTTGTGAGGATCCGTACGAGACAAAAACGGGTTGCATATGGGATAACTACAGAATGCATATGGATGTGTATGGACGCATACAGATGCGTATGGGCACATACGAATGTTATCGACATTTGTAAATGCAAATTCAAAGTGAAAATCCGAACAAATAGATTCAAGTTTGCTTAATTTGAATCGAATTTGGTTAAATTCAGATTTTAAAGATTCGAATTGAATCAACATTTCAGAATTTTTGGAATCCCCAAAATTACATTTATGCACACCCCTGCTCTTCATATTGCAGTAACAGAGACAGCCTAGGCCAGGGGTTGGTGCAAATACCAGCTGGCACGTGCAGCAGTCCCTGACCTAGGTTGTCTGTGTTGTTTGCCATTTGAACAAATCGGGGAAAGGAATGGTAGGGTATGGACCATTTGAGTCCTTACCTTACCTAACCTAGTATATGATTTGGTAGTGCTGAGGAGTATAGAGAAAAGTCTATTGGACCAGAATTGTCACCTTAGATTTTATTGAAGATAAATAATTGGATACATTATCAGTAAGTCCACCTGAAGGAAAAGTTGATGTACATTGTTACTCTAGTAGCAAAAGCAATCATAATACTTAGTCTCCAAACCAAATTGTTTATTTAAAAGCATTGGTATTTCCCCCTTCACTGAAAGGTCACAGAGCACAAAATTTAATAAAAACATGAATAAAATGGAATGCGTTTTTGAGGTGTTTGAGAAGGGAAAGTGGAGATGCAAATGCCTTTTTTCTTTTTATCTTTTTTCACTCGCTAGCTGAGAGTTGATGTGCAATCTAATGTAATAGAAGTAATTTGTGTTCCATCTAAGCAGAAAAAAATCTTGAACTAAGATTTTATGCAGTGTTAGGCAATAGAAAGAAGCAGGCAAGCAGAGTGCCGTTGCCTCTGGAAAGATTTCATAGGAAAGAATTCAATATCAGGTATGTTTAAAACTTTATACAAGTGTCATTTTTGGAAGGCTTTGAAGTAACAAAACTTCATAGCATGATACCAAATAAAGAAATGCCTTAGAGGCAGATAATATTGCCATTTGGCCAAGGGAACCCTTCCAAGAAGAAGTGCATACATTCCTGTTTTTCAGAACCATTTGAAAAGACAAAAGTGATAGGTCATCTGGAAGAGTGTGGCCATTTCCCATGCCAAAAAGTATAGCTGAGAGATACTGGCCTGTAATGGAGGGAGAAGGACAGTGTTCATGAACTACCTGAAAAATGGTGCTGAGTGTCCATTGTTTTGCTTTGGAGCAGAATAGTTCACACTAACAGAGTTAGATGAACACAGCTTTATTCAAATCTGTGTGGCAGTTCCAGACAGATAGTAAGTAAATAAGTTTAATGGTTAGCCAAATGACCATATCATACAGTTTAAAAAGAACGGTACTAACCAGGTCCGGCTCTGCTTAGCTTCTGAGATCAGACAAGATTGGGCGTGTTCAGGGTGGTATGGCCATATATATATTTGTATGTTTCAGACAAATAAGTTGCATCTTCCCTGGCTTCCCTGTTTTTCTTACATTTTCCTTTGCTGGAATCAAAGCAATTCAAATGACAGGAATTCTAGAACTATTCTTCAATATTTCTGTTTGGTAACATGATACTACTGGATTGTTGCTATTTATGTTATATAACATAACTCTAACTCAGTGATTCCCAAAGTGGTCTGGTTTCGATAGTAAAGAACAAAAATGTTGGCTTGGCTTTACCTATCAATGTAGGCAGATAATATTTTAAGAAGGCCAGCGACTGTTACTTGTAAAAACTTGCGTATCCAATATTCAGTACAACGCGTGTTGAGACTTGCAAAGCGCTGCCCCCCACAATGCTTTTACCACCCCGAATTTAGGGTTGGAACTCAGCCGCGACACAAATTTCCATCGTTAGATCTAATCTTCACATTTTTTGACAAGTTTTGGGAATATGATAGAAATGTAGCAGCAGGGGGTCCATCGAAATCAGTAAAATTTTGAAAGTGGTGTACGAGAAAAAAAAGTTTCGGAACCTCTGCTCTAACTGAATTGCTTGTCCAGTCATTCAGTCTACCAAGAAACTTTAAACCTGGTGTTGGAGCAGAACAAAGCAGAAGGTGTTAGAATATTAACTGTTGAAATTATAAGTAAAAATTAAATGATCGACAGCGGGAACAGTATTAGAGCCTGTTCCAGCTAGATAATCTGAGATAATCCCAAATATGTGCTCTTTAAATGCACTTACAGTATATGAACAATACAAGATATGTTGATCAACTCAGAAAGATTTACTGAAAATGACATCAGAAAAATCTGTTTGTCTTCTGAATCAAGCAGAGTCTTTAAAAATAAACCCAGTGTGCCCCTGGAAACTGCTCTAGGAAGACAAACATCTGTCCACTGCTCTGAGGCATCCTCTTTCCCCAGGGAATTGGCCTTTTTCTTAAGTTCTGAACTACACTGGAAGCAGTTCTTCAACCCAGTTGGAGAACATTCGTAAAAGGCTTCATTGTTATGATAGGTAGTTGGATTGAAGAATAACTAGCAAAAAAGCTTAGATTTCATACTCAGATGGTCCTGCAACACCATGGTGCAGGTGGCAGCTGAGAAGGCCAGAAGGTGAGGACCCACCAGCAGAGAGACTGGGTGCTTTGCTGGTGGATGGCTGGAGAGCAAGAGCACCAGAGGAGAGGAAGAGTATCCTTGGAAGAAAGTGATCTCTCTGGGAGTATTTCAGGGGGTGAAGTAGAAATGAATTCATATGCAGACCAGGAAAGCAGCTTCAGCAAATAATAAAGTCAGATGCAGGAGCCAGACTGTTGAATCCAGGGCAGGAAGCAACATAAACCTCTTGGCACTAACAGAAAAAAATTGCTAAAAGGCAAAGCTATGAAGTTTCCAGCTGCCTTATGTTCGCGAGCAGCGAAATGCAGGCCACAGCTGGCTTAGTAGTCCAGGCGTATGTTTTCTTCCGAGGCCAGAAGATGGAGCCTGTAAAGAAAGAGATGAAAACATTTTGAAAAATTAAATGACCAGAATTTGGAACGGTGCTCTTACAAGTAGCTGATACTTCCTTCCCCTTTATATAGAAATAGAAGGTATTAAACAAGCAAAACAGCAGCAAAAAGAAGAGGCAAAACGAAAGGCTACTCCAGTTGTTGGAGATTTGCACCCATTGATGGACGCATTGCCTGAACTCTCAGACCTGGTAAAATTCAGCAAGCAGCCTAAAGTGTAAGTAAACAGAAAGAGTTTGGTGTTGAATCTTGAACTCAGTCTAATAACATTTTAGAGTCATGAATTTGTTTTATTTCTCTGCTGTTGATATTAAATTTGGTTTGTCAGTTTTCCAAAGGAACGTTTCCATCTCATTTTTACATGTTGTTAACTGGATCCTTTTTTAATTAATTTAAAAGGAAATGCTTTCAGTCCTTGAAGTTAAACAAAGATAGGGGCGTCTTCAGAAACTCTGGCATACTGTGTTGCTGAGCTTTTTAATTATTTGAGCAAATTATTGTCTTGGGAAATCATGCATGGCCCTGAAAAAAGAAGGGGGGTAATGAGCTGTGAGAAGGAGGATGTGAACTATATGTTTTTACTTTCAACATCCTTACCTGAGGAGAACAGAGAAGCAGGAAGCTAGGAAGAGCCTCCATAATTGTCTCAACTGTCATCAGAAGAGCCACTTGGCTGAGGGGAGCAGAGGAGAAGGAGCAAGCTGAGAAAATCCTCTAGCAGGCCCAAGATATGCCCCCTCCCTCCCTCTTTCAGAAGAAAGAATTAGTATATTCATACCTCAATTTTCACAGGGGTTCTATTCTGGAAAAAAAATTAACTAATCAGAACCACATAAGTTGAGCTATTGCATTCACTGAAAAACTGGGAGCTATGATGTTAACCAATCTGTCTGGCAGCTACACTGACTTGTGTTGGGTTAAGTGACCCACCTCAGGATTTACATTGACTTGCATTGGGTTGACTGCCCCACCTCAGAATGTACTTTGACTGAAGGTGGGAATTGACCTTTCAGTGCAAGTCAGGAGAGGGCACAGTACAGTTATCACAGAAAGGAGCACATGGAGCAATGTACAGTCATACCTTAAACCTCCACCACCCAACTGGGTAGGAATGCTGAGCACATGGATGCCAATGCCAGCTGAGATGCTAACATCTCCAGGGCATCCATACCAAGGTTTTTCATAGAGCACAATGCTGAAACACACAGATGCCACACAGGGTGCCTGTACAGTCTCTGCACATCCCAGGCAGGGGTTGGTGGCAAATTTGAGTAGGAATAATACAGTAGGAAGAAGAATGTCTCCAGCCTTTGGTGACTTTGGAAGAGGATAAAAGCGGAAGCCGCCCTCTTATACTTAGCCACTGAAGCAGCCTCTGACCTCCTGCCAGTATAGTTTGGAGCTTTTTCAGAAAGTGTAGACAAAAAGGAAAATGTTTATCCCCCCCAAAAGCACCAAAAAAAGTTATCTGCAGAACAAAAAAACTTACGTGCACAACAACACACATACAAAACACTTTGCCCAGAAACTAATCACTCATTCAATAATTGCATCACATACTGTAGAAACCAAACATTAGCAAAAACTAAACAACATGCGCTAATGACACATTCCGCTGCATTCCTTGCTCCATTCAAAACCAGCCAGAACCAACCAAAGCCCCACTCAGTACTTGCTTTCCATTATGAACCAAACACATTGCTCACTGCAGCAGCCCCAATAGCAAAATGGTTCCTGCGGGAGGATGCCTCGGACATTGAGTTCTGATGGGAAGCTAGACAAGCAATCCATTCCATCCCTCTGATCTGCACTCAGAGTCTAATTCCCCAGTTAAATCCATATCAATTCTCTGGTTGCCCCAGTGCAAGTCAGTGGAGGTTTTGGCAGAAAACTGTGTGTTAATGAATACGTAGGGTGTGATGCCCGCTAGGACCCTTCAATCCCAAAAGTACGTTTTTTAGTTTAAAATGCAAAGTGTGGCGAACACGGTAAGTCCAGACGCTTAAAAGTGTCGCCAAAGTGTATTTTCACAAGGGTAAGTAGCCTAAGGGAGGGGCTAGTTGAGCACTCCAAGGGGAGGGGTTGAATTTGCATCCAGGCGGAGCTCAGCCAATAAGAGCGAAGCTAGCCAGCCAGGCCCATATTTAAGGGGGCCTGAGGGAACAATTTCTGTTCTCTGCCTTGGGTCGTTAATCAGGGAGGTTAACGAAGGGGAGAAACGGGCTCTTAGCTGAGGAGGCTAAAGTTAGGGTCCTGAGTCTTTTAGTATATGAATGCTAAGCTTGTGAAGTTATTTAAAAGGAAAGCTAACAAATTCTGAACTGATTGAAGTTTTATTCTTGAACTTGTAGAGTCTTTTGACTTAGTGTAAAAGTGAAAGACTGAACTGCTTGACAGCAAAAGTAACCACGTGTAACTAACTGAGAAGAAGCTGACTTTAAACTTCAACTGTATTCAATAAACACATGTTCTTGTTGTTTCAAAGAAGCTTCGTCGAGTTCTGTTTATAAAGGGAGCCAAATAGGGCCAGAGTTCTAAGCAGCAACTGTATCCAACCCACTGCTGGAGATTGGCAGAGTGGGGGCAGGGCGCTGTCTGCTGCAGCATCAGAGGGAGGCAACATTATTATCAAGCCAAAGAGTAGAGAAAAGGAAATGGAAGGTGCGCCTCTTGGAAGGAAATAACAGAGTTTGATTCACAAGTAAACAAAACGCTACCACACTACCAAATTAAGATAAATATATGTATAAAATAGATAAGGGTGGAGAGGCGGCCTTTACATAGGGTGCATAAATCAAGACAGGTCACAATTTGTTAAGTCACACAATAGTGAAATCACCTTGGCAGGTATGTAAATCAAGGTACAACTGCGCTATTGTTACTGTGGAAGAAGGTAAAGGAAGATAGTAGTGAATCTGGTTGAATTCCGTGTTAACCTTCAAATAAAGGAAGAGGCGAGAAGAGACCTCTGATACCATCATGATGTTTAAGCTTCATAACTGTGTGTATTTATACAATGACATATATTGTTTAAATACCCCAGGGGCTCCCAATAAAATCTCCTTTGCAAATCAACTCTCATAGAAAGGCTCTTTGTGGTGTGAATCTGCAGCACGTGAACATTCTGTTTAATCAGCACCGTTTTTATAGGATTAGAATGTATAAATGAGGAATTATGGGCCCAATGTTTTGTAAGCTTCTATTCATAGAAGATTAGATTCCCTAGAAATCTGATCTCCTGCTGAGTTTGAGAACCTTCAAGTACATGTTTATTCTGATTTATTATGAATGAACTCTGCAATGTGTAATGAAAGAAGAGTGATTTTTTGTAAATGAATCAAATTGATGAAATGAGCATCTCAGTAACATGCCACTGGAACACGAAGCAGAAGTTTCCTCAAGTGGAGCACAGTTTATGTTTTGAAATCTTTTTCTTAGTGTTCTTGCAGGATCTGAATTACAGTACTAAACGCACTTTATTAGTTCATTCTAAAGGGTGAAGATAAATCTAAGTTATTTATAAAATTGTAAAACCTAATGAGTTACGCATTGTTTTCTCTAAATTATCAGTATTTTTTTACTGATAAGGTGTAAAATAGCAAATAGGATCTGGGGCTAGTGCCATCCTGTCCTGTTAGACTTACTGTTTTTATCCTGTGTATTAGCAATTTCCAGTTTTAACTCCTCTCTGTCTTCTGAATAAAGATATTTTAGCCATAGTACAATATGTTATTAAAGGTTCTCATTTGTTAACTGAAACCAACTGGCTCTTTTTCTTTTTAGTCAGGTGAAGAATACGATGCCAACAAACTTCTGTCAGATGAAATCCATCCAGAAACGCAAAGTCTTGTAAGTAGTAATTGTGAAATGGGGGCTGTATATACGTGTAGCCCTCTTTGGAACAGGTGCTGTGTTAGCCACACTGGAAGTGAGACGACCCAGACAGATGTCCAAGGCTCTGTTTTGCTCCTCAGTGTTGGCCCAGAATTCTTCCGTCTGCAGAAATAGATTTCCTTTCTGGGCATGCCAGCAATGGATGGAAAAGAGGCAGAAGCTGCTTCATGACCTGGTCTTGAATTAGTTTTGGGGTGGAGCAACTTGTCAACTGGTCTCTCCCATGGCAGTTGGACCACCAGAGTGCTTTAATCTGCTCTGATGGTTAGATCACCCAGATGATGTTTGGGCTGAGAAACTGGCACATCGGGCACATCAGTATTTGCTTACTCTGACCCCTAGCCAGCTATGGGTTGGCCAAAGATCAACATGTAAAGAAACCACGGGCAGAAAGATACATGGTTCTACTACACCATGATTTTATGCACAGCCAGTAGCCAGACCATGTAGAAATAACTTAGCCACACTGAAACTTCCAGGTCTGTTATATCGGACCACCAGAGTATTTCATACTAACTAGGGGGCTTTTTCCACTGACCTCCCTTGATCCATATCTAAGGAATGGGTCCTTCAACTAACCCAGATCTAGTAGATCTAGATTAAGGGAGGTACCCGATGCGTCCCCCGGGCGGTGCAGCACCCAATAGCAATGGGTGCTAGCTTGCCCGCACTAGAAATGTCAGAGCACCCATGTGGCAAATCCGGATCGACCCATGTGGGGCCCGCCCATCACCGTTTTTTGGGGAACGGGGTACAATCTCCATAGACACTCAATAGACACTCCAGAGATTCTTGAAGGATTCTCCAGAGCCTTTGACAAAGCTCCGTAGGATTGGCATTGCTCTTGTGTGGGGTCCTCTCGGAGCAGGCTTTGGAGAGTGTACACAGGCACTGGAGTTTTGAGTACGCTGTTCCCCCCAGGAGCTCCCCCTAGACCTCATTGCCCAATCGCAGTGGAAACATGCTCCGTATAATCCGGGTTTGATGCCTGAAGACCCCATTGTAGGCCCCTTTAGTGGGGATAACAGGAAATCCAGATTATAGGTCTTGAAGGACCATTCAATCCGGATTTCCCTAGAACTGGTGAAAACAAATGTGGCTCTAATGAGGTCTGCAGTGGAAATGGGTCTTCCTGCTCTGAGCCTATTGGGTCCTTCATGGGTACTTAGTGCTAGTGGAAAAAAACCATAGACTCCCATTTAATCAGTCTGCTTACACAGTAATAGTGGGAATGTCAACTAACATGTTAGGTGGAACATGTTAGGTGGAACTTAATGAATCAGAAAAAACCAACAGCACCTACTGTACAAAAGTCGTAAGAGAACCTATGAGGAGCCCTGCTGGATCAGGCCACAACCCATCTAGTCCAGCATCCTGCCTCACCCAGTGGCCCACCAATTGCCCATAGGCATCTCAAGCAGAGACAAAGGCAAACCTTCTCCTGCTCTCTAATCCCAGCAAATGGCCTTAGAGGCATCCTGCTTGTCCCCCTAGCCTAAAAGTCCCCTTACTAACCAAAGGGAAATTGCATCCATTACCAGGTACATTATTACAAAATATTTTTTCTTGTTTTTGCTAAATTTGGACTAGTGGTTAGGGAGCCAGACTCTTATCTGGGAATACTGGATTTGATTCCACCCTCCCCCACGAAGCCAGCTGGGTGACCTTGGGCTAGTCACAGCTCTCTTCTGAGCTCTCACAGCTCCACCTACCTCACAGGGTGTTCTGTTGTGGGGAGAAGAATAGAAAGCAGGGTAGAAAAGCCAACTCTTCTTCTAAATTTCTCTAAACAACAAACGCCCCATTTGAATACAACTACTGAATAGGTACCTAAGTTGACGTCTTATAGAATATTTAGCTTTAGGTGTTTCTTCTGGATCTCTGTCCCTTTTGCTGGATTTTGCAGAGCCAAGGTCTAGACAAGGTGACTCGTCCTTGGAGAAGTTTGCTATGTCCCAGTAATCTGTTGAATTCCTCACCTTTCCTAAGTGAACTTTACTGCTGCAAAATCTGGCAAGTTGCCTCATTCCTCTTTGCTGTTTTATTCGGCGGTTGGGTGGGCACTTCCTAAGAATCCAGCCAAGGCAACTTTTAAATATACCACCTACCCCAGGTCCATAGGTCAGACAAAATATTTTGCTTGATAATGTAACTCCTTCCTGTTTATTCAGAGGAACTTAATTCAAGAAATGAGGTGTATGCAAGAAGAATAATGTCTAAAGATTCAGGTGAAATGAAGATATGACAGCACTGACAATAATGATTCAGATAAATCCTGTCACGCTTTCTGTGAACAGCTCTGAGGTCGGAGACAGAACGCTCTGAAATTGTGATATTTTTCTCTAGCAACCCTAGTTCATATGTCATATTTCAAAGCCGAATTAAATGTTCTACCCTCAAATCCACTGAAGGGTAGATACCAACATATCCCTATTACCCTCAGAAATTGTCCATGCAAAAATAGTGACATGGAAACAGTAGAACATGTTCTCCTGCTGCCCGCCTAGAATTAATAAGTCTCAAGTTGAGCCCATATTCAGGGAGACCCAATTCAGAAGACATCAAATTGTTGCTAAATGATTCCAATCCTGGCAAAATTCTTGGCCTTAGCTATAAATGTGAGGGAGAAGTTAGGAAATAAAACCCTGCAACTGAGTGACCTTGACTAAGATACTTTGATTCATTGAAAAGTTATTCTTGATCATATATATCTTAATTTGTTTTTATTGTCTCTTACTGTAAATCATTTTTATCTGTTTTTATGTATTATCTTTTGAGTCTTTAGACTGAAATAAATTTGATGGATTGATATTTCAAAATGCTTTTATCAGGTTATTAACCTTACAAGGGACAGAAGCTACTTACAGTGCCTGACAAAAGTTCTGTCGCTTATCCATGTTGTTGAAACCAAAGCCTATAACCTGACTTAAAATTCATCCATTGGTTTTAAAAATGACTCATATGAAAGCTGAAACCCTCCCAAATGAGGTTTTTAAAAAGAAAATAATTGATCATTTAATGAACACAGAAAGGTCAGATTTTGGCTAGACAAAAGTTTTGTCGCCCACAAAAAGTAATGTGAAAATCAAACAGATAATTCACTTCAAATACAAAGATATGTTTCATAACATTGGTGAATGAAGTTGTGGTGCTATTAGAGCCATATTTAATATTTTGTGTGACTTTCATGAGCCTGAAGGACTGCATCCATGCGTTTCGGCAATGATTCATACAATTTATTGATGAAGTCATCAGGAATAGTAAAGAATGCAGTTTTACATGCCTCCCAGAGTTCATCAAGATTCTTTGGTTTTGTGTGCCAAGCTTCCTCTTTCATCCTACCCCAAACATGCTCAATGATGTTCATATCTGGTGACTGGGCTGGCCAGTCCTGGAGCACCTTGATCTTCTTTGCCTTGAGAAACTTTGATGTAGATATGGATGTATGAGATGGAGCGCCATCCTGCTGCAAAATTTGACCCCTTTTATGATTGGGAATGTAAGAGGTAGCTAATACGTCTTGATATTTTAGGCTATTGATATTGCCTTCCACCTTGCAAATGTTTCGCACACCCCTATACTGAATGTAACCCCAGACCATGATCTTTCCACCACCAAACTTAACTGTTTTCTGGGTATATCTTGGATCCATACGGGCTCCAGTAGGTCTCCTGCAGTATTTGCGGCAGCTGTGGTGTAATTCAACTGAAGATTCATCTGAGAAATCCACCTTCTGCAACTTTTCCAGCGTCCATCCATTTAGTAGGCTGTGGGCCTTGGCAAATGCCACACGGTTTTTTAATAGTGTTTTGTTTAGTGCTGGCTCCTGGGCACTGATTCGACCATGGAGACCATTTCGAGACAGAATCCTACAAACTGTTCTAGTTGACACAGGGACTTGAGGTGACCAGGCCTGTTGGAGCTCTGCTGCAGTGGAAGAAGGGCTGGCTTTTGGTTTTCGAACCAACAAACGTTCCTCCTGAGCAGTCGTCTTGCAGGGTCTGCCAGACCTGGGCTTGTCAAAAACATCTCCAGTCTCTTCAAATCTTTTTGTAATTCTTTGTACTTGACGCTGAGACACATTAAAGGTGCCAGCCACCTCTGCAGTGGATCTGGTCTTCAGCCTCCTGATAATCAAGGCTTTGGTCGCAGGGTGGATTTTTGGCATGTTGTCAGAGGTCAAGTTGCAGGTCAAGTGAAGGTCTGCGATGCTGGAGATCTTTTTATACACACCCACTAATTATCCGATCAATTAGTGGGCACAGGTGAGGCTGTAAACTAGGATTAGGTGCATTATATGACAAAGCGACAAAACTTTTGTCTAGCCAAAATCTGACCTTTCTGTGTTCATTAAATGATCAATATTTCAGCAGTGAAGCAAATTTATTTTCTTTTTAAAAACCTCATTTGGGAGGGTTTCAGCTTTCATATGAGTCATTTCTAAAACCAATGGATGAATTTTAAGTCAGGTTATAGGCTTTGGTTTCAACAACATGGATAAGCGACAGAACATTTGTCAGGCACTGTAGTTCTGTGTAACTGCAGAGGAAACAACTTGTCCAGTTTACCCTGGATTGAACAACGTATCCCCAGTGGTAGAGTTACTGTGGACAGTGTAGGGAATATGACAGAGAGATTTGAAAACCTGATGTAAAGGACAAGACTTCTGCTGAAGGAGTCTGATTTTGAGAATTTGTATCCGGAAACATTTTCTTGTATTTAATTATTTTTTTAAAATGATGAGAAGTGAAGGTGGCTGGGCACTCTACAGTAAATGGCCACCCCTGATATGTGTGACCTAGCAGTTCCGTCCATTTAGCGTTAGACATTTAGATGCTTTTATCAAAGATTCAGCTTCAACTGTGATTTATTGCTTCCTCTAAGCCAGGCATCTTTTTATGGGTAAATGTGAACAAATCATTTGAAACATTTTTTTTGTCTGCTTTTTTTTTCCAGAGAGGAAGAAGTAGCCCAATTTCATAGGATGATATCCAGCCCCTTGTTCAAAGCAAGCCCTCTGAGAGTTGTTGGTGAACATCTTTCCAAAAGACTAAAGCAAGAGGGAGTGGCAGAGTCACTCTAATGGCATTATTAACACTGTTTGGCAGCTCAAGAGAGGAGATTCTCCCAAGCACATTGCATGATGACCTTACATGCCCAGTAGCCAGCATAGCTTTCAAGAATCTTCAGGATTATGACATTCAGTGACCTTGTCTTCTGTTAGCAGAAATAAAGCTGCCAGCAGATGATTATGCTACCAATCCTAGCCACAGTCGTGTCTACTGTTTTTCTAGGCGTGCTTGGGGATCTTGGTGACTGCTGTCATCTGTCATCCTAGGCTAAAATCACACACCAGATGTTTCACTCACTCACTCACTCTCTGGAGTGCCTGTAAAGCGGGTCTAATCTGTCACTGGGAGGAAGATCCTCTTTGCATGATTCCTCTGAAATCGATTTATATTTCATAAAGGCTTTGGCCAGTGGGTATCTCTTGTTTCTATTTAAATTTAATGTACAACTTCTCTTGATAAGGCACACAGATCTGTGTAGTTTTATGCACTGTACTTTATTGTATTAAATTATTAAAAAAACCTGTATTTGTATAATTTGGTTGCCTGCCCATGATTGTGTTTAAGAGGGGGAAGATGGAGGTTTGAAGGGTGAAGGAAGCTGCAAGGAGATGAGAATGAAGGTTTGGAGCCTGGTGGTCTGGGCAGGAGAAGAAAGAAAGGTGGCAAAGTGAGAGGCTGGGGGGGTCAGAGGATATAGAAAGGGGTGGTTGGAGGCTGGCCAAGGCAAGAGTTTTATTCCAAAGAAGCCAATTTGGCACGGAATTTAAAATCCAATCTGTAGGGACTCTTCTGCAGTGTGACTAACCTTGTCAGGTGTGGAGAGCAGGTACATCCAGCCCCTAGACATGTTTTCTGCCTTATCTTCATTGATCAGAAAAAGATTTGTGTATAACTGTCACCCAGACCGCTACTGACTATTACCGTGCAGTCATTTGCTGAGGGAATGAAAAAGAGCTTGAGGTGACCCCAAATCACCTCACACAAGTTCCTGAAAATTATCTTCCTGAAGTTTGCCTACTAGTAAATGATTTAATTCTGCTCTACAGTCCTGCTTGCACCAAAGTCACATCTGCAACGGATCCAGAGTGCATTCGACATGGATCGAGAGCAGACTCAAAGTGGATTCAGGGTGGATTTGACACTTTCAGAGCTGATACATTACAGGATATGTATAGATACTTACGGGATATGTATGGATACGTATGGGATACGTTCATATCGGATATTTGTACAAATTCATATGAATACATTCGTATTGAATAGAATCGTACCATATTCGAAGGGGATCTATTTGAATGAATTCAAATTTTCTTACATTTGATTTGATATTCGATTTGGGCCTTTGTGAGCCTTCCGAGCAGTGGTGTTCCATGAACTGGGTTTTATTGAGGAAATTAGCTTCCGGTTCACAAAACTTTGAGATCTTTTAGTAATAGGGTGGATTTAATGATGCAGCTAGCTGGTGTGGATTCCCAAAGAAGGGGGTACAAAAGGGAGCGTCTCAGGAGTTTTATTTTTTAAACATATTTTTCTAATGAAGATTATTTCTACAGACCCACACATCCAAAGACAACAGAGTCTATAAACCCCCCACCCCCCAAACACAATCATACAAAAGTTTCTGGGAACATAACATATTGGATATAATTACAAAAGTAAAATTATTTTAATGTAACATATAAAATTTTTAAATGACATAGTCTGTAATTGCTTGGTGTGCAGCTGTGAATATGTAGTCCGCCAGCTTAAGCACTTGGTGATAATAGCCAGATCACAGTTACTTTTTGCCATTGAAAAAGACTTCTAAGTCAAAGTGTGTCTGGCAAGTGTGATGACAAGTCAAACGCAACTACTTGAATGACTCAAGGGGTGTTTTTCCACTGTCATTAGAAGTACCCGTTAATGGGTACTTAATGGGTACTTCTAGTGACAGTGGAAAAACACCCATGGTCTGGAACATTTTGAAAGGACTGATCCCATGCAGCTCCATAAGCCTGAAATCTGGGGACTTCATACATAGCCTCATTTTTTTGGTACTCAGACTAGGTTCCATTTCCAGAAACCTCATGAGACGGGTCTATTTAGCATAGAGCATACACTTCAGCTGCAATTTTCATATCCACTGATTCCTCAGTTTGAGAAAAAAGGATTGTCTCTGTAACACATGGTGTTATCTGTGACTCAGGACCCTGAAGCCTGTAAATCAACACACAAACCTAAAGATGGTGCTCCTAAAAGTCTCAGCCTTTATAATTATGATTTTAATTTTAGTTTGTTTTTGTGATTGGGGTGCCAGACTCCTATCTGGAGATTTTCTGGTTTGATTCTGCACTTCTCCACAAAGCCAGCTGGGTGACCTTGGGCTAGTCACAGCTCTCTTCTGAGCTCTCACAGCCCCACCCACTTCACAGGGTATTGTGTTGTGTGGAGAAGAACAGAAGGTTTGTCAGCCTCTTTGAGTCCCTTTAAATGGGTGAGAAAAGCGGGATAGAAAAGCTGACTTTTTTTATCCTTTTATGTGAAACTGCTTTCAGATTATATATTACCAAGTGTTGCATAAATAATTGGCATAAATCAAATTATCCATGCATATGGAAAGTCTAAGCGAAGAAAATCCATTGCACTGGCTGCCGATTTGCTATTGAGCCCAATTCAAGGTGTTAAAAGTTAACATATAAGGCCCTTAATGACTTGGGCCCCAAATACTTGAAGGAACGCCTTTTCCCCTACCGGCTTGCTGCTGCCTTAAGATCTGGAGGGGAGGCCCTCCTCATTGTCCCACCACCGTCAATAGTAAGAGGGATGGACACTCAAGAGAGAGCCTTCTCAGTGATGGCCCCAGGCTGTGGAATAGTCTTCCTTTCAAGGTGCGTCAGGCTCCTTCACTGTATAGGTGGTGAAGACGCACCTCTTTGCTCTGTTTTTAAATGCTGTTACCCACCCTCAGATCTTAGGGTATAGGGCGGGATAGAAATGTAAACATAAATAAAATAAAATAAAATTTGTCATTGACAGAAAAGCCCAGAAACAACCATCCCTAGAAATGAAATAATGAAATAATGTCCAATCTCTGATGCAAATCATGTTTAAAATACGTGAGAAGACCAGATGAGTTCTTATTTATCTGGTGATAATTAATAACTATGCAGAATAATGCAGAAGGAATCCTGAGGCAGAAGATTATTCCATTAGTATCTTATAAAAATGTAAGAAAGTTCCCCTACAAGTGCCATCATTAGCTTTTAGTTTCTCAAGATGAAAACAATTCCAAAATGTTTTTTGTTTGCTCTGAAAGGCACCCTATGACTGCACAACACGATGCAACACCATGGAGATGCGGTGGGCGCCCTGAGTCCTAGCTAAAAATAGCAAAACGCCAACCGGCCTTAGTTTCTATAGAGACAACCAGTTTTCCAAGCTGGGTCAGCCAGTCAGCCAGAGCATCTCATTCTGCCACTGTGAAGTGCCGTCGCACATATTATCCTTGATTACCCCGGCAGATAGAGTGGAAACCGCCTGCTGCATGAAAGCTTGTTAAGCCCTCCGTTAATGAGGTCTTTGGATTAATTTCCCAATAAAGTGAACAGTATTGCTATTGTTGATTCTGAGCGGGCTGCCTATGGGCTGATCAGATGTGGGAAGGGGGAAGGGAGCTTATTAGGACAACAGAGAGGCTGGGGTCTGAGATTCTGAAGAACACCATCTTTGCTTGCAGTTTGCTCTAGGAGCAGATGGATAAGCACTACGTGTCTCAGTGTTGCATCGTTGGAGCTAAAAGGAATAGTAGAATCTCAGGAAAAATCAGAAAGGGATGCTGTGTGGGTCTGACAAAGAGGGTCAAACACAAAAGGCATTCAGCTAGAGAAGAAGGGAACAGGCTGGTCATTAACCAGCTGTAAGCCTGTGCCGCAAGATTTCAGACGGCGCCAGTCAGATGTGGGAGATGGTGGTCCAACTGGTGATTACGTGGTTGAGAGGGTTGCCCTGGTCAACGGCAAAGCCTCCGTTGAAACCAAAGACAAAAAGCGCCGAGCAGAAAAAGGACAACATGGCAGTTCCTGTCCACAAATCAGTGCTTTTAATTGGAAAGGTGCTTTATTTGGAAAAGGCTTTAGGAGAGCTTGAAAGGCTGCCACAAATTAGTGACAAAGTTAGCCCTAATTAACATCTTATTCACTTGTGAACTTTGGAGTTTCTTTTCATGGATCAATACAGTTATGACTGTAATAGTAAAATAAAAAACAACCGCCTACAAGTAACTCTAGTGGATCACTTTTTAAATAAGGTTTTTGACACTAGGGGAAAAACATTCTCAGCTCCCCAGCAGGTGGCAAGAGGCAAGACAAGGAAGTCCTTTCTGTTCCCCCTTTTCCCCAGAAATGCTATGATCTGAGCAAGGAGGGGAAGGCTGCATAATAGACTACCACGAAAAACCCATGAAACATAGTGCAATTAATTTAATTCTGGATTCTGTCTCAAATGGGTTTACTAATCCACAGCAGAATACGGTAAGTCAAACCTGCTATGCTTGGGTAGTGCCTATTCTTCTGCTGAGACAGACTCTGAATTAGAGTCTTGCTCTGATGGTGTACTAAACAGGAACAGATGGAATGAACAGAGTGGGGGGCAACATTGATGCAAATTTAGACAACTGTGGGCTACATGGCTAGCAAACCTGGCATGCTGGGCTTAAGACCATCCCTTGCTATCTGTGCAAACTAGGAAGATCTTATGTATGCTTGGGTATTTCATTTTCCTTTTAGGACCTTTACTCAGAGACATGTGAGTTTCATCAGGATTTGGGGGAGGATCTCTAAAAGGAGAAAACAAAAAGGATGGTTCCTGTCATTGTATTATGGAGATCCTAACACTGCATATATTAGCAGAAGCTGCTATTAATAGGAAAAACTTGCTTGCCAGAGAAGAATGAATATGAGGCAAAGGAACCTATAATTCTGATGTCAGTGGGTGAAAACTGTTTACAATTTGTTGGGAGAAAGCTGTACTGAACACAGTGAAGCTTAAGTCTTGAGTAAACAAGCGTAAGAGCTGCATTTCATGGTGCCAATTTTAATTCCTGTTCTTAAAAACTAAGAGAAAGAGTCGTGCCCAGGGCTGCTGTGTGATATTCCATCAGTGCTATGATGTAAATCTTAACCTTTAGAACTTTGTATGCATCCCACCCAGATTGCTTTCTGTCAAGCTGCATCCAGACATCACTTATTTTGCTATTTTTATATTCCACAATAAAGTATAGACACCAGGAGTGCTTTATTCCAGAATATAAAAAAATGGCTGAATAAATAAGTGATGTCTGGATGCTGCCTTAGTTACCAACTATGTGGAAAAATAATAACTTCACCCAGTACATCAGGATACCGTGTGCAGTTTTGATTGCTGTTTTTCATAAAGGATAACGGAGAAGGTTCAGAGGAAGGTGACTAAGGAGCTCAGTGAGCTAGAGAATATTCCCTAGGGGAAAATGTTGCAATGTCTGAGGCTTTTTTGTCTGGAAAAGGGATGAGAGAGAAGAGATGCAATACAGATGTGCAAAATTATACATGGCATGGGAAAGTAGATATTTCAAGAATCTTTCTTGAAATATTAGAACAAGGGGGTTACTGAATGAAGCTGAATTCTGTAAGAATCAGGACAGACAAAAGGATTTAAAACAAACAAACAAAAAAAACAAAATGGGATTTACTCCCACAAGATGCCGTTTTGGCTACCAGCTTGGATGGCTTCAGAAAAGGTTTTGAACTGGTTCATGCAAGTTAGGGCTATCAAACACTGATGGCAGAGTGATTGACTGGGCGTGGTCACACAAGTCTAAGACAGGACACCTAGATCATTATAGGTTGTCCTCAGGCCATTCCTGCCTTGGGTCGCAACGGTCACACCTTTCTCTGAGATGGACCTAAGCCTCCTCTTGGCTCTCCATCCTCTTATCCTGCGTCAAATCTACCTCATTTCTTGTTGGATGCCATTCTGTCACTCAAGGGAAGCAAGGGCATGTGTTTGTGGTTCTTTTTTTTAGCCCTGCTCCTCCACCTCCATGTCCCTTCCTTTTTTACATGCTTTTAATTTTTTAAATAATGATAATAAATTTGCAGAAAAAACTCTAGATAGAGGAATCATACACATAAACTGAGGAGAGAAGGAGAGGTGCCTCATGAACTCCATGAGTACTAATTGGCCAAAGGAAAGACTGGACCACATTCACCGCAGCACAGTTCAGCCTCCTTTGGACCATCCCCCCACTCACGCTTGAAGAAGCGAAGATGTCCTGAGATGTCAGGATGGACTGAGTCCTCTTCAGTCCTGTAAAAATGAGGATTATGGTTAAGATGATCTAATGGGGGTAGGCCGGAAAACAAATTAAAATAATGTGAGTAACACGACCTGAGGATGACCTGAGGCCATCCTAAACTACTTGTGTGATTGGGGCCACTGACAGCAGGGCATGGTGTGTGCTCGGGTCCTGCTAATGGGTTTCCATAGGCAACCACTTCCCACTTTGAGAAAGGCTGCTGGGCTAGATGAGAAACAGCACTAATCCTGAGGGGCATCCCTTATGTTCTTCTTAAAACACAGCACCTGCTCACCCTGCTTTTCTGGCTGGAGGCTGCCTGAAGGCAAGCTAGTACTTTTTCCTTACTTACATAATTCAACAAAATATGAAAAAAGCTGCCAGTGAAGAGAAATAACATTTGGGAATGAGGAATTCGGCACCAGCTACCCTCTGGACCTTTTTGCACTCTGTAATGGTCCAGTTTATGAAGGGGTCCAGAGATTTCCCCTTCTCATAGGATATAGGAGGCACTACCCCTCTTAGTACTCTAGCCCAATCTACCAGTAGCCTTACATCCAGACCAGAGCCTGTATGTCAGATTATGGAAAGTGCAGATGTAGTATGATGGGGGACCTGTTTCAGTGGTGAACAAGGAAGCCCTACCAGAAATGGTGCTGGAAGTCAGCGTGTACCAAAATGGGCCTTCCCAGAAACTCTGAAGTCCAGGGATCAGAAGTTCCTTGCCTTCGTAGGATGATTGCCAGCCCCAAAGGCTGGTCCTCTTGTCTTCAAAGCCGGCAGCCAGGGCTAAGCTGGCATGGGGCACCCAGCATGCAGACAGTCCTTCAGCTGTGGTAGAACTAGTCCAGCCCAGTGTTTGTGGGACTATCTAGCACAGTGTGAGAAAAGCCCACCGTGCTAAAACAGAGTCTGTTTCTGTAATAAGAACATGAGACATGTTGCACAGCCAAAATGTATTAATTTTAAACTTCAACAAGTCAAAATTGTATGACAAAATGTGTAGAAATTTGGCTTACAATATACAGATGGATCACGGGAAAAGAAGTGGAGATGCCAAATTATCTAGAGGTGGTACTTTACTGATTAGCCATATATGACCATATCAATTTTACAAAAAGATAAAGTCATATAAAATATACAAAGATAAAACCGAGAATCAAAATAAAAATAACACCATTTCTTCTAGGTACACAGATTTTGAAGGAACTCGGCAGGGAGACTGTTCCAGTCGTCTTGGAGATCTCACCACATATCTTCTGTGGATGTAGGCTTGCTGAAATCCTTCCGTCTCCTCGTGAAATCCCAGACAGATTTGATGATGTTGAGATCAGGTCTATGGGGCCCCCATATCGCTTCCTGGATTTACTTTGCATCATTTTTTTTCCTAAAACCTTTGCACAGGACAGTATATATCAGAAGAATGTAAGAAGTGTCTTGCTGGATCACATCTGGAGCCCATGTAGTCCAACAGCCGCCCATTCTTACAGTGGGCAACCACCAGGACAGGTTCAGACCACCTTGACCTGCTTGCAGAGGCATATTGCCTCCTATCTCAGAAGTAGTCACACAGCTGTCATGGCTAATAGCCATTGACAACCCCGACCATTGTGGACTGGCTCCAAGATTTTTAAAAGCCGTCCAAGCTGGTGGTCATCACTACACCCAGGGGTTGCGAATACCAGAGTTTACTTAGGTGCTGAGTTGGTCCTTTTGTCTTCCCAGTCTCTCCCATTTTCATTTTGATGGAAAACATCATGGTAAGTGAGCCCCCCATCCACCTCCAGTGGCACTGACAACTGGGGGCTTGTCACAGCTCTCTTTTGAGCTCTCACAGCCCCACCCATCTCACAGGGTGTTCTGTTGTGGGGAAAAGAATAGAAGGCTTGTCAGCCATTTTGAGTCCCATTAATTGAGTGAGAATAGCGGGGTAGAAAAGCCAACTCTTCTTCTTGATTTTGCTAGGAGCTGGCAAAGGGGACTGGAGGAAATAGCTTTGCAGGGTCAATTCTTGTAGTAGCTTCACGGTCAGCAGCTGCAACTTTGTGACTGGGCCACATTGCCCTTTCCCTGCGTATCTTTTCCCAAAAGTGCCCCCACCCACCCACCAAAGTGCATTTAATGGCCAGGCTTTTCCAGAGAGGAACTTATTCCAAAAACTGAGACAGAAGCAGAGCTTCCTAGAAAGTATTCGGACATCGCTTCTGTTCCTTGCCTAATGGAGTCTTCCGACAAGCCCGTTCTTTGGCCAGAGCAGAAGTGTCTTTCAGCAACAGCCACTGCCAACCATCTACATGTCAGTTCATTTATATTCATTCTCCTAACATCAGGTCTTAGCTAATGTAAACAATAGGAAGCACAGCTGCTAAACTGGGACTTGAAGGAGGCTTCACTCTGAAGCGGTAAGGTCTTGTCTTCCCACTAAGGCCAATGTGCTCCTTTTTCCAGAAGCAGCATTATTGCCCTTTTGTCTTTCCTCTGTAGAAAGAATGGGAAATGTGCACTTCTGTTTTTGCATGCGACAAATACAGTTCGCCAAGCAGAGATCCCAGGGTTGGGGCAGCATCGGCTAGGTGAGGGACATTGCAGCTAAATGCAAGTGGCATCCTAGACAAAATAACTGTAAAAGAGAATGAATTATGCTGAGGGAGGGGTTAGGATTCAAATGTAAAGATCCTGCTTTATATTTAGGCTCATATTCTCACTTCTCCATCTCTCAGGTTTGCTAAAAACATTTCCACACGGAGCAGAAGTGTTTTATCTCTTTCCAAGGTGGGGATCATGGCTTAGCAGGTTGCAGCAGGGCTGTGAATAGAACTTGCCTTGATTTCAGTCAAGTGTTTGCCTGAGTTGTTATTTGCTAGCAAGCCAGTTAAATGATGGCAGATGAAGAAGAAGAAGAAGTTTAGAGTTGGCTTTTCTACCCCGCCTTTCTCACCCATTTAAGGGGACTCAAAGCGGCTGGCAAAGCTTTGTCTCATATAGGTGTGACCAGGACCTAGGTGTAAACAGAACTGGCCATTCACACACTTCCCAAAATGCTGTGAATATTTTATGTAAATTGCCTGATGCCAGGTCACCTCCTGCTTTAAACATCCCAACTGGGACTTCACATGGTGGCGGTTCTCTATCCAGCTGCCCCTCTAAATTATTCATCTTGCCTGTCATAATACATTTCTTCATGGTACATTGTCTATCTCTGAAGTATTTTTCTTCTTCTTCCATGATGATTTCCCTTGATGCTATGCTGGGTGAACAGGGCTGGTTATTTTGGGTGTACTTCACCTTACCATTTGAAATATTGCCTTTTTATTTTTTATTCTCAGTTTTCATGCATAATATCTACATTGTTCTCTCTATGCTTCCTTAATCTCATTATTTCTACTTTTTGATCTTTGCATTCAGCTACTCTTGACATTAACCATTAGCAATGTCTCTTTAGGTATTTACATTTTCTTTTTTGTTGTCTTTCTTCTTTTTAAAAATTAATTAATGCGTCTAATAGAACATTTTTGTATTCAGCCATAATTCTTCAGGTTCGCTCCCTCCCCTTGACTAGGGCTAAATCTGTTGAGGACTTTGATTTTGAATTGTGCTGTGTTATCATCTTATAAGTTTTCTAAGTTCAGATGTTTACTACTGTTTACTCATTCGTTGGCTGCAATCACACATTGGTTGTTTATTTCATTCCATTTGGATATTCTGGAATATAGAATACTGATACAGAATACTGCTCTGGTTCCATTGTCGTTTTCTGTCCCCCTCCTCCCAGGTCTGAACCTTCAAGTAAGCTTCAGGACCCATAAAGTTTACCTTTCCTTCTTCCCATTCAAAGAGCTTGGCCTTAAGGGACTGCTGGCTTTTTCTGCACTGTCATCATCATTTATGCTACCTAAAAAGTTTATAAAGTTGAGTTTTATATGTGTGTACTGGAAGCATGCCAGCGATAGCAAAGGACTAAAGAAAGATGAATTTTAAAAGAAACAAACTGTGACACAGGGATATAGTCCAGACCTCCTCTCACTTTACACAGGCATTTCAGCTTGCCAAATGATGCCAAATGATGCAGCAATCTGGAACGCTCACTTGCAGCCAGATTTCCAAGGCAGTATCTCCTGCAATACTTATCCAGATACTGCATTGACATCTGTCAGTTACAGGCATTCTATGAGGTCCTTTATCTTTCCTTAGAAGAAATATGGCAACCCTTTTCCATTCTGTTTGAATGCCAAGGTAATAGGAAATATTTCCAGGTTCTTTCACTTCTGATTTGCTTGTCCGGCTGCACAAATGGTGCAGGATCAAAATATCAAACATGTCAGGCTGGACGTCCATCTGTTGATCCTGAACCTTGGATCTGAGCAGGATCAACTTTGTCTTGCACCCCTCCTAGAGCAGTATTTCCATGCTTGCTCCTCTTGTTCCCTTACTTCTGCTGAGATAATGGAGGAATGCGAGGTAACAGGTTTATGTTAGCAGAGAGTCCTCAAGGGTTGGCAACCCTGCTAGAGAGAATAGAAATGCATAAATACACTAGCTCTTCTCCCTTTGTATGATGCCCCCTGTGTTCCACCGATCTCCTTTTGTTCTTATTCACATTGTATGGAGTATGCAGAATTGGTAGAGAAGGCTTCAACAAGAGATGGAGGGCCAAAGTGAGTGCTTCTGCCTGTGCTCTGGAGTTTAACCATTTATTGAAAAATGCATGTGGCTGAGAAAGAGCTTTTCTAACTCATAACATGGACAGAAAGGGAGGACACCAAGGAGAAGGAAAGGTATTGCAAATATGGGGTCATACAGAAAAGCCAAAGCAGAAGGGATTTTGTCTTTACTCCCAATGCCCCTAGTTATCTTTTGGGATTTTGCTGGTGGAAAAGGCAAAATCATTAACTATGTCTCCAACAGTGTGAGTGTCCCATCTTAGAGACAGTATGGGCTCTTAATTGCTCCAGTCTCATTTTAAGCATGTGTTATTTTGTGACTTGAGCTACTATGTATGTATGTATGTATGTATGTATGTATGTATGTATGTATGTATGTATGTATGTATGTATGTATGTATGTATGTATGTATGTATGTATGTATGTATGTATGTATGTATGTATGTATGTATCCATCCATCCATCCATCCATCCATCCATCCATCCATCCATCCATCCATCCATCCATCCATCCATCCATCCATCCATCCATCCATCATTTCCACCCTTTCATTTGAAGGCCCCAGAGCAAGTCACAACAATAATATGGTAAAGTTTACAGCAGTTGAACATAATTAAAATAATTAGCATAATTAAATTATATTATAAAATACAGGTTTTCACCAGCTGGCAGGACTAAAGAGAAGTTAACCATCAAAAGCCTGGCTGAAGAGGTATGTTCCATTCAGTAAAGTCCAAATGGGGGGTGGAAAGTCCACAGATGAAATGGATAGAAGTGAAAAGGTGTGAGCAGTCAGAACTGAAGATGGACTGAATACGTTTTAAAGTGAAGATGTTACCACAGCCAAAGTGTCTGGAACTGCACTTGTTCTTTGCCTTATGTTTTCCCATAAGCTTCATTCCTCCACAATCAACTGTGTTAACAACAGAATATAAAAAATACAGAATCTAATGTAAATACATTCACATTAGACTTAATTGACTCACTACTTAGCAAAAAACAAACTAAACTAAACTAGACAATGAACCTTGATTTCTGTCTATTTATGAAAAGATTGTTTCCATTTCTATGATAACTTAAAATTCCTGAATAAACCAGACAGGAGTATTTCAATTTCCAGCTTTTGAAAGTAAAACCAAAACTACAGAAACATGCCAGGTGTTGTGTATCAGAGTCATTTTCTAGAGATGAAACTGATCTCACAGGAATGTGTTTCCAAGCCTGTGGTGAGAGAGCACCGGTTTTTAGAACAAGCATGAAATGCGATAAACCTGAGTGAAACCCAAGACCCAAATCCAAGGGCATATCTATCAGCAGGATAGGAGCAAGCTTGTCTCATAACAGTCTAATCCCAATGAGTGAACCATCCATCACTTGCTGGAGTCTGCCTCGCAATGATAGGAAGAGCTGACGTTGAAGGATCTGAAAGTGACATTGCTGGGCACCCTGTGGCAACTGCTCTGGTGCCTCCTGTTATTATTTGTCCTGCTGGCTCATCATCACACTAAAATCAGCTGAAAATTAATACCATGCAAAAATTATCCCTCAGATCTGTACTAATCACAATGGCACCTTGCAGCAAAAAAAATTTAAGCCACAGGGATGGAGAATCTGCTTGGGCTTGTGCCTCTCTGAGCCAGTTTGATCTAGTGGTTAGGGAGCCGGACTCTTATCTGGGAATACTGGGTTTGATTCTGCACTCCCTCATGAAGCCAACTGAGTGACCTTGGGCTAGTCACAGCTCTCTTCTGAGCTCTCACAACCCCACCTACCTCACTGGGTGTCTGTTGTGGGGAGAAGAATAGAAAGCTTTGTCAGCTGCTTTGAGTCCCTTTAAATGGGCAAGAAAAGCGCGGTAGAAAAGCCATCTCTTCTGTGGCTTAGTGCACTGGCAGAATGTGGGCCGCTGCCATGCTGCTGGAAGCACTCTCTGAAGCAATATACATTTTATTTTTTCTTTTGGATTCCTATCCCTCCCTATACCCTAAGGTTACAACATTAAACCCCAAATATAAAATGAACACACTAAAACAATAACAGTGCTGGAAAGTGGGATAACATCATGTGCATTTATATGTGTCCTTTAGTTATCTTATGGCTCTTTGTGGATCTCTGCCTCCTTTGGGAATGTGATACAAGAGAATGCAGGACTTCTGAAAAACCTGAAGCAGAAATTTCCTGACAGATTAGGGTAATACTAGTAAGTCATCCAGTAGTTTCCATATTCAGAGTAACATATCCTGCCTAACAGATATTTTTTCTGTTTATGGGTTCACTTACGAATAAATGAGAAATGTCAAGACTGGTGTATAGTCATTTCATAGAAACAGGGCTTTGAAGTCTCTCAAGTCAGTTCAAATTTTCATCCATCTCTGGACATTTGGGAGGGAGATTAAACAAGCAACACAGGAGGAAGTGACAGATTCGCTGAGATCTGTCTGTTGTGCTCTGTATCTACACAGCTGCACTAAGAATCCTTATTAGCTTCTGCATTGCCAAATAGCCAACACCTATTCATGGCATTCGCAACAACTTTAGACTACCATGTTGAATTTAGTGCGGCACATAACATTTTCCTTCAAATCAAGAAGCTCCAGGAGAAATTGGCTTTCCATCCATCCGGAAGTGTACTAATGACCACAGATTTTGGAGCTGAAGTTTTCAAGATTAATATATAATCTACCTTCATATATATAATCTTTGCTTTGGCCTCTCAATAGCCTGAAAATTTTACTCAGACAAAATTTAATCTAGTAAAGTGCCCTTCAATTTTCTTTTACCAAAGATTTGCCTATCCAGGTGAGGGGGTGGCAAATTAATTGAAGTCTCCTTTAACAATGAATTCTCCCTGAGCAAAAACAAAAACATGTAAATGGTGTACTAAATGAGAAATTTATTTTCCTTGAATTTGGGACATATATAGAAGAAACAGTGCTTAGTTGTGAACCTAGTTCTCCTGTAACAAAAATAGATTGCTTCTCTGGGTCATGTTGCACTCCATGGCATTGAATGGGAAATCTGTGGATAGAATTATTGATATCTTTCTGGAAGCAAATGATCAAGTGCAATAATAAGCAATATTGTTGTTCGCTTGTTTTGATGTGTCCATTTTTGACCCCATGGATCATAGCATGGACCATCTCATCCTCTGCTGTCCCCTTCTCCTCTTGCCTGCAGTCTTTCCTAGCATCAGGGTCTTCTCCAATGAGTCATGCCTTATTCAAGATTCAGCTTCAGTATTTCTCCTCCCAATAAAAAAAGACAGAGACAAAGAAATTAAATAAATAGGATGACAGCTTCTCATTCTTTTTTCCTCTTGAGACAGGTTAGGTGGTCTGGAATTCCCTAATTTGCTGTGATCCATGCAGTGAAGGGCTTTGGCATCAATGAAGCAGAATATTGGCTGTTTCATCTCTAGGGCCAGTCTGCAGGGAGTTCTGGTTTTTCATGTTCCCACTGCTAGCCTATAATGTGGACTGGCAGGGGAGAAAACCTCCCTCTCCCTCCTCCCCTTGACCTCATCATATCCTGATGTCATCATGGTGAGTGTTCCCTTACTTGGTTCTTTTTTGATGGCAGTAAGGGAGGTGTTGAGGCTGCCAGTTGGGCATCTTGGGTTGGTGTTTGGGTAGTGCAGAGTGAAGCCCTCCTCCTTTACCCTTTCACTCAGTCTCTCACCTCCCTGACACAATTGATTAATTCTTATTAACATTTTTTAATTTGCAAATGGGAGTGGGGGGGGGAGAGATGAGAGTGAAGTGGAGGTGAAAAGTCATCTGAGAGAGCAAAGGAAAGCAGAACAAAGCACTGCCTACTGCAGATGAGTCTCTTAGGCAGTGCCCATTGTCTTGTTCAGAGGGAAGTCCGGCTTCAATTATGATGGACCGTGTTTATGCATTTATACAGCAAATGGACTTGCGCTTGCTGATTTCATCTGAAACCACCTTCTTGCTGCCCGTTGTCTGCCCTACCTTCTAGAATGTCACCCTTTTAAATTGGTTGCTTTTTAAAGTCTGGGATTACAAGTTCAGCTCCATCGCTCCCCAACATCCTTAGGGAAACAGGGAGGCTTAGGAGCTGACAATTGCACAGGATCGGAACATCAGGGCAGTGCAAAATGGGGATACAGGCACAAGGCATGAATGGAAAGAGGGACACAAGAGCCAACTTTCTCAATCACAGGATGGAAGCTGCCAATTTGTTACTGATCTCATTACAACTCTCCCCTGCCTTTAACAGCCTGATCTCATTAACACATAATGGTAGACAACCAGGGAAATCACAGCTTATCATTGCATCAGGGAAACTGAAGAGGATGCCCCTAAAATACACACTTGCATTCCCATTGATAAAAAGTGAGGATTATTTGTAGATCCAGCAGCAAGTCCTCTTTTAATCTGAACAGGATTCTCTGCGTTTGAGACCTTTAGTCCGCAGAACCGGAAGATCCCTTTGAAACTATCACGACGGTTAGAACTTGAACCGAATTCAAGCCGGCCAAATCCTGTGTTGGAACACACCCTAGGTCCTTAAAGACCCAGCTTGTACTTTTGGTAGTTCTTGGTTCACTTATCAGTGAAGTCTAGCTTGCAGACTTAATGCACATAGGCCCTGTCACCATGGCTCTTTGGTACGGTTCCGACTGCGGGATTGGTGTGGTCTGTCCACATGGGTTTTGAATTTGGTCCGGAAAAAGCATGCCAACCC
Organism: Aspidoscelis tigris stejnegeri; assembly: GCA_023333525.1. Classification (NCBI taxonomy): domain Eukaryota; kingdom Metazoa; phylum Chordata; class Lepidosauria; order Squamata; family Teiidae; genus Aspidoscelis; species Aspidoscelis tigris. Next base: position 3,497,599 of record JALMGA010000010.1, read on the forward strand.
CTCCCAAACTGTGCCAGAAGGGTGCCAAATTTGATACCTGAAAAAACAAGTCTCAGCGCGCTTTGGGGGATCAGTATGTGTTGCTCAGCGAGACAGGAACGGACATGGGAACACTAGTGGGCTAACGGGGAGGAGATGTGCGCTCACATCATTGGGAGGTGAGGTGTGCTTGCTGTCCCTGCCCTGTCCATTGAAGATTGCGGCCAGGGACTTTTTAAAATGCCGATTGCAAAGGCAGGCTGGAGAACGGCTTGGTTTTTAATTTTTCTGCCATTTCCACAGAGGCAATTCCAACCTCGTTTCAAGAATGCCAAGGGAGGCTGCATAATGGCTTGATTTCTGTTCCAATTGCAACCCTGTTTCCCCAATCTGCAAGGTGATCATAAATAAATGCTTGATTTTCAGGTTACGGCCGTTCTCGCGGCTCCCGGTGGAGTAGAGGTGTGCACAACGGCTCAAGCGCCTAATGCCGCTAAACCTTGTAGCAGCTTTCGGCATTTTAAAATCTTTTAAAAGTTATTATTATGAATGAAGCTTTATTTTAACTTGTTTCCATGCCTCCCACCCCAGTCCTGGCTGTCCATGCCGCTAAGGGGGGTGGGGTGGGGTGCGGCACAGGGGTGGGCTGACGACAATCCTGCCCAGAGACCTTCGGGTATGGGGCGGGATAGAAATGTAAATAAATAAATAAATAAATAAATAAATAAATAATCCAGCTGCTAATGAGGAGAGAGGGGCGGAGAGGAGGTGGCACTGCTCTACTGTACCAGGGTCTGGCATGGTTCTCATGGGGACACCACCATCTGCGCCCAACCCGTACCTGTCCCATGTTGCTGGGAATCTCATGGGAATGCCTGAAATGCATTCCTGGTCCCGTGCTCGGCCCATTCATGCCCAAACAGTGCCCAAAGTGTGCCAGATGGCCAGCATGGGGACGCAGCCATAATGTTGCCAGTGGGTGAAATTACAATTGGTTGCTCATTTCAACTGAACTTTTCTAATCTAGTGGCCACTGCTGAGTTTTCCAAACTTGCTTGCATGTTGAGTGCAGCACTTTAAAAATATCATCTCTTAGGACAGTATATAAATTCATCTGGAATTTTATCACCTCTGCTAGGCTTGTTCTTAGCAATGCTCAGTGACCACACCATTGTGGATATCAGTGATAAGATCTTTTGTAAATAGTTATTTTGTGAATACTTGCCACCTCTTGTTAATATTTTCTATTTCTGTTAGGTCCCTACTATTTTTGTCTTTTATCATGTCTATTTTTACACAAAATATTCCATTTGTATCTCCAATTATCTTGAAGATATATTTTACCTTTCCTATTTTTCTTTTTCTTCTATTTCTTTGCATTTTTTTCATTTAAGAACACCTTTTTATTCTTTGCTATTTTTATTCATTGCTATTCGTTGGAGCTCTGCATTCAGTTGGGTATATCTTCCCCTTTTCTCTTCCCCTTTCCTTCTTTCCTCAGCTACTTGTAAAGCCTCATCAGTCATTTTCCTTTCGTGCTCTTCTATTTGACATTTTTTTGTTGCTATCTCCTGTACAATGTTATGAACCTCTGCCCATAGTTCCTCAGGGACTCTGTCAAATCTAATCACTTAAGTCCATCTATTACCTCCACTGCATATTCATTCGTAAGAGATGTTATTTAGGCCATACCTGTATGGCTTAGTGGTTTTCTCTGTTTTCTTCAATTTATGTCTCAATTTTGCAATAAAAAACTCATGACCTGAATCACAGCACCGGGTATTGTTTTTACTGACTGTATAGAGCTTCTCCATCTTTAGCTGCAAAGTATAGAATCAATATGATTTCATATTGACCACCTAGTGATGACTATGAAGTACACATTATCTTGGGGCACAGTCCGTTGGGGTTGCATTTACAAACTTCCAGAGAAATAGTCTGTTTCAGGTGCCTGAGAAGGTTATGATACTTCCAATCAGTCTGACAGATTATGATAATTGTTCCAAGGATTTTGCAAGTACATGATGCGTAATAGTTTGTGCTTCTTCCTCCATATTAGCTGGTAAGTGCTTCTCATTGTAATTTATCACTAGTGTAACTGGATAATTCCATCTAAATCTAACTTTAGCTTTATCCAGTATTTTTAGCAGGTTGCAGTTTCTTCCTTGGAATAAATATTTGGAGTTGTTTACCCTTCTTAAAGCTTTGTGATGTTGCTCTTTCTTGTAATAATTTTGAATGCTGTTACTATATCCCTTGGGAGCTGATTCAAACCAGATCTGAACTGAGTCCAACAGAGGTATATGTATCTTTATCACCTATGCTAGAAATGCAGGATATTACAACATCTCATTTCATTGTGAAGATCTGTGGTCTGACTCAGGAGCTCTGAGAGTTCTGAATTAAAGAAAGACATCATTTTGGCATTTTTTATCCTAATGATTCATTACTGTTAATTCAATTTCTTGTACTTCCCTGACAATACTTGTTAAAAAATTCTTTTCTCATTTGAGAAAGTAAAAAAAGTTTTGGATGCAATTGCATAAATTTACACAAAGAACTTTAAAAATGAAAATACAAATGAAACAAGAACCTTTCTTTCCAGGTTTGTTGGATGCAACCCTGAGTTTGACTCTGAGTGTCCCCATGCAAAGGCTCTAATCCGGGCTATGTCCAGAACAAATTGCTCAAATCTGCGGCTAAAAAACCCCCAAAACACCCTTGCAAACTGTTTTTGCTGTGAATTAGGAGGCAAGCACGGATTATATTGGAGGCATGGGGACACTCCTGGGTTATTGGGGGAGGAGATTGGCAATTGTATCATTAGTGGTTGGGGTTTTGCCTGTGCTTGCTGTTTCCGTCCTGCGCGCTGCGACTGCAACTGTTTGGGGATTTCTTTAAATAAATTATGATGAAAGAGAAATCATGAGGGAGTCAAATGGCTCTCATTTGTCCTATGAGTGCCTTTCTGGCTACAATTATTATACCCCCTCTTCCCTGATCGCCTGATCGGCAAGTTACGCATGGGTAATGCCTTGATTTTGCGCACAAGTGCTGCATCGCCTTAATAGGCGACGCACCCATAGCTTCCCTGCCCCAGATGCAACAAGAGAAGGCGAAGCACAGAATTCCTCAAGCCTGTTGCGAGTGGGGGCGTGCCTGCTGTCATGCGAAGGTGTGCACCTTCACTAAATTGTGGCAGATTCAAGCAATGAGCTGCTTTCCATGCTATTAGTAATGCCCCTCATTTTCATTTAATTTATTTTTGCTGTGTGTTGTTTTCGTTGGGGTGCAACCTGGAGGTGTTTCCCTGTCATTGCTGCAGTGGGCGGGACACGGTATGGTGACGTCAACCCGGCTTCCTATCAGGGGAGAGGGGGTGGAGAGAAAAAGATGTGGTTACCCGATGCAGGAGTTTACTGCGGGTTTCATGGGGACAGGTACATTCAACTTGAACCCACGCTCTCTTTAATCGCATGGGTATGGGTTGATTGAAACTAGAATTCGCATTGGGAATGCCCTGAATCCACCTCGAAGTAAACAGAGTGCATGGGGACTTGCCCTTAGAAAAGAACTGTGAAAGAATACAATATGCTCACAGCAGCAAGACTGATATATGCAGAATAGAAAAATGTAGATTCGTTGATTAAATTATTAGATGTAGCTGAAGTTGACAAGTTGACATGTTTGAGTAGAGAAAATCATTAGGTTCTGCTTCTAAAAATTGGAAATCCCTTACTAACTTTCTGCAGGAAAAAGTATCTTAGGGCGCGTCTTCATGGCATGTGTTATTTCAGTTTAAAGAATTCGAAATAAAAGAAACGGAACAAAGCTGTCCAGACGACTTGCAAGTTGATCCGGTTCCGATGGCAGCCTTAACGCGGGATCAATACTCGGAGTCCACATGGCAGCATTGTCCTCCTGCCCATTGCCCACACTCTCTCCTGTGATTGGTTTTCCCTGCCAGGATCCCACCCTCCCTTCTCTTTGCGTCATGCTCCGCCGGGAATTCCCTGCCCAGTCCACCCTCCCCCTTCCCAGCAGCAGCAGCAGCAGCAGCAGCAGCAGCAGCATCCATCCATCCATCCACCCATCCACCCATCCACCCATCCACCCATCCATCCATCCATTCATCCAGGCGCTGCGGCGCTGCGGCGCTAGCGGCTTCTCCCTGGGGCTCCGCCGCCGCTTTTCCCCCGCTTTGCCGCCACTTTGCCCCGCAGAGGAGGAGAGCCAAGGGGTGGACAAGAGGGCGAAGGGGGCTCCTCGCTTGCTCTCCCCCCCCCCCGTGGCCGGGAGGGAACTCCGCCCCCCCACCTCACAGGGACCGAAGCTGGATTAAAACCTTGGCTTGTGGTCACACCTAAGGTTTAATCTAGCTTCACTCAACCTTCAGAGTGAGAGAACACATCAGCAAAGTGACCAGTAGTTTTCTTTCCACATTATCTAGTCTAAAGGTGGATTTTCTGAGTTATTAACCCTGAAAGAAAACCAGCTTGTCAGTTTGCTGGTGTATTCTCTCACTCTGAAAGTGAACTGAAACTGGATTAAACCTTAGGTGTGACCACAGGCAAAGTAGCCTAGAGGGGGCTCAAAGCGGTTGACATTCTGTTTTCACCCTTCAAGGGACTAAGTGGCTGACAAGCCTTCTCACCCTTAAGGGGGCTGAAAGCCACTGTTCCGAACCTTCAAAGGTCTGAAATTGCGCAAAATTGCAACATTGTTTTAAAGGTGTGAAGTGCTTAGATTGATACAGTGTTTCAGCTTTAAGGACTGGAGGTTTATAGTGGGTGTTTGAGGGTGGATTTTTTCAATGAAGGAAACCCTAAACATGACGTGCTTCTAATACGTTCAGCCATTGGTTACAGTGCGATTGGGGGGGCGGGACAGCCTTAACACTGAATCTCATCCCGGAACGATACTGTCCACACAGTTAAAAAGGAAACACGTATCGACGCACGATCCGGAGTGAGACCTGTTGAGATCAGGATTTATTTCTAATCGGGATAACGTCCTTTAACACGGAAATACCGTGTTAATCCGAAGTGCCGTCTGAACTGCGCAAACTCAAAACGTTTTGAATTCGAGATAACTATGCCGTGAAGACGCACCCTTAGTGGCATGGATTGAAGATTAACATACTGAGGATTGTTAAGAGTTGGAACTATTGTAGTAATTAGACAAAAAGTTTAAATCATCAAAGGCAAGATTGGAAGTTATTGTTAGTTTACGTTTTTTGCATGTTAGTGTTGTTACCTTTTTCCTTTTTTACAATGTATCCATATGTTAGTTTGTTAAATAATTCTTAATAATTTTTTTTAAACCCTGACCAATCTTCTGACTACTAAGGAGGTTTTCATCACTCAGTCTATCCATCTACTAGCTGGCCAACCTCTTCTTTTTCTCTCTCCCCCCCCCCCCACTTCACCAAGCATCAATGTGTTTTCCAGGGAGTTCAGTCTCTTCTCATCATGAACCACACTGTGGCTTATTTAAAAGTTACTGGGAGAATCCCTGTCTCAGTGAGGCCTTTAAGGCCTTCTGAATGATAATTTCTCCTGGCTGGATCTAACCATACTGAGCAAATGCCAAGGAGTCAAGTGATCAGCCATATTCATCCAAACACTTTGTCCCCACTTTCAGGGTCCAAAACCCAACGTTCATCCAATGAAACTGGTCTTGACAAGACTGTTATGGCAAGTGGGAACAAGTTATAGCAAGCACAAGCAATGCTATTCTCAAAATACGTAGCAAAAGCATCACAGTGTAGCAGAAGCGGTTTCCCTGTACGTCATTCAGGCTCAAGTTTTAAAAGACCCCATAAAATTCAAAACATCCCTGCTGTATGGCTCCGAGGAGATGCAATGAGGGAGTAGCGGTTCTTGGTTTCCTTTGCTGTCGCCAAATTTGTCCAATAATGTTCTTTAGCCCATGGTTGCTGTGTGTTTTGCTCCTCTTGCAACCCAGTTGTTGTCCTCGGCTCTGGGGAATACCACGGGCTCTGCAAGATGGAGGAAGGCACATGCCAACCACTCAAGTTTATTTCCTTATTTCTTTCAACAGGAACACTGGTCATATAAACCTAGAAAATCTTCCAGAATCCTCAAGAATAAATCAAAATTCACCAGCTTTTGGGACTGAATAAATTTAGCAGGATTCCCATCCTTTCATAGGGAATCCTGTTAAATTTTGCAGAGCCCATGGTATTTACCCAGCCCCATTACTCAGCATAGTGACACAGATCAGGTCAAATTATGGATGATGGTGGTTTCACTTTGAAATGACCTGGCATTAATTACCAGCACCAGTAGCCAAAGGACAAGCTGGTAAGGCAACCAAGTACCTACCTAACAGGAGTATGGCTAGAGGAGGGACAGGAGACTAAGCATAACCCTTACCCTTGCTTTATGCAGCACAGACTTGTGCACTTTGTTTCCTTCCCATAATGATTAAACAGCATCACCACCCACCCACAGAGTATAAGTCTCACCAAGCCAAATAATTATAGCCGCCCATTAGCAAAGGATGCCACTCACCCTTATGGCCCCCTGAAGGATGATAATCCCAGTTATAGCTTCTGTTATACAGTATTCCATAAGACTCTCCCAACAGAAACTGAGGATGCTCAGAGCAGAACTGAGCAGTATACTCTAATAAATGGAATCCGAATATCAATTTTAATTGTATCTAAACATTAAACTCAGTTCTAGGTTTTTCTTGCTGTTGTTGCTGATTTTTTTAAAAAGATTTTCTTCTTTGAACAGCACATGATGTTGTATTACAATATTCTTTGCTATGTTTCAAAGCAGGTTTTGTCAGGTGACCTAGAGGGCTGCTGCTCAAGAAATATAAGCCAAAGTGGCCTTCTGCCATGGAACTAGCTGTGTAGTTCTCTGGATCCTGGCCATTATGATCCTATTGATTTAGTGTGTTTAGAATCAGAAAAGCTCTTGGGGATATTTAAAGGTACATTAAGTACAGGAAGCAACTTGACAACAGTATCGATAAAAAAAAGACTAACATCAATAATGATTTATTTGAAATTATATCCCTTTATAACTTTAGAATGAGGATGGATTATAAGTACTTTTTATAGCTGCATAGTTAAAAGTAAATTAGAATTCAAAGAGACATAAGTTTCCTCCATCACATTTGCAACTTACACATTAAGGGTGCGTCCCCATTTAAGATTTAAAGAGCTTTGAACGTTCGCAAAGGATCAGATGAATCCGCGGTTTCCAAAGATTAAAGGTCCCGGAACACAGATTATCTGTACTCAATTCAAAAGAACTCCTGCTGCAGGATTTAGAAATAATCCCTGTTGTCAGTGGAGACACAAGTGGGTTTTTTTGGAGGTGTGGAAGCATGATTTAGGGGTGTTCTCCTCAGTTCCCCCTGATCCACTCATAAGCTGTGATTTCCTCCCCTTTCCCCCCGGCTGTTTATCTGGCTGCATTGTGCTGTTCAGTGCTCTATCTCTCCTTTCAGCTATAGAAGACAAAGGAGGGTGGGAAGGAATCCTATTGCATTTTGGCCCCCTCCCAAACTCAAATTGGCAGCTTCACGCTGGGGGATTGCAAAAGTGTGTTGGTTCTTAAAAGGCTATCTACTTTCAACTTATCAGATCCAATGATAAGCTGTGATTTCCACCCTTTTTCTCCCTCTCCCCATTATGTGCCAAGGTTTAGGCTTGGCTGAAAGTGTGAATGAAATGTACCAAGAGATCAGACAATACAGTGTAGTGAGCTATCAGACGATAGCCCCTGGAGAGCCTGATTTTGCTTAGACAGGGATTGGAAAGACTTTAAAATGCCTGCCATGTCACGCTGTGCCAATGCTGCATGAAGCTGGTGCCTACTTCATCCCTCCAATTGGCAAAGAGGGACTCTTCTGCCAGTGATTGTGATCCTGCTCCCCCCTCCTGCCTTCTACCCATGCCTTTGCCTCCCTTTCTGCTTCCCCATGGCAATCTGAATCAGGCTTATACAAGGGTTGGGCTTGGATCCCCACCCAGGGTATAATGGAAAAGAGAGGGGGAACGGTTCCCCCCCTAAAAGTCTGCATAAAAAGTAGAGAAAATACAGAGCTCACTGCTGATTTAAAAGACCTGGACTAACACGCGGCATAAATTGTGCAGTGGAAACAAGCCCAAAGAATCTTTAGAAAGCAAATGAAAAGTATCCACTAGTATGCATATTGTTGCCTTTTCTTTTGTTCCACAGTACTTAGTATGTTCAGCTTTGAAAGCATTCAAAATAACAAGTCAAGATTAAAAAATAGCCATGCATTCATGTGGGCAGATTGCCCTCCAAGCACTAAATGCAATACATGTACAGAACGAAAATCTTTCTTACTTTATTTATTAAAAAGAAGAAGAGTTGGCTTTTACACCCCTCTTTTCTCAATCGTTTAAGGGGACCCAAAGTGGCTGACCAAGCTTTCTGTTCTTCTCCCCACAACAGACATCCTGTGAGGTAGGTGGGGCTGTGAAAGCTCAGAAAGAGAGCTGTGACTAGCCCAAGGTCACCCAGTTGGCTTCAGGGAGGAATGCAGAATCAAACCCAGTGACTATGGAATATGAATCTGACACTCTAACCACAAGACCGGGCTGGCTCATCTTTTCAACCCATCTGAGTGTCTGCTGAAGACTGACTGTACAGAACCTAGAAAATGATTCAAGGATGTTTTTCAGCTAAATGATACATGGCATCAGTGGATGGAGCCAAAAGGGAGCTGGATCAATGACTGTAACACTCTTGCATTACTTGAAATAGAGCTCACCATAAATGGACTGAAGTTTGCCAAACAGACAAGCAACAGAAATTTAATCTTCTGCCTACCAGATCTTGCAATTCTATTTCACAGCATCTTTACTATTAATTTTTGCTAATGCTAAGAGGCACACATTAGGTCTCCCCAGCCAGAAATCCTGGTAAAACATTGTTACTTGTATCATCCTCATCCTCCTGTTGAGTATGTATTTAGGAATGGTTTCTTACTCGGACAATCTGATCCTTCCTATATATTTGAAAGCTGTTTCAGCTGCAGGAGCTCAAATTAGCAGAAAAACTTGGCAAAGTAGTAATTAATTTTTCCCAATTATTATACCTAAGAAGTATGTGACAAAGCGTATAAATGTTTTATGTGAATTTAATTAATTAATTAATTGTATTTCTATCCCGCCCTATACCCAAAGGTCTCAGGGTGGGCAGGTCACAATAATAGAAAGATAAAATATATAGGAAAATCTATTTAAAATATAATACATGCACCTTCCCTGGCAGGACAACATTCAGAGGAACAACCAATAATTTACCTCCTTGGTTGATTAAGTCAAATATAAACAAAATTAACCTTTCAATGGCATATCAGGACACAATATTTTGTACTAATTGAAATAAATAACTTTTTAAAATTCTGTATTCAGGTTCTAAAAATCATTTTTAAAAATCTGGGAAATCCACTAGATATGATATGCAAACATTTACAATTTACAAATCCACGTTGCAAGTTAAATGAAGAAATTTAGGTAATTAAGGGTCTTCTGAATATAAACAAAGCATCTAGGGTTCAGCAACAACTGCAGGCCAAGATTATATTCATCTCAACATTCCAGATATAACTACATCATGATCTAGAAACTTTCTTTTCAACATCACAGTACTGCATAGACACTTTTTTTTGTATCCTATGAGTGTCATGGAGGGGACTAAGAAATGGCAAACAATGAAGAAAGTAGTTGCCAAAAATTGGCAATCGACTGACACACTGAATCTACAGACCTGGTACAATAAGATTATAGAATCTGCCATAAATGAGTTATCACCTTACAATATAATAAATATCTAGGAAGGAAAGAGGATTATGCATATTTAGAGGTCTGGAAACCTCTATTTGTTTTTTTACAATCCAATTTAAATGAATATACCATATCACTTTTTGTTCGACTGATCATAAATGATGAAGAACTATGTCAAGTATTATATGTAATTTAAAAACAGTTACCATAAATGTAAACCAACAAGGCCATGTCTTCACGGAAACCTTATGTCGGATTCAAAATGTTTTCAATCCTCGGAGTCCGCACGGCAGTTTGGCTTAACACGCTTTTCCCATGTTAAACCACCCCAAACAGGTCTCACTCCGGATCGTGCGCTTGAAACGTTTTACATTTTTTACTGTGTGGACAGTACCATTTTAAGAGATGAGAAGCCATGTTTAGGGTTTCCCTCTCCCAATAGCTTGCTTCCAAAGACAGTGATTTCAGTGTAAAAATCCACTTAACACGGATCGCTACACTGTAGCAATGGAATCACTTCACACCTTGATGGTTGGAATAACAATGTTGCAATTTTGCACAATTCTAGCTCTTTGGAGTTCTGACTTTAGAAAGGGAAAGGGAGGAAAGCAGCTGAATGTGAATGTTTAAAGCAAAGGGGCTTTAGTTGCCGCTGCTGCTGTGTGCCCTGAGCAATGGGGAGAGGAGGGGAAAGAATTGCTGGCTGGCTGCCCGCTGCCATTTTTCCTCCATCCATGGAAGCGGCAGCCACCCAGCCACCCAGTTAGGCTCGGTGAAGGGGTCCCTTATGGGTGGCGCATCCATGCCAGGAGGAAGAGGGCAGGGCAGCCCCGAAAAGCAGCTTTTAAAAAGTAGCCACTTGAGTCCCCCCTTGAGTCACGTACGCCACGTAATGGGAACAGGCAAATTCGCATTTGCATCCAGTTCTATTATTTCGGTTTAGGGAAAGTGAAATAAGCTTGCTGTGGGGATTCGCCCCAAGTGTGTAAAGATTAATATGAAATGTACAAAACCTAACTCTAAAGTTATAAGTTTCAAGAGACAAGAAAGTTATTGTTGTTATTTTGTTATTCATATATTTAGAATTATGTAATATATATAATGTTACCATTTGTTTGTAAAAAAAACCCCAAAAACTATCTTGGGAAACACCCCCACAAACAGAAATGGCAAACCACTTAACTTTGTCCTCCTTCACAGTCCAGAGTGATGATAACATGGGGATAGTACAATGAAGAGGCTGAAAGCTACATCCTACTTCTCCTTTAAAAATGCAGTCCTACCTAGGAAGTTTGTCATGGCAAATGGACAGGTGCAAGGCAGAGTGGAAAGATTCACCAAATTGGACTTAGGAGTGACTCATTTTAATTAACTATTCATTTGTCGTTATTTCCCACAGAAATGGGAAAATGTAAAATACAATTTATTTATGCAAATGTACCTTTAATAATTTAAGGCAAAATTAAGAACCTGCACTTAAAATACATTCTGAATTCAGCAAATAGAAAATGTTGTGGGCATCAAATAGACTGAGATTTGGGTTTTTTGGTGAATGACTACTCAAACCATCGTGAGTTTGCCAGTAGTTCTCGTCCTCTGAGCCAGAATCTTATCTGGGAATACTGGGTTTGATTCCACCCTTCCCCACAAAGCCAGCTGGGTGACCTTGGGCTAGTCACAAGCTCACTTCTGAGCTCTCACAGCCTCATCCACCTCAAAGGGTGTCTGTTGTGGGAAGAAGAATAGAAAGTTTGCCAGCCACTTAAATGAGTCCCGTAAATGGGTGAGAAAAGCGGAGTAGAAAAGCCAACTCTTCTACTCCTTCTCTGGAGAGACAACCTATTCTGAAAACGACAGTCACAGGCAAGTCTTAATTTTCTGGGGTTGTACCTGCACAGCCTTTACCTTGGGAGCCTGCAAAAGGCGGTGCTATACAATCTGACCTGATTATGCGATAGTCCCAGTTACTCTGATCCTACAGATGCCTGTAGAGAGGACTACTCAGATACCTACCACTGAACTTGGCAGTCTCCAGGCAAGTGCCCACAGGACCAGGACTCTTGGGCCTGGCCTGGCCATGCAAGATTAAATGGTGCTTCAGAAGCACAGAATGACACTATTCATTTCTCTTCTCCACCCCACCCCACTCCTTATCCAAAGGCCCGCCAGGGTTTTGGGCATTTACCAACCCTTGGCAGAAGTGCTGTTGCCTGGGGGAAGCCGGAGCCTTGGTATTTTTGGGGGGTGGGTAGGGGGGCAGCCTTGGAAAGGTCACCGCAAGCAACCGTACGTCGCTCTCCCACAGTGTTGCTCTCACAGAGACCGAGGTGCAGGCCAGAGATCCCGGGGGAGTGGCGGGCAGGGCACAGAGGCCCGTGGCCCCCACATCGCCCTCAGGTAGGTAAATACGGCGCCTCGCACCACGGAAGCTCCCCATGAACGGGATGCTCCCCGCCTTCCGGCCCTGCTGCTTCCCGGCGACCCACACAGCCCCCGCCGCCGCCCCAGCCCAAGAGGCGCAGCGAGGTCCCGTCCGGCCGCGCGATTCGCTCTGGTCCCCGCGCCAACGTTCAGGGCCGGTGGGGGGGGGGATCGGCGCGCCACGCGCCGGCGGCGGCCATCCTCCCTCACCCCCCCCCCCCCACCGCCTGGCACGCGTGGAGAGCTCCTGCCAACGGGCGGCGGCCCCTTCCGGCGCCTTCTCGCTACCCTGGCGGCGGGGGGGCGGGGCGGCCGCCCTGAGCTGCTTTTCGCTCCCTCCGCCGTGATCTTCGGCTGTCGCCGGCCTTGCAAACAGGAGCCGCGCCTGTCGACACTGCAGACAGCGGCCCCGCCGGCGGAGAAACCGCCGTCGCCGCCGCCGCCGCCGCCGCCGCCGCGCGTGCGTAGTCACTCACTCACTCGCTGCCCTGGACGACGACGCTTCGGCGGCTTCTTCCTCCCCTGCCGTTGACTCCGCCTCCTCCCCCGACCGAGAGAGGGGAGCGGAGCGGAGCATCAGTCACGTCTGCCCTCCCCTTCTGTCCTCCCTGCAAAGCCAATCGCTCTGGAAGGAGGGACAGACGGACGGACGGGAGGGGGGACGAGAGAGGCGACGAGGACGGACGGACGGACGGAGCCGTGTGGCGGCTGCTGCTGCTGCGTCCCTACTGTCGACGGACCCGGACGGTCTCCTGAGGGGAGCCGAGCCAGCGCGAGAGCCGCCGCCGCCGCCGCCTGCTCCGGCCCGCCCTGACAGAGAGCGCGACGCGAGCGGAACGCGGCTGCTGCTGCTGCTGCTGCTGCACTCCGAGACTGAGCGGCGGCCGGCCGGGCGAGGAGGGAAGGAAGGAAGGGGCACGCGGGGCAGGCGTGGCTGCGGTGGTGGCGCATCGTTGCTCGGGGCTCCGCGAGGTAGGCGACCCCCCCCCGTTCCTCAGCGACCCCCTCCCCCCCCAGCCCCGAGCGTGGCCTGGCGCTGAAGTGCCTCAGTCCCGCTTGAGAACGGCCCGCGGTCCCTACGCGCGTCCGTGAGGGGAGCCGGGCGGGCGGGCGGCGTCGGTGACAGGTGCAGGCAGGCGGGGGAGAGGAGGCGAGGGGAAGGCGCCGCCGCCGCTTCTTGCTGCTGCTGCTCCTGCTGCTGTCCAAGGTCTGTACATGTCGCCCTCTCGCTGCCGCCACCCTCGCCGGCCGCTTCTGGGTTGCTCGCTCTGCCTTCCTGCCTGCCTACTTGCCTCTCCCTTCTCTCCACACCTGACAGCCGGGTGAAGGGGTCGGGGTGGGGTGGGGGGAGAACGTGCCCCCCACGTTGTGGAAAAGGGGTCGAGTGTCTCTCCCCCAATTGAAGGGAGGAATCAGAGAGGAGGCCAACATAGACTTACCTGTCTACCTGTATGGGGATGCTTACTTGTTTTTCCTCAGGAGAGCATAAGCAGGTGTCCTGCCTCCCCCCCACAGCCTACCTGCCTCCCTCACCTATGGTACCTGAAGTGGCACAAACCATGCTGCACTTATTTATTTATTTGTTTATTATTTGTATTTCTATCCTGCCCTATAGCCGAAGGTCTCTCGACCGGTAACAACATTTAAAATCAGACATGTATTAAAACAACAGTTTCTATTAAAGCAACAGTTTCTGTTAAAACAGTAACAGTGGCTGTGCGGTGGGAAGAAACCGTGTATCCCCATTTAACCAAAGAGGTGCATCTTCACTGCCCTCCTAAACATATACAATGAAGGGCCCTGATGCACCTCCAGGGGGAAACCATTCCATAGCCTAGGGGCCATCACTGAGAAGGCCCTCTCCTGGGTGCCCACCCCTTTTACTACAGAAGGTGGTGGGACAAGCAAGAGTCCTCCCCTCCAGATTTTAAGGCACCAGCAGGTTGATATGGGGGAAGGCATTCCTTTAGGTATTTGGGGCCCAAGTCATTTAAGGCCTTATAAGTTAACGTTAACATCTTGAATTGGGCTTAGTAACGGATAGGCCACTAGTGCAACTCTTTTAAGACCGGTGTGATGTGTGTCCAGCCAGCTGAGCCAGTCAGCAGCCTAGCAGCTGCATTCTCTGTGGAGTAGCTGCTGTGTGTGGAAAAGCAGCTCAAAAGTGTGGGAGCTTAAGATTGCTACTTTGATAAAGCCCCCCCCCCCAACTCCAGCCCTCAAGCAACTCTGGGGCTTCCCCATTCAGGGCTTTGTAGTGTAGGTTAAAAGTCCATCCTAATCTCAAAGGCAATTGGATTTTAAGCTGGAAGATGAGACCCTCACTGCTGGCTATTCACTTTCCTCCTTGCACATTTGTTCTTATGGTGCCAACTGCACAGACATAGCCTCATGTCTGTACACAAAATCTTTCCCCAGTATTTAATTTGTTTGTTAACTTCGGGCATCTGGTAAGTATTTAGTTACTAAATCAGCAGCATGCTTGCAATATGGATTATAACAGAGTAACAGTTGGTCAGCTTAAATGTATAGCTCCAGATGCAAAATAGATCAAAATAAGCTTAAAGTATTGAGTGTTAAAATTACTTAACTTTTTTGAAAATAAGATTAAAATAGAATTGAGGCCTTTGCTGACTTCAGTGATGATGAATTCAGAAACTGGTGCTGTTTCTAGTAAGTGAAAGCAGGGGGTCTTTTCTTCTGAGAAGAGTTACATATATAGCAGGTTATGTTTTCAAAAATAATTGCAGGCAATTTAATTGAAGACTTTTTGTTTGAAGATACCATTAAAATAAATCCTAAAGTTATTTTAGGATTCATTTCTGTTTTGTCTTTTGTGTAACAAGAACCCCAAGGCAGAACTGAATGCTGTCGTGGAGAATATCTGCAACTCAGAGTTAGAGTGTTGTATTTTCAGAGATCTCTTGGATCTTCGTGTTGCAGATGTTTGACCACCATCAGTGCAAATCATTTCAAAATCTGTGTCAAACACAAGCAATAGCAAGACTCAGCCTGAAGAACTCCTACAGTGCAATAGTGGTAAATACATCCATGGCCTGGGAGTTAGGCAAATATGAATTACAGGTGGATTTGGCAAAAAAAGATGTAGCATTGCACTTGAAATATCTCTGCTTATTTGCCAGAGTGCTCCCTTCCTACAAAGTAATCAAGAGCATACCATGAGATCAAGGGCAAACACCTCTAAATGCCCCCTGTCTTTAAAAAGTACTTGGGGAGGATCTCCTGATGATCAAAACCTTCTTTGACAGAACATTAATGTATCTGGATAGATGAAGTAGAAAACAGGAGAATATAAATATTTATATACTGAAATGTTTTCAAATGAATTATAAAAAGTTGACATAAGAAATGAAAATGCTTTGTTGGTGGCCTATATAAAGGCATCCTGCTTTTCTTTGTACAGCTTAGTGTAGACAACAGAAATCCTAGTGCGGTGATGGCCAACCTATGACACGCGTGTCACAGGTGACACGCCAAGCCCTTTTGGGTGACACACATGGTCACCCTGGCACCTGGGCGTGTAGTGCTTGCTTGTTCTTGAAGTGTACAAAATACCAACTTTCAATTGAAGATTTAGCAGCAAAAGTCACTAATGTAAAGAATTATTTGTTTTTGCTTTTAATAAAATACATATATCAAAAATATAACTTTTTTATTAGAGCTACAACTATCACAAAATCATGGATATTTCTAGATGTGACACAGCACCCGAGTTAAGCTAGGTTTTCTTGTGAATTTTGACACACTGAGCTCAAAAGGTTAGCCATCGCTGTCCTAGTGTAAAGTAATGTTATGTAAGAATACTGTACCTGGAATATTTAACATGGGGGTTTCAAATAAGGTAATGCATAACTTCTCCTTGCTCACTTGCTACCTTATATTGCTCTTGTGTAGAAGATTTCAGAGAAGTTTTTAAAAGTTCAAGGTAATAGTCTTGTCTGTTCTTAAAAGCGCACGACGCAACAAAGCTTCAAAACAAGATATGTAAGATAAACTATAAGTATATGCAAGGAACAGTATATGTTGGAGGAAATAAAATTTATATGAAATTGAGAGGTTCAGTCTTCCCTGGAAATTTTTCTTCCTATTTAGGTTCACTTTCTTTCAAATAACCGTGCGAATGCTGTTTGTTAGGCAACTGGACTGGATCTAGACCTCTTTTCCAAACTGGCTCATTATTCTGTTCTTTGGGCAGAGGCTGTGCTAAGGAACAAAGATTTGGCCCAGTCTGCCCTCATCTCAATCCAAGTTGCTGGCTCCCAACATCACTAGATCACAATTATGCTGAATCATTTGAACCTTGACAAACTGGGGATACAGTTCCTGACTTGGCATTCCCTTGCTTTCCAAACCAGTTGGTACCTTAGAAGTAGAATAACTGGGGATTTGGTGCTGTGGGAGAATCAAACTGAAGCATATGCCTACCGTTTTTTTAAAGTCAGCTTTCTGTAGAGGTAATTACTATTCAGAAGCTTGATATTTGTGTTATGTTGTATTAAATTAATAATTTAATTAATAAAAGCAGAAGCCATAAATAATGCATGATTCACTAAAGCATTTGCTGACCCAAGCTGTCACTGAGGGGAAGCTGTTTAGAATCCAAATAAGACCAAAATACTAGTGTAAACTTCTAGAACCAATCTGGTTAGAGGGTTATCACTGCCTGTGGTTCTTGTCACATTCACTTAAGGGTCAAAGATGGCCTGTGAGAATGTTCATGATCTTAGCATAGTCCAGATGATATTAAAAAGTAAGTGGTTTGGTAGAGAATAGGACCGCTGGCCTTTGTCAGATAGCTGGGTGATCAGATTATAATGCCTAATTCTAGACTTCAGCCTTGGAAGCCCTGAATGGTTTGCGACCATATTGTGTGATGTATTTCCCACAAACATATGGATCTGTCAGATGTTAAGATCTGCATCTGAGACCCTGCTGTGTGCCCACCAGTCAGACCTGTTCAGCTGTGTGCTTCTGCCAGTTCTTTATTTTAGTTTTATATTTTAAAATTTATATTTGACAGTTTGTTCATGAACATCTAGGTGGGTACTCAAATGGAAGAAATAAAATATCACCGTAGCCTACTGATCTTTAAAATAGCTCTGTATACATGCAAGTCTGTATTTGGCTAAAATTTTCTGCATTTTGTCTGTTGCTGTCTGTCTTATAAATTTATTTTTATTGGTTTTAGAGTTTTGTAGGTCATCTTGTGAAGTTAGTGTCCTGAGAAGGAAATTTGTGCTGTGCAAATCAATATCTTACTAAATATTAGTAAGCCCACAAACATTATTTTTATTATTAATATGCCAGATTCCACATTGATACACCCAAGTAGCAACATGTGATCAGTCATTATCCAGAACTGCTTATAGGGTTTTTTCCACTAGCACTAGAGTACCCATTAAGGATCTTTAAGGGATCCTTAAGGGGTACTTCTAGTGCTAGTGGAAAACCCCCATAGTAGCAATCATAATGGATATGTATGCTTTACTGTTGTAACCACGTTTGCATTATTAACAGTATGATCTGAATCTAGTTTGATGTTATTGCATAGTTGTGTCCATATTTATGCAGAAGTATGCTTGGTTGAGGTATATAGAGCTTACTTACTGAAAAAAGTGCTTTTTCCCTACTCCGTCTTTAAGATGTAGGTGCATACTTATGTTTTTGCATGTAATATACCACCCCAACAACATATGAAGGCAAATAATAATTTCAAAGGAAACTTAACATTCCTTAGGGAAATAATAATTATTACAATATCCCTTTTCAAAATTGATTCATCTGCAGCCATTGGTTGATTTGCTATGTAAAACAGAAATAAATCTGACATTTCCATCTAGTACAGCAATTATAATATTTTTAAAACTCAAAGTTAAACAACATGCAAAAGGGCAAGTAAATAAAATCATAGCAAGCTACTCAGGGTTTTTTTTTCTTTTGAAGGTCCAACAACAGATAAACCACTGAAATATTTTCAGCTTACTGGCTGCTGGAAATTGTCTGTATTTTATTGAGTGGTATTTACATATGATTTTCCTTTAGGGCACTCCATAGATTCTGATAGCTGTCCACATGTTTTGCTAGAAGCTTATTCTGATAAAGGGCCTATCAATGGTTGAACAGAGACAGAAAGTTGAAGATACATGAATACCACAGAAATATTCTAGTCATTTAATCTAATCATTTTCCTCTGTAACTTTCAGTTTACAATGTGATTCAATATGTAGTAAGTAATAATAATAGTAGTAAGTAATAATACAGCAAAGTGGAATTGTAGATTACATACTCAAAAGCCCCCCATGCCAAATGGCAATAATCAACTGTTACAATTGAACAACAGTCTGTGTCACAATGTAAACTCTTTTAACATCTGACATAATTAGAGATGTGCACGAATTTTTTTTTGCATTCGAGATTTTAATGTTTAAAATCAATGCAACAAAAACTGATTTGAATCTGATACATTCAAATCTGTTCATTTGAATGTTAGATTTGAATTTGAAGATATGAATGTTGACAACATGTACATCCCATTTTATCTCGTATGCATCCCGTTTTCATATCATATTATAAGTGCAAATGCGTACAGATATGTATGATACTTGTACAGATACGTATAATGATTTGAATGATTCAAACAAATGTTTTGGAACATTCGAAATTCGTTCAAATGTTTCAATTTGAATGTGAAGACATTCTATTCGAATTTAAATGTCCACATTTGATTGAATTCAATTGAATTTCAGATGTTTAGAACATTCGTACACGTCCTTATAGAGAATACATGCTAATAGGTAGAATATTGGTATGATAGGTTTTAAAAGATTACCCGTTTTCTTTGTGCCAGATTCAGTGTGTGAAAATGTATGGACACATGGACGATATTTTTAGCAATCACATTTTGAGACATGTCTCTCCTTTTTGCTAGGAACACTGTCCTAAATCCTTGGCAGAAGGTATTTCTACTAGGGTCTTCCATATGGACTGTTTAGAAGGGATATTTGATAGTAATCTGTTTAACGTACATGTAAAATTTGGTTATGGAACAGTGCTGCATATGTACTTAGCAGCATTCCCAGAAGCTCAGTCTTTTAAAACTAGGGGTTTAGTTTGACTTTTTACCAGGTTGGAAACAATCCTTAGGGAAGGAAGAAATTACTTGGCTGGCTTTGATACATAGTTTGCTTTATTGAATGTAAAGGCACAGAGAAAATAACTTTATTATACAGCAAGCAAAACAATATTAAAA
The DNA here is from genome assembly GCA_023333525.1 of Aspidoscelis tigris stejnegeri. Classification (NCBI taxonomy): domain Eukaryota; kingdom Metazoa; phylum Chordata; class Lepidosauria; order Squamata; family Teiidae; genus Aspidoscelis; species Aspidoscelis tigris. The sequence goes on from JALMGA010000010.1 coordinate 3,517,068, forward strand.
TGAGGCAAATTAGTCAGTATCAGTAACTTGAAGAACCTAGTTCCAGAGTAAAGTTGTAACTTATATGAAATTGAAAAATTTTCAATGTAACTATAGCAAAAAACCACAAAGCAAAGGTGCCCATTTCTCAAGGTTAAAAGAAGGGAGAGAAACAAAATAGAGGTCAGGCTTGTAGAAGGGTGGGGATTTTCCTTCTAATTGGGACTTGTTATTATGATGGATGGGCAGATTTGTCAGGGAAGATAAGGGTCAGCAGAACCCACACTAGCAGTTGGAGAAAGGTGACACTGCAGGTTTGGACTAAGACCATGAACTATTCCTGGCAACTCTCTGGCTTGAGAGTCTCCCATCAATGTTTCCCCACAGAAATATCAGATAGAGCCCCTGCAATGAATTGAGGCAACCTTGCCACAGCTTCCCCTTTTCACTAGGAAAAGAGGTTGATCTTTAATAATTTGAGCAGTCTAAGTGGGAAAGGTGAAGTTTGAACAAAGTTCTTGATGGATAGTAGAAGCAGTAACATAGAATGGTGACACTAGGGCCACATCCCCACGGGATCGTTATCGCGAATTCAAAATGTTTTGAGTTCTCCTCGGCCAGACAGCAGTTCGGCTTAACACGGTATTTCTGTGTTAAACGACGTTAAACCGTTTTGAAATAAATCCTGATTTCAACAGCTCTCACTCCGGAACGTGCCCTTGATACGTGTTTCCTTTTTAACTGTGTGGACAGTATCGTTTTCCGGGATGAGATTCCGTATTAAGGCTGTCCCGCCCCCAATCGCACTGTAACCAATGGCTGGACGTATTCGAAGCATGTCATGTTTAGGATTCCCTCTCCCAATAGCTTGCTTCATTCAAAGAATCCAGCCTCGAAACAGCTACTACAAGCTACACTGCAGCGAGGTAGCTTAGTAACAATGTTGCAGTTTTCCACAAGTTCTGAACTTTAAAACTTTGGAAAGGAAAGCCCTGGAGTCCCCAGGGAACTTTCCCAGCCAGAGACACGTTGCCCCCACTCCGCTACTGGCTGCCGCCGCTGGCTGTTCCACACGCTCAAGCCCCCTGAACCACCACCACCAGCCGGGGGCTTGAGCGTGCGGAGCGGCGATCGCCCACTCTCCCCGCTCTCCGATTTCCCTCCCGGCCCCGGGGGGAAGAGCGAGCGAGGAGCCCCCTTCGCCCTCCCCGGGTGGGCACGCTGAGCCCACTGCCCCTCGGCTCTCCTCCTCTTCCAGCCTCGCGCCGAGGGAAGAGCAGCCAGCAGCGGCGGAGCAGGGCAAACGCTGCAGCGCCAGGATGGATGGATGGATGGATGCCGCCGCTGCCACCACCGCCGCTGGCTGCTCTTCCCTCGGCGCCAGGCTGGAAGAGGAGGAGAGCCGAGGGGCGGGCGGGCTCAGTGTGCCCACCGCGGGGAGGGCAAAGGGGACTCCTTGATGGATGGATGGATGGATGGATGGATGGATGGATGGATGGATGGATGGATGGATGGATGCTGCTGCTGCTGCTGGTGGTGGTGGGAAGGGGGAGGGGAGAGAATGGGAATCCCCAGCGGAGCATGGATGACACAAAGGGAAGGGAGGGTGGGATCCTGGGACGGAACACCAATGAGAGAGAGGGGGTGGGCAATGGGTTGGAGGACAGGGCTGCCGTCTGGACTCCCAGGATTGATTCCAATTTAAGGCTGAAATCGGAATGCCACTGAACCGGGTTAACTTGCAAGTCGTGTAAACAGGATTAACTCGGTTCTCTTATTTCGATTTCCTTAAACCGAATTAAGGCATCCCATGTGGATGCAGCCTAGGAGAAAGGTGCACACACAGTGGACCTCAACAGGGGAAGCATGGAATAGACCCAGGCCAAACCAAGGGCATAGGGTGATGAATCTTAGCCAAAGTAAGGATTTAATTTGGAGGATGCAAGGACACAACAGACCCAAGGCAAACCAAGGATACTGACTGGAAGGGGACATGTACCTTTATGCCCCCAAACATCCTCTTCAGATAGTGGTATTATAGGTCGTAGTCTAGACAAGTGTTTTCACTCTATTAAGTGGGGAAATTAGTGTAACCATGAAGCCTTAAAAATCTTTTCGTGCTTCATGGCTTTAAAAATGATAAATCGGTAAGAACTCTGTTAAAACTACACAAGCAGTGGGCACTCCTATTTAAAAAAGACTGAATAGTACCCAGAGTACTATATGAATCTGCCAATTCTCTTGCTTAGGGCACGGAACTAATTTAAGTGGTATCTTCCTGCTGCGGTTTGTTTCAGTTGTCCTGATGTACGAACAACTAAATAAAATGTTTTTGGTTGGATGTAGTCAAGGTTGAAGAGTAAAGTCAGAAGATCAAAGTGTGTGAATGTGAATGTGTTACCCACTTCATCTAGTACCTAAGAAAGATTTTGGTCTGAGTGGAAGCCCTATGTTTTCACTAGTCATTTGGCTTATCTGAGGCAGATTAAGAGAGCTCTGGCTTACATAGCCTAGGATCTGGATGTTGGGCCCCATTTGAGCAGACTGTGACTGGTTGTAGATGAAGTTTATTATGTTCTATCATTGTTGCAGAAGCAAATTGGGAGGAGCTGAGAGACCATGAGCCTTATGTCTTAGTTTAACAGGAGAATTTCTCAGTTTGTTCTGTTGGGGTAATTTTACAAAGATGTAAAGGGGCAGATGTAAGTTTTACTTAAGCATAAAGTTGATATTTACCTGTTCATCAGTTGAAATATTTCCAGTCACATCTGTTTTCATTTGTGATCAGTAAATTCTGCTGGTGGTACGATTCACTAAAGCTAAAATATTAGTTTATTCCTAGCATAATGCTGGTCAAACTCTGCTTGAGTTAAATTTCTCAGGCAAAAAAGGACTTGCACATCTTGGACTCCAGTTGACTTAAAGTGAGCAAATAACTATGTTCCAATATTACAGATCCACAAAAATTAAGGCTGTTGGTAGCTGTTAGTTATGTTAGTTAAATGCTGTCTCTTGAGACCAGTGCAGCATGTCTCTGAATACCAGTTATATGGAACAACAACAGAAGGCTGTTGCTGGCCTCTTATTGTTCTTCTGAATACTTAAATTATATTTGGCCGCAGCTGGAGATCTAGATTTTGAGCCAATCTTCATCTCCTAATTTGCTATGATGCTATACTGCACATGGATCTATGTGTCTTCTATCTTTCCTTATCTGGTGTCACATATACAAGATGATCTCTTAGAGTCTCCATGAACTTATATTTACATGTACATTCTTTTTAAAAAACTCAGTACTGATGTGTGGATCATATTTTCTTAGTACCTTTACAGTGAATCCAGATTAGCTAGATCTTGATCAACTACAGTCTGAGAGATCTGTATTGAGTGGGCTTTAGAGCAGCAAGTGCGTACTAAAGAGTGATCCAGTGCAGATGCCTAAGCTCTTTTCACATCAGTGAATGTGAACTACTGTACTTCTTTAAGAACCATCCAGACTGCAATGCAGTTGGCCCACAGCACCTCCAGCTTCCAGTGCTATTGGCTGACATCTCCATTGATCAAATGCTGCATCTGGGTAGCAGGGGCCAGGTGTCTTCAAAGGCAATGGGAAGACACCTGCTCTGCTGATGCAAGATGTCTTTGCAGGCCCTGTGAAGGGACACTGCCATCAACACAGTCACTGTTGCAAAGGTGCTGTGAAGGAATCTTCGCAGTTGCATTGTAACTGCTCATGTCACTTGAAAGCATGCCCATGTCCCTTCCTTGATCCAGATCAGATGATACTGGCATGGTGCCTAGTGCAGACTATAGCCTTTTCTGTATGGGGCTTTATTCTGGCTTTTAGCCACGAATAGGGACCTGCAATCCACAAGCTGCTGCAAGTGAGACCTGCCAAAATCTTCAGCAGAATGCAAGTGACGGGCTCCTATTCTAAGGTATAATCCAAAATAAGGCCTAGTGCAGAAAGGGCATTAGATTAAGGCCTTGAAAATACAGTTATGTCAGGATAATAGTGCTTTATATGTGGAGGATAGGTTACTGTTGATTGCATTTCCACTGCTGCTTAAAACCCTGGGAATGCTTTTTAAAGGTAAAAATCCTTTGCTGTCTTAGCTGAGTTCATTTATCCCTGGAATGTCTCCAACCTCCCCGCGACCCTGACTTCTTAGAAGTAATGCCTTGCAAGTGAGGGAGGGTAGTTTGAGTTCAGTATTGTATTAGTTTTATTCACGGTGTAGTGCTCTATGTGTAAACAATAATCTAGTTGTGGTTTATATTAATTTCAGGTCATCATTTTCAAGAACAACTCATATTGTACTGTTTTAAATAAACTGCTAATCTTGGTGAGTTAAAGTCTTTTACTTATGACAGTGTATAATTTACTTTAAAACAGTAATTTCCTGTAGAAAGCAGACTGGCCATATAAAATATTAAGTTATTGGCTGATAGTGACTGTGGGTGGATAGATAATAGCATCAGTTTGCATGGTAGATTGATTTAAACTGCTGAATCCTGTCTTTTAGTCAGACTCAGTACTTGCCAAATAAATTTGTCTTTGGTTGATAAAGATGATTTATGTAGTATTTTCCAGTTGCACTACTTAGGTTTATGTTGCTCTTAAAAGTGGTTTTGAATAATTAAGTGTATTTGGATGGCACATGGCTAAATATAGTAGTTCTGTTGCACTATTTATTGCTTCTGAATTTTCTGGCCGATAGATTGCATGGTTGAAGTATGATTCAGAATATTTTGAAATCATGTCCTAGAAATTCTATAAATTATCCAGGTGTTAGGCAGCATGCCTTATATTGACATTCTGCATGGCTAGGGTATATTTGATCCACCTGCAGTAAGAATGATTGTGCTGTTAAGGTGTTAGATGTTGCATTCTGATCTCCATAGATATGAATGCATCCCAAACTTTTCAAAATCACTTTAGTGAAGAAGAAATACATATAAAATCTACTGACAGTCCCCTGCTCTTCTTACACAACAGTGAAGGGAGTAGAAATATAAATTAACTCTGCACCAAATCAAAATATACCAATACCTGTTGTTAAATCCTGAGCAGAAAGACTTCAGGTGTTCTCTCAGAATCTTGTTGCTGATACTGAAAACTATGAAATACTTTGTGTTTTCTGCTTGTATTCATCTTGATGCTCTCAGGGCCAAATTGTAGGTGACACAAGAGGACTGGAAAGCTTAGGGATGGGAGTAGGGCTGAAGACCTATTGTAACCAAGAACCTTGGTCTACTGTTGATCCAGGGTGCAAGAGGCTCTTATAGGACACATGTATTTGCTTGAAGATAGTCCAGAGCTAGGGACTGGAAACAAATCAGAGGCAGGAGTGAAGGAGCTTGGGGTGGAGACGTGTGACAGCAGCCAAGACCAGTAGCAGAGGTAAGAAAGGAGAGACACTTTACCTTTCAGAGGGCACAAGGTAAAGCTGGACAGGTCCCAAGGTACTAAAATAAGGTTTTGTGAGGACAAGGCAGAGGAACTTGGTTTCAGGAAAAGCACAGAATCCTTTCTCCCCACATACTTGACAATTGATCTGTTATCACAGCCAGGACCTTTGTCCTTAACTGCCACTGCTTTTGTCTTGCAGTCCATATGTGTGGTCCAAAGGGTACTATCCAGGGACCCATTGGAACTCCTGCATAAGAACAGCAGTATATCATCATCATTGCATCCTGTCTTTCCAGAGTAAAAAGCTTAAGGTAGCTCACAACAAAACCCAGAAAACAAATTAGTATAATAAAATTACATTAGTTTATAAATAATAATTTTACATATTAATTATAACAGAAAAAACAAAAATACAAATTAATTACAGAAAAAAGATGCTTAAACAACTCAGAGTGCCTCGCTGTGCCCTACTTCCTCAGGCTGGTAGCTATTTCTACAGGCAAGGCGCAGATCCAGGCAGGCCCTGATAGCTGTATCCACTGAGCCACATGGCCTCAGTCACTGCAGCCTTCCTGCTGGTGGAGCTTCATGGCTAAACAGGCATTTGCATCCTAAAATTTTAATCTGCTCCAACATTTCATGGCGTTACTCTCTACATGCTGCATCTCTTTTTGTCTGAGAGCATTTATTTATTCATTCATTTATTGTACTTTGGCATCCTCTCAAGGCAATTTCTACTGTTCCTTAGTTTGGAGGAGTTGCATTTATTAATAGGTACTTACAAGATGCCATCTCAAATACTTTTCAAAGCATTCAAGATGGCCATGTCCCTCTTACATGGGAGCTGAATGTGTTTTGTGGAATGATTAACTGGCTTGACAGGGGCCAGGGGAAGCCCCAGCATGCCTCTGTGGCTGCTCACAGAACTGTAACGATGCCTGTCTTCACACAGACTGAAGTGGCAACGGGTGGCCTCATCTCCAGGCCCTGAGAAGGCTTGGAAGAGCAGCCAAGAGCAAAGTGAACCCAGATGAGCAAACACCTTTATCCTAGGAATGCAGTTGGTTTGTGATGTGGAAGAGGGATGTGGCCATCCCTTTTTTCCCCAAAAAAGCATTTGAGATTCCATTGTTGTACATCCTTATTTAATAATAAAATAAATGTTGAATTTATGCCTTTTTTTTTTACAGATGTTGCTAACTTTTCTGAGCTGTGCCATCAGCAAATACTTAGGTGGTGGTGGCTGGCTTATGCTTATAAGATCAAAGTGGGGAGTGCAATTTTCCCACTGCCTTTTCCTCTTACTGCAGTCCAGGAATAAACATGGTCAGTGGAGTATAATCTGTTGTGAGTGCATGTAGGATTTCAGTCTTATTATGTCCTGATAGCATAACTCTTATCTCTTCCTTTTTATCCCTGACTCCCGTGTACTGTCTTGCCCTGTGTCTCGCCACCTGCAGTGAGCACCAGCCATCCCCTGCCGTGGGCGCATTTGAAACAACTCCTTTGGAGGAAGCCAATAAAAATTCAGTTCACAAAGGCCTGTGTTCATTTGTGGACTGATTTCCCCTTCCCTGTTACTGGATCTCATTACAGTGCTAGAAAAAAAGATTTTTTTTTCTCTCATATGGAATTTAGTGTTTAATACTGAAAAATTATAGAAATAGGTGAGATGTAGCACTGGTAAAGTGATCAGTGTATTTATTGCTTCAGAGAGAAAAGACAGGAGATAGAAGCAGAATCACTTCATCATTGGAAAACTGAGAATTGATGCACTGTGGCTTCACTGCTGAAGCTAATTGGGAAAATTTAGTTGCCTAGTTAGCTGTGCAAATATATAAAGAAAGTTTTTTTAAAAGTGCAAAACTTTTGTATTTTGATAATGTATTTTGCTTCAAGTTACCCCTTGAGTCAGAGAAGGTCCAAACCATATTTTGACCCTGTGATGCAAAGCTGTTTAATTCTGCAAGGTTCTTCATGCAGATTATTGTTGAAAAACATGTGAGGAACCAGATAACTATGTCCTAACCTACTGTTTTAGAATATTGTCCAGCCAAGAGCAACTCTTTGAGGGCAGGTGACCTCTCCTTCTGATTTATCACCAGGAATTATTTAGAGGCAGAACATGTAGGTATTGAGTAGGTTGTTGCTGATGAAAACTCTAGGGCCCTGTCCCCATGCAACTTTGGCAGCGTTCCGAGCCCGGGATTGGCACAGTCCATCTCCATGGGTTTTGGATCTGGTCCGCAAAAAGCACATGGGACTGCCCTTGAAGAGTTCAGAAGCTGCGGGTGGTGCAGAATGCAGCAGCTCAACTGCTGACTGAACTGGCTGGCACATCACACTGATCCTCAAAAAAATTGCACTGGCTGCCAATTTGTTTCTCACCACAATTCAAAGTTTGAACTTACAAGCTTGAGCCCCCTCCTCAGAAATTAGTCCAAGAACCCCCTGAAATGTTTCAGGCAACCTCACTGTGTGGGTTTAGATACTTGTTGAATATGCACCTTTTTATCCTAGCCTTTGGCTGAAGAAAACTTTTTTTATTTTTTGTATTTTTCAGGTCTTTCTTCTTGAATTTTGCTGTCAATTTATAGAGGGACTGCTGTTTTATGGTTTTATAGTTTTAGTCAGTTCATTTTAACTGCATTTTTAATTAATTTTATTGTGATCTGCTGTGAGGCCTTGAAGAAAAATGCATACATCGCATATATTAGACCAGTGGTTCTCAACTTTCCTAATGCCGTGACCCTTTAGACCTCACGTTGTGGTGACCCCCAATCTAACCCTAACCCCCAACCATAAAATTATTTTTGTTGCTACTTCATAACAACCCCTGTGAAAGAGTAGATCAACCCCCAAAGGGGGTTACAAACCACAGGTTGAGAACCACTACATTAGATCCATCCATCCGTCCGTCTGTCCGTCCGTCCATCCAGGAATGTCATATCTTTGATAATTTAAAGGCCCCATTTATTCATTTTTGAAAATTTATAATTTCTATAATCTTGTTAATCAAAATTTGAAGCTATATACATTTTAATGCCAATTAAAGCATTTAAAGAAAAATATATTGTATTGGATGGAGTGGATGAGAGGAGCCAGGAACCCAGTCTTATTCCGTTCTGTTGATTTCCAGATGTTTTCAGTTGAAATTCTCATTTCAGCTGAAACATTGGGAAGGAGAAGGGGAAGTTAGAGGCTAAACATCTGGACAGGTTCAGCCTGGTGGAGGCTACATCAAAATGAAATTCAGTTCAAACAAGGGGAAGTTTTGTTATTTCATCTGCCAGCAATACTGCCAGATTTATTTATGATTTATTTTTAGTATTTATATCCTGCCTTTCACCCAACAGTTCCAGGGTGGGTCACAACAGTAAAAACATAAGTAAAACATGGTGTAAAATGCAGTCCTCCCTTCGCTTCTGGTAGGACTACAGGCTTGGCTGAAGAGGTATGTTTTAACCGTGAATTGTTGGAGCCTTTGACAGCCGCATTGCTCTTGCAAGGGCTTTTTCTGTGGAGCCTTTGGTAATCTCTGAAGGCAACTTCAGAGATTGCACCCTCTGTCCCCCAAAACACCTGGGGTGACAGGCAGACCTCTTGTGGGTAGATCCGGATTTGCAAATGGGTGCTCCAGTGTTTCCACAGCAGGTAGGCTAGCACCCATTGCTATTGGGTGCTAGACCACCCATGGAAACCCATTGGCCGCATCCCCACGACGTCGTTATCTCGAATTCAAAACGTTTTGATTTCTGGCCGTGCACACGTCACTTCGGCTTAATTCGGTATTTCCGTGATAAACCACGTTATCCCGATTTGAAATAAATCCTGATCTCAACAGGTCTCAGTCCGGAACATGCCCTTGACACGTGTTTAATTTTTTACTGTGTGGACAGTATCGTTCCGGGATGAGATTCTGTGTTAAGGCTGTCCCGCCCCCCCAATCGCACTGTAACCAATGGCTGAACGTATTAGAAGCACGTCATGTTTAGGGTTTCCTTCATTGAAAAAATCCACCCTCAAACACCCACTATAAACCTCCAGTCCTTAAAGCTGAAACACTGTATCAATATGTAAGCACTTCACACCTTAAAAACAATGTTGCAGTTTTGCGCAATTTCAGGTCTTTGAAGGTTTGGAACAGTCGCTTTCAGCCCCCTTAAGGGTGAGAAGGCTTGTCAGCCACTTAGTCCCCTGAAGGGTGAGAACAGAATGTCAACCGCTTTGAGCCCCCTCTAGGCTACTTTGCCTCTGCCTGTGGTCACACCTAAGGTTTAATCCAGTTTCAGTTCACTTTCAGAGTGAGAGAATACACCAGCAAACTGACAAGCTGGTTTTCTTTCAGGGTTAATAACTCAGAAAATCTACCTTTAGACTAGATAATGTGGAAAGAAAACTACTGGTCACTTTGCTGATGTGTTCTCTCACTCTGAAGGTGGAGTGAAGCTAGATTAAACCTTAGGTGTGACCACAAGCCAAGGTTTTAATCCAGCTTCGTTCCCTGTGAGGTGGGGGGGCGGAGTTCCCTCCCGGCCACGGGGGGAAGAGCAAGTGAGGAGCCCCCTTCGCCCTCTTGTCCACCCCTTGGCTCTCCTCCTCTGCGGGGCAAAGTGGCGGCAAAGCGGGGGAAAAGCGGCGGCGGAGCCCCAGGGAGAAGCCGCTAGCGCCGCAGCGCCGCAGCGCATGGATGGATGGATGGATGGATGGATGGATGGATGGATGGATGGATGGATGGATGGATGGATGCCACCGCTGCCGCCTCCGCCGCCGGCTGCTCTTCCCTCGGCGCGAGGCTGGAAGGAAGGAAGGAAGGAAGGAAGGAAGGAAGGAAGGAAGGAAGGAAGGATGCACTTGCTGAAGTTCCATGCTTTGCACAACTGTTAAAAAAAGATAGGAACCTTGACTTGGATTTCTATACCTCTTTATAATAATGCTACCCCATACCAAACCTCCCAGAAGGAGAAGGAGAAGGAATTGGCATTTCTCACCCATTTAAGGTGACTCAAAGAGGCTGACAAAGCTTCCATTCTTCACCCCACAACAGATGCCCTGTAAGAGCTGTGACTAGCCCAAGGCCACTGAGCTGGCTTCACGGAGGAGGAGGAAGAAGAGTTGGCTTTTTTACCCCACTTTTCTCACCCATTTAAGGAGGCTCAAAGCTGCTGACAAACCTTCTGTTCTCCTCCCCACACCCTGTGAGAGCTCAGAAGAGAGCCATGACTAGCCCACAGTCACCCAGCTGGGTTCATGGAGGAGGGTGGAATCAAACCTGATATTCCCAGATAAGAGCCTGGCTCGCTAACCACAAGACTAAACAACACTTCTGCTTGACTAAATGGCCAAGCACCAGAGCATGAGAGTGTTTTAAAGATCTCATGTGGGCAGCATTTTCATACAGTTAAAAAAAGAAGTGTCTTTTTTTGCCTTCTGCCCCAGATTGGGCATCCTTTGTTTGGGGGTGGCAGTGCCATGCAAGCCCAGGAGGAGTGGGTGGTGATGCAATGGGAGGCCAGGGACAGCCTGCTTCAGGATGGGAAGTGGAATCTAATCTGGAATTCCCAGATAAGATTCCAGTTGCCAGGATATTAGGGCAAAGCGGACCATGGATAGGTGACCACTAGGAAATCCAATAGGGCAGGATCAATCATGTCCCAAAATCCTGCACCGCACTACCAGGCCTGGCCATGGGTCAATAAAGTTCTGTGCATGGGGAAAGTTCTGATCTCTGTTACTTTCAGAATGAGAGAATATGTGGTCACACCTAAGGTTTAATCCACTTTCAGTCCACTTTCAGAGTGAGAGAATATATCAGCAAAGTGGCAAGCTGTTTTCTTTTAGGGTAAAATTCACCTCTGGGAGAGATAATGTGGAAAGAAAATTACTGGTCACTTTGCTCATGTTTTCTCGCTCTGAGGGTGGACTAAAGAAACAGCTTTTTCCTCCCCACGTTCAGGCAAAGTTATGGCTTTAATATGTTTAATATGAACACATTAAAACCAATGTGTTGTGACCTGCACTGAGAGCCTTGTGTATAGAGTGGGATAAAAATATGAATGAATGACACCCCACCACAGCCACCCTATGCCTCTTTAATGTTTAAAGCCCCGGTCCTTTGATACAGAGCTGTATTGAAATTGCGGAAATTTGCAACATTGATAACCAGGAGTGTACCATATACACCGGCTTCGGGAGGGCGGGAGACGTGAGATGCTCATGCAATGTCTCCCACCCCCCAGATACCCCCCCTTCCTCTCTCTCTTTGGGAAAGGGGGGGCTTCTTAGGAACCCCTCCCTCTCTCCTCTCTCTTTTTGGGAAAGGGGGGCTTCTCAGATACCCCTCCTTCCTTCCTTCCTCCCTCTCTCTTTTTGGGAAAGGGGGGCTTCTCTCACTTTAGAATCCCGTCTGTGCAAGGACAACACCCCCCCTTTGCTAGTCCCCCCCAAGACTCTTTTCCTTGGTGCCTTAGCAATGCCTCCCTTCCCCTCCCCACCCCCACCCAGCTGCTGCTGCCCCCTCTCCCCCCCATCCTCATCTTCCTCATGCCGCAGCGCCTGGATGGATGGATGGATGGATGGATGGATGGATGGATGGATGGATGGATGGATGGATGGATGGATGGATGGATGGATGGATGGATGGATGGATGGATGCTGCTGCTGCTGCTGCTGCTGGGAAGGGGGAGGGTGGATTGGGCAGGGAATTCCCGGCGGAGCATGACGCAAAGAGAAGGGAGGGTGGGATCCTGGCAGGGAAAACCAATCACAGGAGAGAGTGTGGGCAATGGGCAGGAGGACAATGCTGCCATGTGGACTCCGAGTATTGATCCCGCGTTAAGGCTGCCATCGGAACCGGATCAACTTGCAAGTCGTCTGGACAGCTTTGTTCCGTTTCTTTTATTTCGAATTCTTTAAACTGAAATAACACATGCCATGAAGACGCGCCCATTGGGTACTTCCCTTAATCTGGATCTACTAGATCTGGATTAAGGGAAGTACCCATTCCTTAGATCTGGATCTTCTTAGCTCTGGATCAAAGGAGCTCAGTGGAAAAAACACGCTATAAGTGCTGCTGGCCAGGTACAGGGCTAATGCAAACTGTTGCAATTGCACTCCATCCTAACTGGTCTGGTACAATATTATTCTACCTTACCAGACCTGTATAAGCCTCCTGTGTATAAACCTTGCTACCATCCCAGCTCATGGGTGTGCTTCTGACTGGGTCTGAAGGTACAACAGAGTCTGAATTCTTGCTTCTTATGGCTTTGTTTATATATCACATTCAGTTAAAAGGAAAAGAGACTGTAGTTTGTGATGACTTGAGTCACAAGATTTTCAGCAGTAGGGATTGATTGTTATTGTAGTTGTATTAGACTAACACAGCAGCTTACTCAAATGTCTGGTTTTGAGCTGTTTGAGGTTTAGCATTTTTGTAGTAGTGGGGAATGCTGAAAATAACATAAAATGGTTTAGACTGGTTATTCTGTTCATCATGCTGCTTCCTCTGCCTTTGCAAAATGAAGGACATGAGAATACAACAATTTGCCCTACTGAAATGTTTTGGATATATTCATCTGCCTGTGCCTACTTATTTGTTGTCTTGTAGCTTTTCTATTTTTCTTATAAGGAAATAGCAACTTGTTGGTATATAAGCTGTTAAAATATGATGCATTGTTTATTATCTGTTCCCTCCAGAAGGTCAGCTTTTAGGATAGAGATCTGGAAGGAAATCTGCTGCTTCCTGGCTGCTGATTGTAGCCTTTACCCTTTTTTCCGTTTTCAGAACAGGAAAACAGTGAAGCATAAAAATAAGTTCAAACTGAGAAAGACATAAAATTAGAAAAGAACAAAAAAGGGGGGTGGGGAACCTGTGAGTATCCTATTTGTAAAAACCTGGCAGGTTTTATTATTATTTTTTTTTGCAACAGTTCCAACAAGGAGGATATCACTTCATTTATATAGCACAAATATTCTGTACTGGCATTATCGCTTGACCAATACAGTACTTAAGCTTAAAGAAAGCTTAAAATATAGCAATGCTAAAACATTTTTTCCTACTCAAAACTGCTAGAAATAAAGAACAACCTATATGTAAGGCTGCTTCCTCACATTCTGAATGTAGTTAGGTTAGCACATTATCTGTTTCTTTTTTATATATATAACAGAAGATCTCAGCGAATGATAACAATAGAAAGCAAAATATAAAATGAACAAATGAAAGTAACAGGATACTAAAATTATAACAGAATTCATTCATTCATTCATTCATTCATTTATGTTTCTCTCCCACAATAAAATCATAATAAAAACAGATTAAAAAGCATGACTAAAGCAATGTCAGTGCCTGCATGGAGATAGGATGTTGTTCCCTCTGCCAAAGTCCAGAGTAAAGAGATGCGTCTTCACTGGTTTTCTGAATGGATATAGCAGTGATGGCCAACCTATGACACGCGTGTCACAGGTGACACCCCAAGCCCTTTTGGGTGACACACATGGTCACCTTGGCACCTGGGCATGTAGTGCTTGCTTGTTCCTGAAGTGTACAAAATAATATAAAGAATTATTTGTTTTTGCTTTTAATAAAATACATATATCAAAAATATAACTTTTTTATTAGAGCTACAAATATCACAAAATTATGGATATTTCCAGATGTGACACAGGACCTGAGTTTAGCTAGGTTTTCTTGCGAATTTTGACACACCAGGTTCAAAAGGTTCGCCATCACTGGCATATAGTGTGGGGAGTTGAAGGGTATCTCTTCTTCCAGTTAAAGGCCAGTTTACATAGGATTTTCTGGATGTATTCCACAGTCTGTTTTCTAGGATCATCATTCCTCTAAACAGTGCTTAAAGCACATTTGCTAACTGAACATTCTAGAAGGTGAAGGTCAAACAAAACAAAAAATTTAGTTCATCCTAACAAGATAGTATTGGAAGCCACCAAATGCTTCTTTGAATACTGATAACCATGAGGCAGGTGCTTATTTTGCACAAAGATGTACATGACTTAAACAGAAAGATAGAATTCCTTCCTTCCTGGCTATGACATCACAGCATGAAACAACTCACATAATCTTCAGTTAATCTTCAAAGGGTGGTTTCATTGATTTTAAAATAAGTCCTTTTGAAGACTAATTGCATTTGGGGTTGTGATGGTCTGGACTGGATCTAGCAGTTTGGGGACTTGGAGCAGGCAGTGGGGGAGTGCAGAGTAGAACTGGGCTAAGATTAGGATGGGTTGACCACCAGGGGTGAGGTGGATGATGACCTGCAGGCTCTTTTTTGGGCTATGTAGGGTGGGATGGTGGATGCCCTACAGGCAGGTTGGTAAATTTGGGTTTGACTCAGAGAAGCCAAATACTTTGCCCTAAAGCTGTCCAGCTTATTTTTGTATGGGGAGCTCATTCCTACTTGCCCTGCCATAGTTCTGTTACTGATTATGAGGAGTGTCAGACTTAATGAGTGTCAGTGTTGAAGTCCTGCAACCTTCATGATGGGCGTAGAGCAGGATCTGCGGATACTTGAAGGTGTTGTTGTTTTTTTAATACAGAACGCTGCACAAATTTGCATGTCATCCTTACACAGGGGCCATGCTAATCTTCTCTGTATTGTTCCAATTTTAGTATATGTGCTGCTGAAGCAAGCACTGTTGAACTGCCTGAAATAGCTTTAGAGGGGAATGGCTTCTGTTGTGTATGTTTGCAGAAGAATGAATTGGGCTTTTATTAAATGCCAAACCTCTTGAAAAAGACATAACCAGCTGTTAGTCAGTCTCCTCTGTAGCTGTTTCAGGTGTGCCAGCAATCTGAGCAGGCAGGGAAATTCTGGTGTTCCATGTATTCTGCCATTAAGGTGGTAGTTATTCAATACCTAATGAGTTGCAGGATATGGATGCATGAGGTAATCCCACCTCAGTTTCACTTTTCAGGTATATAAAACCAAATTGAAATGGAAAAAATGGCTAGAACAGTGTTTTCAAGCTTAATCACTACGTTTTTGGAGAGTAGGAATCAAAACAAAGAATAGTACATGTTCACGTGCTGTTGGAGCTTTGTGTATATATTTGTATGTACTTGTTGCTGTGGGTTATGTATGTAACTAGCTCCTGTGGTTAGTTTTTTTCAGTCTGTCCTCAGACACAAAAGATCAACAAACCCTGATTTAAAGTAATAATTTTCTTGTTTAAGCACATTTGCTTGAAACACATTTTGCTTGGTTGAAGTAAGAAATAGCTGCTATTTATCTCCCACTTGACCACCAGTGCCAGAGAAGGAAGAGTGAAGGGGAAGTGCATTGTGAGCTTGAAGTTCAGGCGTGCAGCAGAAACAGGGCTGCGTCAGAATATGTCAGAATAATAATACTGCGGATGTTAGGAGAACATGACACCAAATTTAATCTGAAGCTGAACAAGTTCAAATTTTCTAATGGGCCAGCACAACTAACTTCACATTTGTATAGAATTTTAGTAAAAACTGTCATTAATGTGCTTAATTCTGAACAGAAATAAGTTCTAGTAATTTTACATTACATTGTATTTCAATATTTGACAATATTTTAGTTATCTAGAAGTTCAATGTAAACACCTTTGTTTACTCATAGGTGTATGACATCTATTAATTGATATTAAATTCATAGCAGTGCTCTCCTGCAGAAGATACTGTTAAAATCAGATTATGTTTTTAAAATAAAAATAACTGGAAGAGGCATGTCCCTGCATGTGATGTTTTGAATCTCTGGGTTTCCTTATCCCTAAAAAAGAAAAAGAAATACACGGGACTTAATAAAAATAAAGTATAAATAAATATAAAATAAAAGCATAAATAAATGGACCCTGTAAATTTGGTAGCAGAATGCATTATGAACAAATGGAGTCCAATTTCATCAAGAAACAATTATATTTTTCTTCAGGCCAGTTATGATGACAACAGATCCATGAATTTAAAAATCGTTGAGGTGTGATGATCAGATAAAATGGCAAAACAAGTTCACAGGTAAGAAATTCTAAAACATCCCCTTCTTGCTAATTTTTCCACTGCCTTAATGCATTCCAGAGACTACTCTTATCTTTTCTGTGCAATACTCTTATTCACCTACACTAGAGTTGTGCTAGGTATCAGTGAATATTATCTTAATTTCCCCCCTTTCTTTCAGTTAAAGAAGAAACACAAACACTTGGCCACCTTACAAGAAAAGGTAACAGTGAGTAAGCTCTTCAACTTTTTTACAACTTGTCTGAGGCCCATCTAGTCTGCCTTCCAATATCAGATTGTGTGAATGATAGGGCAGTGACTTCCTTAGCATTATTCCTGGCAAAACATTTTGGTGTCAGCCCATAGGATGGATCCCTAACCTTATATATTAACTGGTTATAAGCTTAGATATTGCTGCTCTGTTGTCGATGGAAATTCCAGTGAAATGGTAGATCGTCTGTGTGAATTGGTTTATACTGAGAAGGAAAATTAGCTTTCAGTTCACAACTTGTGAGAATGTAAGTTTAATGGAAACAATTGCATGTTGCCCTTACATGCAAGTCTTCATCACTGCCACATGAGGTGGTGAGGAGACAATCAGATTTTCCCAGTAACCAGCTCAGCTACAGAAAGAAAGGGAAGAATTGGGTCAAGATTCCCACCCTTCCAGAGTATTGTCCTGTTTTTTCACAAGTTGTTAGGAAAGAAAATATGAATGAGAGAAAGAAATTTCTTTTCCCTTGTATTGCTCTGCCCTGTAGCAATAACAGGCCAAAATGAAACTTGTAAGTCACAGACAGGAAAAGACTAAACG
Source organism: Aspidoscelis tigris stejnegeri (assembly GCA_023333525.1). Classification (NCBI taxonomy): domain Eukaryota; kingdom Metazoa; phylum Chordata; class Lepidosauria; order Squamata; family Teiidae; genus Aspidoscelis; species Aspidoscelis tigris. The sequence continues at coordinate 3,534,246 of JALMGA010000010.1, forward strand.
AGCAAGACCCATCCACAACAAATAAATACCTAAATGGCCAAGCCTTCCTCAGACATTATGTGCCATGCGTGTATTAGAGCTTCTGCAAAGTGAAGTTCCCAAGGTCTTAAAAAGGGAGGAGAAAGAGAGGCCTCTAGTCCATAACAGAAGGAAACAGTGAATAAATGGACACCACCAGAACAGAGGGAGGAGACACTAGAAGCTCCTGTCTAGCAAGTGGGTGAATGACTTCACCTGCCTGAGAGCTGTGATTTCAGCAGGGGAGATTGGCAGCAAATAAGTAGTGATGACAGAGATGGAGGGGCCCTCCTAGAGGACTCAAAGTTCAGGCAACGTCTATATTTTTCTTCAGTGCTGAGGTGGAACAGGAAAGCAGAGCAAGAGGGGTGGGCAAAGGAGGGACAGAAGTGTTCAAGGTGAGAAAAGAGTGGACTTGGTTGTAGCTGGTCAAAAGATAACCAAATTAACATGACAATGAGCCGTGGAACTTTAAAATCCTTCAGATAGCACCTAAGCAGGTTTATCACAATAGTAAACATGTAACAATTTCTGATGTCAAGCTGGTTGTTGCACTTGGTCATTCCAGCTCCCTCTTCTAATTAAAATAATTTCAGGTACAATCACATAAGATATCCTTTATTGAAAGCAAGCTAGCTCCGGGCAGCTATTGAACGCTGTTTGCTTATTTATATGGCTCATTGCAGAAACAGCAGGGAAGAAGTAATTATTGCTGTAGTATTGCTACTTTTGTATCCAATCTGGGTGTCTCTGTGTTTTCCTATTGTGAAAGGCTGTTAAATATTGCTTCCTTGTTGTTAGAACACTGTAGCAAAGAGGGAGACAGAACAAGGGGTGGGAATACCGTAGCTGTGGTTGCAGCTGTTCACTTTTAAAAGTGTATTTTTTCCCTTTGTATTAGCATAAGCATAGCTCCATAGCTAGCCAAATATGCTCTCTGTGCCCTTCCAGCTTTCAATACAGCATAATAGCATGCATACATATATTAACGGAAAATGAGCTGATCCATATCAATCTTAACTACACTGAAGTGAGTTTAGGCTAATTTTTAGTAAGGAAAGCTGACTCCATTTGACTTTCTAACCAGCAAAATTTTGCTTAGACAATATATTTATGCTTTGCTGTCTTACAATGAGATCACTTAGAGCAGTTCTTTCAGTGGTTTGTATACCAGACCACCAACGGTGCTAGAAGTCTTCCTTCTGCACACTGGTGTGGTTTAAGAGAGGGCCCCTCTCCTGCTAGTATACTCCATCTGCAGAGAACAGTGTAGAACACACCAGAAGGTCCCCAATGGCAGCTTGGTCTGGTGTACTGGTTGACCTTTTCTGAGATTTACCTGTGTTCTAGGGGGTGGCATACTAGACCACAGAGACATGCCTTGGTGGTCCATTATATTACAAGACATATTGTCCCAATGGGTCCCTAAGACCTTTGGAGCCTCCCCTCCCCACTGCACCAGCTCTTGTTCCAGTCCAGGAGCCATCTAGTCCAGCAGAATCTGGTCTACTTGGTCTATTCCACTAAAGGTAAGTGTGAAAAGGCCCTATTTTCACTGACCTTAAACCCTCTGTCCATATGATGCATGCCAGTACCAGCCTAGGTTAAAGGGCATTTTGGTCTGCCTGTTTTTAAGTGGCGGCAGTGGAAACCATCAGAATTGCACAGGAGGAGGAGAAATGTTTCTTCATCTTTCTTGATCTGATCTGGGGCCTTGCTTAAACACAACCACTGCTACAATCAGGTAGTTGCTGAGGTGTGGGAAATGAATGCTTTCACAGCATTTGTTCCTCACATTAACAATACTCAGATCTGTCAAACATTTAATGGTTAAATGTGGTCAGAAACAAATTACAATGCACTAGGCTTCAAGGTTATAGCTGTTTGTACCAATGCCATTTCCCACGTTAGAAGTGGAGGATGTCTAAGCAGATAATCATAACATGTAAATTTCTTGTTTGGTGTTTTGATAAAAATATACAGCTGGCAAAAAGGCCAATGATACAATTCTAAAATTGGGCCATGTGTTCTGATTGGCTACATGCATATTAGGGAAGCCTCAGTTCAAAACTGGAAGGGGAAAAGATTTATACTTTCTTTTGACATGGATCTGAGAGCCTGCACTGCCTCCTGGTGGATTTGGCACAGAGGGACAGAACCAATGTAGGTAGAGGAAAACCTTTGTTTTCCTTTGTGTTCTGTACATTTCTAGGTTTCTGTCATTCTTGCATTTGAACAGCAAGCTTTGTCCACAAAATATTTTCTTTCCTTCTCCTATGGGATCTCCAATCTCACTGAAAAAAAATCACTCAAAGGATTGGAGGGGTTCTTGAGCAGTGTCTACTGTGTTGCACCAAAAGGAAAATTCTTGAAATGAGGCAAACAAATATACAAACACTTCTTAGAAGAATCCTCTTATCTTTGGAAGAGACATTTTGGGCAAATTAGACTGAAAGAGTTGCAAGAGTCAAAAGTGGTTTTTCCCCCCGACTATTTCTCCTTGCTCGAAAAAATGAAAATATTATTTCCTATATATGTGCAAGAAAGAGAGGGAGGCAAGCAGATTTTTGTGCTAAATATAAAACTACTGTATTTTTATTAATAAATGTAATATAATCCATTGCTATTATGGGGTGTTTTTCCACTGTCACTAGAAGTACCCATTAAGTACCCATTAATGGGTACTTAATGGGTACTTCTACTGACAGTGGAAAAACACCCATGGTGTCACTGTTCACATTTTCACTTACCAGGTTTGTGTTTTTATGCATCATTTTATTATACTAACAAAAATTTTCAGTTATAAGGTATTTAATATGCTAAAGGAATTCTATTCCTCCTTTCCCCAGATGATGGACCATATGTATTACTTCAACTGAAAAATCTGGTCTGGTCTGTATCACCTTAAATCTTTTATGTTATTTTTGATATGCCATTGTTAACCTTCTGTTTTATTGAGTTACAATTCTTTTTCCTATGTATTTGACATTTAGGGTGATTTTTTGGGAGCAACTTGGAATGGGCTTGGAAAAATATATTTTTTCTCATTTAAACAAATGGAATAACTGTTTTAATTTTTTGGATTTTTGCTTTAAGTTCCCTTTTACAGAATGGATCAGGATGGAGGGAATTAGTGTACTTTTTAATACAAATGATTTTGTCAACCTGAGTAAATGGTTATGCATGCAGCAGCAACTATAGACTTTAGTAAAATAAAAAATTAAGAAAACAGACATCAGAAGGATAGAGCCCAGAACTATCTCTTATATCTATATTGAATACTTCTTTATAGCAGGGAAGACTGTGAACCCAATGAAACGACAACTCAGAGCTGAAAGTATTTTCTCATTTGGGCTAGTGCTATGAAAACATTACCATAATTATGCAAGTTCAATTGTAATGTAATGTAATAGGAATTGTTTTGTCTTTCAGAAGAAAACTGCCCTTATCACTCCACAAGCCTGAAAAACTATTTCACAATGGACATAGATGACGAAGAGAATATGAGTAAGATGTGTCTATTACATGGTGTTAAGATGTATTACTGTTTCTATAGAGTTACTACTGCAGTTATGTATCTTTTTCTAGTTAGTCATCTTTTGCTTCGAATCTGTGATAAAATCTTCCTGTTTTTCCTTTATTGTACTAAATGAAGTGAATGCTTATTAAGCTGCTTTTGCAGAACATAGCCTCTTGCTTTCCTTAAGCTTAGAAATTGTTCCAGTGGATTTGCTATTCGATCCTATACTCTTACAACATGCTTTGATTTTGGTGATATTTATTTGGCCAGTGGCTAAACAGAGCACATGATATTGCCTCCTTACATATACCAGACACTCTGCTCATCTCTTGAGAGTGGCATGGCAAGTCATACATGGGATGTATTTGTATAATATCTCAAGATATTATCTTCTATCACTTTGTAAAAGTTTTCATTCTGGGATTTTTGTTTTGCTTTTTTTTTTTGCATTCCAATGAATGAACATGTCAGTAGTTCTCTATATCTGATATAGCTTTACTCCTAGCTGCCTGATGGTGCTTTCCCAGCAGTTGTGCCACCCAGCTTATTGGACTGTTATTGGCCAGCCATGGACAGCCACCAGCCAGGAAGAAAGTCAACAAATGAGCAAAGCACAACCAAAGAGTCAACACTGATGTTTGCATTTTTGTGCTTCTCACCTCAGAAGTCATCTTGTCTGCTATATATTGTCTGTATGCCCTCAGTGTCATGGTGGCAGCTGGAAAAACACAGCTGGGAATCAGCGGGGATGATTGCAATATTCTCTTAGCTATTTGAGGCTCTCAGTCTAGTGCAATGTTTCTCACCATGGGACACCATGGGGGAACTGTAGAGTCTACTAATGTAATGGGGACCTAGGCAAGTCAGCATTATTTGTGCAGCACTCCCTCTCCCACCACAGAAGGTCCCATGGAGCAAGTCCCCTTAGGGAAGTGAGAAGGCCAGCTGGGGAGTGCTGTCTTGCTGTGTCCGTTCACTACAGAAATGATGGAGAGTGAATGTAATGTGCTCCCTCCCCCTAGTTACAGATGGGTCTGAAGTTGCTTTCTGCTGAAGGCAGTTTGAGAGTTGCATTTGGAGGCAAATTTTGCTTCAGAATGAGTGGTTTGGGGATGTCTTGAAGGTAATATGTGGGTTAGCTTCTCCTTGAAGATGCTTTCAAACTGAGCCCAATATCCTTGGGGAGAAGGCTCCTTGGTGAAATGCATCCCCATGGTATTTTCCTGTTGCTATTGTCCCTCCACTACAGTGGATCTAACAAATGCACGTTCAATTCCGAATTAAGTGTCCCCATGGGGCTCAGCAAAACGCGCATTTAAAATGCACTGACCGTCCCCAAGGAAGCGTCTTTTGCTTACCCGCATCTTTTTCTCCCTGCACCTCGCTGTTTCATTTGGTGCTTGTGCGATCGTGCACTCATTCACAAGTCCAAAAGAAAAATTTACAAGTTCTCTGTTTGTCTCCCCCAGCCAGTGATCTTGCCTCATACACTTTCACTTGCCTCATACACTTTCACGTGATATAAGCAATTTGTTACAATGTATCTTGCTGTTTCTCTTTGTGATTGGAATGCCTGCCTACTGTTTTCATATCATGAATGCTGGCTGTGGATGAGAGGCAAAAAAAAAAAAAAGAGAGAGAGAGAGAGAGAGCTCGCCGCCTCGGAGAGAAGCCCTGCCGCTTTTGCCACGGAGCGTCTCCATGCAAAATGTTGCTCTGAATACCCGCGTCTTCCTGGAAAGTGCGCTTGCAGTCTTCTTTAAAGGGCTGTTTTTTTGTAGCACATTTTCCTAATTAGCGGTGCTGGAAGCCTGGATAAAAGCCGTGCATGGGGGTGCTCTGCAACAAAAGATTTTCAGCGGGCTTTAAATTACATGGGGATGCACCCATTGTCTTACCTACTTCTGTAGGTGTGTTACAGAAACAAATGTTTCCTCTACATGCACATTATTTATTTATTATATTTCTATCCCACCCTATACCTGAAGGTCTCAGGGCAGGTCACAATAAAGTAATAATAACACATGGCATTTCTAGTATCCATACAGAACCATGGGCCTGTTTGTACTTGGCCGTATTCTGGAATATATCTTAGGATAGGAGTCTGTTGTCTGCATGCTAATGCAGACTGGCAGATCTCATTTAGGGCCTGCTGTAGCCTGCACTAGCATGTGGACAGCAAGTCCCTATTCCAGAATATAATTGAGAATAAAGCCAAGTGCACTACTAGAGGATCCTCAAAACTTTTCCTGTGTGAATATCATTTAATATGATTTAGTTTGTTTTCTTTTGAGAAACTGGGAGGATTTATGTTGGAAAAGCAAGAAATTATGATGCAGAAGTATAGATCAGGAATGAGAAGAATGTGCACAGTGTCTTACTGCTCATCCTCTGAAAACAATTTGATCAGTTCTTAGCCATTTTCTTTTTTTTAAAGACATTTCTGCACTTGCCTGTTGTTCCAGAACAAGCTGTTTTTTCCACTTTGAACTAGTACTGTCCCAGGCCAGAACTCACCTTCTTAGTAATAGCCCCAGTCTATGGAGTAGCCTTTCCCCTGAGATGTACCAGGAACCTTCCTGTATACATTCAAGAGTTCAATAAAGGTGCATGATTAACCCTGGCTTGTTTAGACTGGGCTGACCAGGACAGTCTGGACAGACTAGTTAAACTGCTTCAAGTGAGGTAGGTGTGGAAAACAGCCTTAATTAAGTAGTTAAAAAAACAACAGTAGTAACTGCTGCCATTAATGGTGGGCAGAAAACTAGGTAGCTGCTGCCCATAATGGTTGGCAGGAAACCTAGTGGGGCAGGAAACTAGGTAGCTAAAAGGAAATTGTACCAGGAGTTATCATAGATAGATTTAATGGTGAGTTAAACTCTGTAGTCTTGGAGTTCTGGGTAACCCACGTGAAGCATGACTCTACCAAGCCCATTGGTAGCACTGAATTGAGATGCTTGAAGGTTGGCATAGTGAACTCAAACTCTGAGCTATGAGATGTGGTAGCATATTGTCCAACTCTGCCCTCACAGGCCAGCTGCTGCTGTGGATAATCGTACATCTTTTTTCTTTTCTTTGACTGCACCCAGTGTCAGTGTCAGAGGGATATGGTTCTGATTGAAACCTGCTCTTTGATCTTTTTTTGGTGCATAGAGGAGCAATGTGCATTTGGGGAGATCTAAAGGAGGCTTCCAATTGGAGTGTCACTGTTCCCCTCCTTATGATACACGAGTCACTCCTGTGTTGAGGTCCAACTAATTAAACCCTCTCACTTTGGTCTCATATGTTCACAAAGGTTGTGCACAAAGGGCACCGTTAAAAACTTTGCTTTTCAAAGGGGAAGGTGTCATTTTGAGCATGTCAGATTACCTATTTTTCTGAATTCTGTTAAGAAATTGCAGATTTTCATCACTCACTATCTTCAGCAACATGCTACTCTTATAATCTGATCATCTGTATAATCTTTGAAATTACTATATCTTAATTATGTGGAAACCCTTTATCTATCATGAGTAACAGAAATTACAATAGGGAGGTTTTTTTAGTAACACAGTTACCAAATAACTTTTTTCATGGCTTTTTTTTCATAATAGTACCCTTAGATGAAATACCTTTATTTTTCAAATACCAGCTCAAAGAATATCTTTCTTTACCGAAATCAAATCAAATGTATATACTGCCACTATTCTTTACTTTCATGATTATGCTTCTGTAAACAACCACACAGGCAAATACTGATACAGCTACGACATGTACCAAAAATACACTGTTGCAGTGCTGATGGACAGCACAGAAAAAGGATGTATTATATGTTACTATATATACCTTTAAATTTCAGGAAGAATAGAAAGAGCCCTCTGTTTGTAGGTTAGGAACATGCATCAGATGTCCCTTTTGACTTTTTAACTTTTACTGGCACTGACCATGGAGACAGATGTGCAAGGGAGCTGATTAGTTTGATTCACCCTACTAAAAATTCAAAACTATCTTTCCTTTTTCTTTTCTGCAGAGTTTATAATTTTGTATGGGCCACCGCTGCTCATTTTATTCAAAGACCAACTTTGATATGGTTGCTCTAACATTATTTTACAGTTTATTATTTTAAAAGTTCACATCTTGCATAATGTTATGTAGTTTCTTACTCTAGCTCCTAAGAACTGGTTCTAATCCTTCTATGTATGGTGTATGGTATTAATCCTAAATGTTTTGGTCTAAAGCCTTACATCCGCAGCATGAACCTGCATGACTTATTTGTGGTACCAGATGGGTCTATCTCTGAAGCACGGACATCACATTTTTCTTGCATGTGCTCATGTTATCTCTCACCAGGAAAAAATCATAGAGGTCAGTTGAGCGACCTCTGTGCTGTGTTAGTAAAGTAATACCTCAAAAGAGAATTAAGTATATACCTGCCCTTCATAGTTTCTTGCTTCTGCTCAGTTTTGAAAAAAAATGTTTAGGCATTTGCAACTCCATACTCATTCCATATAAATGTATTATGCACTTGCTTCTGTATGCATCCATATATGTATATCTGCAAAGTTTACATAGCTGAATGGATGAGAACTTGGAGGAATGACTTTCTGAATCTATTAAATTGGGGAAAAAATACAATCAGTTCACTGATTGAAATGGAACAAACTATTTTTGAAAATCCATGTACGTTTCCCTTATCAAAACGGCCATGTCCCACTCCCCAGTTGAGTGTAAAATTCAGTAAAGTCATTTTGTGCTATTAATATTATTTTAGGATATTAGCTGAAGTGCTGAAATAGGAGCATAATCTCCAGGGAAAACTGATGCCTTTGCAATGCTTTGTTTCTTGTGAGCATGATCCTTTAAAACAGCAATATCTTTGTGCATGCATGCACTAACCCTTCATTTTTAAATAACTTGCATTTTTTCATAAACTTGGTGATACTATGCAAAGAACTGTGTTAGAACATACATAGAACTTTCATAGCTGTTATTCCACAGAGGCACTCTGACAAATCTTCTTGTCACATGTGTCTGTTTATAGTCCTCTGCAAGCTGGGAGGCAAATGGTTTCAAATTTGTTCTGTGCAACATTTCAAATTCTTCACTGTTCCCTTGAGTGTGTTAAGCATCCTAATTAGGATCATAACTGAAGAGAATTGTTCTGTTTCAGTGATTTCAGGAATCAGCTTTTGTACTTAGCTTAGAAACAAAACAGAAAACCTCCAAAACAGGGTAGATCCCCCCTCGTAGAACCACTGCAACCAAAAATATTTACATGGATGTACTGGTTCTGAAATTCCTGTATCTATATGGATTTACTGTGAAGTTTTTCATCTGAAGTAAAGTTTAGGATTTTAATTGTCTTTCTGAGGAAACAGTTCTTAGAAATATGAAAATTCTCTTACAAGCATTATAATTGTATGCTTTTACAAACTATATTACAAACATTTATTTCTTGTCTTTTTAACCTGTATATTTTTATCCAGCCTTTTCTAATTTTCTGTTCTTTTGAGCACCGAAAGGAGTAACCTATCAAGCTTTTGCTGGAGGATGTTATAAATGAAAATTTAATAATCATTCCATCAGCTTTGTCAACTGGGTGAAGTGGTGTGTGCATTTAATTTTTGAATTTCAGACACATGCAAATTGAAATATTTAACTGCACTGTTCAGAAGAGCAAATTTTGAGTTGTGATTATGACTCCTTTACAGCATGAAAATATTATGGAATTTGAATCTTTGCAGCATGCAAAAATTCATCCAGCACAATTATATATTTTAAAATAAATCATATTTCATTTCACTGGTTCATGAATAGAGACAGAAGTAGGGCAGAATAAGTGAAAGAAAAAAAGAAAAAAAGGGAAGATGGATCTCTTGTACCTTGTCATCTGAGATTTAAAAAAGAACACACAGTCTAAAATAATAAACAAACACCAAGTTCAGAATGCAGATTCCGTTTCTCCATCTTCCTGAAAACAACAACAAAAACTTTCACTTAATTGTAGTTTCGACCCTGCTGATGAGGAGCACCTATTCTGGACCTACTTAAAAGAATTTAGTATCTATATTAAGACATATTTTAGAAAAGGAATACCTGTATTACAGTACTATGAAGTCTCGAAAGTCCAAAGGTCCTATACAAAATGTGGCAACAAATATAGGCAAACATTTAGTGGGCATTCAGGTTTGTTCAGAGGAGCTTCAAAATAGTAGATTTGTGTCCCTGTCAAGTGCTGCCCTGAAACCAGTATCCTTTCTTTGAATAAGTGAATGCTAATTGGTCTGAAGTGCTAGGGATGACACATAAGGACTGATAATTCATTTATGATGAAAGTATTCCTTTTGAAAAATTAAACCATTTAACTGTTGGTAAGAAGAACTGAAAGCAACTATGAAGCTGTTTTGCATCTTTTCACAATCAGTTGGTCCAACTTTATTTTATGTAATCATTTACATTCCACCTCTGTCCAAGAAAGCTATCCCTAGCTTCATTTTTTTTAGTAATCTGTAAAAATATTAATGACTTGTGATACTAAGGCAACTTCTGTTAACAGTAATTTCTGAAAGTGTCCCAAAATTCATCTCACTAAGAAGTAAGAAGACTGGATTATATACTCCCATTAAAAAGTATTTTTGAAATATTCATTCAAAAGAGCCATATCATGAAACACACATTTGGGGGGCACAGGGAACCACTAACTATGGGTTGCTGGTGGTTCAGTGAATCTTTGTTGAAGGGCAGCTGATGGATGGTGGTTTCTTACTCCTTAGGAACCTGACCCAGATTCCAGTTCAATGTATAATTAGTATTATTCCTCACAGGACAGTTGTATGTTAGGTGGTATTGTTGAACTTCTTGTGTCTTTCTTTGCAATTCCTTCTGATCGGCAACTCTACTTCTGTGCAAAAGTCTTCACTCTGGAGAAACAACGGCCATGGTCACACCTTAACTTTAAACCATTTTCAGGTCTGCTTACAGTTTTTCATCTCTATCCATTTTATTTGAGGACTGTCCATTTAGGAAAGTTCAAATGGAGGGCGGAAAGTTCACAGATAAAGCAGAAATCAAAAGATGTGAGCAGTCAGACCTGAAGATGGACAGAAAGAGTTTTAAAGTGAAGGTGTGACCACGGCTAAAGAATAATAGCTTTCCCTCTGTTTTGCCATCATTGCTGCTGTTCCAGTAATTTTTACATCACACATCCTAGGCAAAATTAAAATTGTGAGTCCTATTCCTGATGTCTGAAGTGTAGTGAGGGTTACCATTCACTCATTGGAAGCAGAAGCTGGGACAAGATTTTGTGCACCGTAGCAAAGTTTGAAAATTATATATACCCATACTCATATTGAACATACAAGGTGCTTCATTTGGGGGCTAAAAACAGTATTTTATTTCCAATGTAGATTTGTATGACACGGAGAACAGAATTATCTGATGCAATATTAAAAACATATTCATAGACCTTATCAAGTTGTCTCCAGTTTCACTTATGTGCCTCCTTTGCCATAGGTGGGCCCTCTTACGTGCTAAGCCCTTTGGCTTTGTCTCAGTGAGCGCACTAGGCACTTTCCCACTTTATTGGCCCTGTGCTCATTTATGGCAAAATCTCCTCAGTTTTCTGGCAGTATCTTTGGCCATGTGGTGGAGCAGCAGTTTGTGAACATTAGAGATTTTAATGAGGTTCAATATAAATGGGAACCTGCCAGCTGAGAAATGAACAGGGCATTTTGCAGTGTGAGGAAATCCTTTTTCTTGCTGTGATTTGACTGGCTCAGGGAATGTGGATTGCCTGCAAACATCATTTGAGTCCATTCTCTTATTCCTCCTCCTATTCTCTGAGTCATCCTGAAAGGGGAACGAGAAGGGGAATTGTACTCAGCAGATAAGGCACCTTCTGTCACTTGCTCTTGATAGGCTAGCAACTAAGTCCTTTCAGGTCTCCCTTAGTCTACAGAATTCTTGGCCTTAGCACAGAGACCTGGAGGGTGAATGGCCTCCAAAACCATGTTTCTGGGAGTGTGCCTGAGTAGTTATGGTTAATTAGTAGTTAGACATGTTTTCTTCTCCTGCCCTGTTGTTTCCCCAGTTTTTGCCTTCAGTATCCAAAGATGGTTGCTGAAAGTTAGAAAAATATCTTGGCTACTTTTAAGTTCATTAGAAAGATTATGGTTGAATCTCTCAAAAATTTGCTAATAAGGATTCTTAAACATGACAGTGATGGAGTATGGGTAAATATACAGTAATTCAGAACTGTCTGAAATCCCATTTTCTCAGTCATGGAGCATAAGAAGAACTTGAATTTATTTCTCTAACTTGTATTTATGTCTTGCCTTTCTTCCAAATAGCAGTGAATAGTATTCTCTCATATGGCCATATATGTGTGTTTCTTCAGAAAAGCTTGAAATAGAAATGTAGCATTGGACACTGCGTTCCAGTGGCGTGGATTGCTAGTGTGGTTCTGCTTCCTCTGGTGTCTTAGTAAATACACATACCCTTTTGACTTTTTCATATTCACTTTTTGGATAAAGTGCTAACCCATGCCTATTTGTTAGGTGAAGGAATAGAGAATGATTTCAACAGCATTAAATTTCTGTTTTCCTTAAAATTACTGTATCTATGTGCCCAAACCTGGAATTATGTTTTATCTCTGTGGTCCCCTTGGTAATGAGTTATCTTCATGTTGTGGTTTATGGAGGTGGGGCAATTTTGCACTTCCCTTCCCGTCCCCTGGAAGGGAAGGAAGCACAATCACCCAATGTTGACTAGTGTTTGCACTTGAGAGTGCTAGTTGCTTACAGCCTAAGCCCTGCATGATCGGTCACTCACCTGTGACCCATCCCGGGGCCGGTCCTCTTTAGGGTACCGCCAACTTGAGTGTGGCACCCTCCAATACTGCGCTGTCCGGGAAAGCTGCCAGCACACTCACAAAAACACAGCACTGATAAGAACGACTCACTTGTCCAGGTAGTTTATTCAGCAGCAGAGCAACGTAGTCCAGAGAGCAAAGGTCAATAAACAGTCCGAGTTCAGGGTTTCAGAGAGCAATACCACGGTCCAGTCCGGAGTCAAGATAGCCAGGTAATCCAGGTCAGATAGTGCAGCTTTCTCAAAAAGGAAACCAATAACTTCTGACAAAGGGCTTGGGTGTCTGCCCTGTGTTTTTAACTTTGCAGACTCAGTTCACAGGTGCAGGTGATCAGCCTGTCTCTGGGCAAGCCTTTTCGATCTTCTTAACCCTTGCTTCTCTGCTCTCCTTTGCTTAAAGCTGGGGATCTCTAGGCTCTGTTGTTCCATGTCTCCCCCATCCTGCACTTCTGCTGTGGCAAGGCTGGGCTGTTGAACCCCAGGCTCCAATGGGGCTGAGGGGTCAGAGCTGGGTCCTGGCATCACCTCAGGTTCCTCCTGTACCTGAGGAAGTGAGTCCTCCTCATCCTCTGAGTCCTCTATCCGGCTGACCATGACATGCGCATGCATCAGCAAGATTGCCGTGACAATGCTAGTGCTCTGCTCAGTCATGTCAGGAGGGCAACAGAGCTGCCATCCCACTTGCATGGCAGCTGGGTTGACTTCATCGTCTAGCTGAAGAGCAAATGCTCCCCAGCTGGACACGATCAGGTAAGTAGGGGTAAGGGAGCACCTGGAAGCTGTAACAGCCAGATAGGTATAGATGTTCTTCCCCAGATGTTGTGTAATTCTTGACCATGGGCTAAAGTGCGAAAAAGCCTCTGGTTTAAACTGATCATGGGTGGAACTAGTTTATGAATATTATTAAATCGAGTTTTAGCCCTATGAGCATGAATCAGCATATGCCTCAGTTTCTTCTCCTTTTCCATGTAGGAAGGACTTCTAGCATTACAGTTTCAGTGAATTCAGATTAGTTAACAAGCTAGTTTAATAACGCATGATTTAGAACATACTGGGCAATTTTTTCTAAGTCATCATGGTTTAAGGTTATAAGTGACAACTATCTGTGTAAACCTCAGCCTTGGTATCAGAAAAATAACAAATGCTAAAGTAATTTAGCTATCATAAGAGGTATAAAACAGGTTTTAGAAGTCTATAATTTGAGTTATGCAGGTTGCTGAATTTTCTCAACTATAGATGCATTTTGTTAGCCATTTGCTTCTATAGGATAATGCATCCGATAACATGAGTTATCTTTTATGATGGCCCTGTGCCCTCTGATATTGAAAGTTAATGAGATACTACAAGGACAAAAATGGGTTCCAAAACTGCCTGCTACTGGTTCATTTATTTTCATTTTGAAGTTGAGAAAGGTACTTTTATCTTCTGTGTGTGCAGCACAAATTTTTCTTTGTCTCATAACTTACCATTGAAATGTTTAATGTTATATTCTCTGGCTTATAAATCTATAATCTGCCTAATGAAGTTACTAAATTTTGAGCACGCATCACTTGACCAGTTGCAAAGATAGATAAAGGAATCTGTAAATTTTACATTTACAAGGTCCTGCAACGAAGGCATTGTCAGTTACTCTTTCTGGGCACCGCAGGTTCAGGCAGCCCTGAGGTTAAAGAGAACCGCAACATGGACAACATTTCACCTAAAGATGGGAGTATGCAAAGTGTCGGGGAGGGGAATCAGCTCTCCAATGGTGGTGGTACTGGCAACAGGAAGCGACCGTTGGAAGAAGGGAACAATGGGCCTTCCAAATTCCGCCCAAAGAAGAGAAAGAAGACACCAGGGCCGGTCTTGCCTAAGAATGCCTTGATGCAACTGAATGAAATCAAACCTGGTTTGCAATACAAACTCCTCTCACAAACAGGGCCAGTTCATGCTCCTATTTTTGTGATGGCAGTAGAAGTTAATGGACAGGTATTTGAAGGTTCTGGCCCTACAAAAAAGAAAGCAAAGCTGCATGCAGCTGAAAAGGCTTTGAGGTCCTTTGTTCAGTTTCCAAATGCCTCTGAAGCACATCTAGCAATGGGAAGGACTCTTTCAGTAAATACAGATTTCACCTCCGACCAGGCAGATTTCCCAGACACACTCTTCAATGGATTTGAGAATCCAGGGCAGTCTGATCTTTCTTTTTATTTGGATTCCAATGGAGATGGTGCTTTTAGTTCCAGCACTGACTACAGCTTATCATCTCCTGTGGCTGGTAGCCTCATCCAGTCGTCTCTCCCTGCTCCATCACCATACCCATCAACAAGTGGGAAGAACCCAGTCATGATACTAAATGAACTTAGGCCGGGGTTAAAGTATGACTTTCTGTCTGAAAGTGGAGAAAGTCATGCAAAGAACTTTGTGATGGCAGTATCAGTGGATGGGCAGACATTTGAAGGATCTGGAAGAAACAAAAAACTCGCAAAAGCTCGGGCAGCCCAATCAGCTCTTTCATCCTTGTTTAACATGCAGCTGGATCAGACACCATCTCACCAACCTATTCCTAGTGAGGGACTTCAGTTACACCTGCCACAGGTGAGAAGAACATCAGCATGATCTTTATTTCCTTTACATTTTAAATGAATGTTTGAGTTGAAATGCCCTAACGTGCATTGAGAAAATGTTATATTCAATGACACTGCTCTAGTAATAGAAAGTTTACCATTACTGACAAATTGTATCTTCAGTAATTCGTCATTCTCCATGCAACATTCTGCTCCTATCACTAGATGCTCCAGGGAGTTTCCCAGCCATCTGCAGCAGAATGGTGTAAGGGGAGAGTGGGAGGAAAATGGTTGAAACTACATTTGCTTCATGCTTTGCTATCCAAGAGCTTTTTGTCAGCTAAGGGAGACCCAGAAAACTTCACCCTTCATGAGAAAGCAAAGTCTATGGTCACACCTTCACTTTAATCCTTCTTCAGTCCATCTTTGGACCACACAATTCGTACCTTTTTAGTCCATTCTGTTTTATTTGTGGACTTTCCTCCCTTCATCATACTTCCCGAGTCCTGATTTTTACAGGTCTCAAGCCATTATAGAGGGTAAGGCTATTTTGCACTCACTTCCATTAATCCAGATTTAGAAGGTCTGGATCTTTGAAATCCCGTCCTCACTGAATCCCATCCTAGAAGATCAGCATCTTGGTGAGGGCCCCATTGGGTGTGATTGGGGAAGAGGACTAAAAGGGTCTGAACAGTACTATAGTGTGTGTATACTGCATGAATTTGCCTTCAGAATGTTTATCCTGTCAGAGCACAGGGGGTATTGTGATGTTGAGGAGGGGTGGAGATTTTTAAAAGTTTCATAAAGGAGTCTCAGGATGGGAACAGAAAAGTATGAGCACAGCAACCCCAACTGAGGATGAACTAAGGCAGGATTATCAGCTATTGGGTGTGGTTGGAGTTAGTGTGTTTTAAGTCCTGTTTCTTAATAAGAGGGACTATTTCAGCAAGGTGTAACCACAGCCAAGGTTGATTAATCTCTTATATGGTATCCATGGAAAAAAGGCTTCAGATAAGGAATGATCTGTATGAGCCCATTCAGTTATGTAAAGTACAGCTGTATTCTGTGTGGCTACTATTATTTTGTGTAAGATTGCTGTACACCAAAATAACCACTGATAGTTTATCCATTAGGCACAATTTCCATATATTCTTACAGCGACCTTGGTCACCTTCTAAAAGTTTGAGCAAAGAAAGTTTGAGTGTATGTACTTGGGCATACTCTTCTATCAGCTATTCAAAGCTGGATTGAAGTCTGCCTTTTATCTACTTGGTCAGGCCAATAGTTCACATCTTTTTTTCCCTTTATCTTGATAGAAGATAATAATTAGACATCCCAAATGAAAGAAATATATATATCCAAGGCCCATCTACATCTAAGTTTTAATCCAGCTTCTATGTACTTTGAGAACACATCAGCAAAGTGTCAAATTCTGAAAATCATTAACTCAGAAAATCCACCTTTTGGTTAGATAATATAGAAAGTGGACTGAAAGTGGATTAAAAATGGGCCCAAGATGAGCAAGAACTGAAAATCCATTGTATAATATAGCACTTAGATTATATCCTGTTTTTTATCTATGCATAATTCTTCATGACATGAGGCAAATTGTGAATTGTGGTGTGTGACTAAACATTGCATCTTACTACATGAACAAATCCCAGAAAAGATCTTGTAAATGACAGGAGTCAGAAAGAGCCTGTCTACATGGCACTTTTTTGTTTCTCTATTGTCCCTCTATTGTCCCTCTATTGCAGCAGACTTTAAAAATGCTGTTCAATTCCGAATTAAGCATCCGCATGAGGCTCAGCAAAACGCGTGTTTAAAACGCACCTACCGTCCACACGGAAGCGTTTTTCTTTGCCCGCATCTTTTTCTCCCCGCCCCCTCTCTGGTTGATAGGGTGCCGGCAAGAACAGGGAGGGACTGTGCTCTGTGCAGCCACAACCAGGAAGAGAACCCCCAACATCGGTATTTACAAGTTCTCTGTTTGTCTCCCCTGCCTGCAAAGGCAGAGCCGGGCTGCAGCCAGTGCTCGGGTGGAAGCAATTTATTACGCTATTCACAAGATCTCCGGCCGCCAAAACGCCTCCCCAGCCAGCGATCGAGCGATTGTGCCCTCATTCACTCTCAACACTTTCACTTGCGGGCGGAAGCAATTCATTGCAATGTATCTTATGTGATTGGAATGCCTGCCTACCGTTTTCATAGATCTTGAATGCTGGCTGTGGATGAGAGGCAAAAAAAACAAAAAACAAAAACAGTGAGTGAGAAAGAGTTGATCTTTCTGGCTGGCAATCCCCGCTCCCAAATACCTCTTTTGCCATGGAGCGTCTCCATGCACATTGTTGCTAGGAATACCCATGGCTTCCAAAAAGTGCGTTGGTAGTCTTGTTTAAAGGGGGGTCTTTCTTCCATGCATTTTCCTCCTTTGTGGTGCTGGAAGCCTGGAGAAAAGCTCTGCATGCAGACGCTCCATGGCAAAAGAAGCTTTTTAACAGGCTTTTTATTGCATGAAGACGGGACCTTGGAAGGAATTTTAGAGGAACATTTTAGTTCCTCATCAAACAGCCTTACAGTGAACAGGGCTTGATCAGGGCTGCTTCCAGACTTGCGGAATAAAAGTGCAGAATACTTACTGAAGGATACTTTCGATTTTGTTTATACTGTGCAGCCAGTGTCCTTGATCCAGTATTAAGGTAAGCGCACAGTCCCGATCATAGAATGTGACGCCACGATGATCCATCAATTGTCGTGTGTGACGCCTCAGTCACAACTGTGCATTCCACTGCACAGTATAAATGTGCCTGGATGCAGCCCCAGTCAAGCTTGAACTATTTTAAAATTTCAAATACTGTGTGGTCTCACAGTCATATAGTGTTGCTTGTGAATAATCCACAAAGAAGCAAGTGTTTTCTGCTTCAGTTCTCAGCTCTAGCTTATGTAACCATGCAACCTTAAAAAAAATATTGATTGAGTTACAACACAGTATAATGATAGCAAGAATTAACAGGGAAAAACATGCAACAGTAGAATAGGATGCATGATAGGAAGTAACAAGCATCAATGTGGATGAAGTGGAAAGTTAAAAGTAGAAAGTCAGAGGAACAAAAGACTGAAGAACCAACTGTGAAAGAAATGTTGAGAGGCAAGATTAGGGACCATGAGGTAGACCATGCCATAGAGACTTCATCCAGATGATGTTTACTTATTCTGCAGCCTCTGGATATTCCGGAATACCAAGCTTTATTCCTCAGTATTCAAATATAGTGAAATAAGTAAGTGATATTTGAATACAGCTTGTCTTAAGTAGCCTACTCTATAACTCAAGTGCATTTCTAGAAGAATTTGTTTACCTGAAATCTATCATATTGCTAGGAAGTACAAAACAGGATGTTTTAACTGTACATGAGAGCTAATATTCTGTGATAATTTTAAAAACTCATTCCTCTTAAAAATGTAAACAAAATTTAATTGATATTAAAGTCCGTAGTTTAGTCATATTATTTGAATGATTGAGAAGTTTTGATCTGTACAGAACTTTTCATTTAACAATTTATACCAATGATTTATGATGCACATAAAATTGATGGCAAACATACTTGAAACTTTATTCGTGTGACAGCTAGTTTTAGACATTTCTAAATTTATCAGTCAGAAACAATAACATTAATTGATGCTACTAGACATTAAAAATTTCTGAGCATTTTAAAGGCAAACACGTTAACTTTTATGACATGCATATCTATAATTTTTGCAGGTTTTAGCTGATGCTGTTGCACGCTTGGTGGTAGATAAGTTCAGTGATTTGACTGATAATTTTACATCACCCCATGCACGTAGGAAAGTGCTAGCTGGAGTTGTCATGACAACAGGTAAAAACAAATTAAGAACACACATACTGTAATTACTGTGTACCTCATAGATGAATGTTTATTTTTTATACTGTATATAGCCTCGTATGTCATGTTTGCACATAGTTCCTTCCTTCTTTCTTTCCTTGTTATTATCATTAATGCCTGTTTTAGTATACCAGCTTCACAGTGAAATTGATTCACCTAGTTCTGCACACAAAGTTACTGCATACAAATTGCATACAAAGTTACAAGTTCCTGCAGCTGGCCAAGCAGCTTTTGTTGTTGTTTGTTCTGTAAGTCACCAGCAAGGTGACTTTGTATGCAGCTTGCCAGGCATGCAGAAAGTGGGGTTGTCATGGGATATGTGACGTTGCTACTGGTCTTCCCTGAACAGCTTTGCTGTGTGTTTTTTGCACATTGCAAATGGCAATGCATTGGGAATGCCATATGTGGCAAGGACAGTATTAAAAGGACCACAGGGCTTATCTCATGCCTGGAGGCAGCCTAACAGGTTTTTGAGGTGTCTTTTTTTTAATGTGTATGGATGTAGCCTAAAACAAAGCTGGATAAATGAACTTCAGTTCCCTGAGCCCCTTTGCTAATTCTCTTTATGGGTCTTTTCTCTTGAAATGTATTTTCCAGGCACTGATGTGAAAGATGCTCAGGTTATAAGTGTTTCTACAGGAACAAAATGTATTAATGGGGAATATATGAGTGATCGTGGTCTTGCACTGAATGATTGCCATGCAGAAATTATAGCTCGCAGATGCCTGCTTAAATTCCTCTACATGCAACTTGAACTACTGTCAGGGTAAGTATAAAGAGTGAGCATCTCTCCTCTTAGAAGCCATTTCCAGTGGTCACATTTTATTTGGGGTTACAATCTAATGTCATATTCCTGTAAGCTTCTGTTGAATCATTTCAATGATTCCCCCTGTCCACTAATTACTTAGTGTGGTGGCCTCTCCCACACTGAGTGTATTCAGGCAAACCAGACTATTGGATATGCTTTAATTTGGAGCAGGGGACAGCATCTTCAACCTTTGTTTTCATTTTGTTAATAATTATTTGTTTCCAATTCCAGTTGCTCTTATATGTTCAGACTACTTTTCAGTCTTCTTATTAATACTTTGCAACACAACTGTACATTGTCCTTCTATTCCTTCTTGGATTTTTAAAATGTACTTTATTATTTATTTATTTATTTGTATTTCTATCCCGCCCTATACCCAAAGGTCTCAGGGTGGGTTACAATATTATATTAATCTTAGACAGGTCCCTGCCCTCAGGCTTACAATCTAAAGAGACAAGATACAAAAGGAAAATGGTGTGGGAGGGAACAGGGGTGCTCTGGCGGCAGCAGAGTCCTTGCAAAGGTAAAAACTTTAAAGCTTCAGATAATATTTTGGATTAATCCAGAAATTTCCTTCCAGATTGTTGTCCATATTTTCACGAATTTTAACTTTTCTCCTCTGTATTTCAATAACTCTTCCTTTCACTATTTTACTCCAAAACCATTCCTTCCCAGACTCTTTCATACCAATTCTCCAGATTCAATTTCTGTGCCTCTTTCCATCTCTGAGTAATAATCTGTGTGGCCACATCAGTAATACACATATTAACTTCTTTTAATAGCCTTTCTATTGAGGCTTCCAAATCTATTCAATAAACCCAACAATGGGTCCCTTTGTTAATCTTTACATTTGATTATTAATACTTTCACAAAATTTATTTGCCATACTGCCACCACATGTGGAATAATGTTTCTTTACCTCCACAACCCCTCCAACATAGCGGTGAGATTTTTTTTTCCTTATTGTAGCAATTTAACTAGGGGTTTGCTCTATCAAAATCTTATTTTTAGATTCAGCTTTTCATATTTCATAACATCTGGGTGCACCTTTTCTTTCATTATTCTTACTCCATTCGTATCTTCCCATTTTTGTAGCCTCTAATATACCTCCACTAATCCTTTTGATTTCCTTGTATATTACTGACACCAGATCTATCTTCTGAATTTTTTTTCTAATTGTGTAGAATCTGTGTGGTTTCTTTTATCTATGGAATAAAGATGTACCCAACCAGTGACTTGAGTTTAATCCATACCTCCAAGATACACTTGGATTTTCCCTTTAATTTCTATTTTGCCCAAGGGGTATAATTTGTAATAAGTCTTCTTGTTATCCCTAAATGCAAATGTAACACCTGAATTGGGGTATCTTCATCCTTTCCCCTTTTTTATTCATCTACAAGAGATATTTGGTAATCAGGAAATCCCAGTGCTAATTTCTTAATGGGAATTCCCTCCCCAACTTTTTCATCCGAAACATTTCTAGCTGAATTCTAGGTTTCTTCACTTCCAGTATCTTATCCCTTAATTTGGGTGAAATAACATCAAATAAATATAAAAACTTTGGTGCCACAAACATTTTGGCTGCTACCATTTTCCCTAATTTTGGAGGGGGGGTATTTATTGCTGTGACGGTTTCTGGCTTTGCAGGCTGCTAGCTAGCTGCAATAGCCAGCCTTGTTGCAAAGCTTGTTGCAAACCCAGGATTTTGGCTGCAAAAAGAGCGGGAAATCCTGTGCGGGCCCTGTTGCAGTGATTGGCTGGAGTAAGGTTTTGGAGGGAAAAGCTGTCCGGGGATCTGAGTGCTGGAGGGGCTAGGGAAGGAGTTCCCACCAATCAGGCTGGAGGGACAGCAACCTCTGTTAGGAGTCTCCAGCAGCATTTTATTGCGGCTAGAGCCAATCAGGATCAGGGGTGTGTGTATAAATGAACACAGAGTACAGCAGAGAAGGTCTTCATGCTGGGACAAGAGCTGAAAGGAGAAGAAGAGCTGAACCTGAAGGAGCCAGACCAGTAGTTGACCAGGGGTCTTCGTGCTGGGACTGAGGCTGAAGGGAACAGAGGAGCTGATCCTGAGGGAGCTGGAACCAGTAGCTGACCAGTGGTCTTTTGGGCTGAGTGATTTCTGAAGGAGGCAATCGGGTGGATTGTAGCTCTGAGGGAGACTTCACTAGCAACTGACCAGGCTGGATGATTGGACAAGCAAGGACGGACTGGGCCTTGTGATCATCTAGGGCCACGTTCTGGTACACTGGCTTGGCTTGAGCTGTGGCAAAGCAAGTCAGAGGGGGAGGAACGTGTGGAGGCTTGTCTTTTAAAAGGGGGACTATTTTCCTTTAGAGAAAGGGTTACCTCCTAGCTTTAAGAGACTTGCAAATTTAAACCAACAACTACCTGAACCTTATTATCTTTTTAGTATTGCTTGTGTATAATAATAAACTTGTTTTTGTTTACTGTTGAAACGCTTGCTACCAGTGTTTTGTGTCCACACTGTAGTATTCACTTGGCCATTGCACGAACCCAGCGTCCTAACAGGGTCAAGCCACTCCTAGTGAGGGCAGGCACTTTCTGGAACGCTGGGCATCGTGGCAATTTGGTGGCAGCTCGGGACGAATCTTGATTCAGTCCGCTTTGGCCAGAATACTACAGTAGCAAGCAATACTGTGTGTGATTGAGAAGGGCAGCCAGAGTTTGGCTCCTTTGTGAATGAGTCTGGTGTCTGGACACAGAGCCCTACGGTAGTGCCTGTGGGTCAGAACTCCTCCATCCCTGAAGTGTGTGTGTGCTAGACATCAGGGAGGGCTAGTAGGTACGGGCAAGCAGGCACAGGTCCTGAGGTAAAGGCTTTGGGTACTTTGTAAGGACCTGGTGTGCTGTAAGCCCTAGTATTTGGGTGAGCCTAGCCACAGTATAGTGGGGTCAGTAGGTTTGGTGGCCGGAGGTAATTGCTTTGGGTAAAAGTACGGTCACCAGCCGGACGCTGAATCACGTGGCTACACCCAAATAGGCCTGGTTCCGGAGGTAATCTGCCTGGGTAAAGTACGGAACCAGGGAGGGAATTAAGTTCCCTGTGTGTTGGCTACAAATATCAGCAGCCAGCACGGTAGATCAAGTGGTGGGGAGTCCCACACTTGATGCTAACAAGAAAAGGGACTAAAGCTGTTCCAAAGGGTCTAGGGGGACTGCCAGCTAAGCGTGTTAGCAGCAAGCGGTCCAGAGCCAGACCAGGGAAAGCTATTATGGAGCCCGCAGTTAGTCAGGAGGTTTCAACCCCAGAGCCAAGTGTGGGTGCAGGCCCAGGGACTACTGAAACTGTACCAGGAGTGGCACAGGACAGAGGGCTCGCTGAGCTCAAGCTGAGGCTCGAGTATGAGCGGGAGATGAAGAAAATGGAATTGGAACTACAACTAGCCAGAGAGAAAGCTGCCATGGCAGAGCGTGAAAAGGAAATGGATATGGCAGAACATGAGAAGGCTAGGGCTCATGAGCTAGCCGTTCTCCAATTAAAAGCTAGCCAAGGGCAGGGTGCCCAAGGGTCAGTTCCTGGACAGGGTGATGGTGGAACCCCTAACCCCATGAAGGTAGACATCAAAAGGTTTCCTTTGTTTACAAAAGGGGATGATGTTGAGTCCTTTCTTCGGGCTTTTGATCGGGCATGCATGGAATTTGAGGTTCCACAAGAGCACAAAATGATGTACTTGAGATCACGAATTAGCGGTGATCTTTTGGACCTGTATGCCGCCCTTTCAGATGAGGAAGCCCGGGACTATAAGGTGTTCCAGGAGCGGGTTAAGCAACGCTTTAACCTAACCGCAGAACACTATAGGCAAACCTTCCGGAGTGTTGAGAAGAAGGAGGGGGAAACCTATATGCAAGTTGCAGCCCGCATGGTGCGGCACTTGTGGGATTGGGTGAAAGAATCGCAGGTCAGTACCATTGACCAGTTGGCAGAATTGATATTAAAGGAGCAATTCATGCAGTTGTTGCCCAACCACATCCGTTGGATTGTGGAGGACAAGGAATGTGTCACAGTGCAAGATGCAGCCCGTTGTGCTGATCGGTTGATGGCGACTAGAGGGACTGGCAATTCAAAGCAGTCAGGAGTGACTGGCAAGCCATCCTATCCTAAAAACACCCAAACAGGTAAACCTTCCCTTCCCATGGATAAGAGAACGCCGTTTAAGGCTCCAGAAAAGGGTAATAATCCAGGGTGGGCAAAACCTAAACCAGGTGATGCCAGTAACAGGGACAGGGTATGCTTCCTGTGCTCGAAAACAGGGCATATCAAGGCCCAGTGTCCCAAGGCCATGGCTATGGCCACAGACAAGAAAAAGGAGGTGCATTCTAGTTATTACATCCAGAAACAGACTGCACCAGAGAGTCCTACCTCGCAGGAAGGGTGTACACAATGCAAATGCACCCAGCAGATAATTAAGACACAGGACCCGGAAGTGCCTGTCATCACCAAGGGGACGGTGTACATGGAGGTGGAAACACGATGTGAGCCTGAGTACTTATGGTCAGTGACGGTCAAGGGCCAAAGTCTCAAGGCCCTAAGAGACACCGGCTCTTCCATAAGTATTGTAAGGCCTGAAGTAGTTGGTGATGGGGATATTGTCCCAGGAAAGCAAATGGTGTTGAGGGGTTTGGGCGGACCAGCATTTTCTACGCCAGTGGTGCGCCTACCTACTAAAATAGGACGGTGGTCAGGCATCACAGAATTTGCCATAAGTGCAGAGATACCGACCCCGCTCTTGGTAGGGAACCAATTGGCCAAACTTGCTGGGCAGCCAGGGGCGACAATGCAAGAACCGCTTAGTAAGGGAAACGAACTGACCCAAAGTTGTGACCTGGTGGCCCTGGTGCAAGAGCACCCAGAAGCACCAGTGCTGGCTGAGGATGGCAGCATCAGCCAACCCAGCCAATTTGAAATAGAACAACGGACTGATTCCACTTTACAACCGTTGTATGCTAAAGTGGATGCAGAAGGGTTGGTTAATGAAGAAGGTAACCATGAGAGGTATGTTGTTAAGGATGGGCTATTGTATCGAGAGGTAGTGGGCCGGAAACTGCGTAGCCACACTGAACCGCTCAGTCAGTTAGTGGTACCCACAAAGTTCCGGAACTCAATAATGCAAGTAGCGCATGAAGAACCTCTGGGTGGACATCTGGGGGTCAGTAAAACCAAGTACAAGGTACTAGACCGCTTCTTTTGGCCAGGGATTGGCCATGATGTAAAAAAATACTGCCAGACATGTGACCCCTGCCAGAGGGTTGGCACCAGGCAAGATAGAACCAAGGCCCTATTACAAAGCACTCCTGTAATTGAAGAACCGTTCAAGCGGGTAGGGATAGATCTGGTGGGACCTTTTGTACACCCTACTAAGAAGGGCAACCAGCATATTCTAACCATCATCGATTTTGCCAGCCGTTACCCTGAGGCCATACCTTTGCGTAGGGTAGACACCAAACATGTGGCAAATGAACTGGTCAAGTTCTTTTGCCGGGTCGGTTTTCCCAAAGAAATCGTATCTGATTTGGGGACCGCCTTTACATCAGGGCTAATGAAAAAACTTTGGGAATTGTGTGGAGTTAGTCACCTTTGCTCGACCCCATACCACCCGCAGACAAATGGGCTGACTGAGAACTTTAATGGTACTCTGGGCAGGATGTTGAAATGTTATGCAGCGCGAAATCCAGGGAATTGGGATGAGCGTCTGCAGCACCTGCTGTTTGCTTACAGGGAGGCCAAACAAGAGACCACAGGGTTCAGTCCGTTCGAGCTGCTGTTTGGGCGACAAGTCCATGGGCCTTTGGACTTGATCAGGTGTGGGTGGACTGGTGAAAAAGGTAAAGAGCCCAAGCAGGTCACTGAATACGTGCAAGGGCTTCAGGCCAGTATGAGGGAGGCTATGGAGCAGGTCAAACAAAACACACTCAAGGCACAGGCTAAACAGCAAGTCTGTTACAACAAGGGGGCCAAGGAGAGGATATTCATCCCTGGGGATGAGGTCCTGTTCCTGCGTTATGTTAAAGGCCACAAACTACAGCCTGCCTGGGAGGGGCCCTTTGAAGTGGTCAAGAAGACCTCTCCGGTGAACTACGTGATTAGGGAGTGTCAAGGGACACGCGAACGCCTAGTCCACGTAAATTCACTTAAGCCATACTGGAGGAGGGAGAACCTGGTATTGTGCACCATAGCTGAGGGGGGAAATGATCTTTTCCTGCCAATGCAGGGGGCAGAAGATCAAGGAAAAGGTGTGTGCGATGTCCAACTGGGAGAGGGTCTGACAAGGGATCAGTGTCAACAGATCCAGAGCCTGCTAGAGCAGTTCCAAGACCTCTTTACGGACAGGCCAGGACTGGCCAAAGGGTGTTGGCACCGTATTGAGACTAATACTCTGAAACCAGTCTCCACCCCACCATACAGGTTGACTGGGAGATTTCCAGGGATAGTGGAGCAGGAGGTGCAGATGATGCTAGAGCTCGGGGTAATAGAGCCGTCTAACAGCTGTTGGTCATCACCAATAGTTCTGGTTAAGAAAAAGGACCAGACTATTAGGTTCTGCTTAGACTTCCGTAACCTGAATAAGGTCACTGTGGCAGATGTGTACCCTATGCCACGAGTTGATGACCTTATTGAGCGTATGGGACCGGCTTGTTACCTGACCACACTGGATCTGTCAAAGGGATATTGGCAGATCCCAATTCACCATCCTGACAGGCAGAAAACAGCATTTGTAACGCCTTCAGGATTTTACCAATTCCGACGGATGGCATTTGGATTGAAAAATGCTGCTGCCAGTTTCCAGAGGATGATGAACAACATCTTAGCTGGCTGTGGTCAGTACGCAGTAGCCTACATTGATGATATAGGGGTTTTCAGTAGGGACTGGCAGTCCCACCTGATACACCTGCGTGAAGTACTGACCAGGGTGCGGGCGGCCGGGCTGACCATTAAGCCAGCCAAGTGTAACTTTGGGAAGGTGGAAGTGAGCTACCTAGGGTACATTATTGGGAGTGGAAATCTCAAGCCTGAAGAAAGCAAGGTGCAGGCGATTGAGAATTGGCCCCAGCCTAAGACCAAGAAGGACATCAGGGCATTTCTTGGAGCAATTGGTTATTATAGGAGGTTTATTCCCAATTTTGCGGAATTGGCGCTACCACTAACTGAGGCTACCAGGAAGGGGGTCCCAGATAAAGTAGCCTGGGAGGACCGCAAGGGAAATGCTTTCGAAACCCTTAAAGGCAAAATAACTAGTGCCCCTGTGTTAAGAGCCCCAGACTTTGAGAAAGCATTTATATTGACAACAGATGCTTCAGGGGTTGGGATTGGGGGAGTCCTTAGTCAGAGGGATGAATTACAGCTGTTGCACCCTATCCTGTACCTGAGCAAGAAGTTAACCCAGGCGGAGGCCAAGCTAGCAACAGTGGAGCGTGAGTGTCTTGCCATAGTATGGGCAATCCGTAAACTGAAGCCCTATCTGTGGGGGAGGCACTTTATTCTGCAGACTGATCACGCCCCACTGAAGTGGCTTCAGTCCACCAAAGGTAACAATGGCAAGCTACTGAGATGGAGTCTGATGCTGCAAGAGTACTCATTCGACATCCAGTATGTGAGAGGAGCTGAGAACCGGGTGGCAGATGCCCTTTCGCGCTTGTTTCCTGAGCGGATGGCGGAGGAGGACGACGCTGGACCAGTGGCGCCAGAGGGACCAGACGGACCAAAGAAGCTGCGGCCCAGGTCAGGTGGAGGAGCCACGCAGGGCAGTGCCAGCCTGCCATTAGGAGCACCGGACCCGACGGCAGGACCGCCAGATGGGACCAGCACAAGTGACTAGTGCAGGAGCGGAGCAAGCAGGCGACCTAGCGCCAAGGACCTTGCGGACCAGTGTGGAGGAAGGAAGACCAGCAAAGAGCCAGACTGTGATCTTGGACTCAATGAACTATTTGAGTGACTTTGGTCACTGCATTTACATATAATATAGTTAGTTGAGGGAAAACCTTTGATAGAGACTTTGGACTTTTATAGAGTGTGTTTATTAGATAGTTAGATTGTTAAGTTACACTCCTCCTTGGGAGACAAATGTCCATGGGACAGTTGTGCCCCAGATACATTTGTCTTTTTTGGGGAAGGGAGGGGTTGTGACGGTTTCTGGCTTTGCAGGCTGCTAGCTAGCTGCAATAGCCAGCCTTGTTGCAAAGCTTGTTGCAAACCCAGGATTTTGGCTGCAAAAAGAGCGGGAAATCCTGTGCGGGCCCTGTTGCAGTGATTGGCTGGAGTAAGGTTTTGGAGGGAAAAGCTGTCCGGGGATCTGAGTGCTGGAGGGGCTAGGGAAGGAGTTCCCACCAATCAGGCTGGAGGGACAGCAACCTCTGTTAGGAGTCTCCAGCAGCATTTTATTGCGGCTAGAGCCAATCAGGATCAGGGGTGTGTGTATAAATGAACACAGAGTACAGCAGAGAAGGTCTTCATGCTGGGACAAGAGCTGAAAGGAGAAGAAGAGCTGAACCTGAAGGAGCCAGACCAGTAGTTGACCAGGGGTCTTCGTGCTGGGACTGAGGCTGAAGGGAACAGAGGAGCTGATCCTGAGGGAGCTGGAACCAGTAGCTGACCAGTGGTCTTTTGGGCTGAGTGATTTCTGAAGGAGGCAATCGGGTGGATTGTAGCTCTGAGGGAGACTTCACTAGCAACTGACCAGGCTGGATGATTGGACAAGCAAGGACGGACTGGGCCTTGTGATCATCTAGGGCCACGTTCTGGTACACTGGCTTGGCTTGAGCTGTGGCAAAGCAAGTCAGAGGGGGAGGAACGTGTGGAGGCTTGTCTTTTAAAAGGGGGACTATTTTCCTTTAGAGAAAGGGTTACCTCCTAGCTTTAAGAGACTTGCAAATTTAAACCAACAACTACCTGAACCTTATTATCTTTTTAGTATTGCTTGTGTATAATAATAAACTTGTTTTTGTTTACTGTTGAAACGCTTGCTACCAGTGTTTTGTGTCCACACTGTAGTATTCACTTGGCCATTGCACGAACCCAGCGTCCTAACAGGGTCAAGCCACTCCTAGTGAGGGCAGGCACTTTCTGGAACGCTGGGCATCGTGGCAATTGCCCTTTCTGCTTTACCATAATTAGCTTGAAGTAATTTAACCAAGTTCTTTGTTAAGATTATTCCTAGATATTTGTTTTGGGCTCCTCCTAATCTTTAATATTCTTTCAATTTCCATTTGGACCTTTGTCTGTATATTGAAGTACATTACTTCTGATTTTTTTTTTGTATTTATCCTTAACACCATAGGCCCCATTTATACTTGCGTATCACTTCATTTCATCACATGTAACTTGTTTGCAGCTTATTCAGGATTTACACAAACAACACAATAAAGTTACTGTTTGTACATTTCTTCTGTCATTCATGCTTACACTAAATTGCTTCTGAAAAGTCTCCTTTGTACAAGCCCTCCTTATTCAAAAACTTCCGGAATGATGGGTGTTGTTGAAGAAGGTTTTTCAGCAACAGTTTGGGCTAAAGTATGAACAGGATCAGACTGTTGATTACTGCACTGGATGATCATAATTTATTTTTATGTTGAAGTCAGATATGATGACCAGAAGTAAGTATGCCATTTACAAGCATAATTGGATTTTTCTAGTTTTTACCTTTACATTGCTTTTTAACTTGGGATTCCTTTTAAAGTTATACTGAAATGAAGCAAGAGCAAGTCATACTCAATCTGGTGTGTCTTCTCCCTTATTAATCAGAAGGTAAATCTGTTTATGTACTTTACAATAATGGTGAGTTTCTTTGGTACATGAAAACTGTACTCTATGACAGTTCTCCAGGGGATTTGTACACTGGTGTAGATATGGCAAGTTCAGATTCTCACATGCAGAGGAACACTTACCAACATATTTTTATTATAACATAATATTTTAAGTATTAAATATAACCATATTTTTGAAGAAGCTCTTCTGAATAATACTCTCTGTTTTTCAGTAATAAGGAAGATCAACAAAAATCAATTTTTATCAAATCAGAACAAAGTGGATTTAAGTTGAAAGAAAATGTACAGTTTCATCTGTATATCAGCACCTCTCCATGTGGTGATGCACGAATTTTCTCACCACACGAAGCAGCACAGGAAGGTATAAACAACTTTGATTGGTAGTGGAAATGACTGAGATAAATCAGCTTATTCTGAAAATAACCTCTGTAGGTTTTTGAGAATTTCTTGTAAATAATTTGATTTGCCTTTTACGGTAAAAACAGCATAACATAGAAAAACTAGGTTTGTTTTGTATACAACAAACAGTGGAGGAATAAATTTACTACTACTTATAGTATTTTAAGAGGTAACAGCAATGATGGCTCTGTTTTTGTGTGTAAGTCGTTTTGAAAATTTTAGTTTGAAAATAGTGCTTTTTAAAATCAATGTAAGTTTCTCTAAAATAGAAATTTTACAATACAAGAAATCAACCTTTTTAAGAATTTGCCAAATTAAACATTATTGATATTTATTACGTTATTCCTTTTTTAATTGCTCTAATCTTACAGAAGATAGTGTTGTGGTTGTTTTGAATATGTGCTTAACACCTCTACATTCAGTAGATATTTTTCATTTCACAGTGGCTAATGCTGACTGCTTTTATCACTAAGATCAGGGAGACAGGCATCCGAACCGGAAAGCAAGAGGCCAGCTACGGACAAAAATTGAATCTGGGGAAGGAACAATCCCTGTCCGATCAACAACGACAATCCAGACATGGGATGGAGTATTGCAGGGAGAAAGACTACTTACGATGTCCTGCAGTGATAAGATAGCTAGGTAGCATATTTCTTTCTTTTGCTAAATTTACATATCTTTTGTGTTGGTAGAACCAAGTTCCCTAATGCAGTGGCCATTGGTGCCATTGCACTCTGAGACAGTTCCCTGGCCCTCTGCTTCACCTTTTGTTTTTAATAGGTTGTGGATAAAGAGGTGTGAGAAACCATCCCACCTCATGCCCATGTGATGGTTCACCTTGGCCCTGATCCTGCTTTTGTGGGTGAAGGGCTCTTAAAGCTAGCTGCTGTGGAAGACGTGGCAAACTCAAGACACTGATGAAAGGACACTGAGACCCATTCTTTGTCCTTATCTCGAGTATAAGGAGATTATGACTAGCTCTGATGCCACTTGGAGAGAAGAGCTTGGAGGGAGAGGGAAAGGGGTAGGACACAAGACTAGATTACTTAACAGAAGCTGAACAAGGGTCAGAACCTCTTCCAACAGAAGGCAAGGCAGCTCTTTGCTAGCCTCCTGACTTTCTTCATATATATTTGACCCAGATGTCAGGCAACCTCTTGTATAGATAAAGAGACATGCATGTAAAGGACTTAAGGCAATCCTTCATTTCAGTACATATTTGGGGGCTGTAAGGACTCTGTATGTGATGGATCTAACAACTGCTCCATGTAAACATACTTGCAACTTTCAGCTTGATTATAACAGTATACCTGACCTATAGTGTGTCTGTACATCCCTTCAGCAGTGACCTGTTTATGCTGTGTGGCTGGTGGAATATGAAACATACAGAGATGGAGCTCTATGGCTGGGGAGTTTCTTTGTATCTCACTTTGCTCACAACTTAAGATCATCCACTAACACCTTCCTCAAGCAGTTCCTTCCATTTCCTGTTTGAAGGGTGGTGACAGGAAAGAGGCCTTCTGAGTTGTAACTTCCTTCCTTTGGAATTCTGCCTCTAGGGATATCTGCCTGTGCCAAGTGGTGGCTGATGGCCACTGTGGCTGCTGGGTCAGAGAGCAAGGCATCTGAAAGAAGGGTGCGGGGGTCAGAATAGGGAAAGCCAATGGTGGGTGAGACACTGCTGAGGCTGTGATTCCACACAAGCCTGCATGAAAACTGACCTCACTGAATGGAATGGATTGTAAGAACTTCAGACAACCCTGAACTGGAATATACAAGATGGAGTAACTCTTGAGCTACTAGGTTAATCTTCTGAGCCAAGATTTCCTAGATTTTTCATCCTTCTTTGTGCCTTCTTCCCAGATTTTTTCAGCTTCATAGAGAGGCTTTTAAAGCTTTTGCTGTGCATCATCTAGGAGCCATGGTGACTGCTAAATGTAAATATCAAAACAATTTAAAACAATTATCATTATCATCCCTGTATTTTTCCCTTTCCTCCAGCACCTCCATAAGGATTTTTTATTGTATTATTTACTTTGGGAGGCATGCTCTGGCTTCTTGCCATCTTTTCTTCTTCTTCTTCTTCTTCCTAGGGAGCCAGAGGCATTCTTAGGAAATGAAGAGGATGGGGCAGCTGGAGAGAGTACAACAATCCTGCAATGTTACCCTTTGCTTTTATCTCTAAATTGCAGGTTGGGCTCACTGTTATAACCCAATTGCATGCTGGAAGGCTCTGTTGGGAGACAGTAGGCTATTGCAGCCTCGGTCCATGTTACTATTGCAGGAAAGAGGTAGATCTCAGACTGGTTTGGATTCCAGCCCAACCTCCTCCCCCCACGCCTCTCAGGTTGTAGTAATTTATTTTAATTGCCTACTCAGATCTCTTCTGAAATCAAGTGAAGCATCAGTTACGATGAAACGATCACCGTCTATTGATTTGCAGTCAGACTGGGTTGATTATAAAGTGTTAGAAAAATAAAAAATATGTATTTAAAAAAATATTATATTTTTCTTTTTCTTTTCCTTTCTTATTTATTTGCATCAGGGCAGGTTAGAGCAATGCTGCTTCATATTATAAAATTCTGAAATAATTCTCAGTCAAAAACAGACCTAAACACCCACATACAAATTAAAAACACAAAGTGAATGAAACAGACAGAAAGAGAGAGATGCAGTAATATACTAGTTGAAGCAGGAGCTCCTGTCTTTGAAACTAGGGGTGAATTCCCATTACAAGCTTAAAATGGTTTCGAAACAGTTTTGATCCTCGCAGTCCCCATGTCAGGTTGGCTTCACACGCTTTCCACGTGTTAAATTGGCCCAAAGCGTTGTAAATGTTAACACACATTTCAACAGGTCTCGCTCTGGTTTGTGCATTTGAAACATTTTACATTTCTTCCTGTGGGAACTGTACCGTTTTAGTGGGATGAGAATGCATGTTTAGGGTTTCTCTCCCCCAATAGCTTGCTTCCAAAGATAGTGATTTTACTGTAAAAATCCACCCCTTACAGCAGCTGCTACACTGTAGCAATCCACCCACTTCACACCTGATAACAATGTTGCAATTTTGTGCAATTCTGAAAGTTCTGACCTTTAGAAAGGGAAAAGAAAGGAAAGCAGCTGCAGGTTCTGGGAGATGTGTGAATGTTTTTAAGGCTGTGGCGGTGAGCGGGCGAAGGGGGCTTGAGTTGTCACTGCTGCTGTGTGCCCTGGGCAATGGGGAGAGGAGGGGAAAGAATCGCTGGCTGCCCAGTGCCGTTTTTCCTCCATCCAGGCAAGCGGCAGCCACCAAACCACCCAGCTAGGCTCTGTGAAGGGGTCCCTTATGGGTGGCGCGTTCACGCCAGGAGAAAGAGGGCAGGGCAGCCTCGAAAAGCGGCTTTTAGAAAGTAGCCATGAGTCCCCACTTGAGTCACATATGCCACATACGATCCTCAGAATCCGGATCAAACGCGATTAAGTTGAAAGTAATGGGATCAGGCAAATTCGCGTTTGCATCCGGTTCTATTATTTTGGTTTAGGGAAACTGTATTAAGCTTGTAATGGGAATGTGCCCTAGATCTCTCTTCTCTCAGCTCTGGCAATAGGTATTTACTGCAGAATTTGGTGTGGAATTTTTGCACAGTTCTGTATGTGGGAGACCGAAGTAGTGTTGACTGCAAGTGGCAACAAGCGCTTGCCGCCATGCACTTTGAAGCAGAACCCTCTTTTGCAGGGCTGTACACAGTGCTGAAGGCTGCCAAACAGGGGATGGGGATCAGTGCTGAGTCAGCCCTACAGCACGCTTTAGCCTTCCAAAAGCAAACTAAATCCTGCATGATCTTTAAGTGCCAGCACGTTGGCAGAGGATCAGCTGCCTGGCACGTACACCTTTGATGCTGCGCTGGCCAACTCACAACGTGCATAGAATAACAAAAGGGACTAACATAGCGGAATCCCCAAAGTTCAGCCCCTACCAGTTCAGTCCAAAGCAACACATGCTTGTGTGGTGGCAACACCGTGAGGGAAATGTTGGAATTCGTTAATGAGCTAGAGCTTCCCTATGCTGCCCGGAGGGACTCCCAGAGTTTCATTTAGGAGTGCAAACATATCACACTGCATGCCCACTTAGTGGGTGCTGAATAAGGAAGCAGAACTTTGAGTTTAGAATCTCAGGTCCTGGAGCTGCGAATGTATGATTTTTCTCCCCTTATTATGGCCCTAAGCAATATACTATTAAGAAGCATTACGCTGTGTAGTAACTCACCATTAATTAAAAATACTGGTACATACTGATGAATCTGAAATACTATTTAAGAAGAAGAGTTGATTTTTATACCCCGCTTTTATCACCTTTTAAGACGTCTCAAAGCAGCTGACAAAGCTTCCCATTTTACTCCTCACAACAGACATCCTGTGAGGTAGGTGGGCCTGTGAAAACTCAGAAAGAGAGCCAAAGATCACTCACCTGGCTTTGTGGAGGAGTGTGGACACAAATTGGGAGACTACCAGATATGAGTCTGACACTCTAACCACAAGGCCAGCTCAGGTTCAGCTTCTCATGCATCAACTCATAGACCTAACAATTCAGAATGATAAACCTTTGATTAATCAAAAAGAGATTTCAGATAATGGGCAGGAAAAGGTTTCTCATTGCTGGGTAGTAGAAGAGCTGTTAGTAGATGGAACCGCTCCTCAAGATACTATTTCTTTTTCAGTTACTTCCTATTCATCCATTGCAGGCAATAATTGCCTATTGTGTGAGTTTATATTCAAAGCTAAGCAAGCCAGGCAACCAGGGATTCTGGTGCAGAGAAGCTGTTCCACAGTAGGACGGGGACTCTTAAATGGTTATTTCCAAGCTGACATGAAATGGCAGTTACAGATTCACAAATATCAAGAGCCATTCCATTTGTTAACACAATGGGAAAGATTGCTTTACCTCAAACAAACAAAGATGAAGTAAAATAAGATTTTGATCCAATAAATGTTAATTGGTTCTGATGGTCTGCTGTTGTGACCTTCCTGAAATTTAATGAAACGATGAAATTCTGAAGTGATGGCTAGACCTCTAATTCAGTTTGAAGAATTAATCAGTGCACTCTCTCATGGATATGACGTTGAAACTTTACACAATCATGTTAGAAGTACAAAAAAGAGTGCTGCAGGGTCCACATCTTTGCCCTGGCCTTTGGTTAAATAAAGAAACAGCATTTTCTTCCAACATTTAGGCACTGTTATGGTATTAATGTGCTCATTTTATATTTGGCTTTTAATGCTTTTAATCTGGCCTGAGCCCTGTGGGTATAGGGCAGGATAAACAAACAAACACAAACAAACAAACAAAGGGTAATTGGGATTTGGATCTGAAAGAAAATATTTTAAATAAGAACTGAAATAGGGTGATGGCATACTTCCACAGTAATGAAGGAGAGTTACACTGACGTTGTATGGGTGGCATTATATCCCAATACAGCTTGCCAGACTTACAAAGACCTGGAGGCCCAGCTGTTGGAGAGAATGCCACGAAACACCTATGTCCTTCCACATGGGGTGGAACCATGTTAGAGTAAAAGAATTTTGGAACATAATTCAATGGGAATTAAAGGAAAGAACTAAAAAGCCAATACCATTCTCCCCAAAGATTTTTCTTTGGAATTACATACGCAAATATTGTTACATTATCTTTTATGTGCAGCCCAACACTTAACAGTTAAAAATTTGAAATATGCTAGTAACTTTACTAAACAGACTGGTATAATGAAATATGGAACGTAATGATGAATGAATATATTACCCCACCAACAAAAGGAAATGGAAGGGGAAGTACTGACAATCACATATCTGAGGACATGGTCACCATGTGTATAAGCCCTTAGAGGGATAGATGAGTGTGAACTTTTAGAAAAACAATATCTTTTGGGATAAATGAACTGATACCTTTTCGTAGGAATATGTGATATAAGGGGTGCTTGCCTGAAGTTCTGTAAATATGGATTATTACTCATAACCTATGCCTGAGGGGTTAAGAAGAAATAGGGTTAGAGGAGATAGCAGTGGATATGATGGTGCTTTTTTTGATGGAATGGAATGAATCATTATTAACCAATCATGTATAATGGAATTTTTTTAAACAAAAAAATAATAAAACCACTGTATCTCCAAAGGCAATTAATAGGTGGGATATTTATTTATTTATTTATTGCAGTTCAAAATAGTATTATTTCTGTCTCTTTAGATGGAATGTGCTTGGTATTCAAGGAGCTTTACTCACCCTCTTTGTGGAGCCAATCTACTTCTCTAGCATTATCTTGGGGAGTTTGTACCATGGAGATCATCTGTCCAGGGCTGTATACCAGAGGATAGCAGATATAGAAGATTTACCCCCTCTCTACATACTCAACAGACCTTTACTCAGTGGTATGTAAATCATCAAGGAATAATTGCATCTTTTGTAGTGCTTATGTATGTATGTGTGTGTGTGTATGTAATCTATCTACCTATCTCTGTGTGTGTGCCGTTGAACTGTTGAAAACTGAGAAGTGTCTTTGTTAAAGATTTGTTTCTTTATTTTACAGTATCTATACTTTCACAATATCCACTAAAATGTTGAAGCAGTTGGTCACAGCAGGCAGCACTTCCCAAGATCCTGAGAATTTTCCCACCATGGCTTGGGCCATTTCTGCAGTTACCTCAGTTAATCCACATTAGCTAGATCTGGATCAACCACAGACAGAAGCATTTGTATCGAGTGGGTTTTAGAACAGCAGATATGTGCTAAAGGGCAACGCAATGCAGATGGCTAAGCCCTGTTCCACATTGGTGGATGCCCTCACTGTGTCGCAATCGGTCCACAGCACCTCCAACACTTGATGCAGTTGGCCATGTCCCCATCATCTGGGTAGTGGGGAGGACAGTGCCTTCAAAGGCAATGTGAAGATAGCTTTACTGTGGATAGCTTTGCAGGCACTGCAAAGACACCATTGCCATCAATGCAGCCACTGTTGTGGAGGTGTTGCAAAGGTGTCTTCACAGTTGTGCTTAACTGCGCATGTCACTCAATACCACCACCACTATTCTCCCTAGATCTGTTCTATATGCAGGATGCCCCTTTCTTGATCCAAATACGAGAGTGCTGACAGTCTGAAATGCTGCCTGAGTGAATACTGCCCTCTCCCACCAAAATCTAGTTTTTTTAAAAAAAAGAAATAACAATAGGGACACCAAATACAATTATTTATGGATGGATTTCCAAAGTTGGGATGTTGGTCCTGGTATAAAACTCTGCTATGAGTTTATTTGTGGTGCTATTCTTAGTAGGGCTTCTTCAGTTGATTTCAAAACCCAGTGTGATAGGCACAAGTTAAAGGTATTATTTCAACCACTAATGTGTGTATCTTGAACCTTATGTGTAATTAGGGCTAACTTTAGAGCTGTCGGCATCTGTAGCAAAACTTGTTTTGGCTTTCCAACCTTTTCTTTTTCTTTAGTTGTACGGTTTCCTAGCCACATTTTAACATTATAAGATAGTATGTAAAAGGTATTCTCATACCCCAGACCATCAAAGATGCCACACACACAACAGGGGTATGTGTGTGTGTGTGTAAGAGAGGAAGAGACAGATATTCCCTCCACTCCATCAGCTCTATTCATTTATGTTCATGTTGTTACTGGGATTTTTTGTGTAGAAAGAATGATGGAAATGGTTGAGTAAATACAGGCTGTCCATCACTGGCTTCTTTTGCTTTGCAAAACAGAACAGCTGGGGTTTTAGTCCAGCTTTACTGTGGTTGACCACATCTAAAAGGAAAAGAAAAAGAGCAATGTACCCTTCCCTGCCCTGGAAACACACCCTCCAATCACAGTTAATTCAGGTCAGCATTCACACAAAAACAGCAAACTGGACTGTCAGGAGAAAAAAACCCAGACTATAAGTGGATAAAATTCACTCTGCAAAATAATTGGAATAAAAAAGGACATACATAGACAATTGTTCATGTGCTCTTTGCTAGTCAGAGATGCCTTGAATGCACAGAAAATTATAGATGTTGATATCTTCATAATGTCCATAACTACATTCACATACAGAACCTAGTTTTATAATCTTTACGCTAAAATTTAAGAAAGCCATCCCTATATGGCTTGTCCAGAAATTAGATATTTTTTCTAATTCAGAGTTTTATATATTTAAACCCTGCTCTATTTGCTTGTCTCAGAACGGAAGTAAAAAAAAGGAGTGATTCAGTTTTTCAAAAAGAAAGGAAAGGAAAGCTATCAGACATAAATCTCATGAGAACAGTTCCTCTTTCATTCAGGTATCAGCAATGCTGAAGCCCGCCAGCCAGGAAAAGCACCTAATTTCAGTGTGAACTGGACAATAGGAGATGCTGGTCTTGAAGTTATTAATGCTACAACAGGCAAAGATGAGATGGGCCGTGCTTCCCGTCTTTGTAAACATGCATTATATAATCGTTGGATGCGCATTTATGGAAAGGTATGTTTTGAAACGTTCTGTTTAAATGTGGCTACACTTTCCCTTCCTACTTGCAGATGTTACTTTTTTAATACACACTGTTACTGTTTTAATGATGTTATACCTTTGGGTATAGGGCAGGATAAAAATGTAAACAAACAGCAGTACTCATTAGCAATTAAAACATAAAGGAATAGGCAATTTTGTTTGATATTGGAATCAAAACTGGCTCAGGACCAGTAAATATTGGGTGGGGGACTGGCTAGGGATACCTAGCAATTTGGGAGCAACCCTTTTGCAAACTACTATGCCTTGAGGTAGAATAATCCATGCTAGTCTCACGGCCAGAGTAATTTATGGGTGGTATTTCTTCAAATAGATGGGTCCTAGAGATTTGTACATTGTTTGTAAAACCTTAAACTAGGTTCAGAAAGTTTTAGGGAGTGAGTGCAGACCTTACAGGAGCAGTGTAAGGGTACAGGACATCTGACAATCTATCTGGATCCCTTTAGAGTTGGGACAGACAGAATGGAATTGTTTCTTCACTCAAGTCATAGCTCAACCATGGAATTTATTGCCATGAGATGGAATATTGGCCACCTCCTTGGACTACTTAAGAACTGGTTTGGACAAATTCATAGAAGACAAGGCTACCAGTAGCTACTGTCCCTGATGTCAGTGCAACTGTCTTTGTTATTAGGGTAGAAGAAGAGTTGGCTTTCTACCCCGCTTTTCTTACCCATTTAAGGGGACTCAAAACGGCTGACAAAGAGTTCTATTCTTCTCCCCACAATAGAACACCTTGTGAGGTGGGTGGGGCTGAGAGAGCTCAGAAAAGAGCTGTGACTAGCCCAAGGTCACCCAGCTGGCTTCACGGGGGAGTGGGGAATTGAAACCGGTATTCCCAGATAAGAATCCGGCTCCCTAACCACTAGACCAAACTGGTCTAAAGAAAGAAAGAGTGAAAGCAGGGCAAGCTATGTGTTTATGTTTTGCTTATGGGTTTCCATGGGCAACTGTGGTAACAGGCAGAAGGACTAGTTGGGCTACTGATTTGACCCAGCAGGCATCTCTTATGT
Organism: Aspidoscelis tigris stejnegeri; assembly: GCA_023333525.1. Classification (NCBI taxonomy): domain Eukaryota; kingdom Metazoa; phylum Chordata; class Lepidosauria; order Squamata; family Teiidae; genus Aspidoscelis; species Aspidoscelis tigris. Next base: position 3,573,600 of record JALMGA010000010.1, read on the forward strand.
TCTTAATCCACCAAGTGTAAGGAGCAACACCTTACACTCTGGAGATGTCCTTCAGGCTTCAGAGCATGAGGCAGGAACTGTGCAACAGTCACAAGCTCTTGCTGAGGAACCTACCCACCAAGAGCATAGCCAGGTAGATGTCCCACATTTGCAAACCCCCTCCCCCCCCTTGGTGCTGGGAAAGGAATGGGGAAGTCCTGAACTAGAAATCACTTGGCCTTAGGTTGAAACTGTACACTGTGGGAATGGCAACAGTAGGTTCTACCTGTTAAGACTTTTTCTGGATCCAGTGCTGACCCATTCCCTTTCTCTGCTTTCAAGAAGCTATGGCTCAAATGTTGGTACCCTTTCTCTACCATCAGGCCTTGATAATGAAGCTGGCTTCCTTCTTTGCTGTGCTTTATGTTTGGGCTCCAAGGTAAACAGCTTGGCCCCTTGCTCTCCATCAATGCCTTTGGGTTTCAAAAGATCCCTCCCTAAAGGTCTTGAACAACAGTAGATATACATAGCACAGAGATCTTACATTGTCTGTCTGAGGCACAGAAAAAGGGGGTCAGAGGCTAAAGTGTTAGGTGTACATAGGATTTTGGTGCATCACAGTGTATGCAAAAAAGCATGATCCCAAGCAATCACCTTCAAATGACTTTGCTCTCAGCAGCCTTCCTTCAAAAGAACTGACTTGCTTGGGAAAGAATGGGTGGTACTTGAAGGCAGTGTCCCTTATGGTAAAATGTAAGATGAGTACAGCAGGAGGAAAGATGGAAATTTTAAGGATTGGCTTTGGATTTTGAGCCTGATGGGCAGGTTGCAGAGATGGAAATGTGTTCCTAGATATTTGGTTGCCTGTAGATAAAGAACAGCTAATTATTTGCTGTATGTTATTGGACTCTTTGCATTCTTCTCTCTCTGTTTGTCTCCCCAGCTATCCTCAAGTCTTCGTTCAAAAATAAGTAAACCAAACCTGTACTATGAAACTAAGCAAGTAGCTGCAGAATATCAGACTGCTAAAGAGTGTTTGTTTAAAGCATTTTCAAAGGCAGGGCTTGGAGCCTGGGTAGAGAAACCCATTGAACAGGATCAGTTTTCCCTCGCCATCTGATCTGTGGACTGTACATTACCTGGAAGAGAGGATACAGTGAAAATTCCATTATCCAACATCAGTATTTCAACTAACGGAGACATTTTCATCGTCATTGGTTTGCAAAGACTAATATGTGACCAATTGATTTGCTGAAGTATTAAAACTAATAGAAGACATGTAATACAATAAGTATTTTGGGATCAGAAAAACATTTCAGTATCTTCTCAAGAGAACAAAATGGAAGTATTTTAACATGATTCATCTAGAAAATTAGAGATTATTTTAATACACCGTTGCTGGGTGCATGAGCAATGTAAATGATAAAAAATTTTACATGACACTTTTGTATGTGGTTTACTATTACTTTCTTTAGAGCCCAAGAAACATTTTATGCATTTTAGTTAGATTATTTTTAAATGATTAAGTTCATTTAAAAGATACCATGCAGATCATAAATTCAGACTGGAGTTTGGCTAGTTAATTTCCCCTGCTTCTTCACTCTTAAAATCAGCTGCTGAAATTTTTTTGATTAATCTTTTTATTAATATGTGATCTAGTTTTTAACATGCCACTTTTTATTCCATTTTAAAGTACTTTTCTTCACTTCCCTCTTATACATGTTATGAGGTTATTTAGATTTTTTTACCATTGTAAACTGGAAACAAAAATATTTGTAGGTTAATATTTTTTTAAAAAACATTGATGTTTGAAAAACAATAGTAGATAATTTGTGTCATTAAGGTACAACAGTAACTTTGTCTGTAATGTGGCAATTTCAACGCTTCTTAATTTGTGAGGAAATCCATAACTTGCCAAAAATCAATACATCTAGTGAATACTTTTATGAAAAATGGTTTTAAGGGTAAAATAAATTTAAGATGTGTACTGTTCAGAGTCTCACTCTATGCCAGCTAAACTGTTGTGTCCCTTTGAGGTTATGCTGCCCATTATTTTATGCAATTTAGTATAAAATTACAGTATCTACACAAATTCTGAAATATTGTTTTGTTTAATATAATAGAAATAAATATCGAGAACAATTTATTTATAAACTCTCTCATCTGCAAACATTTCTAACAATTCTGGGTTTCTCAACATTGGCAGTAGCTGAGGAAGTTAGCGTGCGATCTTGTGGCCATCACTTCTGCTGCCTGTTCTGCAAAGCTAACACACAGTACAGGATGTATATGATATGACGCTGTAGTAGCTACTTAGGAAACCAGGAGTCACGTAGTAAAAGGTTGTTATCTTCACTTACTCGATAGTCCTTTCTCCGATACAGGAATGTCAAGAGGTAGCAAGAAGTGATGGGGTTAATACTTCAGTTGCCAGATGTGGTTCCATCAGAGGAAGTTAGCTGTGACTATTAATGACTTTAACGTATTATTTTATGAAATGATAATAATAAGAGGAATTCATGAAAAAAACTTAGTAGAAATTGGGACCTAATCTTGTTAGTTTTGCTCCAGTTAGGCATGTCTGTAGGGTTAGCAAATTCAGTAATTCTCCTATTTTAAAGTTAAATAAAGGTTTCATGTTTTGCTAAATCTGTGCCAGAAATTAAAGGTGTATTATATTAGATGTATATTAGATGTATATCCCATATACCTTGGGCTACACATGATGTGATGTTCATATTGAAGGTATCACATCAAATGAAAATATTTTTAAATATGAGTGACTAATATGTGGTAGGTTGAAACTTAGCTGACTCTTCACCTCTAGACATTATCTGGGTGCTACTGCCTACATAGCGCTGTGGTGATAGGTACAAAATCTATAAAATGTTATTTTGCATGTCCAGAAAACCCTATTCTATAAGGTGTATATATTTTTGTTCTAAAGTGTGTGGATGGATATGGAAGAATCACTCTCTCTCACACACACTTTAAATATATTGTAATTAAAAGGCATGATAGCAATAACTGAATATAGATTTTAATAGAATATTCCCAATTTTATTGTGCGACTTCAAATGTATGTATATGGTATTTTGAAATGTAAATGGACAATTTTGCAGTACTGTGGTTTGACTCATACAGGAAATAATAAACACATCCTGTTGCTTGAAATTGGTCTTATATAACAGTCCCAGTGAAGCTCATTCAACATCAGATGGTTCAGGCCAAATTTTGGACAACTATAATAGATCATGAATACAGTAGTCAACTACTGGGGGAAAAAAAATCATGATCCAATATCTGGTTCATGAGCTGGAAAGAGTGGATCTCATAATACAAGGGGGTGGGCTTGTGATCAGAAGTGAGATGCCCAGAACAAAATGAAGGTAGTGTATTAGCCTTTAAAAAAAAGGTTGAGGAAGAAACTATTGTTTCACATGCTTAAAATTATCAGATGAATTTTTTCCAGCTTGTTTAACTCTGAAGTTTCCCTATAGTAGGCCTCGTTGCACTACAGCCTCTAGTGCATGATTAGTGAACCTCTGGTGAAGAGCATACGCACACAGAGTAGGCTGTTACAGCCTCCAAGCACGCCCACCCTCACCAGAAGTTGACTAATCGTTGATTAGGTGTGCTCCACGCATTAACCAGCGTTTACCAACACCTTACCTTAAGCGTCTGGGCAGTAACCATTTGCTTTTTTCCCAGCACTCCAAAGTTGTTTGAGGTGCTGCACAAGTGTGTGGGCACCTTGGATGACCATAGATACGACTGCGCATGCACAGAACATCTGCATCATCAAGGTGATGGTGTTGATACACACACAGTTGCAGAGGGTGCCATGGCCAAAATGGTGGCACCAAGAGTAGGACCAGGCCCCAGACAGAATAAGGTAAGTTTTCGATCACAGAGGGAGGGAACAGCCAAAATCAACTAGCACTCCACGTGTTCAACGTTGGCTAATTGTGCTCCTTTCCCTCCACTGGACAGGAAGGGAAGTGTTAAAAAACAAAACAGTGCATACAGTTTTATAAACTTAATACAGATGCCTTGAATATATTATATGATTTATCAGTAAAGAAAATGTCTAAACGTAATGGTAAAATGGTGAAAGTGTGAAAGAGCAAAAGCAAAGGGCAGATTTACATGAGATTGAGTCCATTCCCTTTTTCTGTCAAGAGATTACTGACTCTCCTATGTGTATTAATTCAAATCTATTTGACTGGGATCTTTACTGTGTTTAAAAATACACAAAATTTGCTCAACCAATCAACTGAATTGTTTTACCTTTAAAATCCTAGATCCATTGTAACAAGTTACTGGATCCAGTATTGATGTAATTGCTGGGAAAAGGTAAAAATCTTTCTTGTTTTGCCAGAAGTGTCAGGGAAGAAAAGAATAAGAGTATATGATGGCACCTGTGGTATGCATTCAAAATTCTACTTTCCCTAATTCACTGCAGAAAAGCATAAATTAAACATACACTGATTTACGAATCCATAGACTTTTATTCATTGAGAAGGCCCCCATATGATTCTTGAAATGCAACAGCTGCAGACTATAGTTGTAGAAGGAGTTGTAAGGTTGTTTTTTTCTCTAGTATGATAATATTCTGTCTCCACACCCAGCAGCCACCACTCGCAGATTGGGACCAAGAGAGATGGAAGCAAAATGATAGCTGGAAGCCTCAGCTAACTGCATTGGGTCAAAGCACAGTTTGACAAGGAAGCCTCTATTATCCTTCCTGGAAGCTTCCACAAATTGCTACTGATACCACATCCTGGAAATGTGGGGAAGAAATAAAATGAACTTCAGTTATGGGAAAGAATATCGTTATTTATGATTAGGAAAGTGAATGAATATTCATAACATTTGAAATTCATAGGAATTTAGCCAGATTTGGGCATTCGCATTTGAATTTAATGTTGGCACATTCAAAGATTGACATTCGAATTCCAACCAAATGTTTTGATACATTTGTATGAAACTTCGTACAGGATTGAACATTCGTATCAAACGTGAATGCCACTACATTCAAAGGGGATCTATTTGAACGAATACGAACTGAATACGACAAAAACATTCATGTACATCCCTATCTATGATCTTAGATTCTGGTGAAGAAACCAAGATTGATTACTATTTCAAACAATACAGTACTGCAATGAGCTGGTGGGCAAGTAGTATACACTGAAAATATAGAGATTTTGGAAAAGGAAAGGAGATAATTCCTAAATAACTACGAGTACTTCAAACCAGAGAGCCTATCAGAATAAATGTTCAATGAAAAAACAGCAATTATTTGTGAGGCAAGAAAAACCTTCAGTCTAAGTTGCAAAGAAGTATTGGTAAGGCATGGTTGTAGAACAGAGTTGGCAGACAGTAGTGCATTAACAACACACTTAAGCCGATATCATAAAGGTGAGTTAGGAAAGGGAAATTACTGTAAATTTTGTAGTTCATAGATTGAGATTATGATTCACACAGAAAACCCTTTTAAGTGATTCACAAAAAGTTGGAAAGATACTCTACTATAGTGATATTTTGAACTATAATGTTAAATTTAGTCTTCATGCTGAGGCTGAATTAAAGGTCTAAACTATTATAAAAAGAATGAAAAAACAAAAAAAGGAAGCAAAACACTCCCAAAATGTGCAATACTAGACTCCTTTCTCCTGATCTGTTTCATTTTCGCTTCTGTGATTCATATTAGGAATAATGAGAAGCAGAGCTTTTTGGTTCCCTTATGTTAGTATAAAGGACTCCTCTTTTTATGAAGGCAGGACTGATGGCAACAAAAGGATTTTTGCTTAGTCTACAGTCCATAGTTGACCAAGAGGCATTAATACATTTGTGTACAATATACCAAGAACACTGCAAACTGTTATACCTTTCTTATCTGTAACAGGGCTATAGATCAATTTCTGAAGACGAGCTGCTGGAAGAGTGATCTGTAAATAACAGTTTAGTCTGTGAGCTAGAGAAAAACAAAGCCTAGCAGCAAAGGCTTTTCCATACAACCTTCATGCAGCCAGAATAAAAATACTTGTGGTAAATACATAAGAAACGTTGTGCCACTTTGAGCAACGCCGTTTGCATTTTCTTGTCATTCCACAATTAAAATGTCAAGACAAAATTGCAATGGATGCATGTCTCTGATTTTTTTAAAAAATATAAAAGTAAATAAAATCTCCCCACTATTCTGGATGTACCTAATACAAATTTATGTAGTATTTCCAGACTATTCCAGCATTAGAAAATGCCAGCTGAATACACTGTTTGTTAAAAGGGAGGCATTTTGAGTGCTGTCAGATATGCTTCCAGCTCACTGCACCTGGTTGAGGAAATAGCACCAGAAAGAAAAGGACATTCACCATCAGCGTCTTTCTACAAAAATAACAGTTTAATGATCTCAGTGAGCCCAAAGACTGCCGTTCTGTAGACCAGAGTTCTTTTAGTACACAATTTTCCAGTGGGTTGGTTGTTCACAGTTTTTTTCTTCATCACCACAAAATCTGTTGTAAGTTGTTTTGGGATCAAAACCCAGAATCTCCCTTTCTTCATGAATGCGGAAAGAAAATGTAGAGACTGATGTGCCAATAAAGTATCTGTGAAGTAATCCAGGAAAAAGAAAATAAAAAAGGAACAGATTTTTAGATACAGGTATGTTAAGGATACAGAATGAGACCCTGAAATCCGAAGGAAACTTTTGATACAGATTATTTATACCTGAAAATTATTAAAAGCATCAGCTTCATGCAAAACAAGCATGTTCTTGGCATCAGTGATGAAACCTCCCCTTTGAAAGACATAATTTTCCTTTTTCTTATTTGCTAAAAAGTTTCAAATTAACCAACTAAAATACCTAGAGTTTATTCCAGCACTAATCAGTCTGATGGAGAGTCTTGAGGAAAGAGTTGGGGGCCTTTTGCACTTACCTGTGTAGAGAGGGGTGGTCAGCTCTGAGGTTCGCCATATGCATGTCACAGAGCCGTTTGTGCTCCAGAAATGGCTCCACATGTTCTGAAGTGCCCTGGAGCTGACCACACGTACAAGGGTGGAGCACAAAAATGCACTCCATACTTGCACTAGCACAGGGCTGGTTAGGTCCTGATAAGCACCTTCTGCACCTCTTTCAGGTGGAAGAGGTGCTGGAGGAGCATATGATGCATCGCATGATGTGCCGGACAGCCACATAATGTGTCATGTGACTCATCACATGATACAGTTGCCTAGTTATGGCGCCTGCCTTCAGCATGTTTTGGGGAAGGTTCAAGTGCACTCAAGGCTGTTTCATCCAAGCCTTCCCATGGCTGGGAAGCCAGATGTGAAAAGGCCCCAGGAAGCAGTGATAGTGCCAAATAGTGATATTGTCTCAGTATATCTTCTACTGTGTAACTGCTATTCACATACAATACAGCATTTGTATCCTGAACTTCACTAAGCACTTCTGCAATGTTAGAAGTTGCAATCGGCTCTATCACACATTTGCTGTTGCACTGTATGATAATGAGTTTCAAAGACAACTTGGCTTGAGTGTAAAAACTGTAGCCCATTTCTTTCTTTCCATGGGCTCCAGAAGAGGATTAATTTTCAAATTTATACTAATGGCATGAACCATTCACTGCCGTATCCACTGCTGCAAGTGAAGTCCTGAAGAGCAAAAAGGCTCCCAGAATAAAAACTAGATTAAGGAAGACTGCAAGCTAGACTGAGTCCATGAACTAACTTTTCCTTTTCCCTTGCACTTCACTGATCCAATGAGAAGGGACTTCCAAAATAAATTCGGCATGCTCCCGTACCCGCTGATCCTGGTACCCCAATTTCACTTATCCGTGGTCAATCAGATCAGCCTCCCCACATCCCCTCCAGTACCGTTAGGCCTCCTAGAGCCCTGGTGTAGTTGGAAATAGCACAAAATCTCATGGGATTTCCCAGTGTTTCAAATATCCATGGTTCCCTGTAACCGTGGTAGGAATCTGCACCTATCCCCCGCAGATACGGGGGCAGGCCTGTAGTCAGTAAATGTGGTGGAAGTATCATGTACCTGCACAGATTAGCTGCCAGAATGATGTATTCTAACAGGATGAGGTAAGCTGGGTAATATTAGAGAGACAGTTCCGGGACAGGAATGCAGCTGGCGGTCCAGAGTGTGCTGGTGGCTGACTGCCCAATAACAGTCTTGTTCGGCCATCCTTTGAAGCTGGGGACCTGAGAGTGGACCGGAGCCCATTAGAATGTTGCCAGGCTCCAGAAAATGGCCTGGGGCTCTTTCTATCCCAACCAAATGTCTCTGTGGCAACAGCAGGAACTAGGATCTAGCCTGGCCTGCATGGGGGCTGCTTTAAAGCAATCTCCAGAGATAGCACTCCTGGGCATGATTCTGCACCTGGGTGCAACAGCACACAGCTGCCACAGTTCAAAAGAATCATGCAGATGCTGCTTCTGTCTCAGAAGCTACTCAGTATGAAAATGTGTTATTATGCAGTGAAGGCCCAGGCCAAAATGCAGCAGTCTGTAGACATCTTCACTCAGTTTGAACATCAGAAAACAACTGTCTGCCAGTATGAAACATTTCTTAATTATTTATGATCCTCATAGGAGCAAGCATATGTTGATCTGGAAGCTTCCCTCTCTCTCTCTCTCTCTCACACACACACACAATTAATTACCTGGCATGTGCACATATCCACTGGTCAATAATTGCTATCCCCCCGTCTTTGTATAGTTCAATCTCCTCCCAGGTAGGCTCAAACCTCACCATCTCTGGAAGCAGTCTCTTCAACTCTTCCGTTTCTGAAAAGATACGCAAGTTCTTCAACAGATAGATGGTTCCCCAGTTTAAAACATGTAACACAAGCAGTACAAACACCATGTTCTTCTCAGTCTTTAAATGTAAAACTGGAGGATAGACACAGAGAAAGCAAAAAGAAATGATGTAGCATGCCCTGCAGGAAAAAACACACACAACAAAACATACAGACTGAAAAGGCAAAGTCTAAAACAAAATGTAAGGCCAGTTGAAAAAGATGACATACCCTTTGGAATGGCATCAGTGGCTACAAAAACTCTCTGAAGTTTATGCAACTTCAGGAGGCTTTGGACTTTCTTCGCTGCTCCCTGGATGCTGGGCACATCGTTTCTGTGACCCCAGATGAAGTCTTTTCGTCTGAGGTGAACTCCGAGATATGGTCCCCCTATGGCCGTACCCAGCTTTACCTAGTACAGAAGAACCAGTACATGCTGAAACTGAAATAAAACGGCATTGGTTCAGTGGGAAAATCTCTCTACACGTGAACATACATTCTCTAGCACGGCTAAAAGATAAAACTATACTACCCTGTCTCTTCCAGCAAAACTGTACAATATTCACTACCAATTCTTGATTTCCATAGTTATTTGCCAGTCTTTATCTAAATAGACTCAAGAGACCCAAACTGGTTCAGATAAGGAATCCCGAAACAGGCCTGGGTTACCCAATCAATTCACATTTAGCGCCATCTAGCAGCACCAGGAAATGCTTGCTGGCATTTTGTATTTTAAGAAAGATCTGCCACTTTTGCTTCAGTGGAGTTTCTGTAGCTAAAACAACTCATCCGATTGTCAGGACTGGGAAGGACTGCAAGCCCTTTGCTCTTGCTTAGTGTGTGGCCTGCACTTCTTTGTATTCTCTTTGAGCTGCCCACAAGAGAAGGGAACCAGTCCAAAGGGAGAGGCTGGTCCAAGGTGCACTCTACTGTTACCAGGAGGAACAATGGCACTGCAACCAGCACAATGCGAGCAGCAGCCGCAGTACCAGAGATGTGCAAGAGGCACTTGGCAAATACTCTAAAAGGTGTGGAAGGATGTACTTTCCAGGGCTGCTAAAGGCTGAGACTATTCAGGTAAAAGGAGAACTGCAACTATGTGCTGCAACTTAAGGTAACATCCACCGAGTTGCAAAACATTGACAGAAAGTGCAGTTCAAAAATCTCTTCAAACCAGTCATCAAAGAGCAGAGGGAACCTGAAAACAGATAAATGGGATTCACTATTTTCCAGGCATCTAGAATATTTAAAATTTAAAAATGTTTAAACTCAGATTTTTCAAGGAATTAATTGTAGGTATGACTGAAAAACAAAACTGGAAGCCAGAATGAAGAAGTACTAATTCCTCCAGAAGAAATACTGGGTTTGCTCCCAATCCTCAGTAAGCGAAAGGAAGAACCACCATGTACCTGTGTTGCACAGAATATTTACGCTCCGGACAGAGGGAGTCATATACATTTTTCATGTTTGCACTTAGGATACTCCTATAGCAGTGATGGCCAACCTATGACACGCGTGTCACAGGTGACACACCAAGCCCTTTTGGGTGACACACATGGTCACCCTGGCACCTGGGCGTGTAGCGCTTGCTTGTTCTTGAAGCGTACAAAATGCCAACTTTCAATTGAAGATTTAGCAAACGAAATTCAGCAACAAAAGTCACTAATGTAAAGAATTATTTGTTTTTGCTTTTAATAAAATACATATATCAAAAGTATAACTTTTTTACTAGAGCTACAAATATCACAAAATTATGGATATTTCTAGATGTGACACAGCACCCGAGTTAAGCTAGGTTTTCTTGCGAATTTTGACACACCGAGCTCAAAAGGCTCACCATCGCTGTCCTATAGGCTGTCCTAACCTCACAGGAATGAGATAAAACAAACAAGCAGGTTGACTTCATATCCTAGGAAGCCTCTGATGCGTCCATAGCTACCAACATTTCGACAATTATTTTTCCTATGCTTCCAAAGAGTTCATCCAGGCAGCTCCTTCTCTTTCACATCTTTCATGGTCACTGATGAGTGAGAATCAACCTTGGCTGGATTTTGTCCACTAGCTCCAAAACCAGTCAGTCTGGTACTCATTTTTTAGTTAATGAATTTCTGATTATACTTTTTGTGAGGAAAGTAAAACTAAAACCAGAATGAACAGCCTCTATGCATTACATTTTTAATATGCTAAAACAGATTATATTACCTTCATCTTTGTCCAGTCCTCAGCATACTGGGTTCTGTCCATCTCATCAGTAGAGTTCAAGTATTTAACTCTAAATGTGTCCCCTACCATACGAAGATGCTTAGCAAACACCATACTGCGACGAGTCTGTTGCATTTAAAAAAACACACACACACAGAGAGACTAACTTAGGTGGAATTTAGCATTTGGATCACCTCTGTTCCTACTGAACACAGTTCTTCTGCGATTTAAGAACATAAGAAAAGCCCTGCTGGATCAGTGAACAGTAGGTGGTCACTGCCAGATGGCTACATCAGCCCAGCCACTTCAAGGAAACTGGAGAGCAATTTGGACTGAATTTGCCCATGCTTGTTCCTATGTTTAGATACCGACTACTGCTATGATGGGAAAAGAGACACGGTGCATTGCAGAGCATTGCAGAGAACATTGTACCTGGGTGAATTATGGGCTCCAACAGATCAGCAACTTCCAGGTTATTTCCTGCACTTTCTTATTTTTTCTAGCCTGGACTTAAATCAGCAATCCTCAAAATGACCACTGTTGCCAATAATTTTTAAAAGTTGCAAGTTGTGTGCGTAGGGTTTGAGAGCCATTTGGCACCTACCCGCTGAAGCAGTTCTATCCACTCACTGGTCCTGAGAGTCCGCAACTGCTTCCTGCAAGTGGCATAACCCCTTCCTGGAGCAATCCAGCTCTGGACTGCCTATATCTTCCCAGCTAATAATAATTTCCAAGATATAATATTTAGATCTAGAGGTTTAAAATGTAGTGATAAATATCACCCAGATGGGTTTCAGAACTGGGCTCAATGAAAACTAGCTGGCATATGCCTGAAGCACTGCTAGATATACTCACGTTCCAATAGTCTTTTCCGCCATAGTGATCGTGAAGTAGATTTTCAGCTCTATCTAGCATCACTGACCTATTAAAAATAACAGAATTGAGTGTGCATTCCCATAAAAACAACAAGTTCTATAAATCAAAGACACAATCTATCCAAAAATAAATGTCACAGTTTAGTTTCTTTGTTTTCAGGAAAGGAACAATTTAGAAATTCCTGAACTTTGTCACCATGCCGGAGACATAAACTGGATTTTAAAATTCAGCTCATTTGATTTATTCCTCTCCCCACTCTTCCTACATATTCTCTGCTCTGTCTGGAAGCGAACTGATGCTGTGAAGTATTGCAAAACGAGATCAAGCAAAACATATTTATTTACATAAACTCACTCCAGGGAAAAGAGGACTTAAGATTGTTTTTCACTGTACATAAAAGTGAATTTGTGAACATTTGAAGGGGAAAAAAATCATGTCTCACCGAGCAGAGGTATTTAAAAGCAGAGGTGCTACGACAGAAGCTGAGCCTTGGACTGAGATACAGGCCAGTTTAATTCCTCGTGTTTCTTCATAACCCCAGAACCATCCCCTGCAAAACAAGATGAAAATCAAAAGGTGAGCACATCTACTTTGGTACAAAGTGAAACAAGGCATGCATGGTTCTTCGGTATCAGCATCAAGTTCTGACTGTCAAAAATGACTTTAGACTCGATTCTTGAGCAGCAATGGGATAATCCTGCTTCAGTGTAATTGCTTGTGATGGATAACCGAAAAGTACTATACTGCAGACAAAGTACAGCGTTTGAGGCATATGATGTGTTTCCATTATTTTCATTATTATATTTTTGATATTGTGATTGTGATCCTCACGGGCATCTTGCAGGAATGGGTCTGAGGGTATGGTCTAAGACAATTCTGGAGTCTCATGCTCCCATGCGATGGAAGCCTTGCCTTTCTGGCCAGTGAGCTCCATGTCCTTAGTCCTCTAACTTCCCACATCACAAATCAGCATCTCTGCTTGTTTCCTCAAGTCCCTGAAACTTTTGAGATGGAGAGGTCATACTATGGGCAGCTGTGCCAGCTTCCACTGCCTTTCCCCACCAGCAAGCTCTGCAGTCCAGTTGCCTCTGTCTCTCCCATGCCATGAAATGCCACCTTCACCAGCTTCTTCTTAGTGTTCCTGGAGCTTTTATAAAAGGTGAGAGCCCTCTTGGACAGCTGCCCCTTTGGCAATAGACATCCCCTCCTCCTCCCCACCCAAAGGCACCAAATCTGTACCTGTATCCCCTCGGAAAGTCAGCTGGCTTCTGGGAAATTCCCCTAATCCTTGGGTTACCCGGGCCTGTATTTGAAGAATCTTATGCTCACATTATGTGAGGTTCTACTGTGCAAGCAAAAATGGATTACCTTATAGATTACATAGCTCTGTTTTGCATTACTGTGGAGCCTAGGGGGAAGAATGCCCACCTGTATCATCAACTCCATCACCACCACTAGCAAAGACTAGCAGACACTAAGGGCGATCAGTCAGTGGAATAGGTTGCTGCAGGAGGTAATGAGCTCTCCTTCACTGGAGGTCTTCAAGCAGAGGCTGGACAGACATCTGTCTGGGATGTCTGTTTAGGAAGTCCTGCATTGAGTTGCGGTCCCTTCATGGGAATCCTATGATTCCCATGAAAGGAGGGTTTTTAAAGCTTTGTTTTGTTTTCTCAGGGGGAAAAACTAGGTATCTGAGGGGAAAATAAAACATTGTTACCATCTTTTTCAGACTTACATAAAATGCAATTTGCATCTGTTGGCTACTTTTTAGAAGTATATTTAGTAAACCAACATAATTATATACTTTGAACTCCGTCCTGCAACAGAGAAAGCTTCTACAAGTATCTTCAGAAAAAGAGTTGAGAAAACAGAAAGGAAATCTCCCAAGGTTCTATAATATAAGATTTGCTACAGTCTCTGTCCAGTAAGTTTCATTTTCTGAACTATCAGCAGTCTATGTTACTTGTATTGCTTCCACAGTAGATATGTGGAAATGGGTATACCTGGATTAAGTAGAAAAAAAAAAGTAAAGAAACAGGTTCAGACTGCTATCAAAAGGAAGGGACAATGTATAAATCCAAAACCATTCTTAGAAAAATAATAAGTTCCAAGTAAAAAGCTCAATGCATTTTGGTATGTCATCCTTCTTAGGGGCTGTAGGTGAGCCAGTATGCTCTAGTGGTTAGGGAGCCGGACTCTTCTCTGGGAATACCAGGTTTGATTCCACACTCCTCCACGAAGCCAGCTGGGTGACCTTGGGCTAGTCACAGCTCTCTTCTGAGCTCTCACAGCCCCACCCACCTCCCAGGGTGTTTTGTTGTGGGGAGAAGAATAGAAAGCTTTGTCAGCTGCTTTGAGTCTCCTTAAACGGGTAAGAAAAGTAGGGTAGAAAAGCAAACTCTTCTTCTTCTGTACAAAAATACAATTAAATTGCAATTAAAATGCTAATAATTACCAGGATTACCTGTAGTATTTTTGATTGTCCAATGAATACATTAGTTGGTCAATACATGGTCTTTCGTCTATTTTTTCCTCCCAAGTTCCCTCTTTCCATCCTTCAGCATAACCTTGTAGAACATAGACTTGATCTATGAAAGGTCCACCTGACTCTGAATAACAATTAAAAAGCCAGCTGTTAGGATAACATAACTTGAGTGCATATAAAAAAGCAAGTAGAATTTGATCTACCTAGCTGCAGAGTCATTTCCAATTCACAAAATTATTAAAGGGATTTGAGTGAGATAGTTTTGAATCTTGTGGCCTTTTTTGCTAAAAAAAAGTGGCAGATAATCTGTGCTGATTAATAAGACCTAGATGCTTTCTTTTAAAAAAATACATTTAAAGTTACCTCAATCCAATCCCTTTCCTAACACAATTAGCTCTGCTTAAAAATCGCTAATGGAGGAAGCCACCCCCTCCTGAAACAATTTATTCCACTGAGGAAGACCCAGGCCAGCAAAAATTACTCCTTAAGGATTAGTTAAAATCTCCTTTCCAACAGAAAAAATTGCGCTATCATTTATGTGACAGCCCTTCACATCAAACAGAAGGCAATTAAGAGAACCATTTTTATTATTTGTTTGATTTAGATCATTTTTATACTGCCTTGTACTGCCATTTCAGAGAGGTTTACAAAGAAAAGTTAAAATGTTGAAAATAACAGCAATAAAAAATAAAACGGTGTATTTTTACTAGGTGCCAAAAGGTTCTTAATATGCTTGGCATACCTCTGAGGAGACAGCTTTTGCACAGCTTGGGGGCCACTACAGAGAAGGCTCCTCTCTTGGGTTCTTTCCCATAAACCTCCTCAAGCAACGGGATCATGAGCAAAGCCTTCCCAGAAGATCTTAACTGTCAGGCAGCTCTATACAGGAGGAAGTGTTCTTCAGATATTTGGGAAACTCTTTAAGAACAGGTATAATGTAGGCCTTAATGGAAATTCACACACTGTAGCTTTATACACCAGTTCCAGCATCCAAATAATCTTCAAGAGCACACAAGAGTAATCTGTCCTGGACAGCACGAGGAATCTGGATCACTGTAACCAGTGTTCCCCATTAAGAAATGGCTTAAGACTTAGAAGGGAATAGGAATTTCTGGCCACTAATAAAACTTGGATCCAGAATTGTTCCCAAATTCTGCACCTGCTCTTCCCAGGGAACAATAACCCTGTCGAGAGGAGGTGATCCTTTAACATCTTTAACTCAAGAACCCAAGGGACTTAAAACCACTGTCTTGTTTGAGTTCAGCTTCAGCCTGTGGGGCACCTCTATCCCATGACTGCCTCCAGGCATGGTTCAGAACTTGTGTTACCTGATTCAGCTGGTACTGAGATGTACAGCTGAGTATCTCCTACTGGTTTCATGTAGATATTAAACAGCAAGGGAGATAAAAATAGACCCAACTGTGCATGATAACATACCTAGTAAAAACCTAAACTGTACCCATGTGTTTCTTCATGAAATTATGTCCATTTAATTAATTGAGACATAGTATGCATTTCTAATTGTGCAATAGACACAAAGGTACAAAGGTCACTTAATTCACGCGGTAGAAACCAAAAGTTATGTATTTCAATCGTGGAGACACATTTACAGATTTATAACTTATTTTGTAGTGCATTTTTACCTGCAAGAAACTGTTCATACTCAATAACAGGTATGTTTTCATTGAGGCTGGGAACGTCAAAAAATTCAAACCAAGGAATTCGGACCTGATGTATGTCAGGACTCTGCCAATGATAGAGACGCCCCCAGGGAGGCAGAACCAACACCCAAGCTTCTTTTTTTAACAGTGTCTTTATAAGAGATGCAACCCGTATATATACATCTCTGCGGAGGTTGAAACCTTCTGGTGGATTTACATCATACAATAGATACCTGAAGATAAGAAATGTTTAAAATTACTTTCAAAACTATGTACAAGATAGCTCATAATTTTATAAAGCATAAAGATTTTATGTAGTTGACACTGCAAAATATTCGAACAGGCAGATAAAGGCCTGAAGGTTTCATTAGGGTGGCCCATGGAAAGAGCAGGAGGGTTTTCTATGCAGAGATGCTGTAGTACCAGTTAAGAACCAAATGCAGCACTGTCACACGAGGGCAAAGGAATTCTCTTTTGCACAGAACCAAAATAGCTAGATTATTATAATTATACACATAACAGTACCATCAGCATTGGAAGCAGGGATTCCTCCTTTCATCCTGTCTGTTTAATAGACTGATAGTTCTCGTGATTATTCCACGTTCTTAATCTTCACTCTGACTTTCCAATTCTCCCCATGTAGCCTGAGTTGCTATTAGTAGTTTTGCTGCTATTCCTCTGGTGCATTCTCCTTTCTAAAGAAGGGCTTTTCAACTGCCCTTTGAGGGAAACCTAGTCTCCTGGAGGGAGCTATGTCAGCATTCAGCCTCTTAAGTTTGGAATCAGTTATGGCAGTCTTCCTGCTGTCATCAATCTGAAGTCACCTGAGAGACCAGGATGCAAAGTCCTGATGTTTCAGCCGGCTAAGCACAAAACTACTGAACTTGTTTTGTTTGTGTTCAGTCAGCTTGTTGAATGGAGTAAGGAGACTGTGGCAGTTTAGGTGGGGGCTGCCCATTTAAGGTATGTGGTAGCTGACCAGTGAGACTTAATGGTCCCTTCTGCCCTCAGAAGCAAACTGCTCCTCATATGTGTACTGTCAAACCCTATGGACTTAGAACTCTTAATTGCTGCCATCTTTGTTTTGTCACTATAAGCAACAGTAGCAATACAGTGACATCAGTAGACTCAGAAGTTTAAGTAAAAAAGAGAATCAGGTTTTTTTAAATATAAATAGTCATTGTATTATTGGCTACTTCTATACTGCCAAATTCTACAACACTCCTACTCTTGCCTAAGGAATCCCGGGAAGTCTCAGCACCACAAGTGCATTTTTCTCTCTGCGCTACAAAGCTGAATTCATTACCTCTCCAGCAGCCAGAATTTTAAAGCACGGGGCATGTATCTTTAGTGTTTTATACATCATATCAACACATTTCAGAATGAGCAATAGCTAAGCAAGCTTAATATTTAGAACAAGGCACAGTGATATTGTTTTTTCTGGAAAGTCATGCTTAACACTCCACCCACAAGAAAACAACAGCTACAACCTTGTGTTCAGACACAACAAAAGGGATGCCTCAGGGGCAATTAGTGTTTCCTTTTTAAGCCACTTTTTCTAGCACAAAATATTTTGCAGAGGGGGGCAAGGGAAAAGATTGATTTTTTAAAAAAACGATGTATATTAACATCTTTGAAAAACCCTTACTTTGGATGTTTAATTGGATTGGCTGTGACATACTCATCCCAGCAGAATTGAGAATGGAAGAAAAGCAGCAAATAAAAACATTAGACGGGGGAGCTGTGGATATGGAACTATGAAACACAGTGTAAAGTAGAAATTGGTTATCTATTAACATAAATGAAACAATGACACCTCAAAGCTGTCTGTAAGCTGCCTCAGAGGTAGGCTTTTGTTTTATCTGTGTATCTGATCATCATTTATTTATTTGTTTGTATTTTTATCCTGCTCTATACCCAAGGGTCTCAGGGCGGGTCACAACATATAAAATGAACACATTAAAACCAATAGCATATTAAAACCATGGCAGTATGAATGTGGGGAGGAAAAATGCTGTTCCTTTACTTAGCCAAAAACCAGGGTAAAGAGATGCATCTTCACAACTCGTCTAAACATAGCGTGAAGGTGCCTGACACACCTCAGGAGGGAGACAGTCTGGGAGCCACCACTGAAAAGGCCCTATCCTGGGTGGCCACCCTTTTTGCTGCTCTGAGTGGCGGTACAACCAGGAGGGCCTCCCCTACAGATCTTAGGGCACGGGCAGGACAATATGGAAGAAGGTGTTCTTTTAGATATTTGGGGCCCAAGTCATAGGGCCTTATAAGTCAAAGCCCTGCCTGAGGAGAACCTTGCCATCGCTCCTGGGGGTGGTCTAGTGGTGGCAGCCTAGACCACTCTGCCCCCTGGGTGACTCTCCAGGCTGCCTGGGCATGAACATCTTGGAGATGATTCTTTGTGGGACTGGGGCCCTTTGGCAGCTGCTCTGGACTCCACTTGGCCTCAGCTACCTCAGTTTGTGTGTGTGTATGTGTGTGTCTGGCTTATTTTGCAATGTTTGGTATGATGTGCAATTTTTATAATGTTTATTATTTTGCATGGTGTATTTTCTGTTTGTTGTAACCGCCTTGGGCAAATTTTCTTTTGGAAAGGTGGTATACAAATAAAATGGAAATGAAAAGTGAAATGAAATGAATTGGGCTCAGTAGTGAATTGGCAGCCAGTGCAACTCTTTTAAGACCAGTGTAATGTGCATCCAGCCAGCAGTTCCTGTCAACAGTCTAGCAGCTGCGTTCTGCACCATCTGCAGCTTCCAAGCCATCTTCAGGAGCAGCCCCATGTAGAGTGCATTACAGTAGTCCAGTCTGGAAGTTAACAAAGCACAGATAACTGCAGCCAAATCATCTCTGTCCGGAACAGGCCTTAGCCGTTGAACCAGCTGTAGCTGAGAACAGGCACTCTTGGCCACGGCCTCCACCTGAGCTTCAAGTGTCAGCACAGAATCCAAGAGCACCCCCAAATTTCACACCTGTCCCCTTCCAAGTCATTACTACTCCATCCAGGGCAGGATGCCACTTTACACAGACCCCAGATCCTGTGACACACAGCACCTCCATCTTATCTGGATTCAGCTTCAATTTGTTGCCCGACATCCAGCCCATTACCTCCAGGCACCGGCCAACCATCCTTCCTGATTCAGCTGGCACACAGTCCATCTGCTTCAGTGCAAACTTGTTGCCTTCCCAGCAACGTAAATGGAGGTAGGTTATTTTCCCATTCATCGCCTCCGGGAGCGTCCGCATGACACCAGGACAATACATGTTAGCCCCTTATTTCGCATGCAAAACACTTGTGGAGTGGTTTTTTTTAAAAACACGTATTAGGGCTTTGTATGCGGACGCTCCCTAGGCGGACACGGGATCCTTTTGGATTATTTTTAGCATGCGGACGGGCCCATAGAGCTGGGTGCCATCTGCATACTGATGGGACCTCACTCCCAATCTCCTGATGACCTCTCCCAGCAACTCCACGGGAGAGGAGATCGAGCCCCGAGGGACCCCACAAGCGAGTTCCCAGGGTGTCAAGCTCGCCAGCATCTCCCAGTACTGGCCGCCTTTGGACGGGGAGGAAGGTCGTGCTGCTGCTGCTGCTGGCCTGGCTGCTGTGGGGCAGCTCGTAAAAGCAGCAACAGGCAGGCAGGACAGGCAGGAAGCCCCTTGCCTGGAAGCCCCCTGGAAGGAAGCGGAGAAAGGCAGAGAAGCGCCTTCGAGTCGACGTGGCTCCCTCAGCCCGTCCTCGAACAACAGCCCGTCTTGGGCACGCAAAGAGTGCAGCAAAAGTCGCGCTGCCGTCCCGAGCGATTCCTCGGCCGGGCCGGGGCCGCCGGGCTCTTCCGGGGCCCAGCAGCGGGCGGATACGCCTCCCTCCCTCCGTCCCTCGCGCTCACCGTCTAGCAGGCGCCGCGGCGGCAACGGGCAAAGGAGCGCCGCCGCCGTGTCCGACTCCCGCTTGGAAGGCCGCCTGCTGAGCCCGAGTGGCGGCGGCGCCGCGCCCCAGAAGCCAAAGACCGGCGAGGAGGAAGAAGAGAAGCAGCCGAGGCGGGCGGCCCGAGGAAAAGCCCGGGCAACCCCCGGAACCAGGCGCCGCCATCGGCGGTCTCGCTCGACGCAGCTGTGGGGGAGAGGGCGGGGCCGCGCCGATGGCGATGGGCGGTGGACGGGCGGGGGCCTAGGCTGACTGACTGACTGGGGTTCGCGGGCGCTCCCGTGGCGGCGGCAGCGGCGGCGGCGGCGGCAACGGTATTGGGTGGCCTGTCAAGCAACTCTCTGCGGGTCCTGGCCCGGCCGGGCGCCGTTGAAACTTTGGGGCCTTTTGTGTCTTCGTCGTCAGTGTCGCCCTCGACTCCCACCTACCCTGCAGCGCACACGTTTGTGTTGTTGCCGGTCGAGTTCCCGGTTAAGCAGCTCGATGCCATCCCAACGGTTCCCCTCACACAGGCGCCCACTCACACAGCTTACGGGGCAGCGAAGGAGAATGGGCGGCTGTGCGTTACTCCTTCTCACCCTTTTTCTTTTACAGCGTCAAAATCTTCCTAAATTACATTTTAACTCCTTGTTTTCTTCGACCAGATTAACAAATAAATAAATGCTTGGAGCAATGCTGACGCGCGGGTGGTTACACCTTTGTAGGTAAACCAACAGCAGGCTTCGGTTTTACTGGGAACCTCCAACACAGGTTCTACAAATCCTTAAGGGACTGAGCCCTAAAATCACATATTTTCCAATATTAACATAGTGTGACGTGGCTGTTGTGTGCCACTCTGGAATTTTACAGCCTAAGGGACACATTTTAATGCAGTGATGGCCAGCCTATGACACGCGTGTCACAGGTGACACACCAAACCCTTTTGGGTGACACACATGGTCACCCTGGCACCTGGGCATGTAGTGCTTGCTTGTTCTTGAAGTGTACAAAATACCAACTTTCAATTGAAGATTTAGCAAACAAAATTCAGCAACAAAAGTCGCTAATGTAAGGAATTATTTGTTTTTGCTTTTAATAAAATAATATATCAAAAATATAACTTTTACTAGAGCTACAAATATCACAAAATTATGGATATTTCTAGATGTGACACAGCACCCAAGTTAAGCTAGGTGTTCTTGAGAATTTTGACACACTGAGCTCAAAAGGTTTGCCATCACTGTTTTAATGCTTACATTTTAATGCCACTTCAGTTGTGGTCCTGCTGCTCCTCTATTCCTTTGCCTAGAAAGCTTCTGAGCAATGAAGCAAATAAGTTTCTAAGAAGGGGTGACGATAAAGTCAGGCACTTCATAAAAGACGGAAGACATGTGAGTATTTGAGGCTTTGTTTTAATCAATATATAAAGGGGCTGGTCTTGATAGCATGTCAAAGTTTTGAAACCAATTAACAGTAACTTTTATTTTGTTTGTGGAGAAATACAATAAAAAAAGATACTAGAAGCAGTTTTTAGTTAGTGGTTGGTAGTTTGTGCCTGAAAATCTGCTTAGCTGCTGCAGAATTTGTGTTTCCTTTTCATACATCTGAAAAAGAGGTAAAACAACGGTGAATGCATATATTTTTCCTTCCACAACTCATTATGTGGGTAGACTATTTATTTAAAAGGGGACAAGGCAAGGATGCTCAATACAGGCAGATCTTAAGGGTGCATCTTCTCATCCTATAAATTCACCTATAAATTTACCACAATGACAATTCAAATAAAAATATTTGAGTTAAAAGTACCTACTTTTTGCCACTCTGCTTCTGTGCTATGTTTATAGCCAAGTAAATGGCACATGCCATGTGCAACTGTCACCTGTCCAAGGAAAAATAATTCAGAAGTTTAAGAAATGAATCAAGCGCAACATTACAAAGGTTTTACTGCATAATTGTTGAAATAAAAGTTGCTGTGATGGAACATGCTTTGTGGTTATTTCTCAGTTTTAAAGATGGCCACTGTGATAGCTTCTATTTTACTCCTTTTTAAGATCATGCCTTCTAAGTGGCATTGGATCCTGTCCTGTCCTGTCCAATAGCATACAGCATAGATCACAACTGCACAAATAGATGTTTAGGATAAGCATCTTTAAAACATCATTAGCACGTACAGTACTCAAAGCTTTGTTAGGTTCTGGGCTGATCCAGAAGGGCTTCCACTGTTTCCGACTTTTAAAAATTATTTAGGATGTCTCAAAATGTATTGCATAGTGCAAACTTCATTCTATATTCTTTCCTTGGTATTCTAATATTATTGGCTGTGTTGTACATTAATAAAAGCTTCTCACAATTTAGTCGTTTTTGAAGACAGTCACCTAGATGTTTTCCTCTTGGTGGCTCAAAGCTAATTATGCATTCAAATCCTTGTTGTCTATACATGTATTATTACATAACTTTTATTGATTAGTCTGTTTGACCATATCAAAATGCAGAAACATAGTGCTACTAATCAATAAAAGTTATGTAATATACATGTAGGTTACTATTAGTATGAATGTAGTCCTTTATGAGTATATTGGATCCAAGAAACCATTAGACTAAATATGATTCACTTGTACCTAATAAATAACATTTTCTTATTGGTTAATATAAAACCTATTTGGAGATATATCTAAAATATACAAACAACAAATTGTTTTATTTCATTGTATGTACATAATAACTTCCTGGAATTTATCATAGCAGTTAACAATCAGTCTAAAGCAACATACTATTACAGCTCCAATCATAATAATGATGACACAAGCCTTTGACAGCATCTTGTACTTTAGTATTGCTTCAGATTCCATTTATTTAAAAAGTTCATTCTTTTCAGCACAGTAATTAAGTGTCAGGAATGCCAGGAAAGTATTTGGCCTTCTCAACAGCCACAGTCTATGTTGTCAAAGAATTATGGGAGCTGTTGTTTAGTAACGCCTAGAAGACCTAGTTGTTAAAGCTCTGGATTAGACTGTATATGACTGGTATTTCAGGTGACAGCATCTGAAAAACTATGCCATTTTGGGCTGGGCTAAAGCTTGTAAAAATGCCTGCAGATTCTTATTTTTACTTGTTATCTGATTTATTCAACATGTGTTTAATGAGCATTGCACAAATATAACTATTAGTTGTATGCATATATACTCTCATCCTCAACCTGAAAGTTTCCTGGAATGGCTTACAAAATGTGAATGAATTGTTCTGACTTATGAGCTAAAAAAGAAAAAGGATGGGAGGAAAAGAGAAATGAACAGTTCTTAGTCTACAATTTCTTAATTTATAATTTTGTAGTTAGACAGTCACCCAGTTCTTAAGACATACTATGTAGGGCAGGCAGGCTTTATTTTGGGTTCAAGGCAAATAAAACAAACTTAATATATAAGTATTTTTTTCCCAAGTGCTCATGCAGTGAACTGGAAACTAGAGAATAGGAAATCAACTTATTTATTTATTTTATTTATATTTACATTTATATGCCGCCCCATACCCAAGGGTCTCTGGGCAGCTCACAGCATTTAAAACAAACATATAAAAACTATATCAAAACAGGTTAAAAATATAACTTTAAAAATACAAGATTAAAAACAGCAGTGGTATTTAGTGGTGGGAAGTGTGGGGAACATTTAACCAAAGGCCACCGTAAAGAGGAATGGTTTCACTGCCCTCCTAAATAGGAGCAAAGAAGGGGCCTGACGCACCTCGAGGGGGAGACCATTCCACAGCCTGGGGGCCACCACCGAGAAGGCCCTCTCCCGGGTGCCCACCCGCCTAGCTACTGAAGGTGGGGGCATCACCAGTAGGGCCTCCCCTCCAGATCTTAA
The DNA here is from genome assembly GCA_023333525.1 of Aspidoscelis tigris stejnegeri. NCBI lineage: Eukaryota > Metazoa > Chordata > Lepidosauria > Squamata > Teiidae > Aspidoscelis > Aspidoscelis tigris. Next base: position 3,597,395 of record JALMGA010000010.1, read on the forward strand.
AACACGGGCAGGTCGAAATGGGACATGGGCAGGTCGATACGGGCAGGTTGACATGGGCAGGTCGATACTTGAACACTGTCCCATAAAGAATTCTATACAATCATCCTTACATTGTATGGTATCCTTGGAAAACTATGTATAACATGCTGTCTGCCAGAATTCAACTATAAATGGGCACTTTTTAAATTTGACACAGAAAAACATGGTGCACTTATATTCTGCACGATGGACCAACCGCTCAAGACAGCTCAAGACTGTGATAACAAGGTTATCCGAAGTAAACTTTAGGCTAGTGTTGTACTGTTAATTAGCACATATCAACTAACTGATGTATCACAGAAACAAGTGATTATAAGATGTAAACGCTACAGTTTTTTAAAAAATATAAATATTGTAGAACTCAAAAAGCAGAATGGTTAACCTAGTGAAGTACTTACTGTAAGAATGCTGTTAAAATCTTCCTTATTTTCCTCACATTGATGAAAGATATATTCAACTCCTAGAAAAATGTCTCCCAAATTATATTCATCCCAAGTGCAAGGCTGTGGTAATTCACCTGCTTTCAAATTCTGTGAAGAGAACAAGTCTCATGCATAACCCAAAAGTAACAAACAAAATATCATTTCTCAAAGTTACACAAAATAATTCTTGGATAAAAACAGAGAAACAGTATTTTTTTAGAGTGTTCATAAAGTACTAGGAAATCTCACTGAGTACGTAACTACAAGCCAATTATGTTTGATTCGATTCAAGGGAAAGGTTTATACAATTGAGTAGTACTGACAGATGTGCAAAGAATTACTTAATAAAAAAATTGCAGTGAAAGAATGTGCAATATAAAGGTTCTATACAAATGTTTATGATAAAAAAGGAAACAAAATCGTCCTCGTAACTGAGCACTGGCTAACTGCACACATCCATCCATAAAGTTCCTTTTATAAGGCGACAGAATTGAGCTTTCATACTTTCCCTGGGACCTGAACTATGATTCTTTGATTTCCAAAAAGTTGTTCCATTATTCGGCTACAGCAGCCTTCCCTTATTGATGAACAATGATAAAAAATATAATACAGTGTCTTGATAAGTCAGTTATCCCTAGGATAAGATGGGAGGACTAGGAACAATGGTATGAAACTTCAAGGGAGTCAATATAGACTAGATATTAGAAAAAGCTTCCTGACTGTAAGGGCAATTAGTCAATAGAATCGGTCTCCTTCACTGGAGGTCTTCAGGCAGAAGCTGGGCAGACATCTGACAGGGATGATTTAGGAAATCCTGCACTGAGCAGGAGGTTGGACTCAATGACCCTAGAGGCCCCTTCCAATTCTTATAATTCCGTTTGGGGAATACAATTATTTTTACCCTTACTGAAGCAGCTTATTTATATGAACATGGTTATAGTTCTTAGCTGCCTCTAAAGCTATATTTATCTGCTGTCCCCACATTTTAAAAACTGTATCCTCCTTTATTCTTGTTAGGTGCTACTTGAATTGTCTTTTTTAGCTTTCATCTAGAATTTGTACTTTCTATGCCACTCTTAAAAGTCTTTATTTTCAGATAACCTTGTATATCTCAAAGGCTAATGTTTTAATCTCCAATTTTAATTCTAACTTTCTTTTCTGAATAAAGAGCCAATGAGGACACTTTGTCTCTAGTCTCATCCACACTGGGGAGAATAGAGTGCCATTATGGTGATGCTATAGTGCGGCTGCAACACATATGGCAACTCCACCATAACCCTGTTATACCCCCTCCTTAAAGGTGCTAAAAACTATGGACAGCACTTTACATACGTTCACATAGAACAGGGGTCGGCAAACTCATTAGTCAGAAGAGCCAAATATCAACAGTACAATGATTGAAATTTCTTTTGAGAGCCAAATTTTTAAAACTTAAACTATAACTTAATTAGGGTACTCCTAAGCTGGAAGAGCCACAATCATAGAACAATCTCTACCATTTTGGTGGCTTTTCTTGCAGTATTTCATTTTCTGCATCTTTCACACACACTCCAATTATCCCCATGTCTTTGTGTTTTTGAAATCTTAGTTTATTTCCTAGTATCCCAACTTCACACCTGTTTAAAAAGTTAAGACAACTATCACAGGACTACTACAGAATTGGAGAAGTATAAATAAGCAAAAAAGTTACCTCGTGAAAGGGAAAAGACAGCACATCAGTGGGGAAATTCTTCCATCTGTAGGTTCTATTGAGCATCTGGATGTGCTTATTACTGACACAAATGACACCAAGATCAAATTTATCCACCCCCAAAATATGCCGAAGCTGTTCAATGTTCTTGCGAAGTGGTGCTCTTCTAACAGGAATTGCTCTCTGCAGATTACGTATGATCAGACTCATTGCAGCAGTGAATGACAATTCTTTGCAAAATAGTTGTTCCCCATTCGCTACTGCTGACAGTTATTAGTAGCTGCAATAAAAGATCAAATCGTGACAGTTAATTATTGTAGCAATAGTTAACAAACTTCAGAATGATCCGTTAGTTCAATATAAAGTTGTCCAACTTAAGGCTCAGTGCCTGCCAGAACACGATCCAGATAATACAATGTGTCTGTGCATATAACCTGAGATTCATAGGTGGCTACTCAAAAGTAGATCAGACTGCATTCAGTAGGGTTTACTTGCTGTTAAGCTTATGGCCTAAATACCACCAAAAACAACCTACCCTTTCTGACATGCCAACATATGAAAAATAGGACAGGGCTCTTGCTCCTTTAATAGTTGCATGGAAGATGGAATTTCAGCAAGTACTGCCTGTGTGACTAACAAAAGATCTGAGAGGTCCACTTGGGCATTCCATATATTTAAGCCAATAAATACATACAGAATTGAAGGATGCTAACATCTTTATTACAGGAATGCTTCAAGAACAAAGCTGGGCCTCTCTGTTATCCCCAGGCAAGACAAAGAAGCTGTCTACATGGAGAATACATAGTTAATTAGCTTCTCCTGACTTCTTGTTGTGAAAGCTGCAACAGGATATGCCAACACCTGGAGGCTGTAACAGTCTCCTCAAGGTGTGGATGCTCTTCCCCAAAAGTTCCCTCATCATGCACTACAGGCTGTAGTGTGAATAGGCTTCAGGATAGATGGCATTGATAAGTTCAGCCAGTTCAAACAAGCACCTCATAAAGTAGCCGGCTGTCTCTTAGTCCCAGAAGAACCTGCCTAGTTGGTACCGGGATGAGTCATTTTAAGGTTCGAGGCAGACAACCATCCATGGAGGGAGCAAAAGAGGTGGGTTCTGGAATGCAATCTACCTATCCAGATCTTAAGAGGGGAGGTCAAAAGGGCAGCCTGCCACTTTATCAATGGAGCCTGCGGAAGTGATGGCTCAGGGCAGCAGCAGCAGCATCCACTATGATTTATAGAGACCAATTAATAAGTTTCAGAAGCATCAAGCAGGATGATCTGAGACAGTTTCCTCCACTTTCCTTCAGAGTGTCACACGATGGCAAAATTCGGATTTCAGCCTTGCTTGGGAAGCAGCGTTTGCCCACCCAGAAGGGAGGCACGAGCAAGGAGGTCGGGCGTCCCCGTCCCTCCGTCCTCCGCCACTGACCCTCTGGGGACCAGGCAGAGTGAAGAGCATTCAGTGCGTTACCTTGTCCCGAGTGGCCTCTGCCTTAGGCGCACATAAACGACCCTCTTCTGAAGTTCCAAGTCAGAGACAGGGCGAGGACCACCATAGCCATGTGAGACGCTTTCTTCCATTGCATCAAACGACTAGCTGGGACTCCTGATCGCGCCCCGTTGCATTTGCACCTCAATCGAGTTTTCACACGACAGCCGGGAGATCTTATCCAAAATGAGCCACAACAAAACGTGCGCCCGCCTTCATTCCACTTTAATTTTTCACCTAGCGAACCCGGAAGTACGCAATTCTCCCTGCTGGCGTTACGATCTGTACTTTTTCGTAGTTCGAGTTTTGCCACCCAGTGTTCTGCTGCCGTGCGCGAATCGCGTGCGCATGCGCCTTAAGAGAAGCGACGGAGGAAAAAGGCGGCCGCCTCGCTCTTTAGGCTGTGTTGTTTACGGGGCGTCGTCGTCGTCGGTCTCCTATCGGGAGCAGTGGGCGGAGCTAGTGGGCTCGTTCTGATTGGGTCCCCGCTCGACGCGTCGCCTTTTGTTTACGTCAGGGCAGAACACGGAAGTTCGGGACGGACTGTCCGGTAGGTGGGAGAAAGTGAGCCCGTTTGCACTCTGCACCGTCTCAGAGGTCCCTTTCTTCTTTCTGCCTTCCGTTGGCATGGGGAGGAGACGTATCGCAGGCCTTGCAGCGGCGGCGGCGGCGGCGGCCATCGGGATGGCTTTTCCCGCTGTCTGTCCCTCCCTCCCTCAGCTTCGTCGTTTGTTTTGTTTGGGGATGGAAAGGCGGAGCCTGGTCCATGCCTCGCCTCGCCACCCTGTCGCCTCACATCTCCTCTCTCCGGTCTTCCCACAGCCTTTTCCTGAGAACAAAGCTGAGGGGAGTCCAGGAGGCTGGTTGTTCCTCAGGTATGAAGTGTGGATCTGGAGACCGACGGACGGGATGCCTCCTCCGAAGTGCTCCGTGCCTGTAGGGTGGCAGAGACCTTGGGCCTTACTGCACATGGCCTGATCCTGGAACATGTCTTCGGATGGGGCTCTGCTGTCCGCATGCTGATACAGGCTGTAGTAGGCCTCTCTTGGTGCCTGCCGCAGTCTACATGATCGTGCAGACAGCAGGCCCCTGTTCTGGGGTACAGTCCAGTTTAAGGTTGAGGCTAAAGGAACGCCTTCTCTCATATCGACCTGCCCGTCCTTAAGATCTAGAGGGGAGGCCCTCGTGGTTGTTCTACCACCCTCAGTAGCGAAAGGGGTAGGCACCCGATAGAGCCTTCTCAGTGGTGGCTCCCAGATTGTGGAATGGCCTCCTTCCTGACATGTGTCGGGCATCTTCACTATATGCATTTAGGAGAGCTGTGAAGGCGCACCTTTTTACCCTGCCCCTTGGCTAAACAGGGAAATGGCTTTTCTCCCCACATTCAGGCACTGTCGTGGTTTTAATGGTCATTTTATATGCTCACTGGTTTTTAATGTTTTAACCTGCTCTGTCACCTTTGGGTATAGGGCGGGATAAAAGTTCAAATAATAATAAAATAATAAGTGCAGACCCTTGATGGATGGGTTTTCCTTGATAGATGCCATCCCTGCCTGCCAGCAGTTTTCTTTCCACATGTTATTTTCTTTCCCCTGGCAATCAGGCCTTGCAAAGGGAGAAAATAAAAGCCAGTGGAAAGAAAGGCAGGGGCAGGGGCTTGATACACTTAGTGGCTTCAGACATTTTGCTTACATAGGTTTTCAGGCCCATTACTCACTGTCTGCTAGGCTGTAGTCACACTTAAGGTTTAATCCAGCTTCAGTCTTATTATAGAATGAGAAAACACATCAGCAAAGTGACAAGCTGTTTTCTTTCAGTGTTAAATAACTCAGAAAATTAACTTTGGGGTAGATAATGTGGAAAGAGAATTACTGATCCCTTTGCTGATTTGATGTCTTGCTCTGAAGCTGGATAAAACATTGGGTGTGATCACAGCCCTAGTGTGGTTGACTCCAGGTAGACCAGAGGACATGCTTTTATGGAACTGATTTATGGTACTGATGGCTGCCAGGGGAAGTTTTGTAGCTACCTCTTCAGAAAAGGTAATGGCAGATGCTTTTTGTATCTGCCAAGAAAACTGCATGGATGATGTGTTCATGTATTCAGAAGTTGGTAATTCCTGGCTTGATGGTACCAAATAACAATAGGGAAGTATCTATAGAATGACAGTCTCGTGGTTCTTCTGGAGCAGCCCAGCAGGAGGAACTCATAACTATGAGATTGATGGGGAAGGCCATGTCACTCACCTAGCCTTTTCCATATTGGCATGGATTACAAGGTTAGAGTCAGGACCTCAAACTTTTTCCTTTTATATTGCAGGTTATGGGAGCAGTCAGATAGTTGAAAGGTACCTGCTTCCAGGTGTGGAAATGGTTGAGTAGATATCTAGTGAAAATGAATCCCAATGCGCTTTCTGGTGGGCAGCAACCTGGTGTTTTTCATGCACCATCAGCCACTTCAACAGGAATATTTCCTGCTCAGCCACAAATACAGTTTGATCAGCTTTCACTTTTTGGTCAGAAGAATGGAGGACTGTCAAAAACCGTTGGAGTTACTCACCTGCCTGACTTTAACACAACTTCAGGACCAAGTGGTTCTTCAGGACAAAGTTTAGGATTTGGGCAGTCCCCAGGATTTACACAGTCGTATTCTGTTGGACAAAGTGTTCCGTTCATGACTCCAACACCAACCAGCTCTTCTGTTTTCAGTAAGCAAGGATTCAGTTTTAAACCACCTACTAATCTAGGCAGTTCACAGGGCACTTCTGGTTTTGGACCAACATCTGGGGAAACTTCAAGTAGTGGGTTTGTGAGATCAGACTTCAGTTTCAAAACCCCTGAAAATGCAGTGTTCAAGCCCATTTTTGGGATTAATTCGGAACAGGAAAAAATGCTGAATCCAGTCATTCCAGCTCCTTTCACTTTTTCTTTTCCCACATCTGGTGCACCTGGAAGACTAGCTCCTTTTGGCATTTCTCATGATAGCAGCAGCTCAGGTGTTAGCACAAGCTTCAGCTTTCCAAAACCACTAAGCAGCAATACTTTAGTGCCCTCATTCGCTTCTTTACCAAGCAAGACCATAGAAGATGATAAAAAAAGAACAATGCCTACCTTTGCAAGCCCTATTTTTACCTCTTTTTCTAGCACGTCATCTGGACCTTTGTCTTTAGGAGACACTTTACAGTTCAGTAAAGCAAACAAACCAGAAATTGAAGATATAACACTTCTAGGTGACCCACTTCCCATCCTTGGGAAAGGAAGCAAGCGGAAAGAAGAACAAGCACATTCTCCAAAACAACATGATTATGATGCCGTGGATGAACCAGAGCTGCTATCAAGAAGTGATCATTCTTCCAATAAACGGCCTGTCAGGCTGAATCGTCCTCGTGTTGGTGGCCTCTTTGGTAGAACACTGCAAGATGTGCTGAAAAGCAATAAGAAACAGACAAAAATGGAAAGAGTTTCACTGGAATCTAGAGAAATTGAACAGGGTAGTGCATCAAATGGAAGTCAGTCCGGCTTCACAATGGCTAGACCAGCAGCTTCACAGAAAAAGGAAGAAAATAAGGCAAAACTGAAAGAAGGTAAGTTGGAATAAACACAGTATAATAGAATGTGAAAAAATTGTGGTTCATTTTGTCTCAGTTTTTGTTATGTTTTCTCACTATTAAATTCTGCATTTATTACTGTTATATTTATTTGTTAATAACCAAGACTTGGTATGTTGAAATGAAATTTTTGTTTCTAGGTCCTACCACCTCAAACCCACTGCGTCGAAATCGGAATAGTGGGAGCACCGAGACCCTTGGAGGTTTGTCTCCGAGTGAACTTACAACTTTCCATTGTAAGAATATACCTGACTGCCTGAATGACAAAAATACTCTTGAGAAGTATTTCAAGAAGTTTGTTAAAATCCAGCGGACTCGTAGCTGTCGAAACAAGAAGCTGGCTATTATACACTGTTTTGATCATGTGAGTTTTAAAACGTTAACATAATATTTATGTTTTTAAATAAATGGGGTTTCATTATCGATCACCGGACTCATTTTTTGTAACTAATATTATAGAAAGAATTGATTATCAACAACTGCCCTCTGTGTGATGGAGAAATTTTAGCAATTACATTTACTAAACTTGAAATGGTAAAGATTGACAAAGATAATATTTGCATGATCATATTGTTTGTCAGTAATAGTAGAACTTTTAAAATATTTTTTTTTGTAAATCAAACAATTACACAGTAAACTTTAAACAACGACAACAACAAAACTGTAACCTATATTGGCTACATACCAAACACATTCAGTTGGCATTAATACTTAAGATTCATGGGGGAGGGCGGAATCATGCCAGTTTGGTCTAGTGGTTAGGGAACTGGACTCTTATCTTGGAATACTGAGTTTGATTCCTCCCTTCTCCACAAAGCCAGCTGGGTGACCTTGGGGTAGTCACAGCTCTCTTCTGAGCTCTCACACCCCCTGCTTACTTTACAGGGTATTCTTTGTGGGTAGAAAAGCCAACTCTTCTTTTTCTTCATTACTACATAGATTGGTGCTTTTTTCTAAACTGCCTATCCAGATCTGTAATGGATGGTGGTTTGGAATGATTAAGTCCATACTTGAGCAGGAGTATTATGTTCCTTCAAGGTTTTTTTTTTATAGCACTTTTTTACTAACATTTGTTCCTTGTCCATGATTCTACTTTGTGTTTTTACAACCTTTTTGGGTATAAGTGCTTTCTTCTAGATTTTCTGCTACAGTCAGTCTAGAAAAGAGAAATTATGGGAAAGCCATTGCAAGGCCGACTTCCAAAGTCCATTTGGAAGAATGGCTAATGCAAGGCTTCTGTTCATTATTCAGGGAGAAGGAATGCTCTTGTTCACATGTGCAACTGGTGCAGATCTTTACCTTGATGTGTGTTGTGTACATTTTATTTTGTATTTTTCGTATGCCTCTTTCAAACAATGAATAAATAAATAGTGCATGTTCAAATATAGGGGATACATTTTAGATATATTCTGATCCTAATTTGTCTGTGTTATGCTGTTTTTCAGGCATCTGCTGTTCTGGCTAAGAAAAAAGCAAAAGGGTTACACAAAGATATAGTGACATTTTGGCATAAGAAGAAACCAAGTAAGTTGTCTGAATTTGTAAAATATGGAATTACTAAAATGTTGGATTGTATAATAGGTTTGTATTATCCAGCCAGGGGTGATATGTTGCATTATGAAGATGTAGTGAGGTTCTCATCCTCAGTTCAGAAGCTGGGTGCTGGGGGTAGGTCCTTCGCAATAGCAATTCACTCTTCAGAAATGCAGAGTCTGGAGATTTCTTTTGCTTCTGACCTTTGCTTTCAGTTACCAGGTGAAGTCCCCACTATTGGTTATCCTCGCAATCCCCTGATCATCTGGGGGTTCTTCTCACAGAAACCCATTAAAAGTGAAGCGAACAATTAGGGGATGCTAAAAGTCAATGTCCTGGTAAGGTGGAATTCTGGATCTGAACAGACTAGGCATCCATAATGTGAGGGATGCCTTGTTCCAATTAGTTGGAGTTCATCAAGTCCAAATCAATTGGGTTCATCCTCAGCCTTGAAAGACAGCATTTAAGAGATGATCTGACTAAAGTATATAAATCATGCACGGTGTGGAAAAGATGGATAAGGAAAAATTATTTTCTCTATCGCACAACACAAGAACCAGAGGACATTCTAGGAAGCTGATGGGCAGGAGACTTAGGACTAACAAGGGGAGGTATTTTATTTCATCCAGAGGGTCATCGGTCTGTAGAATTTACTACCAAACGAGGTGGCAGCCACAGCCAACCTGGATAGCTTTAAGAAAGGATTAGACAAATTCATGGAGGTCAGGTGTATCAGTGGCTACTAGAATCAATACAGGTACTGCCTTTAGGATGGAGAGACAAGCAGGATGAATCTAAAGGCTAATTGCAGGGATTTGACAGCAGGTGAAGGTTTGAATTTGCTTTTTCGCCAGTGCTGTGCACTGAGTTGACATCTTCATTGAGCTGTCCACCAGAAGCCTAAGAACCCTTTCCTGGTCTGTCACGTTCTAGTTTAATATCTCAAATTTTTGATTTCTTTTTAAAGCATAGAGGCACAGTCTGATCATTAGTCCAACATAGCTTGCCTGAATTGTTTTTCTCCTCTTAGCTAAAATCTGAATGAAATGAGTCCTACAGATAGTTCATATGTTGTGGTGTGAAAAGAGGTATAGTTACTGTCATTCAAACCAGCTCTTTATCTTGTGTTTTATTAAACTGTACAGCAGTGGTTCCCAAAGGTGTCTGGGATACGACCCATCTAATATAAGTTTACCAACTCGGGACTCACCTCTAGGAAATTTAACCGTTACCAATATGAATAAAGGACTTTTCAAATAACAAAGTTTTAATACAATTTTTTTATTACTTAATTAAATAATTACATCAAAAAAGTTATTTCAAATACGGTTAAATTTCCTAGAGATGGGTCCCAACCCACAGTTTGGGAAACCTGCTCTACAGTATTTTCAGGTAAGATGAGTACTGTGCTTTCATTCCTTCTGAATGATTTGCTCTTAGTCTTTCCCTCTTCTATGTTACTTTTGAACTGGTAATAAATACTTCTTTGTATCTAAAACTGCTTTCTTATCTACAGAGTCCTTCGGGATAGGCATAGCTTCTTTCAAGAAGCTAATTAGATTACTGGTGAGGAAGTATATTTATTGTAAATTGGTTGTCCTTGTGATCCTTAGGGCAACACAGACCCTCGTTTAAGATCCATTTTTGTGTTTAAAATGCTGAACTGTATGAAGCTGGGCATCTCTCCTTATGGATTTTGCATAATAAGATACTCTTAGAATCTTAGAATAAGAGGACAGGTCTTGGCTTGGCTTGGCAACTGAATAAAGGAGTGGAAACCAAGAGTAGTAATAGATGACAATGCCCAGTGGTTTGTAGAAACCAAACCTTAGTTTTATATAGAGAATGGTTGTATTAATTTTTTACTGGAGAGCTGTAAATTTATTAAAATACTTAAAATGTACAATAACAGAAAGAAGTCTGGTTTTTTTTTTTTGTTTGTTTGTGTGGTTTTGATATCATTCCCTTTCCAAAGGCCCCAATAAGAGAGACTATTCATCCAAGGAGCAGAAAGTGGATGAAAGCAAAGGGAGACAGAGCAGTGATCTGCTCAGCCATCAGCATTCTCCGCAACGCAAATCTTTAGTCCGTTCCAGTGGTGGTGGAAACCTGTCCAATAAAAGGTATGTGCTTTTTTTAAAAACTTTTTAAAATTGAAATTATAAAGAACATTACAAACCACAACCAACAAATAATATGACAGCCAACAAATAATAAGAAAACCAACCATTAACTACATTGCCTGAAGACATTTAAAGAACAACAATTTCTGCGTTACAGTGTTGTTTCTCCTCTATCCAAGAATTAAATCATTAAATCTGGGAACAAAGATAGTAATTTATATTTTATAACTGAAAGGGAAAAAGAAGCAGAGGGACGTAAAGTGGGATTGACCTGGGCCTGAACAATAAAAGGTGCCCATTTTTTTATAAATTGAGCTTGCTGTTCCAAGGCCTGCATTTTGTATTGCTGAGCCATAATTAGCTCATTGACAATAAGGGACCAAAGATGAGTGATCCATTTCTCCTTCGACAGAAGATCGGGGTTCTCCAGTGGAGTGCTATTTCAGCCTTAGCGGCTGTTATCATAGACCTAATCAAATCCCTGCTACATTTAGGTACTGAATCATGTGCTTTTCAATAGAATCTTGGCGTAACATTGGATATAGTATCCTCAGTGAATAAAACTATTACATAAAGGTGAAATGGGAGTGAGCTACAGCTCCATCACTGATAGTGAGAATGATTTGGGATGTTGGGGGTGGTGTTCCAGTGTGGCATCTCTATACTTTTATTGTATTTTAAATATTTTCTTTTACTTTTTATGATTTTGAGAAGAGTAGCAAGTTAGAAAATCTAGTTCTCTTTATTGAATCCCTGTACAGGTAGCCTGCATTTAATTCTAAATTCCTGATTTCTATGGGTAGAACAAGCCTAAGGTGTGGACATGTAAGACATCATCATGGGAAAAGTTGACACAGCATTGCTTAGGAATTCCTAAAGATGCTTGAATTTTTTTTTAAAAAGCTCAGTGTTGCTGTCAACTCACGCTCACAACTCTAAAGTGACTTTGAGGAACTAATGTTTTAAAATTCTCTCCTGGCTAGTAGTCGTAACTAGCCACTTCACTAATAACTAATTCAGAAAATGCATGTATATGTATATTGTTGACAGTTCTTTGCTCCATCCAACAAATCCCCTTCCGTAAAATTATTTAGCCTCATAAGAACATAAGAGAAGCCCTGCTGGATCAGGCCACAGCCCATCTCGTCCAGCATCCCATTGCACACAGTGGCCCACCAAATGCTCACTTGTCTCAAGCAGAGACAAGGACGAACCTTTTCCTGCTCTTGAATCCCAGCAAATGGCCTTAGAATCATGTTGCTTCTGCCCCTGCCCCCCCAGCCTGAAAGATGCACCTAGGCATTAATTCTAGTAGCCATTGATACATCTGTCATCCATAAATTTGTCTAACCCTAACTTAAAGCCATCTAGACTGGCAGCTGTCACCACCTCTTCCGGCAGCACATTCCATAAGCCGATGACCCTCTGGGTGAAGAAATACTTCCCCTTGTCGGATCCAACTCTCCTACCATCAGCTTCATAGAGTGCCCCCTGGTTCCAGTGTTGTGCGATAGAGAAAAGAAGTTTTCTCTATCCACCTTTTCTATACCGTGCATAATTTTATATACTTCAATCAGGTCCCCTCTTAAACGCAGTCTCTCCAGACTGAAGAGGCCTAGACATTGTAGCCTGATTTCGTAAGGGAGGTCTAGTGTCTAGTCCTTAACAAAGTTCATGCCCAATCCCACCACTTCCCTTCGTGTTAGTTGCAAAACAGGGTGGTGATAGTGGTGGCAGGACTATTTCATTCATTATTTAGGAAATGCTGCATTAGACATTACAGTACTACAGCTCAAACGTGGAGTCAAAATGCAACAGTAAGATTATAACTAGTAGGAGACTCAGTCAAAGATTATGAACTTGTTTAAAACAGTTTTTTTTCCCTCACAGTTCTGCTAAGAAAACTGGCTTGAAAAAGTCTTTGCAGTTTGAGGCACATAATTTTGATTCTGGATCAGAAGGTCTTGGCTCCGAAAATTTAGAAACAACAGCACCCTCTTTAAGCACCCTTG